>BTSY01000004.1:40859086-41516079 GCA_036245785.1 Pristionchus fissidentatus
GCGAGTTTTTTAAATGAATATTTCAATATTTCAGGTCTTTACACGATCTCAATCAACTCGTTTTTTCTACGATGGACGACGATGTGAAAAGAAGAAAATGATTTTAATGAAACTTAAAAGCGGACCAAAATTTGGTGAGCCTCGTTTCCTACAAAAGCAGTCGAATTCTACTCATAAATAAAAAAAATTAATTTAGTATAGGTCAAAATAGAGGGTTACAGAAACTAATGTTGCAGAGCGTGCGAAAACAAAATAGAGTTGCCCTCTCGTTTAGGCATACTCTGTCAATGTTATTGTTTTTAATCCCGTTTGGTATCCCTGTCGGGGGGTTGACTAAACATTATGCAGGCAAAGTAGCACTTTGTTTCCATGTAGCGCGGGACACCATCCACAGGGTAACCTTCACTTGTTGAATAGTTTTCACGCCTATCAACCATTGTTCCCGCTATAGCGTCCCACAGAATATCCCCGCCCCCTCGAAACTTTAGACGCGACCAGAGGGTGAGGGTGATAGCTCAGATATATATATCCCTTGTGTTCCTCCCAAATGAGCACATTCCACTCCCTTCTCTTCCCCTTCTCCCTTCTCATTCTCCCGCTTGTCCCCCCCTCACACCTTTTACCCTGACTTGACCTACCCCATTTGCAGAATGGCCAACAACGTGATGCCCCTCAAAGAAGTCCTCCTCGCCGACCCGACCCGCATCGCCTACTACATCGGGGTAAGTTTTTTCACCCCTCTTCCATATGTTCTGTTCATCATCTAGATATATGTTAACTTACAGAACTAACGATGCTGCGTGGCCGGTGCTGGTCAACATGGACGCGGCGGGGTCCCTGTTGGCCAGGTATACTATATTTTGAATACTGAAGGAATACGGTAGATTGCATTCGGTAGATCGTATACGGTAGATTGAATATCAAACTATGTTCTTACAGTACCTGGCGATGCTCACCATCTCCAATCGCTCGGATCGTGAGCTCGTCAGGCGTCGCGTGAGAGGAGGTGGTAGGGTAAGTAATTTTCCAAACCAATATTTCCAAATACATTATTCTATCATTATCCTATTACTATTATCCGACTATTATTTTCCTACTATTTATACTATCTTTTAGGCCTTCCTCCCCCTGCGCGCGCACGTACAGCATAAATATGGAAGTCCGCGCGACTCCTCCCTTCCTCTCTTCGAGGACTCCAAGGGAGCCCTCTTCTGCGCGGAGGATTTCCTGATCCAGATTTGTAGAATGTTCTCATAAATGATTTCAATTAATTATTGCAGTCTCCTTTATACAAACAAACAAACCCACAGACAGATACATTAAATTCCTACCACCGCTACCGTAACTCTTCTCTTCCTTCTCTCTCTCTCTCTACCCGCTTCCTCTTTCCACACAGTCTCTCACTCTTTCTCCTCTCACTGTCAGAGTACTCTCCTCTTTCTATACAGTCTCTCTGTCTACTCAGCTCTTTCGAGACAAACTTTATTACTGATATCCGAAAGGAACATTAATAGCATTAAGATAGTAAGTACCGACAGCAGTCGATTTGAAATTGACAACACGAACGACCTTCTCGTTCTCCTAGTGACCAGAATTCATATTGTGGGAAGCACAATGTTGGACTGCATACCCGTGTTTGCTTGACTGTTTGTGATCAACATTCGATATTTGCACGATTAAAACAAACCCATTTTATTTTTAGAAATCTTAGTCGCTCACTCACCAATCTCAATTCATCGGTTCCCCAACATTTGTCCTCCCATAAAAGCGGCGAAATTTGAGCCTTTGATCGTGAGATAAGAAATTAATGGGGCGACTTTACATTCTCAACATCATTCCATCGACCTTTCAAACCTCCCGAAAGGGTTACGAGTGTGAGAGCGCGTTGAATCGGTAGGACATTTCTTAATATCACGCAATCTTGCTCGCTTTTTTTTTCTCGACGTGTCAAGTTTCACTTACTCTACTAACGTGACTACTATTCTGATTTTCACGGTACTTGTTTGTGCGCACATAATGATTTTTATAAAAATAAATCAAAGAGACGTAGACTTTTATTATCAATTAAAAAAATTTCTTCAAAGGCTCTCCTGCACATTTTTTTTGCTTCCCCCTGCACATATTAATACATTTCTCAATTTTTTCTATTGTAAAAGTAGGGTCCACAACGTCCGCCTACTTCTCGGGCACCCTGATTCGACAAAAAAAATGAGAATTTGAGAGCACAAGCGTAATTCGAAACTATATGAGTCATATAGCTTTTTTGGAGCTCTTGGAAAGCGCAATCGATTTTGCCTATATCAGGGATGATCAGAGAACGTTGAGGACTCGAAAAAGTGAAAATTAATTTCGAAATCGTCAATATTCGGCTTAACAATGAACTCACAACTTCTGATAGACCGCGTTCGATTCTATTGATTTTTCTGTGAATATTACAAAAAAAAGAAATCAAAACTGGCTACCCTGAATTGTGCTCTCGAATGCAAAAAATAGTGCGAGAATACGAGTACGAGAGTATCGACATTCCGTTTTACTGTAAACAGCAACGGTTTTCGCAAAAGGTGAATTGAACTTGCGGGTGTGCGTTCACTAGAGAAACGCTCACAACTGCGCCATGCAGGCATTTTCATCCTGTGTGCAATTGCGCGCTATGCTCCTCCATTCCCGCCGCCCAACATTGACATGTTCAATCCTCCAAATTGAGGCGCCAATGTACTCCCCATACCTTCATAAACTACATATCTTCTTACACAACATCAAAATATCTCCAATAAAGTGCGCTATGCCCTGGAAAGAAGGGCGAATAGGCTCCGCCTCCCCCTCTCCCCATCGCGACTTTCCCCCCTCTCACAACAGTCGAAGTGCGCATGGTTTTGGAGGTGTAGCTCGGCTGAATTTTTCATAAAGAAACGAGAGACTGATTATTATTTCCACAGAAACATACTTGATCATTTCCTTTGTGTATATCAACATTTTATCACTTTTTCTTATCAATATGAGGAATCACGCGCAGTTTGGCGACAGCCGGCATCATGATACTGATAAAATGATATGCATTTGAAGTTGGATGGAAAGGCGATAGCATTTATTCGCATTTACTGATTTCTTCCGATTTGAGTTCATTCATAGAACTCGGATCGATATTTCTTTCTCAAGTTGGATTCCAACAAAGAAGTGACTGAAATCAAATCCGGTGATAGTCTACATTCACATGATTCAATTAGTTAAAACCGCTTCCCGAACCAAATCGTTTCTCAATTCTTGTCAAATTGTTTGCGCTTGCAACTTGCAAATATTTACTATTTTATTTTCAGTCATGGCTACACTTGATTTCGAGGAGATAACACAACTTGAGAAGTATGTATGGCCTCACGTGGCTTCCGATGGTGAGTTTGCAAAAAATTTTAACATAAAAATTCCTAGAAAAGAGAAAGTTGCGAAAAAATAAGTGGAAGAATGAGGGACTTTCTCACTTCTTAATTTTCCCCATAACAAAATTTGAAATCTTGGTCACCAATGATGGAATAAATAGTTGATTGCAGGAACTATGTTCTATGTGAAGCATTCTACGCCTTCGTCGATTTACGTTCTCTATAAGTAAGTATTTAAATTAATAAATACGCACTTCACACTAATTCCAGTGGAAAAAAAGTGTCAGCGATCAAATCGTGGGACGGACGAATCCAGTATTCTCAATGCTTTGGCGATGCACTTTATTTCAGTACTTCGGTTCCCTTATCGAACACGAGTAGGCCAACACGAAAATTTCTTGTTAGCCTACTCGGTGATGAAATAAAAACAAAGGTAATTAACTCTCTTTTGTATAACAATATAATTCGCATATTTCAGATCTACACAGCCACTTTTCACTCTCCCGACGAAATTCGAATCTCTTTTATGCGCGACCTCGAAGAAGTATAAAACGCATTTTAAAAAGTTGAAATAATATAATTATAGGAAGAGAGGTTGTTAATCATAGGAATAATTATAGGAAGAGGGGTTTGTTGATAGTTTCTGTTTCCGCGAAATGGTGCTATGGAAGAAGATAAATGGAAATTTCGTCAATTATCGCGCTTGCGATGATCCGGCGAACGGAATAATGACGAATATGAAAGGTGGAATAAAAAAAATTCACAGGTGAATTAATGAAGAGTCTGAAAATAATGAAAGAAAGGGCTTTAGGGGCAAGCTAATATATGTGAATACAACTTCAACAGAAGGAACAGCGACTCATTTATTGCATAATAGAATAGTTTTGAAGTTTGCAAATGCAGTGAGTTACTACTAATTTGTTTTGATTCAAGTTGCTTTGAATGTTTTCCGGGAAACAATCTATATTCTTTTATTCAGGACAGCTATTCTAACGACCATTCCCCACTGGTTTATTTCTGTAGGACGCCTGATGAACCACTTTTAGTGCTCGACACAACTACAATGGATACTCTCTCGATCAAATTGCCGTGAGTCACACGGCATTTTCATCTTTTTTCCCATTTATTGATCTGTGATTTTATGCAGCAAAATTCATTGTGAATGAACATTCGAAGTTTCCAACTAAACGCGTGAATGAGATATTTGTATTCCATCATTACAGAAGGATGAATAGTTCAGTGGTTTCCTGCAATTACAACATGGTTGGTGTGTACGGAGGAGAAATTACTATGAGACGAGAAAGGGTGACAAAAGTGGGAGATGATAAATATGAATTCGCCTATGAATTCTGCAAAGCGAAATTTCCCGTAAGTTCGTTTCTTGTGATAGAGAACGAAGACTAATAATAGAAGAATTTTCTTTCAAATAAGAGAAGAATTTTCAGGAAGCTCTCAAATATTTCGAAAGATGGGCTATGATAAGAGACCGGACAGCAGATATTGAAAAGAAATGGACAGAAAATGAGGAAAAGAGATTTATGGAGGTATAAGAAATTATGAAAAATATCTTTTCATATTTATGTGGACAAATAAGTATGTGACTTGCACACACACATTATATATAAGACAATTCTAAAAAATCATAATCGCTCAAACAATTGTACAATTATTACCAATTATGACTCAGGACAAAAATAAATTATATTCTCTTCCAGAAAACCATCGCACCTGCACCGTTTCGGCCAACAATGTATCAGTCAATTGAAAAACCCAATGCTGATATTGTGCCTATCAATCCAAAACAAGATTTTAGATCCAAGTAATTTACTCTATCTAATTGTACTTATGTAACATTTTTTTCCAGATTTGCAGATGATTTCATACTCATAAGAGAAATTGGAAGTGGTGCTTTTGGCCGCGTTTTCGAAGCACAGAATATTCTGGATAAGTGGAAATATGCTGTAAAGCGAATTGCTTTGCCGGGCAAGTCAGTGAATTTATCAGACATATTAGATAGTACGAAACTTATAAAAAGTCATTATAATAACACGAATTCTCTTAGACATCTAGAAAGTGTAAGTAACATATATGACGGGTGCAACTAAAATTTGCACCATAGTTACCTAAAAAGTAGGGTACCATTCCAAGTTTTCGGAAGCTTGGTTCGCACAGCGAAAAGCCATGTTAAAGGAATTTCAACTTACTTATTTGAACTACATACTTGGGAACTACTTACTTTCGTCTACTATTTGGTTCTATAACATGCGTCACCACTGTTTCCATCGATTTCCCCTTAAAAACCATACTGGCACTTTGTCAAAATGGTTATTCGGAACAACCATTCTGACAATTTGTCAGAATGGTTGGTCGGCCAAACCATTCTGACAACTTGTCAGAATGGCCTGTTCGTTATATTTTTGTGCAACAATCTTTTCTTTTTATTTATAATTTATATCGACATTGATCTGTGAGAATGAATTAAAATGAAGCGAAAAACAAAGGGGATGACCAGATTTGACTAAGATTTGAACGAGCGAACTCTCTATCTCACTTCATTTCATCGATGTGAGGGTGTGTGAGCTGGTCGATGTGAACGATGGATTCGACATTGGTCGTCGTCAACTACTTAAAACGAAGAATGCGGAGGCGCATGATTCCATTTTGCCATCATATCTCCGGAAAGGGGTCATGGGCAGGATAGTGAGTAGAAGAAAGAGTTTCTCTCTCTTTTTACACATTCTCTTGTTTCTGACCCCTTTCTGGATGTGTGAACTGATGTGGAAATTATCGTTCCGAGCAACTCATAATTAATATACATAATACACAACATAATGACATCAATACAAAAAAGCGGAATAATTAGGCGGTACGCCATTCTGACAACTTGTCAGAATGGTTCGGCCTCTTCCTAAAATGATCAGTCCAATTCGCCATTCCGACAAGTTGTCAGAATGGTTTACCGGGCGAGCCATTACAAAAGCCCGTCAGAATGGCGATTTCAAACAAACCACCAGCAATGATTAGGGAGATGGAGATTTCCTTATCCGCCATTGCATTGCATATATACATTGCAATATTGGCGAATACCAAGACAGAAATTTCGCAATCTATAGCTCTTGATTTCATCCATTAATGAAAGAAAAAGATGCTTTTTTCGAAGTTGTGGTGCAAATTTTAGTTGCACCCGTCATATATGTAGGGGCCGCAACGTGATCTTCCAATTTCATGCTAATTGAAAGAAAATGTGTTCAAATGAACCGCTAAGGTCTCAATAACATCATACTTTTTGCCGTTTGTCGATATCTTGACTCTGAGCCGCGCTACGCCTCAAGAACCATGCGCGTCATTTGACAGAAAGTGGTGAAAGAGAGAAGTGGGCGGAGCTAATCTACATCTCTAAACCCTGACTGATTTTGAGAGCGAAAGAGCACTCCTTACCCGTGTTCCCCCATGGCTCAGGCGGTTGAGCACGGTCTTTATAAACAGAAGGCCGCTGGTTCAAATCCAGCGGTTTGCAAAATTTTTTGCTGATTTTGCAAATATCTTTAAAATCAAATGACAATTCTGCGAATTAATAAAATTTTAATTTTTTTGTTTGTATAGATTCAGCATGCTATTGCACCTATACTGAGACTTGCGCAGCTGTGTCGGTGAATTGGAAGTGTTCTAAACACCCACTCATGAGGCTTTCAGTCAATTTTTGATCTACTAAATGTTGTCAGAACAAGGTGCGCAACGCCTCATTCGTAGAGTAGATCGAGAGCTCTCGAATAAGCTTTTGAACGCGGGATTTGGTTGAAAATGAAGCTTGTCATTCGATTGGGACAATTGTCCCCTCTCGTCGAGAAAGGTAGGGGGCGGAGCTTGCGCCCCCTACATATATGTTTAGAGAAATTTGATCCCGAGTTCGAAAAAGTGTGGGAAAACACATCGCCTTCTCTTGAAGTTTGCATTCTGTAGAAAAACAGTAAGACGCGAAATATTCGAAAATCAAAAACCATTATAGATCAAGCGAAGACAAGGTACAAGAGAAGTTGAGAGAAGTTCATTCGATGGCCAAATTCGATCATCCAAATATCGTGAGATACTATGGATCATGGATTGAACGACCACCGCAGGTTCTTTTTTTAAAATTTAGATTGATCAAATATTCTGTTACCGGAGTATTTCTAAAACAAAAAAGACGTTATTTTAAATTTCTGGGTTGATTCCAATATCGGAAATTGAAGTGCAACACTCCAATGAATCTCTAGTTTAGGTTCCCTTCCAAGAACACAACGTCTACCTTTATATTCAGATGCAGGTACTGTAACTTTTCGCTATTTCGCCAGTTTTATATGTTGCTTGCAGCACTGCAACCATTCACTTGAAGATTGGTTGCGTGAAAATGAGCAACAACCTCGGAATCAAGAGAGAATGAGAGATCTTTTCAAACAACTGGTGGAAGCAGTGGCATATATCCATAGCAAGGGCGTCATTCATAGAGATCTCAAGGCATCGTTTACTCATTTTTTCTTCTTTTTTTATCACTTCGTTTATTTATAAATATCGTATGAGCGTAAACTTGTAAAGAGAACAAAGTACTTTCTAAAATCACCAACTTTCAGCCCAGAAACATTTTGTTTGACGATGTCAATAGAATTCGAGTGTGCGATCTTGGAATCTCAACAGAAATCGCAATAAGTACAATCGAGGGAGAGGAAGTTTCGGAAACTCGAACTATTATTGGTACACCGCTGTACAAGAGTCCAGAACAGGTTCGCCATATATTTTCATGTTTCATGTATCGTACATTTACGTCCGAAATTGTTATCAGCATCATGAATCATGACTAGAAAACTAATTCCGTGCGAAAAGGTGCATTAGCTCGTGAAACATCGCGATTTAGTCTCAAAATCGGTAGTTGGTAGATACTCCGCAGCGGATGGGAAAATGAAATATGATTCACCATGCATCTTCGAAAACTTGCCAAATTAAAGCATATTATTTTTTCAGCGTGAATCATTTTTAATGATTCCTAGGCGAACAGCCTCATATGTCGAATAGTTAAAATCTACTGGTGTAGATATAATCCCTATCTGCAGAGCTATTGGTGTTACTCTTCAAAAGTGGACGTTTTCGCACTCGGTCTAATCTATGTGGAAATGAGCGTGCAAATGACCAAAGAAGTTAGGAGAAAAGTGAGCTGAATTTTATTTGAAATCCATGAAATGTTCAATTTTATGGATAGATTTTATACAAAAAATGTTTTTTAGTCTCAATAAAAATAATTCAGGCATTCGATAATTATCGGAAGGGCGTGGCGAATGATTTTATCTTGATACATAATGCCGAAACGGTGAGAACAAAACGAAATCAGTTTATGTTTCATTTCCCTATCAATTGTTTCCTATTTCATTCAGAGAGAATTGATCAATCTAATGACAAAAGTGGAAAGTGAAGACCGGCCAACGTCTCGTGAAATTCTGGAAAGAATGTCCGGAGAGTGACAACATTTGCATATCAAATGAGTGGATCACTAACCATACCATTTTAATAATATTCAGTAGTAGAAACATAGGAGTTGAACGTCAATTGTAAAATCAGTAATTATTTTGTGTATGAATAAATGTTCACGCCGTGTTTATGTGTTATCTCAGAACTCCTGAGAGGCTGCAGGGATGCCAGCTACCAGAAAAATTTTTGGATCTCCGATTTAGATGAAACTTGGGTGGTGTATAACAATGAGGGTTAGAAAATTTTTCATCGGGGTATTTTGTAAAATTTCGCAATTATCGATTTTTCAATCAAAAATTTCAAATTTTCATAACTCGATGAATTTTTATTGTACAGCGTACAATTTTTTTTCATTCGAATTGTTTTTACATTTTCTTCAATTCTTCTGTTGAGCAGTTCTGAGTTAATTCTCGTTTTGGTTATGTTTCAATCGAAATAACGTGTTTTCGGGTATATAAGACAAGTGCATCTAAAAAAAGAACCAAGTTAGTTCAAATCACAGTTTTTCCATCTTAGGATTCATTCTCATATTTTGAACCAGGAACACCATTTTGAAACATACAGTGACAAAAAAGAACTAAACTTCTGATGAACCGTAATGTCATTCATGCAGCGACTATTATTTGCCAATCTTCCATTTTGGAGCGCTCCATATTCGCAGATCAGCCATTTTGGAGCGCTCCATTTTGGCAGATCCGACATTTTGGAGCGCTCCATTTTGGCAGATCCGCCATTTTAGAGCGCTCCATTTTGGCAGAGCAGCCATTTTGGAGCGCTCCAGAATGGTTGTTTTTTCATTCTGGATCGTTATATTTGGTCAGATCTGTCACTCTGGTTCTGCAATTTTGTAAGTGAAGTTAGCTCTTGTCGATGTGCAATATAAACAAGTATATTTCTCAGGAAAAACACGGAAAAAAAGAAAAAAAAGAAGGTTCTTCGGCTCTGCCAATCTTCAGTCTTCAATCTTCTTCTGCAGGACGCTAATGAACTCGATGAGACCTGAGTATAATAATAAATATATTTAAAAATAATAAGGATATCCCATCCCCCCAGAAGTGGGGAAACCCTCTTTTCTGGATTCTATTTGCAGACATGATGTGGCTAGGCACATGAAAATTTTCAAATATACAATCATTTACAGAGTAGGAACTTACCAATAGATCACAGAAACCCGCGTCAATGTCGAGGAATGGAGAGGGAGCGGAGCAGTCGACCGCTCAGAATGAGCTCAAGCGATGGGTGTGAGAGGGACAATAACAAATGCCCAAGCAAATGCAACTATGAATATATGTAGAATACCTAATTCCAGTCATCCTTTTCATTGTCCCTCTCACACCCATCGCTTGCGCTCATTCTGAGCGGTCGACTGCTCCGCTCCCTCTCCATTCCTCGACATTGACGCGGGTTTCTGTGATCTATTGGTAAGTTCCTACTCTGTAAATGATTGTATATTTGAAAATTTTCATGTGCCTAGCCACATCATGTCTGCAAATAGAATCCAGAAAAGAGGGTTTCCCCACTTCTGGGGGGATGGGATATCCTTATTATTTTTAAATATATTTATTATTATACTCAGGTCTCATCGAGTTCATTAGCGTCCTGCAGAAGAAGATTGAAGACTGAAGATTGGCAGAGCCGAAGAACCTTCTTTTTTTTCTTTTTTTCCGTGTTTTTCCTGAGAAATATACTTGTTTATATTGCACATCGACAAGAGCTAACTTCACTTACAAAAATGCAGAACCAGAGTGACAGATCTGACCAAATATAACGATCCAGAATGAAAAAAACAACCATTCTGGAGCGCTCCAAAATGGCTGCTCTGCCAAAATGGAGCGCTCTAAAATGGCGGATCTGCCAAAATGGAGCGCTCCAAAATGTCGGATCTGCCAAAATGGAGCGCTCCAAAATGGCTGATCTGCGAATATGGAGCGCTCCAAAATGGAAGATTGGCAAATAATAGTCGCTGCATGAATGACATTACGGTTCATCAGAAGTTTAGTTCTTTTTTGTCACTGTATGTTTCAAAATGGTGTTCCTGGTTCAAAATATGAGAATGAATCCTAAGATGGAAAAACTGTGATTTGAACTAACTTGGTTCTTTTTTTAGATGCACTTGTCTTATATACCCGAAAACACGTTATTTCGATTGAAACATAACCAAAACGAGAATTAACTCAGAACTGCTCAACAGAAGAATTGAAGAAAATGTAAAAACAAATCGAATGAAAAAAAATTGTACGCTGTACGATAAAAATTCATCGAGTTATGAAAATTTGAAATTTTTGATTGAAAAATCGATAATTGCGAAATTTTACAAAATACCCCGATGAAAAATTTTCTAACCCTCATTGTTATACACCACCCAAGTTTCATCTAAATCGGAGATCCAAAAATTTTTCTGGTAGCTGGCATCCCTGCAGCCTCTCAGGAGTTCTGAGATAAGGTATGATCGTATCATTTTATAAATGTAATACTACATCTCCGTAAGTTCCCCCCCCTTCCATATGTTCTGTTCAACATCTAGATATATGTTAACTTACAGAACTATCGATGCTGGGTGGCCGGTGCTGGTCAACATGAACACGGCGGCGTTCCTGTCGACCAGGTATACTATATTTTGAATACTGAAGGAATACGGTAGATTGCATGCGGTAGTCTTCATTTCATACTATGTTCTTCACAGTCCCTGGCGGGTCTCAGTGTCTCCCAGAGGAGTGACTGGGAGAGGGTCTGGAGGAAGATGAGAGGAGGAAACCAGGTGAATTAATTTCCCAAACCAATATATCCAAAATGCATGTTTCCTATTATTTATCCTCTCTTTTAGGCGTTCCTCCCGCTCCGCAGCCACATCCACGACAAATGTGTGCGACTGATTCCCTCTTTCTCTAACTTTATCTCGCTGTCGCTGTTTCGGAGAGAGTACTAAAGGGTTCGCCGTTTCGGCACACACAGAGTCTGTAGCAGTAGTATATGTCTCCACTCAGATACATTTGATCTCCGATCTTTGAACTTTGATCTTTCTATTTACCGTATACTGTAGTCACCATCTACCGTATACCACATACAGTTAGACCAAAGATAAAAGACAGGATATACCGTATCTGAGTGGAGACGCTACTGTAGTCTCTTGCTGGGTTCGAACCAGCGGCAGCCAGGCAGAAAGACAAAACCATTGCCACTACACCACATGGTCTTTCTGGCCCGAGGCGCAAAGTGAGTAGACACCCCTCTCCGCGGGCCGAGCGTGCAAAAGGCAGAGAGAGAGAGAGTGTGCGCGCTGGAGAGGGGTGAAAAGTGAGCGAGAGATGAGGCCTCGGGCTAGAGAGACGAGATGGCGAAATGACAAATGCTAGAGAGTGTGGCGTGCAGGGGAGACGAGATCTGCCAGACGCGAGAGACGACGAGAGACAACGAGGGGGTGAGAGAGCGGCGGAATCTCGGGGCCTATTGATTGGCCCCGAAGGGATTTCTTTCCCCTCACGGAGCGCGGCTTGTACAGAAGCTACAGTAACCTCAAAACCATCTCTCGACTGCTCACGGTATCTGCGATTGCGAAAATGAGTGGCAAATGAGGGGGAAAAGCAGAGTGGGGAGAAAAGTGAGGGGAATGAGAGCGGAAAAGTATGCGACCGACCGAGACGAGTGTGTGAGGAAAGAATGGCCGCCCATAGGGGGGGGGCTAAGCAGAGTGGTCACTTCCGGGGCGATACAATTGGCGGGAAACTTTGTTGCAGTTGATTGCCCCGTGAATGGGACGAGCTGTGTAATTCACCCGTGCAACTGTGCTCAGCAGGTGCATCTCGCTCCCTCTATCTGGTAATGAGAGAGCACGTTGGGAAGCAGATCTATGAGCCCCTAAGACACACATAACAGGAGGTGCTAATTCAGCGTCCGTCCGTCTGCAATATTTATGATTTTTTTCTTTGTATGCTTCGATCGATTCAGCACAAATCTATATTACTTGTTCACCGTTGTACGTGATTAAGTCAAAGTTTTTTTAGAGAATCGAAATGCCCCTAACTCAACAGGAACAGGAAGAAATTGCGACCTGGGATCGGTGCGAATCTGCTGAACGGATCGCAAGATTGAAACCCTTCGGTTAGATTATTTATGCTTCTTTATGATATCTTTCATAAGAATGTTCAGACCAGGAAGAATACGATCGGAACGGAGTGTTCGAGGCGCAAAAGATCAGAGGTTTCAAAACCACTACGGGCAAGTTTTTTTTATTGTTTGTAATCAGAGCCCTTTAATTTTTACCTACTGTATTCTTTTAGCAGGCACACTGATGCTGCTGATCTGGTGGAGGGGAAACTGGCACGACTCCTGGGAGCCGTACGAAGGAACCAATGTTTGTTTCATAGACCTTACTACATAGATCTTACTTCCCACGTTTACCATCAAACTATAGAGTAAGATGCCACATCATTGCACAGGCCGGTTAACCCTACAGAAAGGAGTGTGCCGCGTTGAAAATAGGGAGCGACTCTCTCACTTTTGCATACTCTCTCACCCAGACCCCTTTCTGTAGGTTTAGAATCATGTGATTTTCCCCGCCACCGTGATAAACGCCGAGTGGGAACCCGAGCTCCGGTTTCTGGAAAATGTAAACTCAAATTTCTCGAGGGCCGAATCCAATCGCCATTTTTCGATATGTTGTACTTCTGAACATGGTCTATCCGATGATCAAAGTCACATGGGGAATTGAGGGCGGGCATAGGTCGAAATTCTCAATACAAAAGTATCAGAAATACACGAAAACCCCTCATTTCACCCTTATTTCACCACCATTCCCCTCATTCGACGCGAACTGCGCGGTGTAAAATGAGGATTGTGCGAATTGTAAACCGCTCACTTCGCGCCGAACAGGTGAAATAAGGGTGAAATGAGGGGTTTTCGTGCATTTCTGATAATTTTGTATTGAGAA
Source organism: Pristionchus fissidentatus (assembly GCA_036245785.1). NCBI lineage: Eukaryota > Metazoa > Nematoda > Chromadorea > Rhabditida > Neodiplogasteridae > Pristionchus > Pristionchus fissidentatus. Next base: position 40,872,881 of record BTSY01000004.1, read on the forward strand.
TTTCGACCTATGCCCGCCCTCAATTCCCCATGTGACTGTGATCGGATAGACCATGTTCAGAAGTACAACATATCGAAAAATGGCGATTGGATTCGGCCTGGTTTTCGAGAAATTTGAGTTCAAATTTTCGGGAAATAATTAAAAATTAAAATTTGAATAATCAATTGACACAGTAAGATGCGACATGCTTTGGCAGCCATTCTTTGTTCTTTTACTAAAGCCGTAACACATCTCCCTGAAGCTACACTCGAAAAACTGTGAAAAAAGCTTTGACCTACTGTAATTATGCAAATTTGACATTTCAGGTCATGTGCTAAGCGGAAAATGATTGATCATACCAATAGCTAACATAATCTGTAAAAAACTCACCTAGTCACTTTTTGCTGTACTTTTTGCTGGCCGGTGTTGCGATTCTTACGCGAACGCACTGTTATGATACTTAAAAATGACACTTTTGCGGTCGAAACTGACTCATACAATAGGAAAACATTTTAGAAAAAAGTTAGAGAACTCGAGGAAATCGATTTTCCGTAAAATGGAGCGACAATATTTCGATTGATAAAACGTATGTTCCGGAAGTGGAACATGTGCAATATCGACTTGAATCGTGACAATATATCGGTAGGAGATAGCTCATCTAGCTATACAAAAACGGCGCCATTAGAAATTGAGTTAAATTTTTAATATTTTTGAAAATTGTACAAAAATTCACATGTCAGCTCTATTGGTGGCCACGATCTGAAGTGCCATGAGTATTGTTCTATCTGTGCTGAGCAACTTTGGTTTTTTAGTTTGTATCTTTTAGTAGAATGGCGTCTGGAAAAGTGGCTCCAGCGTCTATATGACGGACGAGACTGACCGGAACGCGCGCTCTAACACCCTCGCACCCTCTCGTCCCCGCGCACTCTCTCGTTTGTATCTGCTTGTTATTCTAACATCCTTGCACTCACGCACTTCCACGCACTTTCTCGCCTGGTTCGGGTCAAAGTCTGTTAAATTGTTCAACACGCAAGGCGCAATAATAGACGCGTACATAAAACTAATGCCTGTGGCATGCTGTGACATGGATGACTGTTTTGCATATTAACGATACAATTGTATTTTAGGAACGCCGTGCGCATTGCTATGAGTGATGTTGAAAGAAGGAAAATTGATGAACTGAGAAAAGTCGATTCAGAGAGGTAATTTTTTAAATATACACATTTCGAAAGCAGGTTTTGTTTTCTTTAAAAAATAATAAAAATTATTTTAAAAATATTTTTGTTCATACTTGTTAAAAAGAAATAGGTTTTTAAAGTTCTAGATCGTTAATTTCAGGAACGATCAGCAGACTAAGCACTCTCGCAGGTGCGGAATATGCTTTACTTCGAATCCTCTTAAGCGAACTGTTTACATAAACTGCGGACACATGTCATGTCTCGCTTGTGCCAAAGAACATTCTTATTCGGACAATCCGTCCCTTTTGTAGAAAGGAAGGGACATTCATTAGATTGTTTGAGGACGAAAACTAGTAGAACGAACCTTGTTTTAATTTATAGATTTCCCCTTTTGTCCTTTCAATTCCTACCTTGTTTAATAGTCAATATTCGTGGCAACCATTTATGTACTTGCATATGAAAAGGTAAAGTAATAAAGGGAGTAAAAACTGTGCTATTCCGGCATAAAGACTATTCCTCCGATCGTGTCACGTTCATGAAAAATAACGTTTCTTTGAAGAAAATGACTACAAACACATCATTCCACAGGCCGGTCAACCTTACAAAAGGTCGTTGGAGTGAGAGAGCGTGTGAAATCGAGAGGGACTCTCTCACTTTTGCACACTCTCTCGCTCTAACCCTGGTCTGTATGTTTGGAATCATGTGCAAAGAATCATGTTGAGCAGATGCTCGCAATTAGGATGACATAAACCGGAGCGCCAAAGCGGAACATGAATGAATTGCACTTGGAGGATATTTAACCCATTGGCGCTGTACCGATTATCCAGCTAATCGATACCCAAATACAATATTTAAATAAGTAAATAACCAAATTACCCAAATATTCATCACTTCACGATTCTACTTGGCAATGTGCCAAATATTTAAATACTCGGACTTTCACCGCGAAAGGTATACTGTAGCCAGCTCTCTAGAGGGCCTCGCCCGTTCTCCATTTCTTGTCATTTTTTCCTTTCCTGGCTTCTCACGCCGTTTTCCTCCGTTTATTTTCGTTATTTCTCGTATTTATCGCGTAGTGATCAATTCCACGCGTTAATTATCGATTAAAAGGTTTAATTACCCAAGTTTGAGGAGTAGCAGTCCCCCAGTTTGGCTGCGATCCCGCTTGGAACCGTCCCGTAAGTGGCTGGCACTCGGACACCGTGTGACACGTTGCTTCACCGCCCTCATCCTTGACTCCGCCCACTCTCGAATCCGCCCACTATTGGTTCGAAGTGGCTCCAGGTTTCCCACCCATCCTATCCAGTTTCCCAATCAGTTACGTAGCTAGGTAGCTCCATTTCCCAGTTCCCCACAACCGCCCTTTCTTCGTTTCGATTTGCTTGTTTTGATTATTGATTAATGAATAATTGGTTTATTGATCTTTCATCTTTCATCACATCGCACCCACAGACCTAACTAATCTTCTCCAGTGTAGGAGAAGTTGGTACAGGCGCTTTCCGTACGAATTGATATCTCATTCCTTGCCACTCTGTAGGGTACTTCGCAGTAGTTATGATTCAGTCACAAACATATTTCCACTGGCTCGCTGGCACTGCCGAATACTAAATACTTTATTCTACATCGGTCATTTTGAATGTTATATTTTATTTTGGTGTTTAAAACTTTGGCAATCAACTGGAATCCAACCGTGACTAAGCAACGCGGCTACCCCTTGTGTACGCGCGTTCTGCGCGCGCGAAATTCGTTTAAGGCGATGCAAAACATCTTTCCACGGGGTACTACCTCATCAAATACATTGAAATGATCAGAAAAGAACGATTTTCAAGCTGGTAGCCGTTTTCCAGCCATTTCAATAAGTTTTCCGCGAAGTTGAAATCACTGTTGAGCCTTTGTTGCCTATCGCCAGGCGTTCATAAATATTTTATGAACTTTGGAAAATTGCAATAAAGACTCTTTTGTGATTTGCACATCCGCCGGAACACCGCACGTTTCTCATTTTAGTTTCCTCTTCTTTCCCACTTCATTCTCTCCTCGTTCGCCCACGCCGAGCGGCAGGTTCGCTATTTCTTCCGCCCTTTCCTTTCCCTCCACTATCTACTTTCGTTCGTTACCGTAATCTTCCCGAGTATTGCGCGTACCGTACTTCTTCTACAAACAATCCTACTGTACCCCGCTTACCGTAGTTAGGATATGATATCGTAACTTCACTATAATACAGTACTCCTCGTTTCAGAGATGGTTCCACTTCCACTCGTGTGGCTTCTGTTGCTGACTGTAACTCTCGCCTCAACGCAGAAACTATACGAGGAAAACCTCAATGTCTACATCAAAGACGGTTGTCCGGCTCTGAGACAAACGAAATACCTAGATAGAGACTGCACCGCAGCAACCATCGTGAGTGTGCTACGGTAGCAATCCCGTTCAGACAACAGTATCTGCGTAACTACGTTATCTGCAATCGTTTTACCCATATTGATCGATTAGCTGAGGAAATATTACATAATGCTACAGTATACCTACAGGAAATGCCAAAAGACGAACTCTACGTTTCGTGCACGGCGGATCATATTCTATGGTACACACAGAGAAAACATACTAGGAATACGACATTAACTTGGCACGCCTACTAATATATAAGTAGGGCCTTAGTAGGCACTACTTATATATTATTAGGCGTGCCAACTTGATGTCGTATTCCTAGTATGTTGTCTCTCTGTGTAACGTTTAAAAGAGAGAGTGCATTATTTTTTGGTTCACTGAAAAGGCTTACGCAACAACTAATCCTCTATACTAGCCACAAGGTATTGAAGTCAAGGACTGCTCTCTTTCTATCTATTTATCTCTCTATTTGGGTGTCCCACAATTTTTGTCCCTAAATCTCGACTAACAATATTTTTGCTCATAACTTTAACAGATGCAAACGGTCAGTGATCGAAGTAGTCGTCGTTCCTAATAATGACTTCCTTCCATCGATTGGGCAGAGCCATGATAGCCCTCCTCAGGCGGGCTGAGCCCAGGCGTTAATCTAAGATTGATAGTCGGCGTCGAGATCGGTCCGATTGGCTAACTGATTTTCAGGGTGGAAGCCCGCAAAGAATTCAAAACAGCGATAGTAGTAATGGCTGGTATCGAGAGTATACAACGGTATATTTGACCCCTCTAACTTCAGATTGTCCAGCATTTTCTGGAACATTTTCCAAAAATGGGGTCTTCACAAGTCGATTAAAATTTGAAATTTTGCATATCTCTGGAGACCAAGAGGGGTACTGATGGCGACCTGTTTATGTTGGACAGAGTAGTGGTCGCGGAAGTTGGTGTTTCCATCACTACGGATCTCTCTGTTGATGGGGTCGAGAAGGGAGAAGAAGCAGTTGAGAAATTTATTCTTTCTGTGGACATTCTTGTTTGGAACGGACTGGGGCCACTCTCCCGCATGCAATCAGCCAGTTTTCATGCCGGTGTTGTCGTACGTGATCCACTTCATATCCATTTCGAATACCTTGATGGCCCATCTCATGTTGACCGGACAGTCGAAAAACTACCAACACTCATTAGCACGTTCTTTTTCAGTGGAAGCGAAAATACCGTGATTGGCGGCATTTTTCAGCTTTTGGCTCTTTCAGTGATGATGCATGATTTGACGTACAATGGATATGGAAGTATAAGTATATGGCCCCATGGGAATGATATTGTTTTAAAGTTTGAATACAAACGCAGTGAGAACAAAGGATTGGTTAAGAAGAGGGGGCGGTCAGAGTAGGGTCTATCCCTTGATCCGTGGTCTGCGGAAGCTAATCTGTAGAGCCGAATCAAGCACGTTGGCTTACTAGGGGCATCATCTAGTATTGATTGCACTAGCTATTCATGAGGTTCCATGGTTGCAATTCCGTAGAAAATTTTATGGAGCAAAACCGACCGAAAGTGGAAAGATGAGTCCTTCGGAAAAATCCGTGTAGAAACCAGCAGAGAGAAGCAATGGACTAGTGCTGAGGGTTGTTATAATAAGGGGTGGATTGTCTATCAAATATATTGTATCACATTGAGAATCGGCCGAAGATCAGTTCTTTACAACTATGAAAATGGCCCGAGGGACAGAAATTGTGGGACACCCTGATAACAGTACTCGTCCTTGCTTCCAGGATGTCTGCGAGAAAGGTGCATGTCTTCAATTTCAATCCGATCTCGACTAGCCTGCTGCCCAAGCCTGCATTCGAATACGTTTGTCTCTCGAGTAAGCCGATCGTTGTGTCACCCGTTTGCAACCTACCGTATCCAATTTGTTTCCTATCGTATCCCATTCGCAACATACCGTATCCCATTTGTAGGATGCGACCGGTACTTTCAAGGATTCGAACCTGCCAAGTGTGTAGAGAACATCGTGTCAAGATGCAATCTTGTGGGTTGAATGGGTCCACACTCCACATCATTCCACACACCGGCGAACTTTATAGATAGGGGTTTGGAGTGAGATAGCGTTAAAATCGAGAGGGACTCTCCTTTCTGTAGGTTTGGAATCATGTGACTTGGGAAGGAGGCACATGCTTGTGAGCGAGAGCACTGCGTATGAGGGGAGCTTGAGATGAAAGACCAGTTATACGCCGTCAGTATTTATAGGGGGGTGACATTTGAGCAACGGGCCATAACTCAGCTTGGAGTGAGCCAGGCGTTATGGAAGTGGTACCATTGTAATCAGTTAATTGAGATTTCATAATTAATTAATTAACATCTTTCTACTTAATTAATTATGAAATCTCAATTAACTGATTACAATGGTACCACTTCCATAACGCTTGGCTCACTCCAAGCTGAGTTAGGCCCGTTGCTCAAATGTCACCCCCCCATTTATAAATACCACATGATTCCAAACCTACAGACCAGGGTTAGAGCGAGAGAGTGTGCAAAAGTGAGAGAGTCCCTCTCGATTTCACACGCTCTCTCACTCCAAAGCCCTTTCTGGAAGGTTGGCCGGTCTGTGGAATGATGTGTACCTGTCCAGTTCGATGGTGACAAGGATGTTGGACAAACGTGCAACGACGCGACCTCGACTCTAGTGTGCGTTTTTATATAATATATTAAAGAGACAGTAAAGGAACCGTTGAATTTTCGCAAACTTCGACGGTCTCGCCACGAATTCCGTCCCGCGGGAAGAAATAAAGCAAAAGAAATGCATAGGGTGGGCATTGAACCCACGTCGGTGTGATCGTGAGACAAGCGCTCTACCTCTGCTCCACATAGAATGACAGCAGATAGATAGCGCGCTGCTTCTATCCCTACGTCGCTCGCGGAATTTGAATTTGGATCACATGAGCCATTTTTTGTGTGTTAATTGTCCCTTTAAAAAAGATAACTGCTGCAATCCGTATCGAATTTTTCTGGGACTCAACAGTTTTGAAAATGAATCTTCTTAACATCGTGTTAAAACGAAATCGCTTCTTGTCAAGTAGTGCTTTCGGGTAACTATTGTGACGTCATTGTTATTAATATCACATCGTTCCACCCTTCGTTATGGCACCCAGGTAAGGGTTGATTTCCCAATCTTCGGTATTATGTGCGGCTGACATCACAAAATCAGTGAAACTGTTGTCGAAGCCGCGTCGTCTAATCCTTCTCTGTCGAAATAGAAGGAATGATTAATGATCAGACGCTCCTCATTTTGCATGCTCTCTCATCGATCAGACAATGCGAGAGAGCATGCAGAATTGAGAGAGTGAGAACATTACTCAAATTCAGGATTAATGGGATTCCGATCAAGGGCGCGGCCACTTGCAATTCGGAGAAGGGATGGACGGACAGTGGTAGAACTGGCAACGACGCCCTCATAATCGACTACAAAAAGGTATCTAGTTGAAACTAAATTATTATCTTTTGATTTACATAATTTTTAGGTTCCAAACGATCCCAAAGTTCGATACTACTGTCATCAGAGTGAGTGTGATGCGATTATCGAGACCAATGCTGCGCAAAGAACTTGGGGTGGACATAGGGAAAGAAATATTTGAATTGCCGCAATTATCGATTTTTGTTTTTATCTCGGCTTTATCGCCTCTGATGCGCCGGAAAGCCGATTGTTCTGTGGATGAACGTGAAAGAGATTAATCTATTCAGACTTTATTTTCAAAAATATATCATATATCTCAGATTGTGAGGCGGCTCGAGTCGTGCCCTCATGTACCGGAAGTGACTGTATTATGGTACCATAGTAATTGGGCACTACTGCTGAAGCCCGGAACAGGCCAATAAATAGTCGGGGCGCTTTTGAAATATCCATTTCAAGTGGCATTGTTAATAGAATTTTTTATTAATGATTCCGTGCTTCAGCAGTAGTATCATTAATTGCATCAACCCTATGCAACACCTTACTTCTAGCCCACATTTGACCCGGTCGGAACGAAGCTGGAGTGCCCCGGTGAATTAATGTCATTAGCGTGAGCCATTATTCTGTATTATTCTTCTCATTATTGAAAGTAATATCAAATTTCCAACTGAATCTACTCATTTTTCAGGTTCAAAAACAAACTATACGATCGTGCGGTGTGCTCGAGGGAGGGTGAGTTGTAGTGTGCGAAATGTGAGACAACGGTCTCTTCATTTTGCGCACTCTCTATACCGGTCGGCAGACGAGAGAGTGTGCGAAATGAAGAGAGTGTGATCTCACATTTCACACTCTAGTGAGTTGCATGCGTGACATCGCAGCCTTCGGAAATGGCATAGGAGAAATCACTGACTAGTGTTGACCACTCGAAAAGAAGTCTAAACAAGAAAGGAGAAAGCGTTTCGACCTCGTTTTGTGAATCTTTTTTTGTTCTCAAACGAAGGTTACTTCGAGTGGTCAACACTGCTCCTGACTCCTCCCCGGATTTGTACGATGAAATCGAAGGAACCGGTTTCAGGGTGGACAGGATTTTCGAATTTGCAAACCGGTCCTGGCACGACACTAGTCAATTTTCTCGAAGAACCCTTCGCAACAATATCTGCAAGGTGTCACAAGCGTTAGTTTCAAAAACATACCTTAACTTAACTTAAGTTTACTTAACTACCTGTCCTTGAGACTATATTAGTCCATTGTTAGGTTGTCAACCTTCTATGATAATCGACGCCTGCGCCAGTGATATGTGCAAGAATGCAAAGGTTGCGTCATCACTAGTCAACACAATATTGATTTCGACTTTTTAGCCAGTATTCAATGCCCATCAGAAGATTGTCTGTCCTAGTAACTACTTCGTCAGGTGCGTTACCAAATAAATAAATAAACAAATAACTTAATTAATTCAGAGTTGACGCAGTTAACTACAATGAACTGGAATGCTCGGCAAAGGGTAATATCAAATTATTTGATGAATTAATATTAAAACATTATAGGATTGACTGGCAATGGCAAGATACTCGTTGATTATGACAAAGATCCATTCCAGAAGATCAGGGTCAAGTGTCAGCCTTGTCAGTACCGTATTTTGATATTGGCTTTTCTTAGTTTGAAAATTTAAGAAAAGAAAACTACTCGAATTTAAGATTGCGATAAGTCAATGGTGACGGATTCGTGTACTTCGGGAAATTGCACAGCAAAGGTTGCGTCATTATTAGGCAATTTATAAATTGCAATTTCCAGCCTGTTTTCAACCCCTCAACCAATAAGCTTGAATGCTCAGCTGAGGGCTTTTACTTCCAGTAAGTACCACTAACTTACCAATTATACACATAATTAGGTAAATATATTTATTAATAATACAGGTTCTATGGTGTAAACTACAAAGAAGTTTCATGCGCGAAGGATGGTAGTGTTAACTTAGTTCAGTATTTGTCATGTAATTTTGAATTTAGGTTGGACAGGGACTAATGCAGGAACTAATACAAAGCTAGATGATTACGGCTTAATTCCTTCCCAAGATATTCGGATCCAATGTCAGCCTTGTCAGTTTTACTAACTTGAAATTAATTAAAATTTTAACTTTATAACATAACAGACTGCGATAATTCGATGGTAGAAGATGTTTGCACTCCTGGAATGTGTACAGCCAAGGTTTGATTGCATCATCACTACGCAGCTACAAAGAAATTCCTTTCCAGCCCCAATACATCAACAATAAGCTAACCTGCTCCGCTCCCGACCACCAACTACTGTAAGATTTTTATTTGAAAAATGTAAAATTGATCGATAGAGAAGAATGGAGGAATTTTTATCCACACGGCAACGACCGATAAAGATGGATCTTCTAAGTATCTAAGTAAGTAAATCGATAAATATTTTCAGTATTAACGATGGAAAAGTGTTATACAATGATGTGACATGCTCTTCGGCTGGTGATTTTGTTCAAATTGTCCCACAAAAATACTTGTTTTATAGGCTGGAAATCAGCGAATCCCGATAAAATAGTTGTTGACAACACGGACAAATTCGATGGAATCAATGCGTATTGCAAGCGAAGTGAGAAGTATCGATTTTTCGAATTATTTTAATTTTTTGACGTGTATCACCTTTTTTTTATTAAGCATATTTCTGCGCTTTATGGTATTTCAACGCAGAAGTCGCACCGCCCTCGAACCAACCTCCATCCAGTGCCAATTCGTCCTGTGCTACCAGGGAAACTTCTGCCGAGCTGAAGAAAAACGAGGGCGGCGGTTCTGTGGTATGTTCCTCTCTTCACAAAGAAGATTCCTATTTGGATTGCTTTGGTGATGTTGTCTTCAGCTGATAGAGCATGCGTAATGGAGAAATGTGATTTTCCAGAATTTTGCAAGCTCTCAGAAGGAAGCAATAGTACGAGATTTCCCAATCTGAGTAGATTTGTAAAGATAATGCAAAAAAGAAACTTCTACTACAAATCAAACAAAAATAATTATTAACAACAATTTTATTAGCAACAAAATAAAAATAATTATTAACAACAATTACAATTTTTTAAAATATTTTTTAAAACAATTTCAGATTATGCCTGTCGGCGCTGGTGCTGGTTCAATCGTAGTTGGAGTTGGCCTCGGATTGGTAATTTTTTTACTAAAATTTAAAAAAAAATCAAACTAATGTGCAGCTCATCGGCTTCCTTATCAAAAAGAAGAAGAATAAGAAGAGAAGCTCTCAAGATGAGTCAAGTAATCAGGTTCGCTGTTGAAATATGTCTGCTGTTTAGTTATTTAATATTTTAAGATCAGTGGAAACAAGAAAAAGAAGACGAAAAAGTCAAAGAAAAGTAAGGAAGAACCAGTGGACGCCGATGTTACAGTACTCATGCCGGGCCATCAAATGTGAGCAGAATTGCATAGTCATGACGCAATTTCTTTCGCCCATTTCTTAATCATAATCTGATGTCCTAATGATGATGCAATTCCAGGTCGCAATTCACTTCTGGTAACCTCACAGCCGCCATTATAGAGAATAAGTTCGTCTTTTTGTTGTTTTTTCCCTCAGAAGGTTTCAAAAACCTGTTTACATTTCTCGTTTCAGACAAGCCTCAATACCCAGCTCGGGTATGTGAAAAAAGAAGAACAAATCGATAAAGGAAAAACAACTTACTAGCGATAAAGATTTCTACTTCTTGTGCACCGTTCAAAATTTAAATTTTGCATGTTATCATCCTTATTTTATCATTATAGCAAAATGCACTACACACAGAAAAAAAGTCTTATATGAGGCCAATGACCTTTTCAAAAATCTTATATATAAGAACTTAAGTTTTATATATAAGACTTTTGAAAAGGTCTTGGGCCTCATATAAGACTTTTTTCTGTATGTATGCGAAATACACGTAATCATTCGGTGGATCGGACTGAAAAGGGCAAAAAGGGTGATTACTAGAGGCGCAGAAAGAGTTTTGCACATGGAATGCTGTCCGAAATAATAAGACGTTCCGCTGGAACACACAGTACAAAGGCAAGACATCGTGTGAGAGTAGGAAGGACGGTGAGTTACAGAAAGAGATGATTTCGTGAAATTAGAAGGTTCCAACGGGTGATTAAGATGGTCGTAAACAGATATTGGAAATGGCTATCTGCAAGTCTTTATAAACAATCTGATACGTGCAACACAGGTGATCGTCTTCTACATCCCTCCAACGAACAGACGATGACAAATGGGGCCATGACGATCGATCTACTCTTCCTTCAGTCCACCCACCCCATCTTTCACATTGCATACTCCCTCGATGGATAATATATATCTTTATCGCAGCATTAAAATTTGCGAATGCACATTTGCCGGTAGCTAGGAACCGACAGGGACAATGCATGTAGACAACGGGAGATTTTTGAAGTTGTAGTTTTGTTGACTTTCACATTTATATGCTTCGTATCTCGATGCGCTCTCATGCGTCGATAAAATAAAGGAAGTCGCCTTTTGAGAAAGCACTTTGTATATGTTTTGAGTTAATGTTCAGAGCCCATAAAATAATGTCAATTTACCACAAATAATGTCAATTTACCAATTTAATTATTCTTTTCGATTTTCCTGTTCGTGAATGAGCAATCGTAACTGATAATTCACTGTCATTTTTTAATAGCAAACTTTATCGCTGGTAATTTGTTTCTCTTTGATGTATTAGCTTTTTTTTCGCTTCTTTGGGCTCTTCATGCAGTGCTTGAGGGGATCGAAGAGAAAATATATATATATATAATATTACATTTAAATGTATAAGTGTATTACAAGTTCAAAAACAAACTTATTCTCAATAATGGCAGCTGTGAGGTTGCCGGAAGTGAATTGTGACCTGGAATTGCATCATCATTAGACCATCATCAGATTATGATTAAGAAATGCGCGAAAGAAATTGCGTCGTGACTATGCAATTCTGCTCACATTTGATGGCCCGGCATGAGTACTGTAACATCGGCGTCCACTGGTTCTTCCTTACTTTTCTTTGACTTTTTTGTCTTCTTTTTCTTGTTTCCACTGATCTTAAAATATTAAATAACTAAACAGCAGACATATTTCAACAGCGAACCTGATTACTTGACTCATCTTGAGAGCTTCTCTTCTTATTCTTCTTCTTTTTGATGAGGAAGCAAATTAGCTTAACAATAAATTGTATTCTTAATATTTTTAAAACTTAATATTTACTATTATTTTTAAAACTTAATATTTACTATTATTTTTAAAACTTAATATTTACTATTATTTTTAAAACTTAATATTTACTATTATTTTTAAAACTTAATATTTACTATTATTTTTAAAACTTAATATTTACTATTATTTTTAAAACTTAATATTTACTATTATTTTTAAAACTTAATATTTACTATTATTTTTAAAACTTAATATTTACTATTATTTTTAAAACTTAATATTTACTATTATTTTTAAAACTTAATATTTACTATTATTTTTAAAACTTAATATTTACTATTATTTTTAAAACTTAATATTTACTATTATTTTTAAAACTTAATATTTACTATTATTTTTAAAACTTAATATTTACTATTATTTTTAAAACTTAATATTTACTATTATTTTTAAAACTTAATATTTACTATTATTTTTAAAACTTAATATTTACTATTATTTTTAAAACTTAATATTTACTATTATTTTTAAAACTTAATATTTACTATTATTTTTAAAACTTAATATTTACTATTATTTTTAAAACTTAATATTTACTATTATTTTTAAAACTTAATATTTACTATTATTTTTAAAACTTAATATTTACTATTATTTTTAAAACTTAATATTTACTATTAATTTTAAAACTTAATATTTACTATTATTTTTAAAACTTAATATTTACTATTAATTTTAAAACTTAATATTTACTATTATTTTTAAAACTTAATATTTACTATTATTTTTAAAACTTAATATTTACTATTATTTTTAAAACTTAATATTTACTATTATTTTTAAAACTTAATATTTACTATTATTTTTAAAACTTAATATTTACTATTATTTTTAAAACTTAATATTTACTATTATTTTTAAAACTTAATATTTACTATTATTTTTAAAACTTAATATTTACTATTATTTTTAAAACTTAATATTTACTATTAATTTTAAAACTTAATATTTACTATTAATTTTAAAACTTAATATTTACTATTATTTTTAAAACTTAATATTTACTATTATTTTTAAAACTTAATATTTACTATTATTTTTAAAACTTAATATTTACTATTATTTTTAAAACTTAATATTTACTATTATTTTTAAAACTTAATATTTACTATTAATTTTAAAACTTAATATTTACTATTATTTTTAAAACTTAATATTTACTATTATTTTTAAAACTTAATATTTACTATTAATTTTAAAACTTAATATTTACTATTATTTTTAAAACTTAATATTTACTATTATTTTTAAAACTTAATATTTACTATTATTTTTAAAACTTAATATTTACTATTATTTTTAAAACTTAATATTTACAATTATTTTTAAAACTTAATATTTACAATTATTTTTAAAACTTAATATTTACAATTATTTTTAAAACTTAATATTTACAATTATTTTTAAAACTTATTATTTACAATTATTTTTAAAACTTAATATTTACAATTATTTTTAAAACTTATTATTTACAATTATTTTTAAAACTTAATATTTACAATTATTTTTAAAACTTAATATTTACAATTATTTTTAAAACTTATTATTTACAATTATTTTTAAAACTTAATATTTACAATTATTTTTAAAACTTATTATTTACTATTAATTTTAAAACTTAATATTTACAATTATTTTTAAAACTTATTATTTACTATTAATTTTAAAACTTAATATTTACAATTATTTTTAAAACTTATTATTTACTATTAATTTTAAAACGAAAGCAAACCAGTCCGACGCCCAATCCAATTGGCATGGACTGAAAATGTACTATAGTTATGTCAATGAAAAAAAAATGAACCGGCGCGTTCCTATCGATTTTCTCCTGAGGTGAGGCCGTGACTTGGACTACATCCGATTCTGCGTTTTGACACGTGGAATTGCTTCCCGGTGGTGGCGGAGTGGGTTCTAAAAGAAATTCAGTAATCAATTAATCAATAAATAACGAATTGTAAAATATATCAATCGACAAAGTTGCACTTACTGCAGTACGCCCGGATTTTATCGATTGAAGTCGAGTAGTTTACAGGCAATTTTTCGGGATTTGTAGACTTCCATCCTTAAAATGTTATATTTTTTGCAGCTTTAAAAAAATTTGTGCACGTGACATCGGTGTAAACGATTTTATCGGTGCCAACGCTGGAAGTTTTGATTTTATTGATTTTTCTTTTATATTTAAAGGTCTTACAAAAGTTGATGGCCGGGCGCGGAACAGGATAGATTTCCATTGATGCAATAAAACCTTGGCTGTGCAAGCGCCAGGAGTGCACGCATCTTCTACCATCGAACTGTCACAATCTACGAGTAAATATGATTGTAATATTTTATGTAATAAATTAAAATAGTTCAAGTACAAATAACTAACAAGGCTAGCACTGGACCCGGATTTTCTCGATCCCAAGTTTATATTCGAAAATCTTCGTTTTTGTGCCAGTATTAGACCCAATCCAACCTGAAATCGAGAATCCAATGGTGCTGAACACTTTTTTTATAATTACCGTTGTCCGAGAACGCAATTTCCTTGTAGTTTGCGCCACCAGCACTATAAACTTCGATAATATGTGAAATTTAAAATTATATGATGTACGCATTTTATAGGCGCCCTAGGACGCTAGGCAACGTGAACAATATGGCCCGCAGAGACTTACACAAAGAAAAATCCCGGCTCAGAGCATTCCAATTTGTTCGTAGTAGTATTGAGGCTGAAAATTGTAAATTAAACATTTCATAGTGATGATGCAACCTTGGAAGTACAATTGCCTCCCGTGCAAGCATCCAATACCATCGACTTATCGCAGTCTGAAATCGAATCATAATTATAATTTAAATAATTAGCTTGCTTAATTAAGTAGTTCAATTAGGAACTGACATGGATGACACTTGACCCTGATCTTCTGGAAGGGATCTACCGCGTAATCAATTAGCATTTTGTCACCGCTTTTCCAACCTGTAAAGAGTTTATAACATTACAAATATGTGTATAAATACGATAATCTAATAAATACCATTCGAAGTGCAAGAAAATGTCGCGTATCCACCGTCCTCGAAACTCAAAATAAATGTTTTTTTGATAAATATATTGTATGTTACCTAAGGAAATATTTTTCCGGGCAGGTCAGCACGGAGGAATTCTTGAACTCTGGCTGTAAATGTTTACGTGAACTATTGTATTTCTTTTTTTAAAAACTTACTTTAACATTTTTACATAAATCGGAGTCGCAAATGTCAATGATCATGGAATTATGGCACACTGAAAATATATATAATCTTTAATGATTAAAACATTTTTAAAAAAATTGAAATATGTATTTTATTTTAATGAAAAAAATTACAATTGTGGCATGATGCTGTTATTGTTGCGAAAGGGTCTTTTGCAAAATCGATTAACAGAGTTCCCTGGCCAGCTTGTGATTTTGCGAATCCCGTCCACCCTTGAACAGTTACTCTTTTAACTGTAAGTTCAGGCGAACACTTCAACTTGCTCATTGAAATTGCTCCAATTTTTGGAGCAATTTCAATGATCTCGCGCAGGAGTAATGAATGGTCTGGCTCTCCCGATTCTGCACGCTCTCTCGCGCTGTCTGATCGATGAGGGAGCATGTAGAATGAGGTGAGTCTGATCATAACTCTCGCGCATGTTTATTTACACCATGGGCAGTATTTCACTCTGCGGACGGCATGCCAATGTTGTTCCTTCAAGAGTGGGCTGGAAGCAGAGATTATTACGTAAGTATGATGCAATAGCTCTACCGTACTTTGATACAGGGCTCGACTTCACAACTTGACTTGATGTTTTCCGCCTTACAATCTGCAATATTTATATATAAAGTGAGTGAATTCCTTCCGATTTGCGGAACTCACTTTGGTGGCAGTGGTACTCGAAATTCGGATTAAATTTCTTCTGAAACAAAATATGCGTATATTACGGTACACAGAGCGCGAACTCTCTAAAATGTGCCTCTCTGGTGGACTCAATTCTCTTAGATTGTCAGCGAGATAGTGAGCGCACAATAAGGAGAGGTGTTCTATCTTGAACATAAGAGAGTTCAATTCACTAGAGCACATGTTGGAGAGTTTGCTCACTGTGTAGTTGGGCACCCGCGAACATTTACAAAGTCGACTAGAAGCGCCTTGCCAGTGTCTGTCCATCCTTTCGATTCGTCACACGTAATTGACCCCTTGGCCGGAAGTCCATTTACTCTGAAATTACATGATAATGACGTCATATTATTTAAAAAAAATTATGCGAGAATTGTCAACAAAAAAGGCTGGGTTGGAGATAGGCACGATGCTAATTTCTTTCTCAAATATGGCATTGTTTCCCCCCTGTTCACGAATTTCCCGGAATTTTTCAAGAAGATGAGTCTTCCGAATTTCCTGGGACAAAGGAAAATCCGAGAAATGTTGATTTTGAAATTTTCCCTTTTGAAAATTGCTGAAAATGGGATCAAAACATTATCGATATACTTCATTTTACATTATATGCGCGCATATTTATTTAAAATCGATTTTCGTTAAAAAGTAAAATCATGGGAATACCATAAAGGGGCAATCGTTCGTGAAATTTTGAAAAACCTTGATGCACACCCGTAATCCGCGAGTTAAATTCCTTTGATACAATGTAAAACAACGTTCCACAGGCTACAAGATATCATCAATAATACATAAAATAATACATCAAATGGAAATTTTTATTAATATCTACTACTGGTTAATTACGCGCAATGCGCTTTGTGCGAATTAATTTTAAAACGACTTGTTGATCAGTATGCAAACGACGTCGTATATTTTGTGTTATATGTATTGAAACAAATTTGTACAGTTTTCAAGTTCATACAATTTTCCTTTGTTCAGCCCCTTTGTTCAACTTGCTGCTACTATTATACAAACGGTTCATTTCATATGTTTTGGAGTTGCTATTTGGCGCTGTAATAGTCTGATGGGGATATGATCATGGGAAAAAATTGAATCTCATAAATCATACACAAGCGTTGACGTTTGATCGGCGCATTTGACACCCGTTGATGAATCGCCGGTAAGCTGATAAGGAAATTATTATATTAACTTAACTGAACTTAATTAAATACATGAAATAAATGCAACAAATGAGCGATGATAAATTCTGATAATGGCGATACCTTGCCACAGCTTGATTGAATTCCCTCAGGACACTTGACAAGTTTCCGAAATTTCTTGTCGCACACTGCAAAATTATGGGATTACGGTAGGGACTTCAAAAAAGGATTACAATAGTGAGCTAGGGATACGATAGTGAGTGGACACTAGGATTACGGTAGTGTTCGCTCACTCGAGAGACACAACACTTCGAAAGGAGCTTTCTCAACGAGTTGTAGTTTGTTCGGCTCCTCAGCAATTTCTTGCATGTAATGGTTCACGTTGCTAAAAAAATCATATTTAAGAGGCCACCAAAATGGAAACGCACTGTATAACTGCCTTTTCTGCTTGACATGTCATCTTTTTGGTCGTCGCATTCTTAAATGGAAACGGTTACATAGCGGCTCAGACATTGAGAGTACATGATTCTAATCCTACATACCACGGTTAGAGCGGGAGAGTGTGCAAAAGTGAGAGTCCCTCTCGATTTCACACGTTCTCCCACTCCAAAGGCCTTTCTGTAATGTTGACAGGCCTATGAAATGATGTGAGAGGCGGTAACGCAGGGGAACATTGTCGAAAAAGGGGTCGGGGTCGGGTTCACCAAACCCAGTGGCATAGTGTAACTTAACCAGCGGGGTCCCGCAGCGTAAACAAGTAAGGTACCTTGTAATAATAAAAATGAGAAAAATTATCTGGGATGGGTTGCAGGATGTAGCCCTCGATTAGTGAATGCCTGAGGGGGGTACCGTATTTAATGTACGGTACTCACAGCTACAGTATACCTATTGATTCTACTATATCCGGACTGTAGCGGTTTTGCAATATACCTAAAATTACTGTACCGGTGTTACAATATATCGAAATAATGCCTTTGCATGTTCGAGAACAACCTCTAAAAGAAAAAAAGAGAAGAAAAGAAAAAAAAGAAAAAAAAGAAGAAGAAAAAGAGAACAAGAACAAGAAAAAGAGAACAAAAGAGAAAATCCCGTGTCGATTTGCTCGATTTTAAATTTTCAACATACTGTACCCCTCACCTACAGTAACCTCGGATAGGGCAGAATCAATATAGTTTAGCCCATTGACGTTGCCTGAGGTAGGCGTACTGTAGCCGGGAGTACTGATTATAAGAGAAGGTATCCACCTCAGACAATGACTACTCAAGTTCTGTCTCACACAACATCCCTCGGGTCAGTTTTCTGAAAAAATCGGGTTCATGGTTGCGAAGTCCCCCCCCCCCCTAAGACGACCCTGCCGCGTACAAGTGATTATGACTCTTTCACCCCCTGCTAAACATGGGTAGCTAGTAAAAATGGAGTGTGCATACACTGTCTGTTTACCCAACTTCACGTACTATAGAAGGGAAACTGCGAAAATAGAATCGCAAACTGAAGCTATTATTGTTTCGTGGGATACCTCCGTTAACATTTGTAACATTTGTCATTTTTTTTAGCTTTGGTATCATTTTCTTAATACCGTAACACACGGCATACGAGACGATTACGGCAAGCTCACCAGAGTGGGCGATTTGCAGGTGTCCGTATCCTCTTTATGAGTATGGCATCCGTCGACGATTTCTGTATTGACTACGGCAGATATCTGTTTCTGCGCAGGATCCGCTGAGACAAGAAACTGCGTCAGCAGAACCAGCCATACGTGCAGAAGCGAAGCCATCTGGAAAGGAGGAGTACGGTAGGGGATACGTTGGTTACGGTAGAATGCGTATATTGTTTCGAGGTGGGGTACGGTAGGGGGGAAGAAGAGAGGGGAGAGGAAAACGAAAGTGACCAACCTGCCACTCGGCGCGGGCAGTAGAGGAGAGAATGAAGTGGAGGAAACGAGGGGACGAATAATGAACTCTTTTGAATAATGATTTTGCTATTCCGTAAGGAATCTAATTGTGGAATATTCAAAGTTATATGTCTAGTTATTTACGTGTTAAATGTGCGTGTGCGTGTGTAATCGCCACGCCGATTCTCCGATTCACGTGTACATAACACAAAAGATAACTCAGACTGTAGGGTGGCCTAATCCGAGTCCGGTTTTATTGGGTTGATCATATCGGTGCTTTACCACCCAGATCAATTCAGGTAAAAAATCATAACACAATTTGCCGGAGGTCCGCAGCGTGCAAATATAAGAGGCAGTGCATTGTGTGTTTTCTCCACGTACAATGTTCATCCCAGGCTCCTTTTGGGGAGTTTTACGTGGTACTGTATACACGCGATACGTTGAAAAACAAAGAATTTTATTTCTAAGACTTCCGCATGCATATTCTCCTCAGTAAAGAATTTGCACGATATGGTTTGAAGACTCTTTCTTTCGAAAGAATAGATACTCGAAATCAGCAGACTTTTATAATTTGAATGGCGGGTCGGAAATCTATTTGCATAACATACTCTCCATTGCAATCAGCACTCTAAAACAATTTTCTCCTTACTATCAGACTTCGATTTTTCTACAGTCCGAGTATTGCTCGATTCTATGGCACATGGCCTCAAAATGTTCTAATTTGTTTGCTGAAATTTCGATGGTTGATCAAAATTTGTAAAATACAAGAATCAATTTCAAGATACTATCGGTATGTCGACATTTTGCTCATTGTTCGGAATATGGTTCGTAGATGGACTGAATCGGTTTTGCATTTACACGACGTATAAAACATTGTTTATGTACGATTTATTTCAATCATTGTGTAGATGTGCCTCTCCATTTATATATCTCTTCGATCCATTGATCCTGAAAAATTTCAAATTACCGATAATGATTCATTATTTTTGAGTATTCATATTACAATTTTATGAGAAGAATCGGGAGAGAATCGAGCATTTTTGGGATTCCAGGTCACTTAAAAAAATCATGATTTTAAATTTCCTGAAAATTTCAGGCAACGCACTACAAAGTCTCCTCTATCGAATAGCGTTGCCAGAATTTTTTTAATTTTTTTTTTGTTTTGGAGTGAAACACAAATGTACCAGGTGAGTATGGGATTTTGTTTCGAAATTTCAAAGTTTGAAAAATCATAACTTGCTTTAGAATGAAGATACAGACTAGCGGTTTGCATTGTTAGATAGAGACAACACTTGGCTACAAACTACAACCAATGTTTTCATTCCCGCTTCATGCAGCGATGCGAGGCGGTCGCTTTTGTAAATGTTGTTTTTATTTTCTTAAAAGTAAAAACTAAGAACCCCCTCCTAGTACGTCATTGTGGTATGTGCGGGCACTCATTTCAGCCAAAATATGAAATGCCAGAGAGGGTGTATTGTAAAGTAGGCGAATAAAATGTGAAATCTGGTTAAAGGTTCTCATCGAAAAGTGGAGTCGGTGAGTCTCATTTGGGGATTAATCCTATGAAAACAATCTAAAAAAATATTTCAGTTGATAAAAATGCATTTCATCATGTCGTTTTTCGATTAAAAATTTTTGAAAAATTTAAAAGCTGAATTTTGATTATATATAATTTTCCCTAGTTCAAAGTGCTAGTTACCTGCAAGTATCTTAGTATTGTCGATTATGAATTTTAAAATGCGTATTTGTCCATATTATACTCTGTGATCAATTTTACCGATTTTTTTCATTCGAAATAATTAAAAATGTTATTCATAAATTCAAATGCTACAATATGCCTCGACACTTCATCAACGGTATCTTCAGGAGATATGCAACATTCGTCCTTTTGAAAGTGAGTTGCTATCTATTCGTAGAAAGGAGTTATACCGTCTAGAAAACAGTGCGTTTGGCGAACGACGCGCGATCTGCCTTCTCTAACACTCTCTCACTTCAGCACACTCTCTCGCCCAGGTTCGGACAATACTAAGATACTTGCAGGTAACTAGCACTTTCAACTAGGGAAAATTATATATAATCAAAATTCAGCTTTTAAATTTTTCAAAAATTTTTAATCGAAAAACGACATGATGAAATGTATTTTTATCAACTGAAATATTTTTTTAGATTGTTTTCATAGGATTAATCCCCAAATGAGACTCACCGACTCCACTTTTCGATGAGAACCTTTAACCAGATTTCACATTTTATTCGCCTACTTTACAATACACCCTCTCTGGCATTTCATATTTTGGCTGAAATGAGTGCCCGCACATACCACAATGACGTACTAGGAGGGGGTTCTTAGTTTTTTCTTTTAAGAAAATAAAAACAACATTTACAAAAGCGACCGCCCCGCATCGCTGCATGAAGCGGGAATGAAAACATTGGTTGTAGTTTGTAGCCAAGTGTTGTCTCTATTTAACAATGCAAACCGCTAGTCTGTATCTTCATTCTAAAGCAAGTTATGATTTTTCAAACTTTGAAATTTCGAAACAAAATCCCATACTCACCTGGTACATTTGTGTTTCACTCCAAAACAAATTTTTTTTAGAAAATTTTGGCAACGCTATTCGATAGAGGAGACTTTGTAGTACTTTGCATTAATTTTTCAGGAAATTTAAAAATCATGATTTTTCGAAGTGACACTTCGTCCTCGAGTTTCTCCCGATTCCTCTCTTATGATAATGCGTTGGCGAAATTTTTTTTTTGCTATTGGTGTGTGCACTTTCTGTCCATACAATGGCGTGTCGTCTCTACCTGAGACACGCTCTCTCGCCTTCGGTACGATGTGCTATCAGCGGAACGTTTTTATTATTTCAGACCAGTATTTTTGAGCTTGTGATACTGATACTGATACTGATATATTCATGCTTCAAGGTCTGGGCCCAATGAAAAAAAATAAGAGTTTGTGATCTCAGACTTTATCTTGAGCATGTTCACTCATATTTTTCCTACATTTCCATTTAAATAATTGTCGTAACAATAGTTTATTTATTTAAATAATTGTAAAATAATTAGATTTTTTTCTATCCTTTATTTAGCCGCAAACTCAGTTTGTGTTGATTATCCTCAACACTGACAGTAGAGCCGCTGCTCGAAAAGTGCAAGACCAGTTACAGCAAAAGGTTTAGACTGTTGCTAGTTAAATTTTAATCGTATTTTAAACACCCCCATATAATAGCCAGCTTTAGTATTTCTACAGTTGAGAATTCAAGCTACTAAAATCTCGCACCTCCGAAATTTTCGTTATATATTCTGCAATGTCGTCGAAGTCATCGGTCATGTTAGCGAAGCTCGGACGGTCGTTTTGGTCTTGGAAGACCGATCTCATGAAGTTTGAGACTACTTCTGCGCCACCTTCGGGTAATGAGGGAGCATTGAATCTGTAATCATACGGAATGTTCCTCGTTCTTTTCCGCCCTCCTTGACATTATCGCCGTAATACAACATCTATTGCGCAATGGCGGCCTAAACTTCGACGGGTAACCATCGTCGCTTTTCTTGTTGGTCCCAAGAATAGTATCTGCCCGGGTACTAATCCGACCCGGATAAGACCCCCTAGTTGTCATAATTTTTCATTTAAGTTATTTATGTTTGCATCATAAATAACTTGAATGAAAAATATAAGTTAATTAGTGTCGCTCAAATGGTACTATCAAATCACCGTGCTTTCTCTCTGTCCCTCGGCTCGTGGTGTGTGATCATTTCGCGTAGAGTTATGCCGAATGCCCATACATCATCCTTTTCGAACAAGGCAAAGTTGCACCGCCCAGCGCCACGCAGCCTCTCCGGAGACATGTACCATGCGGTCCCCTGCCATTTAACATGTATTTTAATGCATACATTTACATCCTAACCCGCTGTATTGAAAAGGCTAACCTAGGGGCCGCAAGGTGATCTGCCAATTTCAAGTAGAAGAAAGTGTGTCCAAATGAACCGCTGAGGTCTTAATAACATCATACTGTATCTCGAAATCCTTACTGACTGTGAGAGCGAAAGAGCTTTTCTCACCCGTGTTCTCCCGTGGCTCAGTTGGTTGAGATGAGCCACGGGAGATTATAAACAGAAGGTTGCTAGTTCAAATCCAACGGTTTGCAATTTTTTGCTGATTTTGTAATAATCTTTAAAATCAAATGGCAATTCTGCGCATTAATAAATTTTTAATTTTTTTTGTTCAAGTAGATTCAGCAAGCTAATCTACACAAATTGAGACTTGCGCAGCTGTATCAGTGAAATGGAAGTGCTCTAAACGCCTACTCTCGAGGCTTTCTATCGAGCGTTGACCTTATTGGCAGAACACGGTGCGCAACGCCTCACTTGTAGAGTAGATCAATGGCTCTCGAATAAGCCTTTGAACGGGGCAATTGGTTCAAAATGAAACTTGCCATTCGATGGGGACAAATCTCACCTCTCGTCAAGACCAAAAGTGGGCGGAGCTTACGGGCACTAGGCTAACCTAATTAAAACAAAGCATTCTTCTGGGAACGACAATTTTATTTTTTTTTCAAACTATTTTGATACCTATATGACAGGTATCACGAGAGATTGCATGAAAATAGACCCCCTGAGGAACAACTTTCAAAAAAATATTTTTGATTTCGATCAAACTTTTATGTGGAAGTATACTAGAAATGAGAATTCCATCAATCCGGGTCCCAGGTCGCAGAACCGGCTTTTAGGGATTTTCCGACTCTAAAACCGGAATTTACGTAACTTCCTTCAAAATGTAGATAGAAAGTCGTTCTCGAGCTCGAAAAATTCGGAAAAATATTCTCTACAATTTATCCGTTGCACACAAAAGTCGTAATGGGGCACAAAAAAAGTTCTAATGAAAAAACCGAAAAATAAATCAAAGAAAAAAAACTTTAATTTTTATATCAAAAATAGCACAAAATTTAAGAGTGGAATATGAAAGAGCAGGTCAACATTGGATATATAAAAAAATAAAAATGGCAAAAAAGGAGCGTACGAATACCCGAAAAATCGCATCGAAACAAGGAAAACTGAGATTTTTCGATACAAAACTATCATCTGAAGTCATTTTCGGCTTTAATCACATTCAATTCGCCTCTATATTAAATAAAACGACAATACGTGACAGTCTGGCTTATTTCATAGAGATATTTACCCATATGCGAAACTTTCCAAAAAAATCGATTTTTTTGAAAAAATAATTTTCAAAATTTTTATGACTCAAATTTTTGCAAGCTATCATTTACTAAATACGTAGTTATTATTGAAAGAGATGTTTGATTTAAGGTGGTCCATCAA
The DNA here is from genome assembly GCA_036245785.1 of Pristionchus fissidentatus. Taxonomy (NCBI): domain Eukaryota; kingdom Metazoa; phylum Nematoda; class Chromadorea; order Rhabditida; family Neodiplogasteridae; genus Pristionchus; species Pristionchus fissidentatus. The sequence continues at coordinate 40,897,319 of BTSY01000004.1, forward strand.
AACGAAGAACAATGGTAAAAATTAGGAAAAAAACTATAAATTATTTCGAAAAAAAAACTATAAATTATTTTATAACTGTGTGATGTGTTTGTGTGAAGATTGAAATTGAAAAGTTTCTTCGAAATTGAATAATCCATATCAGAATGAGCGATCTGGCCTATTTACACATTCTCCAAATGATAGCTTGCAAAAATTTGAGTCATAAAAATTTTGAAAAATTTTTTTTCAAAAAAATCGATTTTTTGGAAAGCATATGGGTAAATATCTCGATGAAATAAGCCAGACTGTCACGTATTGTCGTTTTATTTAATATAGAGGCGAATCGAATGTGTTTAAAGCCGAAAATGACTTCAGACGATAGTTTTGTATCGAAAAATCTCAGTTTTCCTTGTTTCGATGCGATTTTTCGGGTATTCGTACGCTCCTTTTTTGCCATTTTTATTTTTTTATATAACCAATGTTGACCTGCTCTTTCATATTCCACTCTTAAATTTTGTGCTATTTTTGATATAAAAATTATAATTTTTTTGTTTGATTTATTTTTAGGTTTTTTCATCAGAACTTTTTGTGCCCCATTACGACTTTTGTGTGCAACAGAAAAATTGTAGAGAATATTTTTCCCAATTTTTTGAGCACCTGAACGACTTTCTAGCTACATTTTGAAGGAAGTTACGTAAATTCCGATTTTGGAGCCGGAAAATCCCTAAAAGCCGGTTCTGCGACCTGGGACCCGGATTGATGGAATTCTCATCCCTAGTATACTTCCACATAAAAGTTTGATCGAAATCAAAAACATGTTTTTGAAAGTTGTTCCCGGCTTCATGCAATCTCTGATGATACCTGTCATATAAAATAAGTAAATAAAAATAATTATTTCCATGGTTTTAAGAAGATTCAATTTAAGAAGATTCGTTCGCATTTTCATTGTACTCACAGTGGTAGTCGATCGAGAGTCGATTTCCGAACCCGAGCCATCGTCATGCACGGAAAGACCGAAATCAGCAATTTTGAGTACTCCATTGTTCGAGATTAGAATACTGGAATAATAAAGTCGCTCTAATTTGAATTATTTATGGTTTGAAACTTCTCACTTGCTCGGCTTGAGATCGGCATGGTAAACGTGCATGCTATGCAAGTAGGTCATGCCGCTCTTCAGTTCCGAGCTATATTTCAGGAACTTGGATTTTGCTGTAAAATGCAGATTAGTTGACCCAAACCGGATGAAGTACCTACATAAAAAATTTTCCAGGTGTATCGTGTAGCAATGAGGCGAGCGTATACGGACAATATTCCATTATCAGATAGCGATGATCTCCATCGCTTCCAATGTGTCTATAAATCATGAAATAATACTACCAACACACCAGCTGCCGTACCAATTGCCCATTTCGCGTTTACTCTCTCGTATTTCGTGTGAGTGTACTACAGTAAGCACATTTCTCGCCTTGCCCCACCACACTCACGGCACAGTACGAGGTGTTGTTCCGTCCTCGCATTTTTATCTGTCAGACGACAGTTCGTCTCTCACTTCTCCCCTCCTATTATTCCCTCATATTTAATGGAGTTTCGTCACAGTAGATGAGGATCGAAAATTTTGCACCAACATTATGTGCATAGTATTAAATAAAACGTGTTTACTCACTCGTCCCATGCAACGGCAACTTTCTTCTCTACTTCCTTCCAAAAGGTTACTGGCTCTACTTTCACATCCTCTCTCTGATTTAGCTTCCACAGTATCGATCTAAGAAAGCAGAAGGTGATATAAAAAATTAGAAGATAAAAAATGAATACATTTTTTGCTAATATGGTTTTAGATTTTCGGAAAATCAGTTGAGAGAGCATTTTGTTACGAAATTCCGTAATTGTGATGACTTGACAATGTCTTTGTGCTGGTATGGAACCAAGTGAACACTAAAAACGAAGTATCAACTCTCTAGCTCTTCTGGAAACGAGATTCAAAATGCGCGAATTTAAATCAAACTGCTTTTCCCAAAAAAAAATCCGAAAAAAATATCACCGCATTAGAGTGGGATGTGCATTTCAGTTGCGATATTTAACAGTAGTAGTTCTGGTAATAACGAACCTGTGTTTGTTACTTACTGCTGCTAAAGCTATTTTCGATTGTTGAGTAACCTCATCTTGTACATGTTTTGAGAGATCGATGAACTCATTGAAGACTGAGATTATCGATTACATATACGGGAATATAGAATAAGGCGAAACCTGATAGGCCGTTTCTCAGCGAACGGTCGAATGCACTCTTGCAATAGCTGTAGCGAATTAGAGTGAATGAATTGAGCATTTCGAAGTTTACGATTTTTTAAATGAAAAACTCACATTTCGATTATCTGTGATATGTGCTCAATTAGCTGAAGGGAATGTTGGTGTTCGGCGACGTAATGTTTCTTTGCCTGTTCAGCAGATAAATTGTTCAATGCTCTCTGTAAATCGTATATTCACAAATCTATTAATTATTTTAAAAAAATTAATTTAAGAATCTCACTTTGTATAGAATATTATTATCGTCGTTATTTATAAATTGCTTGCAGCGCTCTTGTTGATTTAAAAGCTGAAATTCCTGTTTATCTTCACAGCCAACAATTCATATGAGGCCGTTCGCCTAAGAATCGAGGCGGCACAGTAAAAAAGTCAATTTTATGAAACTCTGTAATTACATGCTGATGACTATAGGCAAATTCATTTTTCACGTGGAGCGCCCGTTTGTGCCAGACTGCGTCAAAAACGTGACTAACCTCTTGCCGTTCTTTACTTTTATATAAAAACGCAGCTTTCTTGCTGTCATCGATTAATTTAAAAATATATTCTTTAAACCTGCAAATGCCATATTACCAAGACAATATGCAACGTACCTTACTCTTTAAATATTGTTTCCATATGATTTATATATTCAGAGCGACAGCTTCTATCATGTAGATTAGAATAACGATGATGAAAATCGTAATCAATGCTGAATGGGAGTGATAAAAATGATAAAAATAATGAGATGGAATGCTCACATTTTGTTGTTAATCAGCTGCTCGATCTTAAAAAATGCAGTCATACGTTCATTATCTATTGTAAAAAGGAAATGTGAGTTTATCGCATCAAAGTTGATGAATTTTATCTGGAAGTTAAAGGTAAATATGGACGTATTTGACGGCTGTCATACCTCGAGACATTGATCAGTCATACATTTGTATTCCTCTTCAGAGTTTGTTATTCTTTGAGAAGCATACTTCTTTGTAATATTACATAGAAATTTAATATTTTCATAACATTTATTGATATATTCTGCATTCGACTCCTGTAAGTATAAAAGTAGAATGGAGTGGAATTGACATCAAACCTCTTCGGCCTCCATAGATGAGCGACTAGAGTGTGCCATATATGGCACACTGATATATCAGACTTTGCGTATAGAGAATTGCATACCGACTGATCGATAAATATGAGCAACGTCGATGGAAACGACGAATTGTATATCAAAATATAAACAAGCGTCAAACAAAACGTTTATCTGTCAGAAAAGTGTTAACAATTGATTTCAGAAATGTTTATTTTTAAAATGTATTTATGAAAAAAATGTTCAACTTCCAGAACAGCGTATACAATCGGTTTCAGAATTAAATTCTCTCGTTTGTTTTTTTTTTTCTCTCAGGTTTGTTGTTGCCTGAATGCGTCAAGGTGCGGTCGGGCGCGACACAGTGCATCAATCACCGTTTGATGCCTGAAATTAACGCAAATTTAATATAAAATGCACATTTATTCAATGACTAGTGCTTCCTACGCCGTGGAGTTATTATCTTTATTTGTTTAGCCCACATTTGTTCATGACAATGTTCTGGGATACAGAACAGAAATGAGAGGGAGAAACATGTAAAAGTTCTCATTCGAGATCATTAGGCATATATCGTATATAAAACACTGGAAATTATTAAATTACTATAAATATATCTATTTAGCGATGCTGACCTATCAGTTCTCGCAACGTTCATAATGTAGAATTGTTTCTTCTGAAAAGATGCTTTTGTAAAGGATTATTAGTGGGTAGTATTCGAACATGGAGGCATTTATATGGCACGTTAATGATGACAAACCGGAATAATTATTTACACCGTTCGATTTTATTCATGCCACACTCTATTCTTTCCTGTCAACTTCCATCGAATCGTACTAATATTTGAATTTTAGGCAGATTTTGGCTAAAGCACTGAAACGTTGTCATCTTGGAACATAAAAAAGACGAAATAACACCACATATATTTTACCTGGAGGCTATTATTGTCCTCTGGAATAATACTTGCACGCAAAGTTGTTCCTTTTAGAAGACTGAAATAAATCTGTCGTCAGAACTGCATACTTTTTGTGGAGCGAGCGAGCGTGCATAAATGCGATAGAAAAAATGCGAAAATAATTAAACACATGTCCGTGGAAGCAGCTGCACTGTTTTGGAACGGTCTGTTGGCACAAGCGAAAATTCTTACGTGCACAGGGGCGCTATTTTCGTTATTTATATAAATTTTTTCGTCACCCTAATACTAACCATGATTTAACGAATTCACGAAAGTTCATAGAGAACCCGAAGCTTCGATGAATTCTAGGTGGCTCATCGTTTTTGATTCTCTCCTCTATCGCGTAGTGATTCTGAAATGCTACATCTTCACGAGGAGCTGCAATGCAGAATTATAATGTCTTCAAAAATATTTTTAAAAAAATCCAATTCTAACTTGGGATTCTCCATCACGGACGTAGGCAAGCGTTCCAGTCGCAAGTTCAAACTGAACGACATTTATGTGTTTTGAGGGCATGCGCACCTTACCAGGGGATATTCCCAGACTCCAAACCTCGGACTGGCTACCGTATGCGTACAAATCGTTTTCTCCTTTACTAATCCTCTCCGGCTGAAAATATGAAAATGCTTAGATTCATACATGGCTCCGAGGGGGTTAACCAATCAAATGGCCGAAATACGAGGGAACGATAAGTGAAAGGTAAGAGAGAACCATACTATGTGATCAGCCATAGGTCTCTGGAAGGAATATGTTCCTGAAAGATTACCGCCATGAATCTTCTGCAACCGACGTTTCCGGTTCCGGGACCGCTCAGACCATGCTTCGAAAGACCGAAGTCGCATATTTTCACTTGACCATTCGCATTGACGAGTATATTGTTTGGCTTGATATCTGAGTGTAATTTAGGATTGATTGCCGTAAATGTTGATAGGTGAGTCTCCTTTCTTTACATGCACTCTCAACCTTTGGAAAGTGAGAGAGGGAGAGAGAGTATGCGAAATGGAAAGAGTTTCGACCCCTCAAATAATATTACATCAACAACGAGCGCAGCATAAGAGAGGACTATTTTCGCTGAGGAGTTAAAAAGGATCACATCATTACGCTTCTCATTTTCGAACCTAATGAAAGAGTGTGTGAAATTACGAGGACCGTTTCTGACCCCACAGCGACATTAAGTGGACCATAATAAAGTCGATTCTAGTAGATAGAACGAATGAAATTGCAAAAATTACCTCTGTGAATGATATTTGAAGGGTTTCTCAGGAATGTGAGAGCATCCACAACCTTTAAACACAAATTAGTTGAGAATTTCACATTTAAATTTAAAATTCCTCCCGAAAGAGCTCGTAAATGAGTTAGAGAGATTGTACAAACGTGAGGTGGCCCTTTTTTCACTTTCACACGCTTCCCTTTGATGATTCAATACTGGAGGTTGAAATTAAGTGGCAGATGACATGTTTTCTAGGTTTAAACAATCAGGGGTAATAAAGACTCAATGAGCGTTAGCATAGCTGCATACCCCATCTCCTTTCCATATTCTTATTAAAAATTATTACCACTCACCGCCACTGTAACCGCTCCAAGAAAAGTTTCATAAGACGCAACAGTCGGCTTTTCCACGATTTCAACACGACATACCTGATAAAAAAATTTCACGCGGCTCGCCACACATTGTGCAGAGTTTGACCAACTTTGCTAAAACAATATGTGCTTTTTTGCTTTTCCATATACGCATGGGTATATCAGAGACTATCTGAGAGGATCGAGCTTTTATCAACAGTGGCCGTACAAGGACACCTAACCCATGCTGAAAAAATTACCCTAGGGTAAACTGTTGGCGTAGAAACCGAAAATCGACTTTAGAAGTGCTGATTCTCAAACCCGGCTGAGATATGCAACTGGGTATGAAAAAACGACCAAAAATTATTTCGAGAACAAAGCGTCAAACCCCCTACATACCTATATATTATGAAAGCTCATCAGAAAAGAAGCATTTCAGCTGTTGAACATATCATTCTAACTATCATTTGAAAAAAGTTAGAATTTTTTTAATGTTTGAAAAATTTTTAAAATATTTTTAATGATTGCCATTGCATTTCTCTTGTTGCTCATTCGATTCTACGCAAAAAGTTGTGTTAGTACAATTTTTTGTGCCCGATTTCACTTACAGGTACTATTTTTAAAAATTCGACGAAAAAGCCTCAGTAGCGTATTTAAACGAAAAGTGAATATCCAAATCCAACCATTTATCACTGTATCGCTGTCATTCGTGCTTAAAAATTTATTTTTTATCTATTCAAATATTTTTCCATTTGATAATTGGTATTTGCAACGTTCTACAGGCATCTGGAAATATAAATGCAATATAGAATCAGAAAATGAATATTTCGTATATATCTAGGAGATTCGATTGACGGTCTTTACTAACAGATTGGTCACAAATAGTGAATCAATGGGTCAAATAATATTTTTCAAAGTTTTCGCATCTTCTTTGACCAAAATTCGGTTAAGGAGGACTATTGTTAATATGATCAAATATCAACAAAAAAAAATTATTTTTTTACATTTTCGAAATTTGCAATTTCATGATATCTTTTGCCTCTCAAACTGCGAAATGAAAAACAATTCAAATGGAGGACAAGAAATTTATTCAATAGTGGATATTCAAGATCAGGGCAGATATAGTTAAAGAACCAGTGAAGAACATTTTGCTGATTAACAAATACTAAAACACGAGGTAGATTGCTTCTCACGAGGGGTTCCGGTCTTGAAAATTTAATTAAAGTTGTCTTTCTATTTCAACGCGCCTTTCCCTCGTGCACCCTCCTCATTTCCCTTATCTCTCTGTCTGTCTCTTTTTCTTATCCAATTTTTTTTAAAATTCTTATCCACAAAAACAATAAAAAATGAAACATCCGGTTTTCGACGCTCTTATTGGGTGATTCTCATTGACCCACAGTGAGAACTCAGTTGACCAAATATTCGTGGGACACCTTCTTTAATGGGAATCTGCAGCCAAAAAATCATTATTTTATTTTTTTAAAATTCTATTTATATTTAAAAGAGCTGAAAATTCTAAGAACAGCTGCAAAAACCACATATTTTGCGATTTTTAAAAATTAAATGTGAATTTAAAAAAAAGTTTTTCAAAGGTACTGTAGCTCCTGCATCCACACCACTTACGCTGTTCATTGAAAATAAGTGTTTTTTTTCTTTGGCGAGTATAAATGAGGACGAAACAACAGAAAGAAGCGCATAAATATCACAGCATCATCCCTTTTGAGATTCTACAGCCGCTAAATAGCGTATGTCTGCGGATGCGAGAGCTACCGTATTCCTACATTTTTAAATCTTAGAAAGAATATACATAAAAAAATTAAATCTTAAAAAAAATGCGGTTATTCTTAGAATTTTCTGAACTTTAAAATAAAAATAACTTATTTTTCGATGCCTGATCCCTTAAAGAGAGGTAAAAATCGTCATTAATTTGCATAAAATTGAGTAGGAAAGCTGGAATCAAGGTCAAATTTGCGGAAAAGAGCGAGGTAAGGGAAAACTTTGCAGATAAAAAGACGCTTCGAAGAAACTTGAATGAGAATAGAAAGAAAACATTAATTAAATATTCAAGACCGGAACTCCTCGTGAGAAGCAATTTCCCTCGTGTTTTAGTAATAAATCCGGATGTTTCAATTTTTTATTGTTTTTTTGTGGATGAGAATTCAGAGAAAGACAGAGAGATAAGGGGAAATGAGGAGGGTACACGTGGGAAAGGTGCGTTGAAATAGAAATACTACTTTAATTAAATATTCAAGACCGTAACCCCTCGTGAAAAGCAATTTCCCTCGTGTTTTAGTAATTGTTAATCAGCAAAATGTTCTTCACTGGTTCTTTAACTATATCTGCCCTGATCTTGAATATCCACTATTGAATAAATTTCTTGTCCTCCATTTGAATTGTTTTTCATTTCGCAGTTTGAGAGGCAAAAGATATCATGAAATTGCAAATTTCGAAAATGTAAAAAAATAATTTTTTTTTGTTGATATTTGATCATATTAACAATAGTCCTCCTTAACCGAATTTTGGTCAAAGAAGATGCGAAAACTTTGAAAAATATTATTTGACCCATTGATTCACTATTTGTGACCAATCTGTTAGTAAAGATCGTCAATCGAATCTCCTATATACGAAATATTCATTTTCTGGTTCTATATTGCATTTATATTTCCAGATGCCTGTAGAACGTTGCAAATACCAATTATCAAATGGAAAACTATTTGAATAGATAAAAAATAAATTTTTAAGCACGAATGACAGCGATACAGTGATAAATGGTTGGATTTGGATATTCACTTTTCGTTTAAATACGCTACTGAGGCTTTTTCGTCGAATTTTAAAAAATAGTACCTGTAAGTGAAATCGGGCACAAAAAATTGTACTAACACAACTTTTTGCGTAGAATCGAATGAGCAACAAGAGAAATGCAATGGCAATCATTAAAAATATTTTAAAAATTTTTCAAACATTAAAAAAATTCTAACTTTTTTCAAATGATAGTTAGAATGATATGTTCAACAGCTGAAATGCTTCTTTTCTGATGAGCTTTCATAATATATAGGTATGTAGGGGGTTTGACGCTTGTTCTCGAAATAATTTTTGGTCGTTTTTTTCATACCCAGTTGCATATCTCAGCCGGGTTTGAGAATCAGCATTTCTAAAGTCAAAGTTTACCCTAGGGTAATTTTTTCAGCATAGGTTAGGTGTCCTTGTACGGCTGAATCTCGAGCCTCTCAGATAGTGTCTGATATCCAACCAAGATCCTATCAATATATTTAAGAATAATTCTTTGCCGTGAAATTGCCACTGTTGCGTGAAAGCCTCGAACTTAGAGAATATTTTTCGCCGTTCCGAATAAATTTCTTTGAAACCATGAAACCTGCTTGGAAGTAGGGGGCCGTTTGCAATGCTCTTACAAACTACGAATATTGCATTGTGTCGATTTAGCACAAACTCGCTTAAATCATGCATATTTTCCCCTCACTGGAAGGCACCTATTCCACAATGCGTAGAATATTTTAGAAGTTTATGAAGTTCGCATAAACGTGTAAATGAAATCCGTTACGACAGAAACATGTAGAGAATGTAATAATATGAAATTTAAATAGTAAAAATCGAATATCGGGGCTTGGAAAAACAAAAAAAAACGGGCCTTTCTCCAATTAAAATAATTTTATTGAAATTGTTGAAACGTCGTAATCAGCCTCAAATTTTGGAGAATGCGCACATTTGCAGTAACTGCATGTCGGCTAAGCACGAGTAAACTCGCGTCGATTTCTAGTGAGAGGAGTGATATTACAATTATCAACCGGATAATAATGTCTATATATTGAAATTTTTTCAAATTAGGAATTTCAAGGGCAGTAGAGTGTGCGAAATTGAGTTAACTACCTCTTCCAAATTAGCGTCCATCAGTTCCATACAAATGTAGCACATCATTTCCTGAATTGATTATTTCCCTTTTTAAGAGACCCTTCACGAGAGGGCGGGACGCAGGGCAGATATCTGCGGACGGCTTTTTTGCAACCTATCCCAATAACTTGTTGGTGAAGTGTACATCACAAGTGCTGATATTTGGCCAAACAACTAAGTGTCTGGGTCCCGCTCCGAAAAGTTACAGTAACCCCACCTTCCGATATCGATTTTTTTGAAATTTAAAAAAAAGTGGGTTTTAATAGGTTTTCTAGGTGTATTTTGCGAAAATAATGCGAATAAAATTACTTTGGAAGCGATCTGACAAAGATAAAGGGTCGAAAATTGAAATTTTGTCCGTTTTTCGATTTTCCTGAGCGAAAAAATGGCTTATTATGGAAAACGTTTTTGCGATTTTTGGAATACGCATCGAAAACTACTTCTGGAAATCTACATTAAAAATTCCGTAATATGGTGCCGATGTTTGAAAAAGTGGGATGAACCTTGAGAGGTTAGTGCACCATGGCGCGCTCTCAGTGAAATTTCTTATCCCGATTGCGAAATAGCATGTTTCTTAAGTGTTATATTGTGTGTCAGGAGTATCCTGCATATGCATGAGGGAATGATTTCATCACCACGTGAAAAATTTTTTTTCGACCATGAACCGATTCATGGATTTTGGTTCATGGATTTTTCGGGAAAAAAATTCTTCAAAAGTTGATGAAATTGTCTAAAATATGTTCAGCGGGTGCAATACAACTATCGGGTGCAGTATTTGACTGAATAAGTTTCGGATACTTTTTGAAATAATTTTTTTAATCAAACTTTTCGCGGTTCGTTTCGTAGGTTTTTCGTGTAGAAATTATATTAATCAAACGTTCACTTAGCCAAATACTGCACCCGATAGTTGTATTGCACCCGAACATATTTTAGACAATTTCATCAACTTTTGAAGAATTGTTTTCCCGAAAAATCCATGAACCAAAATCCATGAATCGGTTCATGGTCGAAAAAAATTTCAAAAATTTTTCACGTGGTGATGAAATCATTCCCTCATGCATATGCAGGATACTCCTGACACACAATATAACACTTAAGAAACATGCTATTTCGCAATCGGGATAAGAAATTTCACTGAGAGCGCGCCATGGTGGTTCCATGGTGGCTCCATGGTCGCGCCATGGTGGCTCAAGGTTCATCCCACTTTTTCGAACATCGGCACCATATTACGGAATTTTTAATGTAGATTTCCAGAAGTAGTTTTCGATGCGCATTCCAAAAATGGCAAAAACGTTTTCCATAATAAGCCATTTTTTCTAAGAAAAATCGAAATACGGACAAAATTTCAATTGTCGACCCTTTATCTTTGTCAGATCGCTTCCAAAGTAATTTTATTCGCATTATTTTCGCAAAATACACCTAGAAAACCTATAAAAACCCACTTTTTATAATTTCAAAAAAAATGATATCGGAAGTTGGGGTTACTATAACTTTTCGGAGCGGGACCCAGACACTTAGTTATTTGGCCAAATATCAGCACTTGTGATGTACACTTCACCAACAAGTTATTGGGATAAGTTGCAAAAAAACCATCCGTGGGGTAGCCGCGGCCTCTCCAGGATGGTCTCTTAAGCGGTAAGTTCAATTTATGTACGTACATGTACTATGAATCCGTGGAGTCTGATTATATTTTCATGATCCACAGAGCCAATGAGTTCCGCCTCGTGAATTATCTTAAATGGAATTTACAGCCAAAAATCATAATTTTATCTCCTTTTAATTTATATTATTCAAAAGAGTTGTAAATTCTAAGAACATCTGCAACATATTTTCACGATTTCTCTTAGTTATGCATTTTCAAAAATAATGTTTTAAAAGATTGCTGTAGCTCAAGAATCCACAAAACTATTATGTTTTTTCAAATATTGTTTTTTTAATGAAGTTAGCTGCAAATTTGCGAACGCACAGGAAATTGATGGCCGTCGTGACTGCTCGTGATTTTCGGCATTTTGACAACCAGAGACTCAAAATATTATTATATATTAAAGTAAATCATCAAAATGAGCATTTTCTCAATTATATTATGCATTCGTACCTTAACGGCAATGGCTAAATTCGCCGGTTTATAGATTGCACGAACAACTCTGTCCGAGAACGCTCCCTTACCAATGATCGCCGTATTATCGAGCTGAAAACTTGAAGGAATTAAAATATTCCGTATTTCATCAAATACATGATGCCATGTCAGGTTAGACAATGCACAAAAACATTAATAAAACAATAGGAACGTGTATTATAACTAAATAGAAGGGTTTTGCAAATACAGTGCATACAACATTTTCTACAAACCTCTAAATCCGAAAATGAGAACTGTACGTATGGCTCTTGCGCTATTCGAAACTGACCGTTTCTGCTACTCCTGAAATTTCGCACATACGCAGTGTGAAAGCAATTGACTATAATTGTCAGGGGGCTTAACCTAACGTATGCTTGTTTTTTCTCTTAAGTTCAATGTCATGCCACAATGTCACAGGTAATACATCAGCCTATTACTCAATGGAACATATTCAGATGATTTGGTTCTCACTGACTGGTTTTACATTTGGAATAGGTTGAATCTCCCGGTTGGAAGCCCCGGCTGTATTGTCCTAGGTCTACAATACAAAGCTAATTCTACAAAGCTAAAGCTAATGAAAATATGTTCTATAGACTGTCGAAGAGGGGATGAAGTGTGGTGATGACTATTATTAAATTGATAATGTCTTTTGAAACATAAGTTTGAACATCCATTGTGCCGGAAAAGCAATGAGCTAAGAAAAGATATAATATGGTGTGACATCCAGTGTAAGATATGTTAAAAATTGAGTGTACGATGACGCAAGGTTTAGAAGTGTATCATACACTTCATTTTACATCAGCGTTGCGTGATCAACTATTCACTTAATAATAAGTGTATTGGCTGCTATTATGTATCTCACCTCAGACTATTATCAAACATTTTTCGCGAAAGGTTTTTCTTAAAATATTGAACGGGCATAATCGCGGTCTTGTTATTGTTTGAATTGTTAATGTACAATGTGTGATCGACCAGACGCAACACACGAGGAAAGTGAAAATGAGCGCGTAATGATCGAGAGAATAATTCACATGGAGTTTTAGGCGTAGTGCGCTGAATTTGAACAATGGAGCGACAGCTCACTAGCGTAAAATTCTGCCGAATTTTTAGATTTCGACCGCTCTTTGTGAAACTAGTGAGCCGAAAATTATTTCGGCAAGCTTCGGACAGGTTGAAAATGGAAGACGAATGCCACCCCAGTTATAACTTGGTTGATAATATGTCTACTCAAATTAACCTCCACGATTTGTCGAAATTGGAGAAATGGTCTCAAGTGAGAAATTGCTGGGCGCTAATTGATTTCGACATGCTCGTTTTCTATCATGAAAATTGGTATATTACTCAAGATGCCAGCCCTACCCTATACCTTTACAAAATTGTCATTGTTTGTCTAAGAAAAAATGTGCATTTCACTTCTGTAAAGCCGTAGTCATTCGATCTTTTCGGTCTCTTTCACGTTGTCGAATCAGGTCGTCCATTGCCTGAAATGTTTATTGTTAGCAAAAACGGTATCTAAGGGACACATTAGTATGACAACAAGGTTGCGCGTGCAGGCACACAGAGAAGAATGTATAAATCCAGCCCCCATACATAAAAAGTACGAAAAATGTATTACATGTAACATATAATACAGCCGTTATACATTTTGTTGTACGACGGGGTTGGATTTATACACTCTTCTCTCCGTGTGGAGATCGTATCGATTGTATGTATGTGAGTGATAAGACCAGTGACGGCAAGCGCTATTCAATTTCGAAATTTGCCAAATATTTTTCTTCTTTTGTCTTTTCCTCTTAATTCTTATTATAAATATGAGAATTGTCTTATTAATTTATAACCTGAAGTGGAGATGACTCCACACTTGCTTGTTTTTCCGGTAAACAATGCCCTATTTGCCGGTTGTAGTGGAACTTCCTATATGTTAATATGATATATAAATATATAATAATAAATAAAGGAATGCGTACCATATATTCGAGAACTTCATGACAAGTTGGTCGCTCGGAGCTGTCGACCTTCGTAAGAAGCGATATCAGTTCTCTCTCAAAATATTCAATATACTCATTTAAAGTTTTTCGAAAAACATCTCACATTACTGAAAACATGAACGATAAGTTGGATCTGTTACGAACCGTCCGTTCATCTTCTATGACGATGTCCTCATTGGAAATACCGTATCGATAGTTATCGAATACCTGAATGCAAATCAGTGCGTGATGACTACCGGGCGAAGATGCAGTATAGTTTCGAATTTTTAATAGTGACGGAATTAAAGTTCAAAAACGAAAAAAAATATATCAGAAAAAAGGGGAAATGAGCTGTTATCTCGAAACTATGTGAGAATGGATCCATTTTTGCGGCCACACTTCAGATTAACTATATCGCGGCAATAGCATTTTGATCGTATGAGCCCTTACGTAATACGAAAACACTTCTGAGCCTAATAATTAATTCGAGTCTCAAAAATTTCTCCATATTATTATTTGAATCTTATTCATGCCATCAAATACCCCTCACGGATATCCTAGCTTCTGGTGTTAATCGGCAGATCATTTCAACATAGACGAGTCCGAGTGAGAAAACGTCCGTCTTCGGGGTCAACCTCCAGTCGAACTGAAACAAAGTTATGATTTCCGACTTCTGATCTTATCCGACTTGTTCCGGACTCGCGTATAGATCTGTGCCAGCGTAATTGTCAACATATCCATCTTCCGTGTACTCTATTGCCACTCCAAAGTCGCATATCCGTAACCTATAGTCGTTTCCAAGAACGATATTGCCGGGCTGTAACGAAAATATTCCTGTAAACGAGTAGATGTATTATTGGTAAATTACAGTTATAAAGGAGCATTTTGAATCACGGTCTCATCAACCTATTCGTTGCGCACTATGACTTCTATCTAGGTCAATATTATAGAAGATCGCATACGTTTCGAGAACTTGAGCTCACCGACACAGTTGCAATTCTCTCAATCTATTAGATCTAATATGACTAGGGTCCACAACGTCCGCCCACTTCTCGGACACCCAAATTCGACAACAACAAAAAAACAAGAATATACACAGAAAAAAGGTTTTATATACGGCCCATAGGACATTGGGGTTCTTAACAAAATATCTTATATATAAGACATTTTGTTAAGAAACCTTATGGGCTGTATATAAGACCTTTTTTCTGTGTGTAGCGCCAATGGAGTCGATATTTTTTTTAAAAATTGCCAAAAAGTGCAGCAGCCCCGACTCAATTTTCCACACGAAATCTGCGGGAGGCCCGAGCGCAATACTAATGTTTTTTATACGATTAATGTTCAATGTTTTAAACAAAATTATTTCTTTAAAGTTTTTTTGGAATAAAATAATGAATTATCTGGTTGCCCGCCCTTAAAACACATTTTTTTTAAATCAAGGAGAATTAAGAAAAATCATTGCATTGATAAATTAATAGTATTTAATTAGGGGTCACAACGTGGATAGCCGATTTTCGATGTGAGGGTGGAAATCATATAGAATAGATGCCTCATGGTCCCATTAAGACAATACTTTTTGCCGTTTGTCGATTTCTTGCCTCTGAGTCGAGATACTCCTCGAAATCCGCGCGCGAATCGCTAGTATCGTACGTACTGAAAATATCGGAACGTTTACCGCAATGTGATCAAAATGTTCAGAATTTGCATCTTTGTGAGTACGCATTATCATGACTTGTGTTTATGCTAATTCGATTAATCCGCATCGATTTGCCGGAATCTACCCGGTGATGCCCGGTGAAATGTGTCACAGAAAGCGACAAATTCGATTGCAAATAAGGGACAGAACCGGCAATTACTGGCATTTCCCGGCTGTATACGGTAATGATGACAATTCGCTAACTTGGTCGGTTATCGCATCTAATTTTCTCCTTTGTTTTAGACATTTCACCGGGCATGTCCGGGTAGTTTCCGGTAAATCGAGGTGGACAAAAAATATGAACCTACTCACGAGTCGCAAATAATTTTCTTCGCAAAGTTACAAAAATTGAACATTTTGATCACGTCCCGGTAAACGTTCCGATATTTTCAGTACGTACGATAGGAGAAGCATCAAACAGGGGAGAGGAGAGGGGCGGAGTCTTTTCTCTCCCCCTCTCCGAGTAATGATGAGGCCCTCTCCATTCTATACGCTCTCTCATCGGTCGGACGGTGAGAGAGAGTACTTGAAATGGAGATGGCACAGACACATGCTCCCCTCTCCTCCCTCCATAGGGACGTTCATGTCTGCACTCTCAAAAGTGCACGCTCTCTCGCCTCTCTCTAGCCTCTCTCGCACCCGCGGCCGAGACGATGCTCTCTCTTCAATGCTGCTAACCAGCACAAGTCGTCATGCCACAGTCATTTCCGTAATGAAATATTTCAAAAGAGTAGCACAATTCACTATTCTATAATTACATCTTAATTTTTATTTAGATTTCACTGATAACATCATGAGAATCAAAATCTTTTTGGGCAAAACATGGAGCGTCATTGGAAGCATAAAAACAAGCACTTTTATTTTTTGTAACTGCATTTTAGCCACATTGCCGTGGACGGACCAACTTTGCCCAGGGCGCATTCGATAGAGCAAATCACTAGCTACAAGACAAGACTTATCTCGATTCTTACGGTTTAGAACTATGCTTGTGCTACTCCATGGCGTTTTTGTGCTTTCTCCTTTCAAGGAAAAGTGGGCGGAGACTGCGGATGCTATATTTAATAATGAAATCGAACAATCCTAATATTATGAGGGTGAGTTCTACAAAAGTTCCAAAAGTTCTCGCACTTTCAGTTGTTCCAAAATTTTAAGAAGAATACTCTTCTTGGGCACGATATTTATATTTAAAAAATGCGCGACATTTGTGATGCTCTTGTCGTTTCGTAATATTGGCTAGTAGTGATGCAATATGTAATTAAACTATTTCCGAAACTCAAATTTGCCGGTCAAAATCTTTATGAATATTGAATGAAATAAAATATAACTAAATTTGTATCAACGGACGGAATTTTACTTTCAATACATGGGCTTAAATCAAGAGATGTTCGTTGTCAAAAGCAAAAACTAAAACGGAAAGTAAAAACGAAAATATTTTTTCTGACAATTTAAAATTTCCTACTCTTTCAGCCACAATTCCCTCCTGAATATGGCTTATAAGCATTTATAAGTGAACGGGTATCCATACAGAGAAAATCTCAGCGGTTCAAAAAACGCGTTGACAATTTATTGTTGCGTAGAGACGACGAAATTATTCAGAAATTATCCAGAATCCATTAACTCATTAGACGCTTTGAGCGACCTGTTTCGACTGCTATTCAAGATAAAATAGACTTTGAAGTTTAGGTCTAAGTACGATAAGTTTGCAGTTCTACAGAAAGCACCATGTAAGTCATAACTCCGTAGCCAAAACTCGGAAAGTAGTGAGAGCTGACCCTCAAAACAAGCATGCTACAGGAATGGCCCCTAAAGTTAAGACAAAAAGAGGGAGAAGCAAAACGTGAAAAATTGCGGAAACTTTTGGGACACTATTATATGACGCTGTCCACGTAAGGATCAACAAGGGGTCAACAGAGGCCTGGAACAGGTCAAAAATCGAAATGGCTCAAAACTTGCTCCTAGGGGTAACTTTCGACGCTGAAAACGATGGTTCCATCGGTTTCGCAATAGGGCGCCTCTGGGCGCCGGTATGGCGCCGCGCACTTTCCGCGGAAAACGTGTTTTTCGAGTAAAACTCGCTTCGGAGAGCTCGTACATGGGCAAAATCTAAAACACAAGAACAGAATTTGACGCTCTATCTTCTGGTTACACCCACATTACACGATTCGACCGGGTTTTCGAGAAAAAGTGAATTTTTGACTCCGTACTCATCGCGAGCGAACCCGTTACCAGTTCATAGAGAATTTTTTTCTGATCATTTTGATACTTTTGTTATCTCATTGTACCCCCGGGAAAGATATTTTATATTGCCTCAAACGATTTTCGCGCGCGCGGAACGCGTGTGCTGACGCGGCATCCGCGTGGCCGAAGTGGTAGTGGCCCAGAACTTCAATCCGAAGGTCAGTGGTTCGATTCCAGTCGGTTGCCAAAGTTTTTTGCTAATTTTTTTTCATCGATTTTTCACCCCCTGTCAACATTGGCACTTTTTCAGCATCCCAGAAAAAGTGATTTTTTCGAGTTCAAAAAATTTGGCAAAAAACTTTTGCAACCGACTGGAATCGAACCATTGACCTTCGGATTGAAGTTATGGGCCACTACCACTTCGGCCACGCGGATGCCGCGTCAGCACACGCGTTCCGCGCGCGCGAAAATCCTTTGAGGCAATATAAAATAACTTTCCCGGGGGTACAATGAGATAAAAAAGTATCAAAATGATCAGAAAAAAAATCTCTATAAGCTTTCCGAGCTCTCCGAAGCGAGTTTTACTCGAAAAACACGTTTTCCGCCGAAAGTGCGCGGCGCCATACCGGCGCCCAGAGGCGCCCTATTGCGATACCGATGGCACCATCGTTTTCAGCGTCGAAAGTTACCCCTAGGAGAAAGTTTTAAGCCATTTCGATTTTGACCTGTTCCAGACACTTGTTGATCCTAACGCAAACAGCGTCATATATATTAGGGCCCACCCGAACCGCAAATTCCAAAATTAGTGCCGGGGAAAAAAGACAGAAATTCAAATTTGCACCGAAAAACAGTTCTTGAATGATATGACATTGTATGCGTTAGGATCAACAAGGGCTCAACAGGAGTCTGGAAAAACTACAAGTTTAGCTCAGAATTTTAAGCTCTATCAAATAGCGTTATTGTCACATCACGTTTTCGTGTTTTCGAGAAAAAGTCGATTTTTGTCATGGAGCGTATTACGGCCTAACCCGAGACCAGATTAAAGAATGTATTTTTCTGATCATTTTGATATATTTGGCTAAGCAATAAGGTTGAAGGACGATTGTTTCCCTTTGCATCAAAGATTTTTCAAGCGCGCGGAACGCGTGTACACACGCGGCATCCGCGTGGTCGATGCGGAACTTCAATCGGAAGGTGATAGGTTCGATTCCTATCGGTCGCAAATGTCTTTTGCCGAATTTCTTTTTTACCCCACACAATCAATTCCGCTTGTGGCCCCTAAATATGACAATGTTTATCGTATTGACAAAAACCGGAAAAAAATATAATTTAACGTTGAGGCGCAAACTTGTAATTCCAATTTCTTTTTTAATAGCGGCACAACGATATCTGTAACACACCTTGTGGTCCATACCTTTAAATCTCTGTGAATGATCCCGGCTTCATGGATATACGCAACTGCTTCTACCATCTGATTAAACCACGATTTCATTTGGGTCAACTTCCTCGGTTTGTCTTGATTATTGGCCAACCAGTCTTTCAGCGAACTGACGCATAGCTATAAGGAATAGATAATATATCAGGTTATTAAATAATTTAGTAATTATGTTAGAAATAAACACATCTATATGTGCACAGCTCAGTATAGTGAAACATCAAAGGATTACAGTACCTGCATTTGCAAGTAAATATTGCCATCGGGATCATCATCCTGAATGGGTTTCATGGTATTTTTATTATTTTACAGCAAATCTTATACCAGGATTTCGACGTCCTCGATATGTAAACCATGCTAACTTTTTTGTATACAGAGATTTATAATAATAAAATGCCATCAATAGGTTACGCAAATCCTGGACTCCATTGCTGCGGCGCACTCAAAATATGCATTCAATGATTGAGACATTTTTATCATAATTTTTTGTCTTACAAATCTGGGTGCAATTTTTCACTTAAAAATAGGCAACGTGAGAGAATAGAAATATCCCAAATGTTATGAGAGTTTTTTACTCATCCTAAGACAGGTATCACCAGAGATTGCATGAAAACAGGCACTTGGGGGGAAACTTTCAAAAAAATGTTTTTGATTTCGATCAAAATTTTACATGGGACTATACTAGGGACAAGAATTTTGTCAACCGATGTCTCAGGTCTCAGAGCCGGCTTCTAAGAAATTCACGGCTCTGACGCCGGAATCGTTGTAACTTACTTCAAAATGATGCAAGAAACTTGTTCTTAGGCTCGAAAAATGCAGAAAAATATGGTGAACAATTATTCTGTTGAACATATGCTGTGAAATCTGCATCTGGAAAAGTTGTGATGAAAATAACGAAAAATAAACACTTTCGAAATTTTAAAGTCCCTTCAGATGGACGAAGTGAAAACATTGGCTATTATATTTTGAACGCGCAACTCAACTTATGTAAGAAAAAAATATAAAAACTGAAATATTAGGTAGGCTTTCGATATCGAAAAACCGCTTCGAATGTACCAAAGTTGACATTTTCATTGTCGGCTTTTGGAATAAATTGTGAAAACTCATCAAATGCTGGTCGAAACGATCTTAAATAGTTAATAGAGAACCTGAGATTGATGATTAGGTTAACTTGACCAAAAAAAGGTAATTGTAAGTCGGAAAAATCCGGTTTTGATACCGGCTTTAACGTATCTCTGCTCAAAATTGTGCTAGGATGATGTGGCTCGAAATGTCTCAAAGGATATTCTGAGCAACTTTTAAATTCAAAGCTTCCTCATTAGACGGCAAATTTCAGATGTAACAATTAATTATTTATATAATATTCTGAAAATGACACTAAAAATATAATTCTGATAAAACTTTCAATTTTTCCCGGACCCATGCAATCTCTGGTGATACCTTTCTAAAAGCCGTCACAACGATTATATTTGTTTACTTTTAATCTCGGCGGCCATTCTGTCCATGATGTATGGTAGCGCACGATGCCAGGATGTTCGAGTCTTGCAAGTATTTCAACTTCCAATAATGCTCTTTTGGAAGTGCGGAAATGTGATAAATAATATTAATCCTCGAAACTCAAGTTACAACAAAACACATAACTAGCAGGGTGTGTTGAGGTTAAACTACGTTATGGTAGGGTGCGCACTACGTTTTCAAAGTATGGTCCAGGGGGCGTTCAGTTGCCGGGCACAGTTCGGTCCAGAGGGAGCTCGGTAGCCGGCTCCAAGTTCGGTCCAGAGGGAACTCGGTAGCCGGCTCCAAGTTCGGTCCAGGGGGAGCTCGATGGCCGGCTCCAAGTTCGGCCCAGGGGAGAGCTCGGGGCCGGCTCAAAGTTCGCTCCAGGGGAAGCTCAGTAGCCGACGAAAAGTTCGTTCCAGCAGGAGCTTATTAGGCTGCTCCAAGTTCGGCCCAGGGGGAGCTCGGGAGGCTGCTCAAGTTTACATTGAAGCTCGACTTATGTCGGGGAGGGTTAATCGCTACAAAGAGTACTGGCTTATTCCGTTGCAAAAGGCTCGTGAGGCTGAGAGCGATCAAAAAGTTGCCACTACGCAACTTCTTGGCTCCGTGGCAATTTTTTTTCGATCGCTCTCAGCCTCACGAGCCTTTCACAACGGAAACGCAAGTTACAGTGCGTTCAGAACGTTTTCGAACACGTTCGGGCACTTTTCCGACATCACAAAACGCTTTTCCTGTTAACCCCTACACTCTCTGAATCATTTTGGAACTTTTCGACCTTTCCGTTTTTTCACGTTAAAACGAGTTAGAACACGTTCACACATGTTTCAGACATCGCAAATTACTTTTTCTGTGATCCCATACGCTCTCTGAATCATTTTGGAACTTTTCGAAATTTTCGATTTTACACGTTACAACGAGTTTGAACACGTTCAAACACGTTTCTGACGTCGCAAAATACTGATCCCCGACACTCACCGTTTGGAGAAAGTTAAAAAATTTCGATTTTTCACGTAAAAACTCGGAAAAACAGGAGAAAACTTGTTTCACGGTGCTCAAAAACGTGTTGGAACGATTTCTCGCGCTTGCGAAAAATGCGGCAAAAGATTTGCCCGCGGCGGGGGTCGAACCTGCGTCGGTCGGATTTGAATGTCGCGCGCTTTAGCCACTTGGCCATGGATTTTGTTTAAATATTTTCATTTAAAATTTTTCCTTTGTGGATATGGATATAATAGTGAAGAGGGTATGTCGAAATCTTTGTTCCCGAGTTATTCAGCAATAAATTTTTAACACACGGAAACACAGACATACACACATAGACAGACAGACAGACAGACGTTCTGAAATAATAGTATTTAGGAACCAAGAACATAACCAACAAAATCTAATACTGAGGTAATTAAAGGGAAAATAAATTTTCACCAACTTTCTGTTCACCCCGATTCGCTTCACAGCATAGTTCCGTCCATCAATAATATTCTTCGCGGCGAAAACGCAGGTGAATTTGCCTTCGCCAATATTTACAAGCGGTCTGAAATCCTCCGCGAATCTGGCAATTAATTGTTGTTGAATTTCAATTTAAAACAATTTGCGTTACTATTATATGTAGGTGAAAACATGCCAACCTGGATCTGAATCTCTCCCCCACTCGATCATAACGATATACCTGGAATGAATACATCAGCTAATGAAAATTGCATTCTTTAATCAATTTCATTGAGAAACTGGTGTCAGACTAATGCTGCGCAAATTTCAGGGGTGCATGTGCACCCTCTGCGGGTGGAAAAATCGTGTAACTCAGCTCAAACTGAACGAAATCTCTCCAATCAAAAAGGAAAATGTGCCAAACGTGGCTTGCAATCCCTGTATCAAGTTTGGAAGCTGTAGCTCTACTAGGAAAAAAGTTATGAAAGAGTGCATAAAACTGATGTGCACCTTGCACCCCATGAAATTTGCGCAGCATCATATAATTAGAAACTGTGATGCAACTGCCTATCTCTCTCCCTTACTTCATGCATTGTTTCGGTGTACGAACAGCTCGGCCCTTCTCCTCCTTCATCTTCATCTTCTCTTTCTCCGTCATTTTCTTCTGCTACTTTCAATAGTGAAAGATCGTGAAATTCTCGGTCCCTCTCTATCAATTTTTGCTCGAACCTTTCCTAAAGTAGAAATATTGAACGAAAATTTCGAAGAAAGGATAAAGAAGATGAAAATTTATTTTGTGGATCTATTCGTGAAATAAAATATCCCGACCGTCAGCCATTTGTAGATAAATGATTGGAAATTGAATATCTGAAATGGGAAAATATAAGAAAACGTCTTAATCTCGCACGAAAACACATCAATGGTTCAACATCGGCTAAGTGTTGATGTGGTATGTATATTCAGTCGATAATGAAATCTCAATAGCCTTTCCAAATGCAAGTGATAAGAGAAGAGAAGAGAGATCCATCGATGCGATGACTGTCAACAGTGATAACGCGTGAAAGAGAGTGTGCATGAGTAAGGGACGAGGGACTAAAGTCAGGTGACAATTCAGTAAGGGACTATTCATGAAAAGAATATGTAAACGCAAATGAATTTGTTTTTTTCCTGCGCATTTTCTGGAACAAAAATATCAATCAGCAGTTAAGAAAAAAAACTTGAGAGAAAAGTGGTAAAATTTTTAGGAGCGAGGAGCGAAGCACGCCATTCGACGACTAATCATGTCTATGCGAGAAAAAGGTTGTGAAAGTGTTAAGGTCTACTGGAGATGCAATGCCAAAAAACTGTTCAATTCACATAAAAAAGCAGGTGTGGTTTAGGTTTTTTTTTCGAACCGATATTGATATTTCGACCCCACAAAACGCTGTCTTCCATTAGCAAGAGAGAGGAGGTCAAAGGGAGAAATATACGCCGTAGTAAGGAACTGTCCAGATTGGGCTAGGAATGAAACTGATATTTTCCCTTTTTTTGTTTTCAGTTTTTTAGTATTGCTAAAAGGTTTGTTTGCCACGACATATGGAGAAAAGTACATAAAACGCTCGTTTAGTCTGAAATAGGTTGAAAGCTCTCTCCTCAATTCGGGAAAAAAACTTGATACGGCTTTTGCCCTTTCTTTTTTATACTCAGGCGTGTGAGAAAGGGTTGACCTCTCGACTAGCCTAAATACGAGTGAGTGATAAGAGAAAGAGACCCGTCCTATCAATCAATACCGAACGAGCAACCCTGGTGAGGTTTGTATCGATGGCGTGAAAGAGACTGTCCAAAGGAACAGCAAATGCTGAGATGACAAGAACGAATTAATTCGCGCAGCTCGTAATCGACATTTGGGGGAACCAGACAGTGAGACAGCTCTGAGCAGTATATGATTTCCCTAACGCAATGCGTTGAAACCGGCATGTTGCTTTAAACAGTAGACATGATTGTAAGCAGTTCAGCCCATTGACTACTTCTTGCATGAGCGCATTTAAAAACATTATCATGCAAATACAGAGTTTTATTTTTTCTAAATTCGTGGCATCATTATTATTAGTAATCATGCAGTGCATTTCCCCTGGCTGACCTTTTGAATTCCAGGCATTTTATCGAACTAAAGCCACGTTATCGAATGAATTCACACATGTCTCTTCTCGTAAACTCTTCGTCACACTATGTGACATCGTATTTCATGTTTGCCGTTTGTAAATTTGACTAACTATTATTTCTTGTCTTGCATTAGCCTCAGTAAAAAACAGGATAAACATATTATTATTATTATTATTATTATTATTATAAATGTGCATCTCGTGTGAATCACAGGTATTCCATATATTACTTTGTTTCTCGTTTCCATTTCTCCCACACATACCTGTTCCCGGTTGTCAACTTATCAAAAATATCGCTAAAATCAAGGGGTGGCCGACGTGATCAAGAATTGGCAAATGTACTGGGGGCCGACAATTTTCGAGAACTATATATAATCTTTTTTTTTGCCGTAATACAATTATTTGCCTACGCATAATAATCTTTAAGTTGTATTCATCTTGCAACAAAAATAAATTTGAATAAAATCAATACTCTAGGGTTACTTTGTTGCGGCAGAATACCGTAATATGTTTGAAACATCGAAAATCTAGCCAGGACCTTCTCGGTACCTCCTCCCTCGCCCGTCCTACTGTATTCACTTGTCTCTTCCCTCGCCCTTCCTACCGTATCACACTATCAGATTGCAACGCATCCGAAAATCTACCGTATTAATCGAAAAAAAAATGTCGCTCAAATGGCTGCACAAGAGCCAATAATCGACAGGCAACGCGTGGCCAGAGCCGTTTCAGTAAATCCAAAATAAAGGCGCTTGCATTAGCAAAAAAATCACCTAGAGGGTAAATATGGCTGGGGATACTGTAGGAGATATGACGATGTTCGCGTAAGAATCGAGCAGATTCGGCGCCGGCACAGTAGAAAAAAGTCGATTCTCTGTAAGTTCATCATTTGAGGTTTTCGAGGGTGCTGAAAACGATGGACATTTTGTGCAAAAGGCGCCCGTTGGCGCCAGTTGGTGTCACGTCGAAATCACATTTTATTAAATATTTAAGTCGCAGAAATCGCTGAATATTTGTCCTTGTGATCTCTAATGCAGATTTTCACGACTGTCACGCCTGTATACTTCATTTTGAATGAATATTATTAATAATATTTAAAATTGCTTTGTTCTGATTAATTTCTGACACATCGGAACGGCGTGACGAGACGATTCCAAATCTGTATTTTTAACAAATTTCGTCATGCTGTTAAAGGGATTTTAATTGTGCTAACATAAAGTGCAACACGATTGTGAATAAAACAAACGACTCTCTCTTCTTCCCCTCCCTTCCTTTGACCTCCCCGTCCTGTGCACTCTCGAATCTCCACTTTCTCGAGACTTTCTCGAGACTCGCGGGGAAGGTGAGAGTGTGGGGATTTGAGAGGGCGAGGGTAACAGGGGATAATCGCCTCTTTTACTTACAATCTCTCCACACTTTATGCTAGCATAATTAAAACCCGCATGTCGAAATCAGCTAAAAATACAAATTTGAATCGTCTCGTTACGCCGGTTACGAAATTAATCAGAACAAAGTTGCAATTTTAAATATTACTAATAATAATCATTCAAAATGAAGTATACAGGCGTGACAGTCGTGCAAATCTGACACCAACGGGCGCCTTTTGTGCAAAATGATTATGTCCATCGTGTTCAGCACCATCGAAAACCTCACATGACGGACGAGAGAATCGACTTTTTTTTCACTTGCCGATGCTTGCTCAATTCTTGGGCGTACAGCGTCATATAGTCTCACAGTTCCGAGAAATAGTGAGATTGATGGTTGTAAAGTCACTGAAGGAAACAGGAGTTGATGCTTTAAACATAGGTTCAGCCAAGAGAGAGCACGCTACATGGTTTTCCCAAGGCCGAAGTGAGAGATCAACCCCTGTTTCTAAGAACGGACTAATTGTAAGAACAAATCGGTGGTTCTTGCTGCTCGCCTTGTTCCAACCCGGCGAGTTGCAGCAGTAACCCGAGAGCGCGTTGAAACACAACTGAAACGCTAAGCAATGTCTAACTGTAAGTCAATGCGACACTATTCTAGCCTTCAATACCCTCCCACTTCGTTTTTACCGCTCCTTATGCTAACCACACCAATACTACCCTGTATCACTACGACAATAAACATAATAAAGCCCCTTCTACAGCAATTAACACGCGATAAACACGAAAAAAAAACAAAAAGAAAACAAAAACAGGGGAGAGTTAAGCCGTGCATTACCGTACTTAGTTGACAGAGTTGTGTCACCTCAATTTCGGTGTGTCATGCAAAGAGGACGCTGTTTCTCGAAACTGATGCAATTGTACGTTTTCCCGTGTTAGCGTAAAATTCATTAGTAGCTCCAGCAGTAATTATTCGTAAAATAAAGAGTAAAAAAACACTTCCTCCGAAAATTAAGTGCTTTCGACTGGCTTTCGACTGGCCAGCAGCGAGTTGACGGCCAGTCGAAAGTCAAGTCAAATTTGTCAAACTTAACTAAAAATTACGTGTTGTGCCTTACATTACTAAGTTTTTCATGCTCTTTCAAAGCGGGAGGGCGGCGAAACACATAAACTGCTTCAAATATGCGCAATTCTTCGCGAAAGATTTTGACTACTGTAGCCCGAGGATCCTATCACATACTGAAAAAATCCTGCCGTCGCTCTCCAAAGTATTACGGTAGCGTTGCCAATCGCTTACTGAAGCTATTCTGTGACTCTTTTTGACTTCTTTTCTTAATTTAATTTTAATTAATTAATTAAATTAAATATTTCTATTTTTATTAAATTATATTATTCATGTTGGATTTCTGCTCTGGTAACGAGAGGACTATGTAGGAATTATTTTTATTAAAAAATTCAGGGGGCCCGCCCTAGATTTTCAAATATATTTTTCCAGGGGGGGGCGACAATACTATTGGACAAGACCCGCATGTATGCTCCCACA
Source organism: Pristionchus fissidentatus (assembly GCA_036245785.1). Taxonomy (NCBI): domain Eukaryota; kingdom Metazoa; phylum Nematoda; class Chromadorea; order Rhabditida; family Neodiplogasteridae; genus Pristionchus; species Pristionchus fissidentatus. The sequence goes on from BTSY01000004.1 coordinate 40,924,436, forward strand.
CAACCACAGTCGATGTTGGTACCCGATAATTCTCATTTTTTACTTCAGTGTAGTTCAACGGCGAAACAGTTTAACGCATTGATGGTTTCTGGCTACTGAATGGCCCTGAGGCCCTTCAAAATTCACCTCATCGTTACTTTGAAAAGCAATTAGCATCTTCTCTAGAATCGCCGGTGGTCCGTCCAGTGGACGGATGGTTGGTTCCGTAGTATTTCGTGATCGGTCCCGTAGCATGTCTAGGCCGGCCACGTGGCGGCCGATATATGCTACGGGACCGACCACCGGCGATTCTAGAGTTATAGTGCGGTTAAGTGCGAACAAAGCTCCAGAATCGGAGGACTGAAAATCTACTGATTTGGAATCTAGTGTAAATGCACTGATTATTTAGCTATAAACCAGTCCATTTCAATTTCGAATTATTCAACTAGCAGGGTGTGTTGAGGTTAAACTACGATATGGTAGGGTGCGCACTACGTTTTCAAAGTATGGTTCCGGGGGGGGGGGCGTTCAGTTGCAGGGCACAGTTCGGTCCAGGGGGAGCTTTGCAGCCGACTCCAGGCTCGGTCCAGGGAAAACTCGGTAGCAGGCTCCAAGTTCGGTCCAGGGGGAGCTCGGTAGCCGGCTCCAAATTCGGTCCAGGGGAGCTCGGTAGCCGGCTCCAAGATCGGTCCAGGGGGGGGCTCGATAGCCGGCTCTAGGTTACATTAAAGCTCGACTTATGTTGGGGAGTGTTAATCGCTACAAAGAGTACTGGCTTATTCCGTTGCAAAAGGCTCGTGAGGCTGAGAGCGATCGAAAAAAAGTTTCCACTACGCCACTTCGTGGCTCCGTGGCAACTTTTTTCGATCGCTCTCAGCCTCACGAGCCTTCCACAACGGAAACGCAGGATACAGTGCGCTCAGAACTTTTAGAACAATTTCAGAGACGTTTCCTGTGTGTCCCCTACGCTCTCTGAATAATTTTGGAAATTTTTCGAAATTTTCGATTTTTCACGTTAAAACGTGTTAGAACACGTTCAGACACGTTTGTGACATCGCAAAACACTTTTCGTCTGATCCCCTACGCTCTATGAATCATTTGGAAAGTTTTCGGCGTTTTCGATTTTTCACGTTAGAACGTGTTAGAACACGTTTAAACACGTTTCTGACATCGTTTCTGATTTCGTCTGATCCCCTACGCTCTCTGAATCATTTTGGAACTTTTTGAAATTTTCGATTTTTGACGTTAAAACCTGTCAGAACACGTTCAAACACGTTTCTGACATCGCAAAACACTTTTCCTGTGATCCCCTACGCTCTCTGAATCATTTGGAACTTTTTGAAATTTCCGATTTTTCACGTTAGAACGTGTTAGAACACGTACAGACACGTTTCTGAAATCGCAAAACACTTTTCCAGTGATCCCCGACACTCGCCGGTGCGTTTGGAGAAAGTTCGAAAATTTCGATTTTTCAAGTTAAAACTCGGCAAAACAGGTGAAAACGTGTTTCACGGTACTCAAAAACGTGTTAGAACAGTTTCTGGCACTCGCGAAAAATGCGGCAAAAGGTTTGCCCGCGGCGGGGGTCGAACCTGCGTCGCTCGGATTGCTAGTCAAGCGCGTAACCCACTTAGCTATGGATTTTGTTTAAATATTTTTTATTTAAAAGTTTACTTTTGTGGATGCGCATGTGAAGAGAGTGTGACGAAATCTTTCTTCGTTCCCGAGTTATTCAGCAAAATAAAGTCTTTAGGAATTTGCTTATTATTCCTAATATCTCTCATTTTCTTCACATTTCCACTCTTCTTATCGACTGAAATCGGTCGGTTTCTTCTTCTTCTCTTCATTCTCAAGAATGAAATCCCTCCTCACTCTCTTCCTTCTGCCTCTCATGGTTTTTTCAGAGTACGGCGAGGTACGGTAACATATAATTTAATTGAATAATGATTATTTACCACCGTTTTGCAGGTCGACATGAGCGGGCGCCTCGTGTGCAAAGCCTATGTCCGTAAACTTACCATTTATCATTTGGCGATCGATAGATTACTGTAATCGGGCTCTTGGCCCAGTGCCAAGTCATACTATTATAGACAGTTTCCCAATTGCAGAATGGCACCATCGTTCCTGTGAGAGACGCGGTGATCGAACTGCGCGATTGGAACAGATTCCGTGAGTTACAGGGTGTTCCAAAAGTTTTCTGACATATTTTGAAAGCACATAGCGTTTAATGAGGACGAGCTATTTATTTAAAAATAATATATTGCTTATGTGTTTGTCTTTACTACCTGTGCACTTGAGGGTTTTAGTAACTCAACTACTAGAGATCTGTAACATTAGTGAATTTTTTTGTCTGCTTTGTCGCTTTGCGCTCAATTTTCAGTTGCTAATTCACTGAATTCGAAGTAACATTGTTCATACAAAATAAGTGCCGGAGGTCTGATTTTTTGTTCAGCCTTTCCACACCCCACGATCCATGGAAAGACGATGACCTACTCAAATGGCAATTATCGATTGGTCGGAGGCAGAGATGTATGAGGCAGACAGTATGGTTCTCTGAATACTGGATGCTTTTCTAGGTCTCCAATCTCATGTTGTACCTGCATTACTCGTACCCGTGCGATCGTACCTCTTCTCGCTCCTTCTGTCCACTTCTCGACCAGAAGTGAGCTGTAGATTTGGTGGTTAGTTTATCGTGCTGATTTTGCTTCAGATACGGCACAGTCGAAGGCGAATGTCGTTATGAAACAGCGAGCGAGTATATCAATCAGAAGTGCATCTACTACCCACCGCACCATAAGGTACCAGTGACCCGGGTCTCGTACCCGAACCCGATCGTGCTTGACACAGAAACATTATTCCGATTTTGCAGAAATACTGTCACAATGGCGCGATGGATATTGCAAGAAACCAGAGTGACGGGGATTTGGTGGGCACACATTGATCCCGACTGGAAATTGGAGTAATGTACATCAGTAATCAATAAAATTATTTCAATAAAAATGTATCAATACATATTCGTACTAATCGATAGATCAGACGAACAACTACGGACACGATCAATATTGATCTTGCTCACGTAAAGGTTGTGTATATTCACGAGTTTATCCGAAAACATGTCAACAACGAAAAAAGATGAACTTATAGAAAAAATAGAAGAACGGTAATTGTAACCATCTGTGACTAAAAGTGGCTAGTACAATAGTATGAGTGTTTCTGCTCGATATTTGTACAGTGAGGAAAAGGAGAATCGACAATAAGGACGAAAAACGATGATCATTTCACAAAAAAGTTTGACGGTTCGGTATTATGTGTACCCTCTGGCAATATATTGTTCTCTTACTACCTAAAGTACCCGATAGGAATGATCACAAGTACAACAGACCTCGGAGTTCTTCGTAGATACCAAAATAATATCTAAAATGTATCAAACTGATGATTGATTTTTGTATTTATCCGATCCTTGGGTGACAAATATGGTATACTTCCACACGATTCCAACCCCACAGGAAGGGGCCAGGTTGAGAAAGCGCGCAAAAGAGAGAGAGAGTCGCTCTCAGTTTTATACGCTCTCTCATTCCAACCCCCTTTCAGCAGGACTTTCTGCGGAATGATGTAGATTCACAACCATCTCTTCTCATTCTCCTTATCTTGAACATAACAAAACTCACCCTCTCCTCATGTGCAAATTGATAACAACAGACGTAACCAGGCGCATTTCGAAATCCTTCCCTATTTCGGCGTAGAGAGAAATGAAGTACTTCGACTACCCGAGGGAGCCAAAACACGGGTGAAATCAGGTGGAGAAGTGATAACTACGACTATAATTTATAATTAGCCTTCTTCCATTCTTGGTAATGCGAAAACTCGAGTGTGCTGTTGGCACGTAGAGAGGCTCTCCAATGAGCAACCCCCCTCCTCGCTCCACCTAATTGAATTTGTTTGCAATATCGATTGCTATGTCAAGAGTACTACAAGTTAAATACAAAGTGTGGCAACTGGTACTCGTATGGCACCGGTAAGTGCACTGGAGTTTTTTGCACTTTGTTTCGTTCTTTCGTTTCGCCTGGAAGTTTCCCCATCCACTTCTATCACTAACCCAACGAAAGAGTTGTGTTAGTGATAGAAGCGGAGGCGAAAGAGTGTAGAGAGTGTGATCAACGACAAGATACGCAGAGAAAGAGAGAGACTACTCCGCACACTGATATGCGTCTGTTGTATGCATCTCTCTCTCCCTTTATCTCTATCGCGCTCTCTCTCTCTTTCTCTCTCTCCCACCCCTGTGACCATTCTCTCTTGCCAACTAGCAATTGATATCAGTTATCAACCCCTCTTCTCACAATACTCACCTTTTTATGTGTCATGGGCGATGTTGAGGTGAGTTCCTATAATTTAATCAAATAGTCAAATAATACTCAAAGATATAATTTAATCAACAATCAAAGCTAACCTACATCCCTTGGTTGTTCTCAGACACCAGTCCCAGAAGATTTCTACATTCCGAATGCGGTCAGATCTCGTTACAACAATTCGCGTTATCTAGCAGAGGGAGGCTACGGCCAAGTCGTGTGAGTTAGTTTGTGGATTATTTATTTTATTCATCGTTCACCACAACATTTACAAATGAATAAATAAACAATATTGAATTCTTGAGAAAATGTGAAATCCTCAGTATAACTTCCGCATGTATGTTGACCAATTTGCCTTCTCCAGGCTCCTCGATGGTTCAGCCTCTCACCCTCCCCTAGCTATCAAGAGATTCATTGAACCATTCAGGGATGATGGAAAGATGATGAATGGAGGGAGGGTACGCACTAGTGTTGTTATTTCGAATAATCTTTGTTAAATAACAACACAAGTATGCACATTCGTAGTTCACTTGGATAACAATTAACATCTTGTCGAATTCGCCTTAGTAAATAATATGATATGATATGTAAATAATACAATATGATATGATAAGTAAATAATAAATAATAATTAGTAAATAATATGATAATATGATAAAATAATAGATAATATAAAATAATATGACAAAACGTGAAATCTGTTCTATCAGGCACAACGCTGTTTCCGTGAATTGCAACTTCTTCGAGCCATACAACACGAGAATATCGTTAAGATGAGATTCGTTTATTCTGAAGAAAAGTCCGCAGAGGAGTTCAAATCCGTGTAAGTGTACTTCAAATCGTACAAATCTCCAGAAAGGGGTCAGAAACGGGATAGCGTATCAAACATAAAAAATTCTTAGAAATACTTGCTGACTTCAAACTCTTATCTTCTCTGACTACTCACTTAACTGACTTATCTCATTTTCGAAAGTTCTCTCTTTGAATAGCAAAATTAACTCTACTCAGTCCAGTGTTCAGAATGCACATGAGTTTGTAATAATAGCTAATCCGTTGCAATCGATAATCCAATTTTTTGTTGCAAAATTTATGCTTATTTGTGCAGTTATCTCGCAACGGATTTCGCCGGATTTGACCTATTTCGATGGATCAATTTAGCGAGTGAAGAATTCAATCTCTCCGACATTAAAAGAATGATTTCCGAGCTTCTAAGAGCTTTGAAATATCTCAACTCGATGCAGGTAAATCGTAAATATTTTTTAATTAAAAAAACAAACTCAATCCACGCTTAGGTGATATATAGGGATCTTAAGCCGAGCAATCTCGCAATCGATCAAGAAAGCAAGAAGCTGACTCTCATAGGTACGGTGGAGCGACAATTATCGATTATATTTTATTAATTACTTAATTATTATCGAAAAAATTATTGATTTAATTATTGATTCCACAGATTTCGGCCTTGCACGTGTGATTGACGCAGAGATGACAGACAGTCCGGGAACATGCAATTATCGAGCGATTGAGACTATTGTCTTCGGCGATTTATTGCATCCAACAAGAACAGTCTACAATGAGAAAGGTTTCAGCATTTGTAGTCATTTATATCATTTATATATATATATATATATATATCATTTAGCATATCATATCATTTAACAGCTGTGAACTTCTTAACCGATTTTACTATTTAGATGTGAACGAAATAAACTTTGAAAATAAATAACTTATTTCAAATAATCGCAAGATATGCGGTTTTAGCATTCTTCTGGGAACAGTACTCTCATTTATTTAAAAATATAGTTTATTTTTGATCCCTTTAAAAGTGATGATGATTTTAAAAAAATGTTTGGTAAAGTAACTACTTTTGTTTACTTTATTTCAGCCGATATGTGGTCGCTCGGAGCTATTCTGTATGAAATGCTCACTGGAAATATGCTCATCCAGGAAAAAAACGAATCCCACTACCGAGGCAGTCAGAATCTGCGGCCCAATCCCTGAAAACGTTCTTTCCCAGGTTTGAGTTTACTCACAAGTATTGTGGATCTCCGGTCGGCTCGATACCAAAGTTCTTTGGTCAGGGCAATTTCTGACCACTGAAATTAGTTTCGTCAAGAATAACTTTTATATGCGCAAAATTTGACTAGGCCCAACTACTACTGAAGCCGTGAGTATGTGGCTATCCTCACGAAGTTGTCAGACAGAGGATAGCCGTATTGCGCTAACGGAGCGACAGAGTCATTGCTTTTCCGCCACATATTTACGACTTGGAAAAGCAATAGATATTACTAAAATAACATCTTTATATAATAAGGCTGAAAATACTTTGTTATATTTTTAAAATCCTCTTACGTTCCAGATCAATCACGTCCGAAGTCGCGACTATTTGCGGAAAAAATCATCAACCGCCGTTCGAATTGACTTCATTGATCACTTTTCAAATGATGCACGGCCTTGGTTGAGGGAGGATATCGTGAGAGACAGCGTGGCTTTAAGAGATTTCATCGATAGAACACTCGTATTCGACCAAGCGATGAGGTGAACCAATCATTCAATCATAAACATTAATGACCGAACGGAGTAGGGCAAGGCCTTGATTAAATATTTCACCGAATCTCTTCATTTCTCTCAAATATCCGGTGAAATGCGTTAAGAATAGCACAGAAAATTTGATTTACGAAATTAATAAATGAAGAAAATCGCACTAGCAAAAATGAAATTTACATTCAGAATGTCGGTAGACGAGGCACTGGCTCACGATTTCCTGAGAGAAGTTCGTGAAATCGAGAAGGAAACGACGGCTCCTGATACAATTGTTGACTGCGGAAATGATTCTATTGAAGGGTGGAAAAGGCGAATCTGGGAGATCATCCAAGCCAATCCCTTCTAAGTTGCCCGAAACGTCTCAACAAATAAAAGTTGATGTTCTCTCCCTCTCGTCTCTCTCTTGGTGTTACACAGAACAAATTATCGTCTCAACCATGACGAGAATCACCGAGTACAATCTACTCATATCCCTTCTAGGCCACTTTTGACACTTCTAGTATTTATAGTGTGTTTGTCGTGTATGAATCTAGTCCTGTTGTAGATTTATTTTATGTATTCAAACACGTCCATATTATTGCAGTTATCAAATGCGTGTCCCCCTTGCACACAGAAAAATATGTATTACTTTTAATACATGCCATGGACGAGGAGAGGAACCTAATCCATGAAAATGTATTAGATTTTTTAGATTGAATACATTTTCATGGACTAGGTTCCTCTCCTCGTCCATGGCATGTATTAAAAGTAATACATATTTTTCTGTGTGTGGTGCTTGCGAATATTCACATTTTTTGTGTTTAAAATTATAAAATACGAGGCGTGAAAAATTTCGCAAATGTTTATTTTTATCGCAGATAATTTTTCTCATTGATTAACTTTGCTCTTCCAATCAGTTTTTTCGAGATTCTCAAACCATGATGTTGATTCATGGCATTTCATGAATAGTCGTCTGGTGAAATAATACTGAACATATTCAGTGATTTATTTGTCACGTACTAATTAGCGGTTAAAAAGATGGAAGCGCTCTCTATGATTGGCCGAATGTAAAGACTTAGAGTAGAATTTTTTCCGCATTATTGGCGCCTACTCCTTGTCTATTTAAGTGAGTGATCCCAACCTTGCCCGATGTCCAACCCTTGTTCGATATTATGTTCGATATATAGAAATTCTCTAGCATAGGAAATGATTGGTCTTTAAGTGGTTTCGAGATCTCGAAACCTATACAGAAGATGAGGACGATTGAGAGGAATATACCGCGAAATGGCTGGAGTACCTATGATGAAGGGGAATTTCGAGACACATTTGAATTCGAGATCTCAAAACTAGCCTACTGTTCTCGAAACGAGCGAGATAATTGAAATGAACAGTTTCGAGATCTCATTTTCTCCCTCACGAGGCCAACCCTCGTTCGATAGCATCGAATCGATACCGACAAAGATGGAACCAGTTCACATGATTCCAAACCTACAGACCAGGGTTAGAGCGAGAGAGTGTGCAAAAGTGAGAGGGTCTCTCTCGATTTCACACGCTCTCTCACTCCAAAGGCCTTTCTGGAAGGTTGACCGGTCTGTGGAATGATGTGAGTTCCAGCGAAAGCTAAGATCACCAATAATGGTTATTTATTATAGTTGCATTGAACTGTCACTAACTATCACTTACTCGCTTCTCTCTAAAATGGATAACTCGAGATTGGAGGATCCTGGCATATGATGCAATCTTAGATCCCTTTTTCGCACGAGATTCTCAGGGATGGACCCTTCGGCCACATTCGCATATTAGCTGACAAGAAACAGATTCTCGTTCCGAAAATCACACAAAATTATTCGTTCTATAGAAGAAATGAAACGAAGATACTGAAACCTTTGCATATTTTCTTTTTTAAACCCCGTTCAGTAACTAAGCTATCTGAGAAACTGAAACTGAGGCTTCCTTTCTCTTTCTCTTCTGAAATTTTTCCACACTTTTAGGCGTGTCACTTCTACTCTTTGCTACTGTGGAAGTGACTTGGTTAAGGTAATCAGCATTGATTCAGAACGTTCATCCCCTCACATTGTTTACCCAGGTACATTCTTTCCAGGCATTTCCAGATCGCATCATTTCGAAACTTTGTCTTTCGAAATGAGCTCTTTCGAAACGTAGTTGTTGACAGAGTGGTGGTTCTATGGACTACTTGCACGAGGGAGAATTTGAAGTGATGAGAGAAAGAGGGAGAGGGGGCGAGATAGTTTGGGGAGGGAATAGATGTTTCAAAATCTCATTACTACCTTCTCTTTCGTTCAAAGATCGGTTGCTTTAGTGTTAGTGACGATTGAAATTCTTGTGAAACTTTTCTTATTAATTTAGCGAAAATAATAATTCATCACATTATCAGAAGTATAATTCCAGAATATGCAGTTTCTCAGGAAGTAAGTATCGATTCAATAATTCCACTAATCGTAAGTGCTAAGAATTCTCCCAGCACCAAATGGGTACCACCACTTCCCATAGAGGTTAGACAGTATTTTATTTAAAAAATATCATTCCTATTCTCCAGAAAGTTCTCAGGAAAACGAACTTAAAAAATAAGAAGACTTTCAAACAGAACTAGAGGATCCACATTTCTCAATTTAAGTGACCTCGAATTAAATGCTTTTGCGTTGGAATGCATGGGAATATAACTTCTTCGCATATCATAAACTTTAAATTGCATTAGGAGCGGTTTCCTTCCACTCTTTATTCTTTTTGACACATTGGAACCACGGACCCAATTTCTCTCTGAATTTTTCAACGAAAATACAATTTCCCATGACAGACCTAAATATTTTCTCAGGATACAATGGATCCTGTTGGAATCAACAAATCAACGATCCCAAGGAACAAGAGAAGCTACAGATTAAAAATAGATGCGGAGAGAAATGACGAAACAAATAAGGTATGACAGTTATATAAAATTGAAGTTATTATTATTTCTAAATTGTAAACAATGATTACTGTACATTAAACATTTATTTTTGCATAAATAATTTCAGAAAATCCGAAAAAGTAACCGAAAGGCAGTAGATAAATGTCGTCAAAAGAAGAAAAAGGAAGAGGAAGAGACGAAGAGAAAGAATGAAAAGGAGAAGGAACTACTCAGAAGCACATTGAAGGTAGGGATTTTGAGCACTTTGACCCTTCTAAATTTAAACATCGTTTGAAAGTGTGCTTTCATGCCATGATTGGTTGAGATTGTTATTTGTAGTAACTCCATAAATCTATTATAATATTATAAATAATAATTGCAGAAACTAATCGAAAAGCACGAATGGACGGAAATTGTTGAAGAATTTCACAAAATTGATCGACTTGTCACTCGCCCTCTCAATGTCGATTTCGGTGTTATGAACGAAGAACAGGAGCAACTCTACAATGGAATGAGAAGAGATCTGATGGAGTTGTGCAAAAAGGTTTCGTAGATTCAAACAATCCACTTTATACATGAAATATTTTAATGAATCACACTTGATGCAGACTGAGCTTTTTTTTCGAATTTTCGATTCAAAAGACTCTTCCCTGAAAGAATCAATATAGACAAGTCTTGTAAGAAATATACTTAGAAATAAAAATGCTGCAAAATCATCCTCTTTTGAAACAACGTCTTTCGAAATCGTCTTTTTGAAATTCCTTTGTTGACAAAGAGAGGAGAGAGAGGAATGGGCCGATAGATTAGAGGAGGAGAGATATTCTGACTCCTTCACTCTGCCATTTAACTGAAGGAGAAAGGTGACTGACAGCTATGGCAAAGCAAGTAAGTAAAATGTTTGGAATATTGTAATTCCACTTTCTATAAATGTTTGGGTTTGTATTGGTTATTAATCTAATGTATGGACAACGAATAGTACGGTAACTGTACATAACAATATAGTATTACTATTTCACAAAATCCGTAATGCTGATCAGGATTTCGTGCAAATCGGCACAGAATGGAATGGTGATTTCTACATTCCAATTTCGGTGCATTCAAGTTACAATAATCGCCAGATCCTCTTGGTGGTGGAGCCAATGAAAGAGTCGTGTGAGTCATCGTTTAAACTATCATACCTGCCTTGAATCGAATTTTGCGAATACATATCTTGTGATCATTCAACGTTAATTTGATCACCACTCAATAAAATTAATTTCCCTCTTATTCAGACTCCTCAAAGGCTCTAATTCTTCTGAAGAAAAGTTGACAATCAAGAAATTCATCGATCCTTTCAAGAATGATAAAACTGTACGTACGACCTCTTCTGAAAATTGTTTTTTTTTAAATCACAAAAATGAATAGTATCAGAATATATTTTGATATTTCAAGATATCAGTCAACAATCTGTAAAAAATAGGGATTGGGGTTTTCAAACTCCACACTCCCTCCTTTTCGAAAAAGTAGAGCTGAGGTGATACACTCAGTTTAATAAGCCGAGTTTGAGGGCAATTACTGTCACTGATGATGTGCTAAATGACCCGGCACACGTATTGCTAATACACCAATAATCCATCCCTTCTTTCCCATAGCTTGATTCAGTATTCATACTGATAAACTCAATTAGGTGATTCAATACTCATTCTGGTATACTCAGTTTGGTCGTAGTAATCACCTCGACATGGGGATTTGATATCAACACTCCATTCAGGCTCACCGCTGTTTCCGTGAGTTGCAACTTCTCAACGAACTAAATCATGAAAACATCGTCAAGATGCGATATGCATATTCCACAGAAGATTCAATGGATAAACTGGAGACTGTGTGAGATCTATATTTTAGCAGAAATATATTTAGGGGGAGTAAGCTCCGCCCACTAGACGCTAATGGAAGGGGCGAGAAACGGCGGATGAGTAGCACAAGTTTAATTCTTCACTAAAAACCTCGTGCTCGGGCTTATTCGAGAGCTCTTGGCAGGGGCTACAACATATCCCGTGCGCACCATGCTCTGATGCGATTAAGTAGGTCAAACATCGATAAACATTAGCGAGAATAGGCAATTCATGCACTTCCAGTAAAGACACATAGCTGCGCATCTCGCAGTTCGTGGGGATGGTGTGTCTGTTCCATTTAGAGAAAACAGAATCAAATTTAGTTTCCGCGTTGAATTGTGCTTCTTTTTAAAAGAATATAGTCCGGTAATATTCATTGGCATGACGACTTACGGTGTTTAGCGGCTGAACTTGCAACATTTTGGGTGACCAGCAAAAGAACTGCAAAGGATGGGGACCGAACCAGCGACATCCGCGCTACGTAATCACTCTACCACTGAGCCAAGATGGCAATGCTAGAGCGCTCTGACATTTGCTCCATGATCAGATAGGATCTCTCCATTCTCTCATTATGCACGCAAACTCCGCCCATCGCTAGAGAGTGCCCACATTCTGACCCCGAACGGTTTTGGTTTTCGAGCTGTAGCGCGGCTCATAGACAACATATCGACAAACGGCAAAGAGTATGATGTTTGTGAGACCTCGGCGGTTCATCTGAACACACATTCTACCACTTGGCATGAAATTGACAGATCACGTTGCGGCCCCTAAATATATTAGAAAAAAATGTTTCCATTTAAAATTACTAAGAATATAATCAATGAAGTTTATTTTGCAGTTATCTCGCAATGGATTTCGGTGGAATCGATCTGTGTGATCTTCTAAGTCTAGAGACAGAAACGGGAAAACAGCTCTTCAGTCTAATTGATTTCAAGAGAATGATCTCAGAGCTGCTGAGAGCATTGAAATATCTCAATTCGTCAAATGTAAGTGATCTTTTTTGTTAAAAATATGTTTATTGAAATGCAGGTGACCCATCGTAATCTGAAGCCTGCGAATCTCGCAATCAATGATCGAAAGAAGATTACTCTTGTTCTTATGTCATATTATTTTAATTATATTAACTGCATTTGAAATATTGCATTGGCTCAAAACGGAAAACGCACTGCATAAGAACTTTCAGAAATAGTCAAGTTTTGCAATGAGCTTGTCAACTTTTCTGATTAAAATTTAAAACAAATAGGAATCGTTTAAATATTTTTCATCAGATTTCGGTCTCGCACGAGTCGATGACCCAGCGATGACACAATATCCTGAGACAATGAACTATCGAGCAATTGAAACTTTGTCCTTCGGTGATTTCACAGCTCCGCACAATGAGAAAGGTTATAATGAAGTTTATTAATTGAGCATAAGCCGGTTCAGACCAGGTCAAAACTTGTATTACCGGGGAATTTACGTAACTAAGTGAATTCAACTTTCAGCCGATATTTGGTCGATTGGAGCAATTCTCTATGAAATGCTAACAGGACACATTCTGTTCGAGGGTAACCATTCTCTCATCAAAGCTTTGGAGTTCTGCGGGCCGGTTCCAGAGAATGTTCTCCAACAGGTTCTTGTTTATTTATCTCTAAAAAAAATATCAAAGGCATTAATTGTTTAAACAGAACGGGGATGAAAGCCTTGAATTTCAAATTATTTGTAGATCTCTTGGTTCTCTGTTCGGTACAAAACTATAAAAGTTCTTTTTTTGAAATTTTTGTAAATATAATTTGTAGATCGACCACAAAATGAGTGAATTCTTGCGAAAGAAATCGCAGAATGTTGTTCGGGTAGACTTCATAAACAAGCTCTCTTCTGAATGTCGACCTTGGTTGAAAGAAGAAATCGAGAAGAATAGTGAGGAGTTGAGAGATTTCATCGATCGAACACTCGTTTTCGATCAGGAAATGAGGTGAGTTATGGAGTGTAATTATAGAACCTGTCCCGCCCCTCCGCCCCCTCAAAACGCACTCTATCCTGCTCCCCTGTCAGATTTCTGAAAGCAAATTTTCTTTCAGAATGTCAGTGGACGAGGCGTTGGCTCACGATTTTCTCTCTGAAGTTCGTGAAATCGAAAAGGAAACAATTGCATCTCAGTCAATTGTCGACGTTGGAGAAACGTCGGTCAAAGAGTGGAAAAGACGAATTTGGGAGTTCATCCAAACCAATCACGTTTAGTTCAATATTGAATAACCATTTAGGATCATGCGTATGCACTTTTCGTAATGAATAAAGTTTAGCTGGGAATTAGTATTGGGCCGAATCGAATTATCTTAAATGTCGAACAATATTCTCTGAACGCTTATTTGCGCGAGTTGTGTGTTCCTCAAGAACAATCGCCGATTGGTCGAAACGAATTGTTCATATTCATTTACATGCTGCTTACGATACTACACATCATTCCACAGGCCGGTCAACCTTCCAGAAAGGCCTTTGGAGTGAGAGAGCGTGTGAAATCGAGAGGGACTCTCTCACTTTTGCATACTCTCTCGTCCAAACACCGGTCTGTAGGTTTGGAATTATGTGAAACCATCTGTTAAAGTTGTATAAACGCAGTGCATGCGATTCTCCCATCAAATCGATCGAGAGGAATTCTTTCGAAAGACTGTCTATGATGGGGCGTGTCCCGCGCTGTTTGTGAGATTGTGAGAAGGGGAATACGAGAGAGAGAGAGAGCGGAGGGGGAAATCTGGATGCTGGAGAGAGAAAAGAAGGGGAGTGATAAGGAGGCGGAGGTAAGGGGAACAAATGAAAAGGTGCACCGGAATCAAGAGGAGTTTACGTCGACACAGCACCGATAAGACCGGTTTGCTAACGAGGTCTACGCATCCCCTGCTGGCCGGGCTTCTGGGGCACGTTACCTGCCGCAATCGAAGTTGCTTCCGATTTTAACGCTATCGAGGATGGTCCTGGCCGGGGATCGAACTCGTGACCACTCGTATGGCAAGCGGCGCCTTACACCACTCGGCCATGTCCGCCATCCACAAAATATTGAGGACTTTCATCTTAAACGAAATCCGCAAGCGTTGCGTGAATAATTTGAAAATTAATTATTATTGTTTTCAGGTTGGACGCAATAATTAAGAAGACACGCCTAAAATCGCTTTTCACAGTCGGCTTTCCATCCTTTTCAACCTTATTTTCAATGTCAGTTCAAATGCAATCAATCTTTTCAGTTATTCTTTCGTTTAGTTTGAATAAACATTATTTACACACATTTTGTTTTGGATTTTGCTGATTTTCTCGTAGATCATATTGTTTAGCAGTGGTTTATCAATAATCTATTTGTATTCAATGAGGGAGCGACTCGGGGCTCTGACGACACTAATTGGCTCAACTCGAGCTTCCCAATATATGGTCCCGATAGGGGATATCTGCCAACGAATTTTTTTACGAACAACGAGTAAAATATAAAGTTTCTACTGGAATCATGAGGACTTTATGTCGACAAGCGACTGATCTGTTGGGGCACACCGGGAAGGCCGTTTGCTGTAAAGGAATGCTTATCACTGCTGTCCAGGCTTCTAGGGCATGTCATCTTGCGCAATCAAAGTCGGTACTAGTTATACCGCCACTGATGGGGATGGAAGGCTTGGTGTATCTCAGATCGCGATAGTACGATTATGTATTTTGTATTTCATATCAGTGTTTGGATTTGTTTGTGATCAACATTCGATATTTACAAATTAGACCAAAATAATGCATATTTAAAACTTTCCGTAGTCCCTAACTCAGCAATCTCAATTCATCGCTTTCCCAATATTTTATCTCCCATAAAACCGGCGAAATTTGAGCCTTTGATCGTGCGATAAGAAATTGATTGGGAGACTTCGCATTCTCCACATCATTCCACCGACTTTCCAAACCTTCCGAAAGGGGTCACGAGTGAGAGAGCGTGTAAATTGAGAGGACATCTCTCACTTCCATCTATATCACTTTTAACCCCTTTTTGAAGTTTGGAATTTCGAGTCTTCGCTCATTTTCCACCGTTACTTATGTTTTGATTCTACCTTTGCTTGTTTGTGCGCGAATAATCTTTTTTCTTAAATTTTTCCTTTCTCGTTCGTGAACTTTTCGTAAATAAATGAGAGGGTGGATACAATTCCCCAAAAAATATTATTTTAAAAGACTCAACCAATCCCTTGTGTGTACCTAATACATTTTCTCTCCTTTTATATATTATCTCTCTCTCCCTTTCTCTCTCTCTCTCCCCCTCTCTCCCTTTCTCTCTCCCTCTCTCTTCCTTTCTCTCTCTCTTCCTTTCTCTCTCTCTCCCTTTCTCTCTCTCTCTCTCTCTCTCTCTCCCTTTCTCTCTCTCTATCAAACAGCCTCTTGTCCCTCACGGTGATAAGGTATTGATAGAGTGTGTCAATTTAGTTCTCCTTTTTTATTGATCAATTCGTTTTAAATTCTAGAAAAGTCGCTGTCATTTTAATATTTTTTTAGTATTCTCAGCCATGGATACACTGAAGTTCGCAGAGATAACACCAATTGAGGAGGGTTTCACTCCTCACCAGGCTTCCGATGGTTAGTTTGCACAACTTTCCACATAAAAGTTCCAGAAAAGAGCTTGTAGAGAGAAAATAAGTGGAGAAGAGGGAGACTCTCTCACTCATCTTTTGTAGTTTGAAATCGTGATAATTAATTATGAAAATAAATAGCTGAGAAACTGCAGGAACGATTTTCTATGTGAAATTCGGCAGCAACTCGTCGATTTACGTCCTCCATAAGTGAGTCTTCAAATAAATTTTATTCTATTTTAAATTCATTCCAGTGGTCAAAAAGTGGAAGCGATCAAATCGTGGGACGGAAAAATCTATAATTTTGAATGCTTTGGCAACGCACTATATTTCGAAACTAACACGAAGAAGGTAATTAGTTGTATTTAGTATAACGATTTTATTTTCTTATTTCAGATCTACAAAGCGACTTTTCAGCCTTCCAACGAAATTCGATTAACTTTTATTCGAGACCTTGAGAAAGTTTGAAATATATAATTTTTAAATTAAATAGCAGGGAATTGCAGGGAGAGTCAAGTGAAGACATATTACTAAGAAGGAAGATAAATGGAAAAGAAGTCATATATCGCGCTTGTGATGATCCGAAGAATGGAATTATTGTGGATGTAGAAGATGAAAAGCTGAGTGGATGCTGGATAAGGGCTATTCACAGGTGATTCGATGAGAAATCTGATGATAAAGAGAGAAAGTATTTTTAGGGGCAAGCTAATATACAGTAATGATGAATTGGAAGAAGCGACAGCGAATAGTTTGTCTCCTAAAATAATTGTTGTCAAGTGCTCAAGCGTGAGTTACTACTAACTTTCCATTGATGGCATGTAATGTGTGAATATTTCACTCGAAGCAGTCAATATTCGAATGTTCAGTCAATCTTTGCTAACGACGATTCCCCGCTCGTATATTTCTGTCCATACACTTGGAATTCGTGTTCATTATTTGTTCTTGACACAACTACAATGGAGATTCTCTCGATTAAATTGCCGTGAGTAGAATGGAACTTTGATATTTTCTCGCGTATTGCTTTGTATTTTTGCTTAGAACTATAAATTACGAATGAACGTTTCAATCTTCAAACAACGCGGAGATGATTCAGAAAGATATTCCATTATTTCAGAGAACGGATGAATAATTCAAATTACCACTATTACTACATCGTTGGTGTGCACGGAGGAGAAATTGCTGTGAGACGAGAAACGAGGACAAGAGTGGGAGAGAAAGAGAAAGAGACCTATGAAATCTGCAAGGCCAAATTCCCGGTGAGTACATTTCTTCTGATAGATATCGAAGGCTAATAAACGATAATCAAGACTACGAAATATTACTAGTATTGTTCTCGCTGACTGTTCGAATTGTTGACAATAGTATATTTGTCTGCCCTGGATGGACATCTTGCGATTACTTCATCGTTTCATATTACTGATATCTAAAATAGAAGAATTTTCAGGAAGCTCTGAAACAGTTGGAGGAAGCGATACCAGAAATCCGAGAGAAAAGAGAAAAAGAAGAAGAAGAGAAGAAGAAGAGAAGAGAAAGAAACGGGTCGCGGAGATACAAGGAGCTATGAGAGAAACACTTTCGGATCAAGTTTGTTCATACTATGCCTATTTGGTGATTATTTTAAGAAGAAAAACACAGACATTTGTTTCCACTTTCATTTAAAAAGACAAATAATCGGATTATTTAATTAGATTAATTGCAGTTAATGCCCATCGTAGAAGAGAATATTCAACTTCGAGTTAAAGTGGAGAAGTTACAATTCGAAAACGAGAATGTCAGTTATTCGCCTTCCTCTTATTCCTAGATGTTAAATAAAAAAGTATAAAATATTTATTTTTCAAGACTAAAAAAGGTCATAATACTTTTAGGGACTGTAAACCGACAGAGTATGGCTCATTTAATACAATTTGCGCGAGCTACGTAGAGATAGAGATAGTGTGTGAACTCTCTACCATAAGCTCATGTCGTAGAAAGTTCTTGAAAAACTCGTGCCTTGCTAACGTAACATCGTGGGTTCAATGCGCACCCTATGTATTTTTATTTCATTTAAATCATATATTCAAAAAGTAGCAACAAGCGAGAATCTTTCTTTTTCCAGCTGATGAAAGAAATTTCTGCCATTTCAAGCGAGAACAGAGAACTGGAAGAAAGAAATATGCAAATGGGCAATCATAACGAGATGGTAAGTTTTTTTAAACACTTTGCAAACCTTTCTATCTATTTCAATATCTCTCTGTTTTTTAGTGTTGATATGAAGAAATAGAGAACCTTTCAAAAAAATTATTAACATGTTGCACTAGCGTATTAGTTGAATAATATAAATTTCAAGTTTTTTTTCAGTTGTGCGAAGAACTGACAAAAAATGCTGAATTGACTGCTCAAAAGGAGAGAAAAATTGAGAAATTAAATGAAGAAATGGAAGAAATGAAGGAGAAAATGGAGGAATTGGAAAATCGGAACTCTGAGGTACTTTTTTTCTTTTTTTATTTCTTGCAAAAAATAGAAGGATGGGTGTTTTCAACTATGCTCGGTCTTTGCGAAATTAGTTGAATGAAAATTAGTCATAGTGATACTAAATACTAAATATTCATATATTATACTTGCAATGAAAATACACAAATGTTGTGACAAAACTACAACGGACAAAAAAACGCAACGAGGTTTGTAACTGCTCTAAACCTACCTACATTTCTCAACCAAAGTCTTATCATGATCAGAATCGCGAGAGCTTTCAAACCCACAAATCAACTAATTAGCTAATTAAGATTTCTCTAATTAGTCGAAAATTCACAATGGTCAGAAAAATCCAGCAACAAACCTAATCGATGCAGGTTAGCATATAACCAACAGGGAAAAAATTGCATGCAGGTTCGTCAAGTTTGAACAAAGTTATAATCCGTTGCGGTTTTGTCACCCCCAACCACTCGTTCACTAAAATTACGATTAAAACCGGCATTTATTGATAATTTCCATTCTGATAGTGAGCGCATTTCATATTAAGCATTATAATGAATTCTTGTTTCAGATGTGCAAAGAATTACAAAAATGGTCGAAAGTAGCTGTTGAAATGGAAAGAAAAAATGAGGAATTGAATGAAGAAATGGAAGAAATTAAGACAAAAATGGAAGAAATGTCGAAATTGAACAATGAGGTATAAAATCTGCTAATTGAAAAAATAACCTGGTTCTTATCAGAAAATGACTGAAACCTTGGAACAACGAGTGGAAATTCTCCCATTCACCGAAACGGAAATTCTCACGGAGGATTTGATATGCTTCCAAACGGAAAATGGTAAGCTCAAGACTTGTAACTAGCAACCATTCAATTTTCGAGGCATAAACTGATGGTTTGTAGTAAAGAATAGATACAATTGCTAAAGTACAGAAATATTGTCAGGAAGGTCTTAATGATTCACTGAATTTGTGTAAATTTACAGGTATCCTATTTTATTACGACGGTTGCAAACCGCGAAAACTCTTCACGAATATCAAGTGAGAACTTGATTTTTTTAAAGAATTTGTTCACAGTTCAGTTCAGTAAATGAAATTGAGTCAATGAAATTTCAGTGGTGATCGAATCTACGCTGATCTCTCTTTGTTGGATGGAGTCTTTGATTGTTCCTTCAAAGGAATCATCGGAAATTTTGCATTTTTCTCTTCCGTTCGTGGAAAGGTGAAATATAATGATAATAATATCTTAATTTTTAATTTTTTTTAGAATATTGAGTTCTTCATTGCTTCTCTTGTAAACGACCAGATTATCTTCGAGAAGATCAACGAGGTTTCATATTATTGTACACATAAAATCATAAGAGCGTTCCATATTGACAACGTGTGTGCTGTGCAAAGAACGCTTTCTATCTTTGGTTGAAAAGAATGGAGTTTTTTAATCAATTTTTTTCCTGAAAATTTCGAATTTGGATATTATTACTTTCGGTGTACAAAGAAGAAAACGTTATAAATTATTATTCTTCAAGGAAAAGACATCGAACATATCACTTCTTGAAAATCAGCCATTCTGCTGGGTCGAGCTATCGAAAGCATGGTCCATTTATCGATTCGAAGAGAAACTTTCTGAAAAATGGTGGAGAAATGTTCGATATTTCCGAAGTCAATCATCTACGCAAATTTGATTGCATCATCCACAGGTGACACTTACAGTATACCTCGTAACAATAACAGAAATTATTCAGAGGCATACTGTATCTCTTCCGAGAGAATGATTCGGCTGTAGTGGAAAAAGTGAATGAGAAAGTGATCAGGGTCGAAAGTCCACTAATCGATTCAGCTGTGAGATTATAACAATTTAATTTGAATAAAAAAAATTTTTAATTATAAATTTAATTATTTCAGTCATACTTCATTCCACAACACTCCGATTTCATTTACATTCTCAATCCGACCACAAATCTCCTCCTCATTCTCAATACTTCCAATCTGACATTCTCAAAGTTCCTCTACGAGTGAGTATAAAAAACGCAATGTGTAAAACCTGTGCCTCCGGAAAAAAAATTCTTGATTTGAATACAGTCAAGAGATGAATTATTCTAAAATTTTCGTTATATCAGATCTCCTCGAGATTGTGATGCTCATTCGATTGTGGGAGTTTACAATGGAATTCTCACTATGAGATTCCAACCACTCAGTCCCTCTCGACCTCTTCTAATGACTACTCAACTGCCAGAAAATTGCTGGAACGGTCATTTAATGCCATTCAACTAATCGCATTTTTCATGGCATTTTCCTCAACGAAAATATCAGCTTTTGTAGTTCAGTTATGACAGGTTTTTTTTAGTTCTGCACTGACGAAATCTCTGTGAATAACTCTCGCCGATTCGATACCACATTCCATTGAAGTATATTGTGACTCGATATTCTCTTCCCCACTGTCATATTACTCACAAATCAATTATGAAATCCTCGTTAAAACATGTTCAGCTGTATAATCGTCTAAATTATCTTTTATAGTCATTCAAGACATAATTAACAGAAGAGATTAAAAACAAATCAATTAATTTAACCGAAATATTTGAACTAAACACTCCTGGGGCCGTCACTGATGAGCTCTCCCCAGGAGGGGTACGTATGACTGTCTGACGCTAAGGGAGCGAAACAGTACTACTATAGTTTTAACTTAATTTACTTGTAGTACACTTGAAACAATCGATATTGTAATCAAATTCAATATCGATTCGCCTAGGAGATTATTCTAATTTGTTGTCTCTATCTATCGCTTGCGAAATCCTAATGATGATGTTATTACCGGAGAGGCTATTAACCTCTCCGGTAATAACGTAATTCACACTCTCTCGATTCACACTCTCGCAAGTGAAAGAATGCGCTGAATGTTGAGACCATTTTAACACATAATCGACAATAAATGCAGCATATAAGGCATTGGATTTCGATAAAAGCCTGGACCACTGCTAAAGTTTACTCATGTGCTCGAAAATGATGAAATTATTTGCATGAAACGTCTGTATCTTAGATTTTTTGAGACGAAAAGAACTATATTCTCGAATATTCTCTGAACTATCTGAGTTAGTTGTTCAATTCTCGATCATCTTTCCCTTCAATCCTCTCAAATTCTCTCCACTGGTCGAATTCCACACGAGACGCATCGAATTTGTTGTCGCATTGATTCAAATTTGGTTTGGATGGTATCCGGAAAGCCTGAAATGGAATTGACAGCATCCAGTTGGCATCATGCCAAGAACATCTCTCGTTGCCCGACCCTCTCGTTTGGCGCGCTCTCTCTCCATCTCTCTCTTTCTCTCTCGTTCTCGCCGACTCTGCTTCGAATGCTGCGGAATTGAATGTGAATAGTTCCGATTAGTGTGGTACAAACGAACCATTTTGCAAACTTTCGAGTTCGCGACCGCGCGCGATAAACAAACTCGGTCTAAATGAACGTTCGTTTAGGAGGGTGAAAGTGAACTCGGGTAAACAAACGTTTGTTTAGCCAGACAATGGCAAACGTTTGCCGTAAACGAACTAGTTCGTTTATCTTTCTTCAGACGAAGTGACCAGAACCAGGAACGGGAAAATGGTTTAAATATACTTAGGAAGTCGAAACAACCTAAACCCATGTGAACTACCGTGGTCAGACAAAAGTCCACCGCCTTCCATACACAATCTACCGTGACCCAGATATAGTAACCCGAATTTTTATCATTGCTATTTTCTTAGTTTGTACGAGATGTTCCTTGAATGCTTATTGCCTGAAGGATATACTGCTAGCATACCGGTACGGTCGTCCGGGATACAGTAGTCGAGGCACATTTATCTGATGCATACATCGTCGTACTGTACGACTCGTACAGTATTCCAGGGTACGGCATCTTATACACAACATGTAAAGTTGGTGCTAAAATAGCCTCGAATATTGGTACAGTAAGTCGATTTACATACCAGGTTGCGGTACTCAATTGCCGATCCGCAAAAAAGTCGGGGTAAACTTCATGATATGACAAAGATAATTGAATTTGCCCGACCCTTTATTTTGCAATTTATTTTTTCGGGTTACTGTACCTCGACTCCTGTGGAATACTGTAAATACACAGTCTATCCTTCAGGCAATAAGCATTCAAGGACCATCTCGTACAAACTAAGAAAATAGCAATGATAAAAATTCGGGTTACTGTATCTGGGTTACGGTAGATGGTGTATGGAAGGCGGTGGACTTTGGTCTGACCACGGTAGTTCACATGGGATTAGGATGTTTCGACTTCCTAAGTATATTTAAACCATTTTCCCGTTCCTGGTTCTGGTCACTTCGTCTGAAGAAAGATAAACGAACTATAATAGTTCGTTTACGGCAAACGTTTGCCATTGTCTGGCTAAACAAACGTTTGTTTACCCGAGTTCACTTTCACCCTCCTAAACGAACGTTCATTTAGACCGAGTTTGTTTATCGCGCGCGGTCGCGAATGAATCGGAGTTCGAGTTCATTAGTTCTAGTTCGTTTGCACCACACTAGTTCCGATGCAAATGGTACACCCACTGGTCATTCCGCGCACGTTGTTTAAACAAAAACATTCGATTTCACTGTTATTCTACGTTGAACCAACTTAGTTGAACCGCTACAAGAATTGTTTTCGGTAAACTCGAATTCAAAGAAAAGTAGTGGAACTGAAAAAAAATGCAAACTAAAAAAACTTGATTATTTAGACAAAGAAATATCTCACGTGGAATGAACATTGGTGCCGAAGATATCGTCGTAAATCGTGAGCGTATCACAGCAAAAATTGCTCTCAAAGAAAGTGATCTCCACCCGAGCCTACAAAACTGATTTTAATATATTTATTTGTTTATGTTTGTTGTTTTAGCAATTTATGTCGTGTGACGTCATACCTTTGTGTTGACGTCAAGATCCAGCAGTAAATATTCGCAACTGGATATTCCGGGAGGAGAGGGGAAGGAGGGTGAATACATCTGATATATTTTAAAAATTATATTCATCAACTAGTCAATACTTTCCTTACAATACCTACAAGCGGATAATGATTGTTGAATAAATTTTTTTTATATAAATGCAATACTTAGAAAGTTGCAAACCTCGTCACCAGGGGAATAAATTGAGTTCACTGGACACCCAGCGGGTTGCGAAGCGGAGAAATCAAGAGCTGCAAAACAATTCCTTTTCGTCTTTTTTTTGTATGTAGCGCAAATTTGCTGGGAGATCTATTTTCCACCCAATCAATCATTTTAATGAGCAAATGATAAAGTGTGTAGATAAAGGAGGTTCGATAACTGTTCTCGATAAAACGAAACCTTGGAGAATGTTTTCCTAAAAAAAATGCGCTTAGAGTGGGTAAAACCTATTATGGTTATGCCATTGGTTCAATTTCACGCTGAATTTCAAACGAGTCTTAACTACGGTATTCACAAAACATTAGAAGAAAATAATCAGAATATTTTTGAGTATATCTCTCACGTGTTTTGGTGCAGACATAAGGGAGACTGACGACATCGCATTCAACGTTCACCCATTGCTCTGAATAACATACACATAATTCCGAACCTACAGGAAGAGGTCACGTCTACGAATGACACTTTTCCTGAAGAACGGGCATTTCTATGAAAGCAAGGATCTTAGTTTTCGAAGAACGGGCATTTCTATGAAAGCAAGGATCTTAGTTTTCATTTGCAATATTATATTTTATAGAGAAAATATTGACATCCGAGAAATTGATTCTCCATCGCCACACATTCTCCAAATAAATCGTAGGAAAACCTGAAAGGTTGAAGTTTCCCTTTCTGACGTAACACGATTGATGGTCTTACCTGGAACGAAATTGTAAAAAATCAGTGTCGGAGTTGTCGACCCACGAATAATTGCCGGAGCTGCAAAATAGCAACTTTATAAGCACAAAATATAGACAACTTTTTTCTTGCAGTGCAAGTAAATGCTAATTAAAAAGGAAGATGACGTAACTGCACGATTGGCGTACTCGTGGTGCGTGGAGGGATTGAACCCGGGTGGTTCGGGTGGAAGGGCAAAATGTTAACCACTACGCCACAAGGCCGATGTTGGCGGGAGTCGAGAGATTAATGATAAGAACCACAGGTTTCCATAACAAGTTAGCACCGGCGGTGCTCGGTGCTGAACGGGGCCTCACTCTCGCTTGTAGACCTGTTCCCGGGAACAGAACACCGACTATAGTTTTCTGTTCCCGCACCGAAATAGGCCACCCTAATGAGAACCACAGATTTTCATAACAAGTTAGCACCGGCGGTGCTGAGAGCACCGCCGGTGCTCAGAACACCGGCGGTGCTCGGTGCTGAACGGGACCTCACTCTCGCTTTTTGACCTGTTCCCGGGGGGGAGCACCGCCGGTGCTCAGAACACCGGCGGTGCTCGGTGCTGAACGGGACCTCACTCTCGCTTTTTGACCTGTTCCCGGGAACAAGTAGCACCGGCCGGTGCTGACACCGATTTAGCACCGGGTCCCGGTGCACACCGAAATAGGCCACCCTAGTATAGAATCAGGCAGGGATGTAACAATCAAAACAAAAATTCGCAGGAAGCAATAGTGAAATGAGTGTTTCGAAGGAATTATTGGATCGTATCTTTAGAAAGATCGAGTGGGGAATTAAACGCCCGCTCTGTTCGACTTTATGTTTTGTAAAATAGTTCTTCGATCGACTTTTAAAATAAAATAAAATAGAGTATCAGTTATATTAAGTTGTCTTCATAGAGAAAAAATCCATATCCCAAGCCATTCCAGAAAACCACTTGTACATTCTTCATATCGAGAAGGACGAAAATGAATTATTTTTAATGAAGAAGAGGTAAACGATGTAAGCCGCAACTTGAGATACACGATTAATAGATATAAGGTTTGGAGAATTGAGAGAGGTTCCTGATTGTTCGTTTTGTTTCTTAGTCTTACCATGCCTCTTTTGATATCGATGGAAGAATCATTGACTGATCAAATCATCCATTGTTTCCTGTGTGATACGCGCGCGTTTCCGTTGAAGTCACGGTTTAGAAGAGAGATAAGGAAGAATGAAGATATAAATGAAGCCGAGAAACGGAATTTTCACTCCATTGTAGATAATGAAATTGGCGATATTCACGGTTCTTCCTGCTCTCGGTGAGATTATTTTTATTAAGAAAATGTTTAAGAAACACATCTAGAATCGCCGGTGGTAAGTGTCTAGGTGGTAGGTGGTATGTGCCGGTGGTATAGTAGTATGTGTCCACCGGCTAGTGGTCTCTCATTAGTCGGTGGAGACATATTACTCTTTCTACAATCATTTCCTACTATTCCGAGCTACCTACCACTATTTCGTCAATCGGCGATTCTAGAGATTCTTTTTAGTTCTCACATGCCTCGATGGCTGCGACACGTTGGTAGACGGGCGATGCTTCAAATTCATGGAGCGCAAATCGGGGACCACGTATTACTACGACTCCTCCGTCAATGCATGCGCAAAGGACGGAACTCGATTGGCAACGATAAAATCTCAAGAGGTTTGCCATTTTGCAAATGACACATTCGAACGGTCAAAGTGGCATATTGTGAACAAAATGCTATAACACAGGTATTCTCAGAGACGGCACCTGCTGCTTTACAAAAAATTCAAAATGGTTCAATTCCTCCGTAGCTATGGTAGTATGATCACCTCACGACAAAAACTATTTCGCAATATTTGTTGGAGTTCATGAAATGTTGATACAACACATTTCCCATTAAGGAGAACTCGATTTCATCAATATTTTTACTCGATTACGCCTCCAAAGGCGATAATTTTGGACTGCTTGATATGTCTTTTTGTGATTCCACTGCCTAATTTGTTTATTACAGAATGCAATTTACAATACAATGTTTTCAAATTTTCATCTGTTATCTATCAGGTTGATGCAAAAGTTTTGAACGTTTTTGCATTTTTTGAAAAATCTTCCGCGTTTCCATTCAGAGTCTTCAATCAAATTCTTTGTAGCAACATTACATGTATTGAATGTTCCTCTTTTCATCGCACACTACTTCAATGTTGCCCCTTCATTCGGGCGAGGAATGGAAATTGAGAAAGTTGGTCGGGTCGGTTTCGATTCTACATTTGTGTTGAGTTGTAGCTCCATGATGGATCAAGGCAGGGTCCCGTGTACGCTATTTATTGGAAGGGCGATCTGTCCTAAATGCAGCAAGATTGATGGAGCCAAGGTTCTTTGTCGGACTAGCCAGAACTGATGTCTCGAACAACAAAGCTGCGCGCGAAACTTAACGGCGCGAACCGTATTTCGATTTTTAGAGTCGCCAGAACGAATTGAATTTTGATTCCACTCTTATTTAGAAGGGCACCTACCTTCATTAAAATAGTACAACTCACTTTGAACAAGATGCTACTATCGGTGAACTATCTGAGATCTGCGATTATGACTGAAATGAGAGCTCGAAAAAGTGATTTCACAAAGTGTCTCAATTTTAGGAAAGCTTTTAGCAATAGATAAGGCCGCTAATTCTATAGTAAAAGTCCAATAGTACTGCGATTTGAAGGGACTTTGTTCAATTTGCGTATACTTCTGCAGGACACTACATCGAATCAGACACCAAAAATTGGAATTTTACTGAAAAATCGTCATTTTCGATTTTTTAAAATTTTCTGTATCTTGAAAAGCGCAGAAGGGCTCAATTTAAAGTATCTCTAGTAAAATGAAGACAAATTGTCAGTAAGTAAATCGCGCACCAGTACATGCCGATAGCTTCACATTCCAAATAGTGACTTGAAATAGTTGGGACATTACTTGTTCCGGACTAACCGAATCTGAGGAATCATAACTTATAAAACAAATATAGCAGCGGCTCATTGTCACCATAGAGTGAAAGAGGACTGTTGATACTATAATTGATTCTAAGCTAAGGCTCTGGAAAAAATTCTTGATGCCAAGAAAAGCATTTATTTTTTATTTCAATTTTCCAATTATGACATCAATTTTATAAAGAGTTATACGCAGGGGCCCGTGAGAGGGTGAAATGAAACCAAAGATAGAAGTTGTTACTTAACAGTCCTCCTACAACATATGATTACCACAAGGCTTGATAGTTTGAACTGGTCGAAAAGCGAAAGCGCAAAGTTCGCACCTCAAATCGTTCAAAACTTTTGCATCAACCCTATAAGATTCAAGATTTCTGATATCGCACACGGATCATTCATGATTCGGACTACCAGGACATCCTTTTCCAAAATCGCTCTGCACGCTGCAAAAGTTGAAGGAATTCCAGAAGCGTCGATATCACAGATTGCTTTCATTACAGATTAGGGTGGCCTATTTCGGTGTGCACCGGGACCCGGTGCTAAATCGGTGTCAGCACCGGCCGGTGCCACTTGTTCCCGGGAACAGGTCAAAAAGCGAGAGTGAGGTCCCGTTCAGCACCGAGCACCGCCGGTGTTCTGAGCACCGGCGGTGCTCTCAGCACCGCCGGTGCTAACTTGTTATGGAAATCTGTGGTTCTCATCATCCATCTCTCGAAGCCCGCCCCACATCGGCCTTGTGGCGTAATGGTTAATGTTTTGCCCTTCCACCCGAACCACCCGGGTTTAATCCCTCCACGCACCAGGAGTGCACCAAGCGTGCAGTTACATCATTTTGAATTTTAATTAGCATTTACTTTTAAAGATATTTAAGTTACGTGCTTAATTTCAGTAATGCCCAAACCAACGAGATAAGACCCATTACTGAAATTAAGCAACAAAAAAAACGACAAAATAGTATCACAAACATCTTGTAGATCTAGTAAATGCTAATTAAAATGCAAAATGACGTAACTGCACAATCGGCACACTCGTGGTGCCTGAGGGATTGAACCCGGGTGGTTCGGGTGGAAGGGCAAAACGTTAACCATTACGCCACAAGGCCGATGTGAGTAGGGGCCGATGCGAGAGATGGATGATGAGAACCACAGATTTCCATAACAAGTTAGCACCGGCGGTGCTAACTTGAAAATGACACCGATTTAGCACCGGGTCCCGGTGCACACCGAAATAGGCCACCCTACTTTGAAGACATGCCATAGACATAGTACCCCCGTGGGTAAACATTCAAAGAGGAAACCCGACTCGCATATACCCAGTGGGGATATCAGTGGAAGAGAGGCGTCTTTTTTAGCATGCAGTAAAAAGGAATGATCCGATCGTTTGGATATTTAAGTCTTGAAGCTCGATTGAAAATAATACTCAACCGGTTTGAAATTCGTTCATTTTGGATAGTTGTGCTGGCTTCTGCTACTTTGTCATTCTCACCTGAAAAGAGCACGAAGGCGAATGGAGTCGCTTACTATCGTCAAGGAATGTCCGAGTCAGTTTTGATTCCTTCCCCTTTCTATATGCAAACTGTAGTTCCATAAATATTTCAGTTTAAATTACTATCATTTCATCCTATTCAACTGTATTATTCCAACTCTAGATAGAAAGGCTAGATAGAAAGGTTTCCACAACTGTCACAAGTGTGTTTGCTAAAGGGTGCCTTAATGGCGTATACCATTTATAATATTTTAAGGCAAAACGACGGAATTTCTGATCTTTCAATTTGTGTTCCTCCACGGAACATCGTTGAATGTGTAGTGAAAACAACAAGTGGTGAGTAAACGAGAAAACAAAATTTATCATTAAAGAAACTCGAAAGGATCGAAAACAATGCGTACGAAATGCGAATAAAACAGCTTCCAGAAAATAATAAGTAGCGCTTCTCTCTCTCTCTCTTTCTGCTCTCTTCTCGCATTCTCTCTCATTACCCTCTCACAACTGGTTTGAGAGTTTTTTTTTAAATTGTACATCGTCCCTACAGAGTCCGATTTGTCCAACTTCGGTGCAAAAATAATAGGAAAAGATGATTTTCCGTTTTCAAGCCGTCATCAAAGCGGAAATTTGATTAGATTAGCGCTTATGCCGGTAAGAGACGACTCTCGCCGATCTGCATGGCGGATTCCGCTTTCCGTTTTCGTTTATTAATCCCTAATTTCGGGCAAAAACCCACACAAGGGCAAATAAGAAGTACAGTCGCGCCGGAAAGTATTCGTACACTTTGTTTTTCTTGTGTCACTTTCGCAATAGTTGAGCAATTGACCTGAAAATTTTATTGGAGCTAGCCAATCCATTAACTAATCGGATGCCACTATTGCGGTGTTTGGAGCCAATCGTCTGGATTGCATAGTGATGACGCAACTAAACATCACTTTTTCGAAAAATTATATCTCGGAGGAAAAAAATTCTCCTACATATCATTTTCACAGAAGTTGTAGATCTACCCATGGACTACCCAGAAAAAAAATTTCAAGATGCTGTGATTTTTCTCCTTTGCAGCAACCTTGCTGCAAAATTGAGGCTGCAAACTCATAACTCGGCTCCCAGATAAGCTAGAGACCCGTTCTAGTGTTCAAAATGATACATGTGGTGAGCCCAGGCATCTCTGAAAGTTTGGTGAAGATTACACATCATTTGCCCTCAGGGCTCAAAAAAGTCACTTTTTTGCATACCCAAACTTTGAGGGTGCTCAACTCGAGGGGTGAATTTTCTAAAAATATGGTTCCTGTGTACGAACGACCCAAAACTATTCGATTCGAACGATTCGATGCCCAACTTTTTGTAGCATCAGCATTTTTTTCCTGCATGGCGCGATCGCATCCCTGGCGCGCGCTGGTGTTCGGGAGGGGGCGGGGCGAGAATATGCAAAGGGAGAGACGATACATTTCGAAACCAGCGCGCGCCAGAGATGCGATCGCGCCATGCTGGAAAAAAATGCAGATGCTACAAAAAGTTGGGCATCGATTCTTGGAAGGTTTTGGGTCGTTCCTACACAGGAACCATATTTTTAGAAAATCACAGCATCGAAAATCGAAAGATAATTTGCAAAAATCGAACCTTGATTTGGGTAAAATTGGAAAATTTTGCGCTACAATTAGGATCAAATTTTTATCAAATTATGCTTCGATTAAAACAAATTATGTTTCGATTTATTAATAGGCAACGGAACGATTTAATAGTACAAATGAGAGGAATGCTTCCTACGAAGTGATTTCGTGTAATTACTCCTGCATCACAAATTGCACGTTTCTCACAAATAAACGACCCTTACAATCCGTCAGAAGTTCGCGAACTTTTCACGCATCTTTTCTTGCTCGTTTTAGGCTATTTTCCTTATAATTTATGTTAGGTCATTAGAGACGCATAAGAAACTACCAATGCCGAAGAAATTAACCAAAAATATAAACTAGGGAATTAGCCGCACCTCTTAGAAGGTGGTGGAATTCTGCGAGCTGTTTTCACACAGCTAGACAGTGACGAGAGAGCACGTAAACAGAGAGAGCGCAGAAATACAACAACAACATTGCTTACTTTTCCCTCTCCTCGTTCCGCGTGCTCTCTCGTCACTGTCTAGCTGCGTGAAAACAACTCGCAGAATTCCGCGACCTTCTAAGAGGTGCGGCTAATTCCCTAGTTTATATTTTAAGTTAAATTCTTCGGCATTAGTAGTTTCTTATGCGTCTCTAATGACCTAACGCAAATTATAAAGAAAATAGCCTAAAACGAGCAAGCAAAGATGCGTGAAAAGTTCGCGAACTTCTGACGGATTGTAAGGGTCGCTTATTTATTGAAAAGCATTCATTAAAAAATCTACATCATCAGACTATAATGCCCCGGACTATAATGCATGGACTATAATGCTAATGCTGAACTTCTTGAGAAAGAATTGAAATGGATTAACGCCCTTTGCACTGCTTATCCTTTAGGTCTTAATGATTCCATCAAACACTTTGGTTATATCAGTGAGAACATCAATCCGATGGAAAAGCGATCTCACCCGTACTATGCTTTGCCCATCTCTGGAATCGATCGAAAATGCAGAGGAAAAAGAAAGAAACGCAGACGAAAACCTGCATATCGATCTGTGAAAACTGCAGAAGAAATGATCTCAGAGATCGAAATTATTGAAACACGGGAACTATTTCTTTACGGCAAATCGCTTTCTCATCATGATCTTCGAAAATTGGAATTTTACACCGCTAAACCTGATTTTCAACAATTGAAACACTGTGAAAGATACAAAGTTTTCTCGATTGTTTGCAACCACTATTGGCGTAATTTTAAAGAGAAAAAATCTTTTGACAGAAACAACGAGATTTTCAAAATACAATACTTCGGAAAATTCATGGATAAATTTAATCTCTCGCGAATATTGAACTCAAGTTTTTCCAAGTCCCTCTACAGAAAACTGTTTAAAAATAGCGAGAATATTCCTCGAATCTCTGTGTCATATTCACTGTCCCAACCAACATCTAGTATCGTATGCAATTACGGTTCATTTCTAAAAAGACTCAATAGATCACAGATAGATAACATAATCGATTCTGAATGCGTGTGTGTACAGTATCCTAAGCACATTGACGGAAATTATGGTCATATTTGCACTGGAGATACTTCTTTTGTAAGAGATACAAAATTGCGTGAGATTCTCGATAAAGGTACTAAGTTTAGAGTGCAAACATACGTGAGAAAATGTGAAATTAATGATGCAATTGAGAAAGCATGCACCGATCTGATCGATATTCTTGCTTCCAGAAGCAAGTGCAAATTTGCAACAGACCAGGTGAAGTCACGTCTCACTGAGCACATTAGACAAAAAATTCGCTTTAACTCTAAAATAATCAATAAAAATGCCCAAAATATTTCTCGAAACACATACTTGAAACAGTATTTACATCGCAATTTTGTTGTTACCATGATCGATAAAGCTTCCGGAAATTACGCTTTCACGTGTAAAAAGCTATACCTAAAATTCATGGAAAATGAGATGAATACCAACGATAACGGAGAAAGAACTTATATTCCTATCGGAGATTTCGATCCAGAAACAAAGATCAGAGATCACGAAAAATTCGTGAAAAGTTTCTCTCTCACACCAATACCCGATGGCAGTCTCCCGCGTATTTATGGGATTCCGAAAATGCACAGAACTCCTATCAAATTTCGGTTTATTACTGGAGCTCACAACAGTACTTTGAAACCTGTGTCTATTGTGCTTCAAAAGGTTCTTAAATTTCTGCAAGACCACTTCAGAAAGTACTGTAATAATATTGCAAGTCATAGCAAAGTGAACCATTATTTCTCCATCCAGAACACTTTCAAAGTTATTCATAGCGTGCAGACAATCAATAACCCGAAGACAGAGATGTTCTGTGCAGATTTCGCTTCTCTTTTCACAAATCTGCCGCATAATGTCGTCAGAGAGAAATTGTACTTTCTGGTTGATTTACTATGCAAGAATGCAGGTTCCGATTACATTGTCGTTAACGGAAACCATGTTAGATATGATAGAAATAATAGTGCGAATACGGGAATATCGCTTCATAGAAACGATGTGAAATCTATCTTGGAGTACATTTTGAATAACAGTTTCGCATTTTACGGAGACACGTTCTATAGGCAAAATAAAGGAATTCCGCAAGGAAACAATGCCTCTCCCCAAATCGCAGATTTAACACTAGCAGTAATGGAATACCAGTACATTCACAACAAAATTAAAACAGGTCACCCCTTAGCGTACTCTCTCTCCAGAACATTCCGATACATTGACGATCTGTTGCATGTCTCTAGCAAGATTCAGTACTTTGTAGAGATAACTAAAGAGATCTATCATCACTCCCTATCACTGGAAAAAACGAATGCCGAGCCTTCAAAAACATGTTTTCTGGATTTGAATATTGAGTTATCAATAGGCAAACCAATCATGTCACTTTACAATAAAACAGATGACTATGCGTTCGAAGTGATACGGTACCCTCATTACAATTTAAACGTTCCTGTCAAAATTGGAATCAACACATTTTACGGTGAAATGATCAGAATCTATAGAAATTGCAGTAAACTCAACGATTTCATAACACGTTCCGAATCTCTGATTTCCTATTTTTTGACTTTGCAATATCCGAGAAAAATAATTCATTCATGTGTGATTAGAGTACTCAGAAGCAATCCAGTGATAGAGATCAAGTATGGATTATCAAATTCAGAAATTTGCATTAGATTATTGAGGTGTAGTTGATCTTTGATCTCCGAAAGTTGATCTTTAAATAGAGTGAGAGAACCAGAGGGTCTGCCCGAACCGACAAATGTGACACTCTGCCCTCTCCCCACCACTGATCTACCAGTGCCCTCTCTTCCCCTCCTCTCTCTCCCTGTCTGTCTCTCTCTCTCTTCTCAATCAATTGACCTCTTGCGTCTAGTCACGTCCCGTACTCTCTTCCCTTCCTTCCTCTCTCATTCCATACTCATCTTGCCATTTCCGAGAGTCGACTGACCAATAGGAAACTACCTAGCAATTTGGATGACTATACTTCTATAGTTATTTCGGAAACTAGTTTGAGGACTTAGTATATTTCGTTGCGCGTTTTTTCGTTTTGCTTTTTTCAAAATTATTCTTTACTAAAAATGTCCCTGGGGCTTGTCTACTGACGAGGCCCGCCCCCAGGGAGACGGTCAGTGTCTAGACCGAGCTCCGAAACACTGATCGTCATTTCTTTAGGCCTATCTTTGATTTCCTTTATTGTTGACTAGTTCAATAGATTTCCAAAACCGTTTCACATAATATTGAGTCAAATAGTAACTGAAACGATAAAATAGCGTAGCTACAGCGTCTAGAAAGGTTCGGAGAAAGGGGGGGGGGAATGCGAACGTTCAATAAATGGACATCTTGAGGCTAACCTGCCTGCGCACTTCAACGAGCGTAAGTATAGTTGTAATTTATGTGATCGATAAGTCGACCAGAGACGATCGATTCTATTAGGAATCTCTGGAAAGAATATAATATTGGAAAAGGAAAACACTCACCTCGCAAATCGAGATCCTCCTCTCAGCCTATTTAAATATACACTAACATTAAAATTGTCCGGGTCCAGCTGAAAGGCATTTTGAAAGAAAGCGAACTAACCTGCATACGAATATTGAATGACGACGAAATAATATAATCGATAACTTTGCTGAAAATCGAAGAAAACTGTGAAAATTTGCAATACGCACTCGAAATTGAAAACGCACCTCCTGCGCGTCAGCTCACCCCTTTTGCGCAAAGTTGCCTAATTTTTATTCGTTAATCGGATTTTTCCAAATTAGGTTTCGCTATTCAGATTTTTCATAATTAGGTTTATCTATTCAAATTTTCCATAATTTGGTTCCACTGATCTTTTTTTACCAAATTATGTTTCGATTTTCGATGCTGTGATTCACCCTTCGAGTTGAGCACCTTCAAAGTTAGGGTATGCAAAAAAGCGACTTTTTGTGCCCTAAAGGCAAATATGGACTAATCTGTATCAAAATTTCAGAGATGCCTGGGCTCACCACGTGTATCATTTTGAACACTAGAACGGGTCTCTAGCTTATCTGGGAGCCGAGTTATGAGTTTGCAGCCTCAATTTTGCAGCAAGGTTGCTGCAAAGGAGAAAAATCACAGCATCTTGAAATTTTTTTTCTTGGTAGTCCATGGGTAGATCTACAACTTCTGCGAAAGTGATATGTAGGAGAATTTTTTTCCTCCGAGATTTATTTTTTCGAAAAAGTGATGTTTAGTTGCGTCATCACTATGCAATCCAGCGATTGGCTCCAAACACCGCAATAGTGGCATCCGATTAGTTAATGGATTGGCTAGCTCCAATAACATTTCAGGTCAATTGCTCAACTATTGCGAAAGTTAGACAAGAAAAACAAAGTGTACGAATACTTTCCGGCGCGACTGTATATCATATTTTCCCTACAAAGTGAAACCGGCTGAAGATGAGCTGTTTGCTCGAAACATCTCGAATTAACTAAATATTCAATCGTGCTTGTCTATACGCTCGGACATACACAGATCAATCAATAACTACTAAGAGAGCTGGTTTTGTGTGTTAAAGCTGGGTTGCCATGAGAGATCTCCATTCCTTGCGATCGTTTCTTGCGAGTTGCACGAATTGTGGTCCAGCAGCGTTGACGAAATCATCTCTCCATCTCTTTGGCTTTCTCTTCCCTCTTGGGGTCCAATCGATCATCTTCCGATTCCACCGATCATGGCTTTGATTCGAGATTCTTTCTACCCATATACATTTCCGTCTTTCCGCCTCTCTAACTACATCCTTCAATTTAGTGATGTCACGGATTTGATATACTCCAGGAAAATGAACTTTTCGAGACGATCTATAGGGAATGTCAGACCGGGAGGATCGGCAGATCACAGGAATCGGTATAGATACTGAGAGAATGGGAGTGTAAAGACAGATTGCAGAGAGAGGGAGAGCAATGGAAATGAAGATCAACTCCCATAAGACGACTAATTAAGAACCTAATTTTTTGTAATATTTGGATAATTTTAGCAAGAATTGGCAATGAGACTTCACTAGAAACATCTAGTCGATGGAGGGAACCTCGAGTCTCTATTATCATTCGATTCTCCTCCGCTGTCTGAGGGGCATTTCGCACCCCGTGGCTATCAATCTACCCCCACTGTGTGTAAATGAGCTCGTTTGACTAGGGAAGCGAGGAAAATGAACTTTTATTTTTTTATCTGTGCTCGTGACATAACGGTTGTCTCTCGCCTGGCGAACGAACTTCCCCCTCTCCCAAACCCGCTCGTTTGCTAGATATCTTTCTCTGCATCTCTTCTCCAACACACTCTCTAACATGTTCTCCGCCTGGCAAACGAGGTGGAATTAGTACGGCGACTGAACTTTTTCTTCTTTTAATATATTTTGCTGTCTTCATAGAAATTATAATAAATTATTTGAAAAAAAAAGATAAAATAACGTCAAGCAGTCGAAAATTATCGCCTTTGGAGGCGTAATCGAGTAAAAATATTGATGAAATCGAGTTCTCCTCAATGGGAAATGTGTTGTATCAACATTTCATGAAAATTTGCGAGATCGAAAAATTTAACTTTTTTCACCATGGGGTACCCTTATGTAGATCCGGTTCAATTTATTCCGATAAGCAAGAAGACCTCTGAAACCAAAAATTACGTCAATCGGTTTACTCTCGGCTGAGATCGAGCACCTTGAAAATCGCCTAAATTGGCTTAGCGGCAAAGGCGAGGACGCTATCTCTCTCCTCTCCCCTACTCTCTCCCTCTCCTCGGGAGGGGGGGAGGTTTCGGGCAGGTGAGGTTTTGGGCAGGGGGGAGGTTTTGGGCATGGGGGGGAGGTTTTGGGCAGGGGAGATTTTGGGCATCTTTAGGGGGGGGAGGTTTTGGGCATCTTTTTTAGGGGGGGGGAGGTTTTGGGCATGACCCTGATCAACAGTCCAGAAAAGAGTCGAGCACGAGAGAGTGTGTAAAATCGAGAGAGACCGTCGTATTTTCATGCACGCTCTCTCGCCCCTGACCAATTTCGGTATGCTAGGGATAAAGTGGATAGGTTCTTGTAGGACTTCTTGACCTACTTTTTCATTTGATTACTTCTGAATTTTTTATCAATAGGAATATCAATCTCATGCGATTAAGGAGCATTCGATCGAGGCTCGTTACACATTACTATTATATTTATCGATTGATTTATGGATTAGTACATGCACTCGCAGACGACTCTCTCCATTCCCTCGGGTACTGTATGAATACCGTATCCACTCGTCGCCAGCGTCATGCCCTGTTAAGAATAGTTCATATTCTATCAGGTTGATGCAAAAGTTTTGAACGTTTTTGCGTTTTTTGAAAAATCTTCCGCGCTTCCATTCAGAGTCTTCAATCAAATTCTTTGTAGCAACATTACATGTATTGAATGTTCCTCTTTTCATCGCACACTACTTCAATGTTGCCCCTTCATTCGGGCGAGGAATGGAAATTGAGAAAGTTGGTCGGGTCGGTTTCGATTCTACATTTGTGTTGAGTTGTAGCTCCATGATGGATCAAGGCAGGGTCCCGTGTACGCTATTTATTGGAAGGGCGATCTGTCCTAAATGCAGCAAGATTGATGGAGCCAAGGTTCTTTGTCGGACTAGCCAGAACTGATGTCTCGAACAACAAAGCTGCGCGCGAAACTTAACGGCGCGAACCGTATTTCGATTTTTAGAGTCGCCAGAACGAATTGAATTCTGATTCCGCTCTTATTTAGAAGGACACCTACCATCATTAAAATAGTGCAACTCACTTTGATCTAGGTGCTACTATCGGTGAACGATCTGAGATTTGCGATTAGGGCTGAAATGAGAGCTAGAAAAGGTGATTTCACAGGGTGTCTCAATTTTAGGAAAGCTTTTATCTTAATCTTTTGTTGATTGAATCTGATTGAATCAACTCAATCATGAGCCCTTTGGGTATAAAGAGCGATTTTCATCGAATTTTCTTCGATCCGATCATTTTCTTATCGCCGATTCCTTTAAATGCGAAAGATTTGAAGCGAATAGGCACGTATTTATAAAAACGACGTGGTTTTCGCAATGTCATCGTTTTTAAAACCTGTTCCGCCGCACTCAGAGTACTACTTGCACTTCTGATGTGTAGCGGCTGTGCAATATTTCATCGATCGTAGAGCCGGGCTGAAGATCATTACTGAAGATCATTCGGCAACATCCCACTAAAGCTTGGGCTGCCCAATCGATAATCGAAAATATCCATTTCGACCATTATTACCGGGTCATGGTTAAGAAGTGCCTGTCATAACAAGTGGATAGGCACTTCGCATGGATCGAATAATGCAATGATATGTATGTGCTTAGTGCTGAGTGTTTCTTTTCCTATACAATTTATGCAACAAGAGTGGTGTGAATACTATACAAGAATGTAGTGTTCGATAAACAAAGTATTCTAACTGGAATCAACATGAAGTGAACTCGAATACTCGAATAGTTCACTTCATGTTGATTCCAGTTATTCAGTATTTTAACGGGGATCGACATGAGGTGAACTCAAATACTGTATTTCCCACTGTCATGTTTACCACCGTGGTCATTTGAATTGATCACCCCTTACGCATATTTCCGCATCAAATAAAAACAAAACAACTATTACCAAAATTTCCATTTAGAAAATTCCGCGCCGGACTCTCAAGCCGGAGGCCTCTCGAGCCGGCTCGCCGGCTTCAACCCGGCGCGCCAGGTGGAATGAGTCGATTTGCATGCGAAGCCGGCTTGATAGGGGGAGAGAGGGCGGCAAAGCCGGCTTCGACACTCTCCTCTCCCCTCTCAAGCCGGCTTCGCATGCAAATCGCACTTTTGCCGGCTTGACGCCGTTTTCCGTTTTGCCATCCTTACTAGCCACCCTCGTAAAAACGCGCGACGGTTTAGTCATTCCTCCTCACTCCTTTTTCTTCACTCCTTCACAATATTGCACTCATATACTGCGAGTTCTCACAGCGAAAAGAAATCATTGAATGCAAACAAGTAATTGACCGAGTGTTTAGAAACATATTTGGGGGGGGGCTAATTTTTTTTTCACCCTCTTATTTATTCATGGAAACAATAATATTGAGTGCCAGGATATTCATCATGAAAGAACACCGAGTCAAGATGCTTTATTTCAACCCTACAGACGTTTCGTCTTTGAAAAAAAACGAAAAGGTGCGAGTGTTTTTCAGGAAATCACAAAATGCTCATGATGTGTCACTAATGCCATTTGATAGAGCGTCACATTCTGATCTAAACGTTTAGTCTTTCGGTAATTTTAAAGAAGACATACCACGAATGATCTGATCGTTTTATTTACACCGATGTTGGTGGTTTCATTTTTGTTATCTAAAGTTGGGGAAACACAAATGCACGTGCGCTTTCCCTCGCACACCAACCTCTTTCCCCTTATCTCTCTGCCTTTCTCTGACTTACTCTTCCCCAAAAGCCAACTCTCAACGCGAAACCCTTCAATTGCAATGTGGGACACTGTAAGAATTCTTGTCGTTTGAGACATTTTATTAAACATAACTTTCTTCAAACTAGCGGGGTTGTATTGAGGTTAAATGCACTACGCTCTATGCGTACACTACGCTCTATGCATAGTTCTGGGTGCGGATTCGGTCCAGGGGGAGCTCGATAAGTGGCTCCAGGTGCGGTCCAGGGGGGCGCCCTGTAGCCGGCTCAAGGTTCAGTCCAGGGGAAGCTCGGTAGCATGCTCCAAGTTCGGTCCAGGGGGAGCTCAGAAGCCGGCTTATATTGGGGAGTGTTAATCGCTACAAAAAGTACTGGCTTATTTCGTTGCAAAAGGCTCGTGAGGCAGAGAGCGATCGAAAAAAGTTGCCACTACGCCACTTCGTGGCTCCGTGGCAACTTTTTTCGATCGCTCTCTGCCTCGCGAGCCTTTCATAACGGAAACGCAGGATGTAGTGCGTCCAGAACTTTTAGAACACTTTCAGAGATGTTTCTTGTCATTCCCTACGCCCTCTGAATCATTTTGGATTTTTTTCAAAATTTTCGACTTTCATGTTAAAATTAGAACACGTTCAGACACATTTCTAAAAACGCAAAACACTTTTCCTGCGAACCCCTATGCTCTCTGAATCATTTGGGAACTTTTTGAAATTTTCGATTTTTTCACGTTAAAACGCGTTAGAACACGTTCAGACACGTTTCCGACATCGCAAAACACTTTTGTAGTGATCCCCAACGCTTTCTGAATCATTTTTAAACATTTCGAATTTCTCGATTTTTCACGTTAAAACTCGGCAAAACAGGTGCAAACGTGTTTCACGCTGTTCAAAAACGTGTTAGAACCACTTCTGGCACTTGCGAAAAATGCGGCAAAAGGTTTGCCCGCGGCGGGGGTCGAACCTGCGTCGGTCGGATTGCTAGTCCAGCGCGTAACCCACTTGGCCATGGATTTGGATTTAAATTTTGTAAAATTTTAGAGCAATTTTTGTCACCTATCATATGCAAAAGGTTCTGAGAAGAGTTAGTTATAATCGAAAAACATGTTTTCCACCGAAAGTGCGCTTCGCTTTTTTTGTCGTACGTTTAAATTGTCTAATGTGCATAATTCGTGCGTTTCTCTTTCTCTTTCTCTGTCCATCTCTCGCTATCGCTAGCCACCCTCGTAAAAACGCACGACGGTTTAGTCATTCCTCCTCACTCTTTTTTCTTCACTTCACAATATTCCACTCATATTGTTCGAGTTCACACGATGAAATGTTCGTTGGAAAACATGACCATCAAATCTGAGCCGTTGTTAGATCACCTTCCAGCAATAAGGGAGAATTAACTTCAACTTTCTGTATTTTTTTCATCAGTTTCATGACGTTGTGCAACTTCATTCTGGGTTGCACCCTTGTTGCGAAAGAAAGTGTGAAAATAGGGAAAAGGCATCCATATGTATTGGCATATACATACATACATACATACATACATATTTATCCTGACATCAAGGCAAGGGCCTGCAAGAGGTATCATTCGGGGACAGAGGTGGTCGGGATCTTCGAATTCGAGGCAACTGGGTCAAGGGAATGGATCTTGCTTGGCTTCTTTGGTCAATTGGAGTGTCGATCTTGGACGATTGACATTGAGCGTAGAAGTAAATCTTCCAGCAACCAGTAACGTCCTGACTAGCGTGTATCAACCTAAGTGGGAACTCACGTCGTAGTCTCGTCGTCTGGGCCTTTCTTGAAAGTTGGCGACTTGAATTAGATGTAGGCGATCCGGGTCCTCTTCTCGAAGTGGTACCGGGTGGGCGAAATACTTGCCGGGTTGCCCAAGCTGACTGGCAAGGATTCTCCAAACTGAGGAGGGAGAGGAGCGGGGAGACTGTCGACCGCCCGTCACGAGGCACAGAATGAAGAATGAAGAATGAAGAGTATTGGCATATGAAAGCGGGAATTTATAATTGAAATCCAATGTGGAAGAGAGAAGGGAACGGCGTTTTGGCGCCATTTATTTTGAATATTTCCGTGTGGGAACCCGGGCTCTCCCTGCTACGTGTGGCAAAATGCCAACACACAAACCCTCTCATTCCCTCCAGTCTCTCGCTTAATCGATTAGATTAGACGAGAGGCACTCTCTCACTGATCTACCTCTCTTCCTCACCCCCTGTAGAATGCCGTGAAGGGAACGCAGTATTACCTTCTTTAGGAACCTTCTTTAGAGATTCCATTGCTTGTGCCCCCCCGACACGTTTGTGACATTGCAAAACACTTTTCGTCTGATCCCCTACGCTCTACGAATCATTTGAAAAGTTTTCGACATTTTCGATTTTTGACGTTAAAACGTGTCAGAACACGTTCAAACACGTTTCTGACATCGCAAAACACTTTTCCCGCGATTCTCCACGCTCCCCGGTTCATTTGGGATCTTTTTGAAATTTTCAATTTTTCACGTTAAAACATGTTAGAACACGTTCAGACACGTTTCTGACATCGCAAAACACTTTTCCTGTGTTCCCCTACGCTCTGCGCATCAATTGGACACTTTTCGAAATTTTCGGGTTTTCACGTTAAAACGTGTTAGAACACGTTCAGACACGTTTCTGACATCGCAAAACACTTTTCCTGTGATCCCCTACGCTCTGCGCATCAATTGGACACTTTTCGAAATTTTCGATTTTTCACGTTAAAACTCGGCAAAACAGGTGCAAACGTGTTTCACGCTGTTCAAAAACGTGTTAGAACCACTTCTGGCACTTGCGAAAAATGCGGCAAAAGGTTTGCCCGCGGCGGGGGAACCTGGGGGTCTCGGATTCAAAGTCTGACGCGTTATCCACTTGGCTATGAAATTAGCGGATTTTTATATTAAAATTTTGAAAGGTTTTCTGAGCAGTTATCATATGCAAAAGATTCTGAGAAGATTGCGCAAATTTGAAGCGATTTATGGCGAAAATGAAAAAATGTCCGTCACGCTGCAACAAAAAAAAACATACAGACAGACAGACAGACAGACAGACAGACAGACAGACAGACAGACAGACAGACAGACAGACAGACAGACAGACACAATCATTTCCTATAAGTGGAGGAACCAGGCACGCCTCTTTTTATGTGCTAGTGATAATTCATTGATCGAGTGAGTGAATTGTTTTCTCCTCTCTTATTCATCAATTCGCTTCTAAATTCTATCCAAATTCCTTGCAATTAAATTTCTTTCATATTATTATTTTCAGTCATGGGAACACTCGAATTCGAGGAGATTACACCAATTGAGAAAGATTTCATTCCTCGTGAGGCTTCCGATGGTTAGTTAGCACAACTTTCTACGTAAAAGTTCCTAGAAAAGAGCGGTTGCGAGGAGTAAATAAGTGGAAAATAGAAAGACTCATATTTTGTAGTTTGAAGTTGTGATCATCAATAATGGCAATAAATAACTGAGACATTGCAGGAATGGTGTTCTGGGTTGAACTGAACAGCAAATCGATTTACCTTTTCTATAAGTAAGTCTTCAAATTACTGCAAATTACTTTCAAATTCATTCCAGTGGCCAAAAAGTGACAGCAATCAAATCGTGGGATGGACCAATCCGTGATTTTAAATGCTTTGGCGATACACTTTATTTCAGTACTTTCACTGGCAAGGTAATTAATTTTCTTTAGCATACAAATAATATTGTCGTATTTCAGATCTACACAGCGAAATTTCACCCTCCCAACGATCTTCGAATAACTTTTATTCGTGATGTTGAGGAAGTTTGAAATATATGATTTTAAATTGAAATAGCAGGGAATTGCAGGGAGAGAAGATGAATGACAACATGTTGCTAAGCAGGAAGATAAATGGAAGAAAAGTCATTTATCGCGCTTGTGATGATCCGAAGAATGGAATTATTGTGGATGTAGAAGAAGAAAAGCTCTATTATGGATGCTATTTAGAAGCAATTCACAGGTGAACTAATGAAGAGTTTTAAGACAAAGAAAGAAAACTTTTTTTAGGGGCAAGCTTATATACAGGAATCCTTATTTGAATGAAGCGACACCGATTAATTTGTCTCCTAATATAATTGTTGTCAAGTGCGGAAGAAATGTAGTGAGTTACTACTTATTTTCCATTGATGAAGTTTCACTGGAAGTACTCAACATTCGAATGTTCAGAGAAATATTGCTAACGACGATTCCCCGCTCGTATTTTTTGAGAATTCGTCTTAATTTTTTGTTCTTGACACAACTGCA
Organism: Pristionchus fissidentatus; assembly: GCA_036245785.1. Taxonomy (NCBI): domain Eukaryota; kingdom Metazoa; phylum Nematoda; class Chromadorea; order Rhabditida; family Neodiplogasteridae; genus Pristionchus; species Pristionchus fissidentatus. Next base: position 40,968,144 of record BTSY01000004.1, read on the forward strand.
ATGGAGATTCTCTCGTTCAAATTACCGTGAGTCGAATGGAATTTTGATCTTTCCTAGCGCATTGCTTTGTATTTTTTTTTGCATAGAACTATAACCTATGAAGGAACATTTGAAGATTCAAACGTCCCGTGGATTATTCAGATTTTTGTATTTCATCATTGCAGAGGACCGGTGAATGATTCAACGATAGAATATTATTACTACATGGTTGATGTGCACGGAGGAGAAATTAGTGTGAAACGAACAACGGGGACTGAAGTGGGAGGGAAAGTGGAATGGAACCACGAAATATGCAAGGCAAAATTCCCGGTGAGTTTATTTCTTTCGTTAAATTACGAAGACAAACAATCTATAATCAAGGCGGTTCAATATTAATTAGATTTATGTAATTCCACTATTCGCTGTATTTTCTATAGGATTTTGTTTCCAGTAACTGACTATTAGGCGATTATTTCACGATTTCGTCAAATAATCTTAACGAAAATAATGAATAAATAACTCAGAAAGCTCTCAAAAATTTCGAGGAAGCGGCCCTAGCAAGAGATATTCGGGAGAAAAGAGAAGAAGAGAAAAGAAGGAGATAAGAAGAAGAAAGTAGAATAACGGAGATTCAAGGAGGGGGTGTGTCGTTTTAGAACGGGTCGTTTTAGAGCTCAATTTTGAAATTTCAGGCAGGTGATTAGTAAGGCACTTATTAATATTGATTAGCTTACTGTTGGTGGACCCAGGGCACTCCATGAGATCTCGCTGAAGAGACCTACAATGTTTGTTTGCATTAAAAGAATCACATTATCTATTGTATTTACAAATTTACACTTCCTCTTGCACTTAAAGAATGACATGTTGAGTGATTAATGATTTTCTCGTTATTGAGTGCTCTCTCACAGTGATTTATGTTGGCGTAATGTTTTAATGCGGTGGAAGAGAGTTTATAAATATACAATGAATTGGCATATATTAAACCAGTAACCATATATCACGCTCACCTGTGATGATGCAATAAGCGATCAAGCCGGTCAAGAAAGTCGACGCCTTTTCTATGGACAACGAATATTCAGTTCCGATGCAATCCACCATCTGTAATATAATTCTCTTGCACGAATAAAGATTTAGAGCGAATAGATTTCTCCAGCTCGCCATCGATAACTTGGATAATTGGAGCTGCCGCTGGGGACTCTCACTCTCACCCAGTAAAACAGTCATTATGCACATTGGCACGAACCGTCCCCCACGCACCCATTCTGCCCCGTCCCCCCTGCACCCATTCTGCCCCGTCCCCCATGCACCCATTCTGCCCCGTCCCCCATGCACCCATTCTGCCCCGTCCCCATGCACCCATCCTGCCCCGTCCCCCATGCACCCATTCTGCCCTGGCATCACCTCATTTGGTGCAGCAGGCTTGTTCGCTGCTCTAAAGTACTGATTTTCAACAGTACTAATTTGACACACATTCAACGTTTTATTGTAGTTCGGTGCATTTGCTCGTTCTCAGTCGATATCAGGCGATAGAAACTGGCCTACTTTATCAGCTCAAAATTGGTCGGGGTTTAATTCACATTGATATATTATTTACCGATTGAATCGTTATATCAGTACATGCACTCGCAGACGACTCTCGCCGTGCCCTCGGGTACTCTATGAATACCGTATCCACTCGTCGCCAGCGTCATCCCCTGAGAACAAAAAATTGAATGTGTTCAATGGGTAAGAAGTTTGCCTGGTTGGCGTACCATTGTGGTTCAGTTTCCATCCAAGCACTATAACTTTGCTTTTCCGCAACAATCATGTAAATTTTAAGCCACTTAAAAGACAATACATTCTACAACTCCCTGATTTTATATAGCGTTTCGGAAGTTCGAGAAAATATTTAATTAAAAATCACATTATACAGCTCGGTATTCTTGTAGAGCGTGGCGAAGCAGTGTTGACGGACGAGAACAGAAGAGACCTGATAATTAATGATTTCTTAATTGTAAATAATGAACATAAATTTGATTGCATAATCAGAGATCAATTGACTACTGACTTTTTTGTTGAATGCACCCAGACCGGCGTTGTAGAGATGCACGTCGTACCGCTTGTTTAGTGGCCAGTCTAGAATTGTTGTATATTTAAAGATACATTTTCGTTTCTATTCTACTTTTGTCACTGTTTATGATTATTACTATTATACTACATTTTTTTATAGATGGTTAACTTTTAAAGTTGTAAATCTCACTTGGTATTTCCAACAACATCGTCTGTCCTTGGTTGTTGGTTATCTCGCCGCAGATATTTTTCGCTAACTTCCCTGAGCATTCAAGTAATTTGGGTGATTTCATGTGGTTCGATAGAATTGAATTCTGCATCGATTATATGAATATTGTGCAGTAATTTTACTCGAATTTTCGATGACCAACATGGAATGCTCAAGTAGTCGTAAAACTAACACTCGCATTGTCCTTTCATCTCGTCAAACGCGTGATTCTTCAGGCATTTGGTCTTGCTGGATGCTCTTTTCTCCATTACAATTGTCGGGTCGCAGATGCAAGTCACCCGCGTCAGTCCCATTTCGGCTTCTGAGCAAAAGGTGCTTTATTCTGGTGCGTGTGTTGCTCCCTAAAGGCGATATTCTTGTAATTTCACATACTCTATCAACCGACTCAGTATGACAAGAGTGTTTCTAACCCCTCAGGGATAAATAACGCAGCATCATGACATTTTACAAAAAAATTCACGGATAATAAAGAGTTATTGTAATTATAGCCACAATTACTTGGTTCACCACTGGAAGGAATATGTCCAGTTTCCCCAAATATTCATTTTTTTTAAATTAACGTGCTTCACGTTGAATATTTTACTTTATGTTTATGCACATAGTATGTCCAAACAATGATGTCAGATACACTCGTGATACACGTATCATAAGGTATAACAGATATTTTAGAATCATATTTCCTATAGGATACTCACTTCCAACTTCGGCAGTTCCGGTCGCGTCCGCGTCTATCTGATAGACGCCGTACCCGACGTCTGTGAGCATTCTGTTCTGAAATCAGAGATGGTTGCTTATCCAGGTCATTATCGCATTTCATACCGAATTGAGTTCACCCTGAAAACAATGTAAAATCCGAGGAGAAAAAGTCTAAACCGAACAACGCTAAATCGCCCCTACTACCCAATTCTATAATGTTTTATGTTCCATTTATTTTTTAAGCGTTAAGTGTAGCACCTCCGAAGTCACGTATGTGTTAGAACTAGACGTGTAGAAAGACGCCATGCAACCGTGACGAACCGAAACTTCAACAGTCAGAACATAGCCTATTTAGACTATTGTGAATCATTAGTAGCCGAGGAGAGAAGGATAGAGATAAGAGACAGTTCTCTAACCAAAAAAAATAAGTAAATATATGCGAGAAACCTGGTCATTCCATTCGTTCCTGTACGCCGTTCCGTTTGGAGCGTGTCCATAGTACAAATCTGTCTGAAAATGTTAGATTACACGTGGACCAGCTCATATCATAGCTTGTACCTGCCTACCCCTCAGTGTCAGTTTTCTCAATATTGCGCGTAGATCATGATTTGATACGATGGTCCAAAATTATTTCACATGCCAGAGCGTCTTTTAAAAGAAGATATTTATTTTCTTTAATTTTCGCTTAACGCCTCGATTTTTAAGCTCTTTTCTGGCGGTTTACAATCATGTCCAATTTAAAAATCTGAGAATCAAACCTCTGCCATAACTCTCATCGGAAAATCCGGAATGTACAGGAAGGTCTTCTTATTGTGCGGGTTGGTTATTTCGACGCACGCATTTGATGGACCGGTCCCTGTAATATCCTCTATTTTTGTCGGTTTTTCAAATGAGGGAAAATGTGGTTCCTGTCGGGAGAGGATTCTCACATTGGGATGCCACAATTTGCGCCGTAGGGAAACCATCGGCGCATTTTTATGTTCCCGGATTATTCTGTCAACTGTTGTTGCATTGGGGCAAAGAACCAGAGATTCAGTGATAACGGAGGTTTTGAGAAAAAGCAACATGCAATGGATAAGTAATGCTGCGCAAATTTCAGGGGGTGCTAGGTGCACATCAGTTTTATGCACCCTTTCATAACTTTTTTCCTAGCAAAGCTATAACTCCCAAACTTGATACAGGGATTGCAAGCCACGTTTGGAACATTTTCCTTTTTGATTGGAGAGATTTCGTTCAGTTTGAGCTGAGTTTCATGAGTTTTCCACCTTCAGAGGGTGCACATGCACCCCTGAAATTTGCACAGCATAAGACTGACTCACATTCGCACTGTTCTTTATCCTCATTATAGACGTGGTTCAGGATGCAATTGGGCGGCGACGACAAACTCGTCTGAAACAAAGAAAAAGGAATCAGTTACATCTATCGATAAATGAATGGGATGAGGATGTCTGGTTCTCGCTCTGAACATTGGACTCACAGAAAACAACCAGAAAAAAAGAGCATTCTTCCGTGAGGAATATTTCGGAATAACTGCTTGTGAAGTTGAGAAATAAAACTGACTTTTCTCACTATCATCGTTCATGCACTCGCAAATAGCACGTGTTGTTCCCCAGTAATAATCCCGGATGAGTCCGTTGAATTGCGATTTAACGACATGGGTTCCGTACCCGCGAGTGTCCAGAGTCGTGCCCTCAAATTTATAGATTTAACAAAAAAGTATTGCTAAATAAGTAATCGTTAGCAATCGACTATTTCTTACAGTATATTCTTATCTGTTATAAAACATAGACATTGCAAGAAGTTGTTGTGGAAAAGTAATATGATAAATATTAAATTTTGTTATTTACCATAATGTACTCCCATCCCGAGAGCATCGTCGCGAAACAGCCATTTCGCACTGTGACAGAGACGATCTGGAAAGAATTTATTGAACATTAAGAGCATGATCATAAGAAAAAAATATTTATACTTCTAACTGTAACTGTTTCGTTTCAGCAAAGAAGTATCTAGAACACAATTATCAATACTAGGGTGGCTAATAGCAGTACAGTACTGCAGTGCACTTGAGTCTCATGTGCACTGCAGTACTTGATTTTGAAGAAGTCAAATGTATCGATACACTCGAAAAAGCGAGAGTGATGTACTGAAATGTACTGTGTACTGCAGTACACGCTCTCCCACAACGAGTAGTGTACTAGCAGTGCACTAGTGCACTGGCAGTGCACGGGGCGCATGTACTGCAGTGCACAGTGCATTTCAGTACATCACTCTCGCTTTTTCAAGTGTATCGATACACAGGTGTACTACTCAGTGCACGTACTGAGAATGCACTGTGTATCGATACTGCACTCATTTCGCCACCCTAATCAATACCCTTTCATCAAAATCGTTGATCTTGGCTAGCTGTAGATTAACGTCGTATCGTTTCTGAAGCGGCCAATCTGAAAAAAAGTTTTGAAGGATTTTGAAATATTAATCTTTCATAAATAAAATGTCCACTTTTAACAATTTAATTAGTTTTCCAATTCTGCCGCGGTACAGCAAAGAGCCATTGATATTTTTTCTAGCAGAAAGTTGTATAGCAATATGATCAGGAAATGGCATACTAGGCATCTTGAGTAGCATTCTTTTGCCTTGGTGATTGACGACCTCGCCACAAATGTTGTCTGCCAGCTGCCCTAAACGAATTAGGAAATCAGATGATTCATAGCAAAACTAACTTTTTACGAAATTATATGGAACAGAAAGAGATTTTTCTTTACGAAATTACGAAAACACAATAGAAAACTAGCAGGGTGTGTTGAGGTTAAACCACGTTATGGTAAGGAGCGCACTACGTTTTCAAAGTATGGTCTAGGGGGCATTCAGTTGCCGGGCACAGTTCAGTCCAGAGGGAACTCGGTAGCCGGCTAGTTCACTACGCTACTTCGTGGCTCCGTGGCAACTTTTTTCGATCGCTCTCAGCCTCACGAGCCTTTCACAATGGAAACGCAAGATACAGTGCGTTTAGAACGTTTTTGAACGTGTTCAGACACGTTTCTGACATCGCAAAATACGTTTCCTGTGCTCATTTTGGAACTTTTCGTAATTTTATTATTCATGTTTTATTATTCAATTATTATTCATGTTAAAACTCGGCAAAACACGTGAAAACGTGTTTCACGGTACTCAAAAACGTGTTGGAACGATTTCTCGCGCTTGCGAAATTCGCAAAAGGTTTGCACGCGGCAGGGGTCGAACCTGAGTCGCTCGGATTGCTAGTCAAGCGCGTAACCCTTATCTATGGATTTTGTTTAATAAATTTTTATTGAGCAAGTTACTCTTGTGGAGATGCATGTGATGGCGAAGGAACTGAGTCGATAGCTCTATCCGTTGGCGAGATATTTAGCGTGACGGACGGACACACAGACACACAGACACAGACAGACAGACAGACGTTCTGAAATAATAGTCTTTAGGAACCAAGCAAAAATAAAAGATTTCTAACATTTTTTGTCATTCTCACAGGGGTGGGGAAACTTGAAACAAAAATGAATTTCTTACATTCACATTTCTCCGTTTTCTCATTCCACTTGTGGTGTTCCACACACGTTTGGTCAGATTTCTTTATTGATTTTTCTTCGGTCCTGAGTGGATCGCAGAAGCACTGTACACGAGTCAAACCGTTGGATGAATCTATAAATTTCATTTTAAAAAAAAATTAGCTAAGAAAAAGATGCAATTGTGATTTTTTCACAAAGCACATATTTTAACGTATTTTTCTAAAAATCGAAATATTAAAAAAAAATTTTTCAAAAAAAAAATGTTTTTCATTTTTCACTGACCTCCGCCCTTCGAAGTGCCGGTCGCGCCCGCTTCAACATCATACACACCGTATTCAACGTTGCGAAGGATGCGCATCTGTCATATTTTTTTTGTTTTTGTTTAAATTTAAAAAAAAATAGACAAATAGCATGTATGACCAGAACTATGAAAGCCGGTGCATATCGAGTCACATCAAGCTACTCGTCATTTCGCATACCCTCTGCCATTGCACCCAGTCTATGAGTACATTTCAATGAACATTAGAGTAAGTTAATTAAAGGGACAGTAAATACACAAAATGTCGATCGCATGATCCAATTGCCGCCAGCGACGTAGGGATAGAGGTTGCGCGCGATCTATTTGACATCAGCCCATGGAGAGCAGAGGTAGAGATTACGCTTCACAATCGTTCTCACTTGGGTTCAATGCCCACCCTATGTACCCTAGATCTTTTATTTGATTTCTTCCCAAGGTATGAAATTCGTTGCGTGGCTATTAAATGTTGCCGGAAATCAACGGTGCCTTTACTGTCCCTTTAATGTAACTTACATCTGACTGCTCATTCTTATCCATAATATGGGTCCACAGAGTGATCATACATCCGCGACGAACTACGGCCTTAACAGTCTGCAAATTAGGAATTTAGTATTGTTTATAACCATGTTTATTATTTAAATGGAAAAGAGTTATGTTTTACATATTGCATCAGATGAAACAAAATTAAAGAATATAAATTAAGAACAAAAATAACCATGTCATTGAACGGCAAGTTCGCCGCACCGCTTCGCCACAGATCGATCTTAAAGCAATTTTATATTGTAACATAAATGTTTAATGAGAGGTCTCACCAGAGATTGCAGGTGGCTCGGAACAATTTTCAAAATATTTTTTTTGATTTCGATCAAACTTTTATGCGAGAGTACCTAGGAGACAAGAATTTAAATAATCCTGGTCCCAGGTCTCAGAGCCGGCTTTTAGGAATTTGCCGGTTCTGTCGCCGGAATCGTCATAAGTTCCTTCATTTTTGAGCTTAGAAAGTCGTTGAAGAGCTAACAAAAATGCAGAAAAATAAATATGGCGCATAATATCTCTGTTGAGAGTGAAGTGCTATATGGAAAAGCCATGGATTTAATTAGAAAAATGTGTTTTGAGATATCTTTAAAAAATCATAGAGCATCTAATATTTTCGAAAGACAATAGTTTTATTGCATATTATGAAAGAGCAGGTCAAGTACTGCTAGATAAAAATCTAAGAAAAAATAAAAATGGGATCAAATAGTCCCGAAAAACGGCGTCGAATGGGAAAAATCGGAAAATTTCAAAAATCAGTTATTTCAAAATCATGTGTAATCCATTTTCCTGTGGTTATTTAACCTTCATAAGTTTGTAAAAAATGATAACAGCACATTTCGCATGCATTTGAACCAGTTAAATTTGAAAATTTCGTCCATATCTGGCCTATCAAAAGGAGACCGAAATTTTTCAATGTTGGCAGCTTTATATACATGCCATATGAGCTGTTATCATTTTTCTCGAACTCATGAAGGTTAAATAACCATAGAAAAATGGATTACACATGATTTTGAAATAACTGATTTTTCGAAATTTTCCGATTTTTCACATTCGACGCCATTTTTCGGGACTATGTGATCCGTTTTTTATTTTTTCTTAGATTTTTATCTAGCAGTACTTGACGTGCTCTTTCATAATATGCAATAAAACTATTGTCTTTCGAAAATATTAGATGCTCTATGATTTTTTAAAGACATCTCAAAACACATTTTTCTAATTAAATCCATGGCTTTTCCATATATCACTTCACTCTCAACAGAGATATTATGCGCCATATTTTTCTGCATTTTTTGAGCTCTTCAACGACTTTCTAGCTCAAAAATGAAGGAACTTATGACGATTCCGGCGACAGAATCGGCAAATTCCTAAAAGCCGGCTCTGAGACCTGGGACCAGGATTATTTGAATTCTTGTCTCCTAGGTACTCTCGCATAAAAGTTTGATCGAAATCAAAAATATTTTTTGAAAATTGTTCCGAAAGGGGAATTTTTCCTACAATCTCTCGTGATACCTCTCTAATGTAATTCAATCTTTCTCCAACAGAGAATTTATATTAATTTCACCTCAAATGCAACATTTGTCGGGTAATTTGGAATGTTTATGAAATTTGTGTCGTTTCTGTTATTGATGAGCTGTACGCATGCGCTGCTCGGTCCGGTCCCTCAAATTACAAATGGTGAAAATTTTTTTTTTAAATTTAACAAAAGGCAATTTAGAATTACATTCGCAACGATGATTCTTCTTGTTAAAAGCGTGGTTTGCGATGCACTTGGTTGATTTCGGACGAACGGTCGATTTGTCTGCATATATTTTAAATAATAAATATATTTGTTTTCTCTATTATCTATTCTGGGCAAAGTAGAGTCGAAATTAGCTATCATGACGAAATGGTGGACTGTCGGGCTTTTTTTGAGGTTGGGAATGTTTCCTTGAAGAACAACTGAAAGCCTCACCTGTCCAGAAGACTGACTTGGCATCGCGAATGCACAGTGTTTCCAAACTGTAAAAAGTTAAATTCAAATCATTAGTAAACATTACGCGCGTTCGCAAAACGAATCAGAGTATCTTAATATCGCGCACTGTATAATGACGAGATTCTAATTCGATTAAAAAAAGAATCTCTAAATGTCACCCACCGATTCGTCTGCTCGGCAAGATTCCAATAGCCTCTTCCCTCTTTATTTGCATTTACGACTGTGGCGACGGATTTTGAGCACCATTTCGACTCGGTTGCAGTGACTAGAATAATTGATTTTGTGTAGGAACTTCAGCGTTCAGCCATGTGCTTGTGTGAATTCTTACTTTGCTAATTGAGGTGATAAAAAGTGTGTGCAAATATCAGTACACCGGAGTACAATTTCGCTTCCGAAGTCAATAATACTAATGAGGAACAGTTTAACCTACAAAAAATATCCTTCTTTGAGCAGGCGCAGAATCGGGCGAATAAGACTCGATTTGTCCATTTGGAAGAGTATCCCAGCTTGACCCACGCGGCGCCTTTCGATGCTCCTATCATCTCTTTATTAATTTCAATGCACATCATAAACAAATTTCACATCTCTTAAAACTTACTCGCCACATCTTTATTCTCCAGATCATTTTCTATCGCAGGAAGGTCCCCGGAATTTTCAGAACATAATTGCTCGGCCTGTAAAACAGATTAATCGACAGAAAGTGATCATGCAATATACGGACTTCGATATAGGTCAGCTTCTCTTCGGAACGAATTATGCATTTTCCGGGTATCGAAGAAGCCATTCCAGATGCGCATTTGAATTGTATGTCTGTAAAATGTGCCTTCTTGTTGATGTTGGGGACAAGGACTAACCGTGAGTGCAGAGCGTCTTCTTTTGCGCAGTGGATTTTGAAGACTCGTGGAACTCACTTCTCTAAAAGATATTGAATGGTTCATTTTATTGAAAGTAAACTGTCGTGTAATGTCCTTGTGTAATACAAATATGCAAAATTAAATTTTAAAAAAACAATAAATCGAAAGAGTTAATGAATGAACTAACCTCGACAAATAGTCGATCATAAATATCGTCTGGAGCGGTGTAGGTTATGACGGAATAGGGTAGAATCTCAGAACACTGTTTCAATGAGATAGCGTGATCTTGCTGTAAAGACATTGTTATTTATTCAACTGTTAATTAACAAAAATAGATACCTCAATGCTGATTAGGAAGAAACACTTTGAATCGGTGTAAATCGATCGATAAGGAAGTGCGTTGCACTTTAGTCTCAGTGAATCGGCTGCAACAAATATGATACAAATTTATTAAAATGCAGATCAACATTGAAAAGGAGGCGATTTCATAATGCGGTTAAACAACTGACCAGAAATCGTCTGAGAGACACGCCGGGGAATTTGCGTAAGACGTACGTATATCGTTTAGCATTTTTAGTATAATTGGGAACTCTAAAGACTGCAACTCACAATTGTGCACTCTCAAGTCCTTGTACGCTAACGCTCGTCCAAGCATGAAGAATAGAAGAAGGAACATTTTGGAATCGGCATTTTACGATATCTTCGGTCGCTTTTATACGCGCCGCCACACAACCATTTGTGAAGCAATAATAGAGGCGATGAAAGGAGCTAACTCTCTTTAGTGCCTTCTACAGTGAGCGAATGTTGCACCGTTCCAAAAACACTCTCTGGCTCACAATTTAATAGGAATGTTCAAGAACTGTTGATTTTATGTACTGTACAAGCTCAGCAGGTCTATTGATGGTCTATTGATTCTTCGACGAATCGACAAAGAGAGCTAAACATTTTATTTTGGACATTTTAACGAGAATAGTAGTATGTATATACAGTAGCGGACAAAAGTTTACGGGCACTTTTTCTTTCTGATATAACTTTAGAACCCCTGGAAGGTTTGACGCGACATGCTGGGGTCTAATACGAAATCCAATGAAGATTACGATGCAACTATTGGGGTATTGCGAAATCTTCCCGTTATTGCATACTTTTTTGATGCATACTTTTTTGAATGTACATTATTCTTTCACGGAATTTTTCCTGCTCGCCTAACTTTCAGGATGTTAAGACATGCCCAAGGTCTACCTATAAATTTTTTTTCAAGTTGCTGCGGTGCGACTACTTGGCTGCAGCAAAGCTGCAAAATCGAGGTCGGAAAACCATATCTCACCTTTTAGACATCTCACAGACCCAATCAATACATCAAAATGATCACAATCATGACTGCTTATGATCCTGAGCATATGGTCGCGGTAGGCCACCATTTGCCTTCAGGGCACGAAAAAATCAGTTTTTCGCAATATTGTGGTCTGACGAAGGGGAAGTCTATAGGACGTGCTCTAAAGATCTGGTTAGCGCGTGGATTCGGTTGAGAATCTATGGGAGAAACGATTCCTAGCTGCAATAAGCGTTTCGATTGGATTCCTGTTCGGGGCGATCGATTTCCGGAAGGACACTTGTTTGGACACGCCCATTTTCCGCCCGTTGACAAGGCTCGCACTTTTGAGTGTATCTCGGCTCTGAGTTAGCGAAGAATGCTGGCAGACCCATCAATGGAATCAGGATGGTTTGCTCTATAATCTCGAGCACAAATTACATCGTCACTATGAAATATTACGTCATCCTTGATGTATTGATTGGGTCTGTGAGATGTCTAAAAGGTGAGATATGGTTTTCCGACCTCGATTTTGCAGCTTTGCTGCAGCCAAGTAGCGGCACCGCAGCAACTTGAAAAAAAAATTTATAGCGAGACCTTGGGCATGTCTTAACATCCTGAAAGTTAGGCGAGCAGGAAAAATTCCATGAAAGAATAATGTCCATTCAAAAAAGTATGCATCGATTGCGTCGTCGCGACGCAATAACGGGAAGATTTCGCAATACCCCAATAGTTGCATCGTAATCTCCAATGGATTTCGTATTAGACCCCAGCATGTCGCGTCACACCTTCTAGGGGTTCTAAAGTTATATCAAAAAGAAAAAGTGCCCGTAAACTTTTGTCCGCTACTGTACCTTCATCGCAACATTACATTTACGTGTACAAATTTCACCGTAGCTAAGATCCGGCAGGGATACTATTTAGGTGCGCATAACGGGAGACGTCTCGGTCTGTGGAGTAGCGCCTAGTTGGCGATCCGAACGGAGGTGAGTAGGGTGGCGAAATCAGCGCACGTATCGAAACGTGTACTGCAGTGCACTCGCGCGGCAAATCGAATTCCTATTATAGTGAAAATGGAAAATTTTTCCAAAACAATGTAAATGTATCCAGGGCATGCTTGATTGACACTTGTGTGCTACTCGACCGTTTTTTACTCAAGGAACGAACCGGCCAATGCGAGTGTTCCTTTTGAGCAATCCTTCGTGCAATTTGTCGTACAAACGGGATAAACATATGTATGCCCTTATTATGAAACAAGAAATTCGGCAGGAATTTTTAATTATTGATATGAACAAATCGTCAAGTAGATGTTCGTGAACGTCTACTTGACGATTTGTTCCTTGTAGTCTATACTAAAATTTTCGGCTGACTAACTTTAGTTATTGGACATTCACGAACTTCGCGTTTGTCAACACTGTTTCGCTACTCTCTACACGAACACCGAGCTGTATTCTGTATTTTTTTAGCGGAAACTAAGTATAAAAATATTTATTTCAGGCAAAGAAGCTAGTGAGGAGTGGATACGGTACCTATTGAGTACCAGAGGGCACTGAGAGGGTCGTCTGCGAATGCATGTACTAATCCACAAATTAATCGATAAATACGATATCAATGTGAAACCTTGACTTATCGAAATTTGAAATTGTTTGTATTTGTTTGTACGAAATTCTCTAGTGTGTTGCACTTGGGAGCACTTTGGCCATTGAGTTGTGAAATATGCCGATATGTTTGTGCCAGTATGCATGAAGTGTTGTAGTGTACGGCATTTCTCCCATCGGCTTCGACGAGTCACTCCTTTGCTTGTTATCTCGACCATTAATACCAAATGCGTTCAGGAAAATTTTAATCACCTGTTTCAACAGTTATAACATTTTGGAAAATTATTACAAACATTATATGTAAGGAAAGTGAAAGATCGCTTGATTGTTGCAAACCAAGCTATAGGCTGTGAGGTCGAGGCTCAAATCTGATTAATAAACGAATGAAGTTACTAATTTAATTGAAAGAGTGCTGGTTGCGTGTTCGATGTAGAATGTTGGGCAATTCGATGGGCAAATTGAGAAGTTATCCCTAGAGTCTACTACTGTAAGTATTCGTTGAGGACTTCGCGGCAGCTCGGTCTTGCGCCGCTGTTCACCTTCGTCAATCGAGAAATCAATTGTCTCTGTAAAAATGATTTAAAGAAAGAGGATTTCATAAATGCCAAGTGCTAATTCTCTGTTGATCATACATATCTACGTTTTAGATTGTGATTATTTCGAAATTGATAACCTGGCTAATATACCGTTTGGGGGTCGTCGATGGCGAGGTTTTCATTCTGATGACCCCATCGATAGTTGTCGAACGCCTGATGACATCATATTCTTTTTTTGTTGCAATTCTGAGAGAAATATCGAGAACATAAGTGTGGCGTGATCACAAGCTAGAAATATATGATATTATGTACCGCCACTAACGCTCACTCTAAGTGCCTTAATATGCATTAACGCACAATTCATCGTGAAAAGGTACGAATGATTGAGTACATTAAAGTTCATACATAATTTCTTTTTCAAAAAAATATTGGAAAACTCACAATTTGCCGAACTTTATTTCTCATGGGCACAAGGAGTTCGACGTAAATTAGACCGAGCGTGAACATGTCCATCTTGGATGTGGACTTGCTCCAGAACTGCAGTTAACTTTGTGATCACGGAAATGAAGTTCGTAAAGACACTTTGAGGAAAACAATAATATACTTTTATTATGAAACACTTAATGTTACTTACCTGCTCGGGGCTGGAGTACAGCGGAGTTCCGATAGCTGTTCTTGTACACGCAACTTCTTCTCCATCAATAATCTTCATATCAGACGCTATCCCCAGATCACATACTTTTACTTGATCGTTATCATTGAACAGAATGTTTTCTGGCTGAAAAAAATTATCAAATTTAACAAATTATATACGAGATGGATAGGTGAATACAAACAAGCGACAAGAATAAAGAATTATTTCCTCCTACAAACAAGGTATTACAATTATAAAATGATACGATCAAACAAAATGTCGAACTGGGACTTACTATGTTTACCAAAGCGAGAGAGCGGGCAAAAGTGAGAGGGTCGCGTACGTGCCTGTGTGGTAAACAACGGAAGTCCGTCATTTGGCTTTTTGGTGTGATCGTATCATTTTATAAATGTAATATGTTCGTTAAATTCTTAAAAAAACGGAAGTAGACATTTTGAGGATTCGCCAAACTCACTTTGAGATCTCTATGAATCTTTTCCTTTTCGTGCAAATACGCGACCGCTTCGACGATCTGCTTGAATATCGCCTTCATTCTAATAGAATCACGATGTTTGTCCTGATTGTCCCTGAGCCAGTTAGCCAGCGAATTCTTGCATAGCTAAAGATGGAACAAATTCAAAACTGCACAGGTTATTCTTCGTTAAATTGTATCACCTTGAAGAACTGTATCTACATTTTCAGAAATTTGGCCTCTCACTTAATCCAAATGGTAGACTATCGATTATGATTGTAGGATACCTGCATCTGTATGTAGAGGATGATGCAATGAGTATTTGAGAGGTAGGGACTCTGCAAGTATCACTTGTATACTTACTTAGTATTTCGTGGCTTAGTTATTCCCTTAGGTAAGCAAAACGACTAATCAAAACTATACCTTCCACTGCGGAGGCGGTTTTTCCACCCACGATCCATAGTATCGCACAATGTTGGGATGGTCGAAACGAGCCATCGCCTTAGCCTCCTTTAGCGCCTTTGTGAGATCAACCTCTCCTGCACTGCAACATTTCTATTTGTTAGGTGGAAGTACGAGTTGGAACTCCGAACTTGGAAATGCTAACGTGAAAACTAGAGACCGCAAAACCGATATACTCGATACGCGAATGGCGAAAAATGAGAACCACACGAATGGATGGGATACACGAATGACCGGTCATCCAAATGGAAAAAATATATGAATGGGTGAAATATATGAATGGCATTCGAGTATCTACACGTTTGGTCAATCGAGTAACAATGGTTCGATGGTGAGACGAGATGGTGAGCGGCCGCTCAGTGGGAATGACATATTTGAATGGAAAAGTGATAGGGGCGCCATCCATTCGTGTGACAAAGGATATCAGATTGACTCAAACCGATATCATTTTAATATCGGTTTCGCCAATTATTGGACGGTCTCTAGTGAAAACCATGTATTGGGAATATATAGTGAATCATTAAAGACCTCCATCATCTCATTCAGAGAGACGCTCTACTTTTCCCCATATTTGATTTAATTTTTGTGTTTTGTACAATATTAAATCATGATAAGCCTCGAGCTTAGACACAATATTATTAGATATGGATGCAACTTACCTGATTGAAAGTGGTACCAGCTTCACAGCATAATTCCCCTCATCCAGAATATGCTCCGCCTCTACTACACAGCCGAATCCGCCTTTTCCGAGTTCTCTAATCGGCTTGAAATCTTCTTGAAATCTGCGCAAATTGAACAAAATTGAAAGGAGATTTTTTAAAAATCTCCTATCAATTATCAATTCTCTATATAGACAGTATATTTCTGAAGACGCTGACTTTGATTTGAACTCCGAATCGAGCTGAGCTTTGAGAGCGGCCTGAGCAAAATAATTGTTTTTATCTGCATTGATAGTAATTTTTGGACAATTAATCTCACAGTTTCCTTTTAGAAAAGACAAGCCCATACGATCTAATTATCTGTAGTTTTTAAATTTTAGAAAATGAATATCCACTCACTACTTGTTTCTGACTTTCGCGTTCTTCCTCCTTTCCCAGTGCCGTCTGCTCGAATTGAATAAGTGATGGCTATAATTAATCACTTACTTTTTGTTTATATTTTCGAGGTGAAATCTGCCAAATCACAATTTCACATGCTTGCCGTGATTAAACGAGGTCGTTGTTTATTTTTATAATCTGCTCATTGGGTATTCGCTTTCCGTATTACGCTGTCAGGACTATGATTCATGAGTGAGAAATAAAGGCAGATAAAGCATTATAAATTAATAAGGGAGATACTGGTATAGATAATGCACAACGCCAAACCGGGCATTCATAATTAATTGACAAACTCAATTACACTCACTGGAGCTTCAGCCGTGTATAGATAATTGTCCTGCCCTTTCACAATGATCTTCCCGACTCTAACACCAGCGAGAATGAGAGCAGGATGCTCCTGTTCGCTAAATTATGAATGTAATTGTTGTAAAAAAAATAATATATAATACAGAAAAATGCGAAGAGATTAAACAGTCATATAAGCCAAACTACTCGAGATCCCCCAAGACTATATTCCGGAATAGTAATTCTTGTAAGAGCAACACTTGCACAGTTTTCATTTTTTTCACTGCCTTGTCATTTTGCTTGGTACTCGCCTTGAATTTTCGAACAATCCGGTTCTGTATCTCGTCATTGTGCACACGTCAAGTACATGGAGACCATCGAAGTATAAGAAATACACCAATGGAGAGTCCTCGGTCGAGTATACATCAGAGAACCACTGAGTACATGTATTTTTCCCTCGTTGACGAAAGAGAGAAGGTCGAAAACTTGTCAGGGTCCTTTTAGACCAGCTTCTTTCAATGGCTTGCATATTACCGAAAAACACTATAAGCACCGTGCCACCTCATGAAATAGGTAATTGACTCGCGGCATATCTAGAAATTGACAACATTCTTCACTGTGGAGTTTCCAATGGGTATTTAATTTCCTTACTACCTTCGTTTCTTATACATCCCTTAGGTATTTCAAAAGTATTATTCATTTAACATCTACTACTGATCCTAGTACTGAGATATGTTGGGCGCCATAAAATGCTAGAAATGAACGATCGAAAATCAGGCTTTACGAACTGCTACGAATTTGGTGAAGCCTCTATTGCTCAGCTGATTAGCTCATTCTACAGAGAATGTCTAGTGTAACTGATAAACAGGGCATTGGGTGATTCCCCCATAGTTGAATAGGGCACATCATCATACAAAGGATCAAAATACGTCATTTTAGTGAAATTTAGCGCATTTCCGCTTTTTCAGCTTTTTGTAAGTACGAAAACTATTGGACATTCGTACCTCAAACGAACTACTGTTGCAAGAAATTTTTTTTCCTACGTGTTCGCAATCACACAAGGAAAACAATGAAAAGAAGGAAAAATAACTAAAATGCCTGAGTTTCGTGCAAATCCAGTGTGAAAATTGTTTTCACAGTTTTCCCAAATGTGCATAGTGAACTCGGACCACGATACATGGGATACATACCGCCGAGACATAGATAATGTTAGATGATATGGCCGAAAAAGGGATTTCATAATCATCTTCTTCCTCCATGAAGATCAGCTTTTTCCTGAACATACTTATTTTTTAACTGATTATGAAGCGCAAACTTTGGGTGACCTTTTAATTAAGGAGAATGTAACTACTGTTAGTTCGTGTCAAATTCTATTGGTTTTAATTGTTTTATAAATTCAAAAACAATTCGAACACTATCCATTACAACAATAAATATAATCAGTGATTAGAGTGTGATCGAATTCACCCCCTCTCGACCTTTTATGGATATTTGGACTCTGTAATGACGTATTCACCTGTGGATGGCTACTAATTCGAAATATTTAAGCTCCTTCTCCTCAACATCAACTTCAATCCCTTCAGTAGATAAATCGCATAGTCGATACACGAACTTCTTCCCTCCCTTTATGATGCGCAGAAACTTTCGAGATTCGATTTCCTCCCCCTGCCATAATGTCAATGAATGCGAACTAAAAGCGTGACCAATGGGTATTTTGAATAGGAATACACATCCGATAAAGTTTTCATTTTAAATATTATGACAAACCTGCTCCAGGTCTCGAACGAATTCGATACGTATACTTGGCGAAAATATCGAGAATATCGCGTTCAGCCTGTAAATTGCACATTTGTGAAAATAAATTCTAAGCATTCACGCTAAACATTGACATGTGTTTAATAAGAGAGAATCAAAATAGTATTTTTAAAGACTTTTATTTATTCATTTCACTGGCTTTCTTCATAATTCTCACCTGCTAATTGGTCCATTGGGGTCTTGACTGCACGTCGCTTTGTAGATCTGTAATTAACATATTTATAAAATTTAATGAGAACTCAATATGACAGAATGTTATTTGCTGTGTTCAATTTTGGCAAAAGGCTTCAATTTTTGAGCTTCGCTCATGCTGAG
Organism: Pristionchus fissidentatus; assembly: GCA_036245785.1. NCBI lineage: Eukaryota > Metazoa > Nematoda > Chromadorea > Rhabditida > Neodiplogasteridae > Pristionchus > Pristionchus fissidentatus. The sequence continues at coordinate 40,986,823 of BTSY01000004.1, forward strand.
GAAATAGTTGGGACTTTTTGCTAATGAAGTAAGATAGGAATAAAGACAGCGAGGCTGGGATTTAAAAAAAAAATTTAAAAAGTTTTTTTAATAAAAAATCAAAAATGTGGTATAAAACTTCTTGTAACCGCTATAAAAAAATTGCAACAGCAGGAATCCCTTTTTACGCTAGAATTTGAACCATACAAAATAAAATTGTTCAATTAGGAATCTTAAATTGTAATTTTTTGAGAAGTTTATATGAAAGTCAAAATTGTTTTAAATAGTCAAAAATTTGAGTCAAAAAAATTTAAAAAAACACAGTTATGTTTCATAACTTAAAAAAACTGTATTACTCACCTCACCCCGTTCCCTAGTGAGACTTCCTTTTTTATTTTAGTTTTGGAGACTAAAATAATTTAAAATGATTCAAATACGAAATACCTTTTTGACACTTGTGAGAAAGTATATATCCCTTCCGATCAGAGTGCTGTGTGTAATATCGCCTCTCCACGATTTGTTAGCGTTGATCATTTTCTCGCTGAACATATATTGGAAGGAATGAAGGGTATAATTAAAGTTACCCCACCAGTTCCTTCCCTCAATGATAAGAAATCCCCAAGCGTTCAAATCTCTAACTTACAAAGACTCTAAAACACTAAGTAGGCGCTAACTTTACTTGGAATCTTACTTCGCGCTGGGAATCTTTCATTCGTTAAAAAAAGTAATGATTGGTTAAATGTAAAACTCTCACTTGAATAGAACGTGTACATAGTTTCCCACGCAGAATAATGTGCCTGAAATTTCGAATTTATCAAACAATTACAATTAATCGGTTTATCCAACGAATTTCCACATTTCCGGAAAATCTATGATTTTTTTCCGGAAACATCGTTTAAACTCACCATCACATGTCAAATATGGACGGTAATACTCCTTTATTAGTTCGCCTCGCTCGAATTTGATACGTTCCATTCGATAAAAATATATGTTAAATCCAGGTTAATTTACTATTTTCGCACACGCTATTCACCACATCTGAAATGCAATAAAACATGGAAACAAACGAAATTGCGGATAAATAAACATGAAAAGAAACGATAATTTGGAAGAGATCAAAGCAACCAACAGGAGCAGGAGAAAGTATAGACTATACTATAGAGTGGACGAGAGAATCTTTTTTCCTCTCTTGTTGATCCCTAGTTTTCGCAATAGGACCTTTTTTTCTTTCTCTCTCTCTCTCTCTCTTTATCGACCCCTTTCTGCTAGGACGATGTAGCTGCGGGATAACGTAGGGTCAGTTGCACTCAGCAAGTACAATCGCATGCTAGGTGAATTTCGAAATAGTCCGCGATGACACTTCCGGTGCGCAGTGGTGTTTCTGGTATATACTATGTATTTCCGACTTTGATCCAGAAACGGGATGAGAAGTTTCGAGAATTTTAAAGGGGAGGCCTTATTGGGCCTGAGACTAGGCCAAAGTCAGGGCAGAGATAATCAATAAAAAAAATTCGCAATGGTGAAATATGTGTTTCGAATTAATAATTGGATGCGATCTTTCGAAAGAGCAGAAAATATGTTCGACGAACGTTGTTGGCCAAGCGCCTAAATGAGTCTGGGATGCATAAATTAAAAAAAGAGGAATATGAAGTGGGGAGCGGCAGCGCCTTGTGAAACGAGGAGGGAAACTAGGAGGGATGGAAACTCCTGATTCTGTTTCTTCTTTTTTAATGTTTCATTGTCTTTCATCTAACAGCGCTTCTTCTTTTGAAGTCGAATCCTTGTCTGATCAAATCATCCATTATTATCTGTGTGATCAGTGTCGTGTGATATGCCGGCCTCGCGCGCGCGTTTCAGTTGAAATCACGGTTTAGAAGAGAGATAAGGATGAATGAAGCTACAAATGTAGCCGAGAAACGGCATTTTCACATCATTCTAGATAATGAAGTTGGCGATATTCGCGGTGCTGCCTGCTTTCGGTGAGATATTTTTTATAAAGAAAATAGTTTCAAAAATTATCGAATATTTTTGAAAAATGTTGGATCTCAGAAATGAAGAAAAAAAAATGTAAACCGAAATTGCGGTAATGGCTTAAAATGAAGTTGAAATATCACACATACATTAAGTTTAAGTTTGTTTACAAAATAACTGCTTGTAAAATCAATCCATAGAATCGCCAGCGGTAGTACTAGTAGCATGCGTCCACCGACTAGTCGGATACTACTCGTTTGACAACCACTTGCCACTAGTCCGATATACCTACCACTATGTAGTTTAGCAACCGGCTATTCCAGAGGTTCATTTTAGTTCTCACATGCCTCGATGGCTACGACACGTTGATAGACGGGCGATGCTTCAAATTCATGGAGCGCAAATCGGGGACCACGTATTACTACGACTCTTCCGTCAATGCATGCGCAAAGGACGGAACTCGACTGGCAACGATAAAATCTCAAGAAGTTTGTCATTTTGCAAATGACACATTCGAACGGTCAAAGTGTCATATTGTGTACTAGACTTTGAAAAATAACTAACTAGTTGCTGCATTCCTCATTTCGCCCGTTGTTTTAGCGGGCTATGCAACTAGTTGCTTTTGAAGTAACTAGTTGCTTTCTGATTTGACAAATTTACATGAAATAATTTACATGGAAATTAGTGGGAATTATTAATATGTTTATGAGGGGGGATCGTGAGATCATTTCTCACTATGTTCGGCATCGAAATCGGTTGGTTCACGCCGCGTTCAAACGATTAAAGAAGGAGTGTCAGCTAAATATCTTGGCACGATTACCCTGAGGGAGGGCGGTGGAATACTGTAAGAACAATCGTCCGACGTCAGCGATGGAACTCGCTGTCTAGACAAATGCGCGTATGCAGATGGGCAGAAATTAGCAAGAGTGCAAATCCTCCCTCCCCTCCTTCCTCCCCCAGCGAGGGAGAAAGCGCACGCAAATTCGACACGAGAGAGAAAGTTGACCGATAGATTTGTTTAATCGCGCACTCGTGCGCGGCACTTGAACCTGATTTCCCTGAGCACTGTACCTTCTTTTCACGCGCGTATTTCGCTTCGGAGAAAAGATAGACCTTCCAAATTTTGGATTTCTATTATCCTTCACAGGGGTAAGCGATTAATCTCACAAACTCCACATCCTATTTTTGCTGACACTCCTTCTTTAATCAGTGGAACGTCCTATCAAGCCAAAATGTTAGTAATCTTTGTTTTCTTTTCATTTGTCATATTAGGGATCGTCCAAAATTTAATTCCAATTTGTTTTACATTAGCAGGACAGCAATCAGTAACTGAATTTTTGTCAATTGGTCGAAAACGTCACACACAGAACTTTGATTTGAAAAAAAACTGAATATTGTTATTGCAGGTGCTGTTGAAATATTTACATGACAAAATATTTAATTTACCTGACATATTTACATGACAATTTTTACATGACAAAATTTTTAATGGTAAGTCTTTCACTTTCTATGTTATTTTAGCGCTTGTTTCTAAATGCTTCAGAAAAGCAACTAGTTACACACGCCGCTCAAAGCAACGGGTAAATGACGGAATGGCCCGTTGCTTCAGAACAAAAGCAACTACTTGCCCAGTGCCAAAACCGTTACTTTTCAAAGTCTATTGTGTACAAAATGCTATTGTTTTTTTTTGTTGTAATATGTCATTTCAGTGAAGCGGTTTCCCGTAACTGAAACACATCTCAATTTTTATGGGAATACTGTCCTTTTTGAATATTTTTTTTCAGTTTACAGTTACCGAAAAAACGCGATTATAACAATTAGACGGTCCGTAAGTTCGCAATTCGCTGTGCGACCATTAGAAGGATTGGGAATTCAATGGTGTGCTAATTGTTCGTTTAATACAAGAATGAGATATTGCAGGAAAACGATCAATTGTTAGCTGCGATCCGCAAAAAGACAACTCGTCCTGGTGATTACGGATTCTTCTTCATTGGCTTGGCCTGTGATGGGGGAAAATTGGAAGGCCAGATGGATCAGAAGCTAATTTCACCAATTTCGTCAGTGAGTATTTTAATTTTAGTTATTTTTGTCTCTTTTTATTCTTTTATTTTATGCATTTTAATGTTCTTTACAGAACCATACAAATGTGATGCGAATGGGAGGAATCATCATTTCTACGTTGATCAAAATATGGGTTGGTCACAAGGAAGTACGGAGAATCATGACTCGCTTTTAGGTGAAGAATCGGGAAGAAGCGGTAATTATCTATTATTATTCTCTAAAATGTTACAGGTAATGTTGAGTGTATAATTTTGATTGATAAACAGTGGAAATCATTTTTTTAAATATAATTTCGATTAATACAAACACTACAGAAGATCCGTGCGGTGAATTCGATGTTTTCGAGTCGGGAAAGTCCTCATCAACTTGTTATTCTCTACAGACGAAACCGACCTCTTGGCTGCAAGAACAATCAAACTGCTCCAAACTTAGCTCTTCCCTTTCTGTTATACACGATCAATCGGTTGCTATTCTATTACAAACTCGAAATAAAAAACTTTCTGATCATAACACACAGAATTGAAAGCCTTTTGCAGTAGAATGATTTCATTCGACACTCCGCTGTCTCTAGCTGTCTTTTTGACTGCGTGCACATTGGTTTCCGGGAAAAGTTAGTATTTTTCCAACAAAAAAACTTGTCTATATTTTGTGCTTATAAAGTTGCTACTTTGCAGCTCCAGCAATTATTCGTAGGTCGACAACTCCGACACTGATTTTAACAATTTAGTTCCAGGTAAGACCATCAATCGTGTTACGTCAGCAAGGGAAACTTTAACCTTTCAAGTTTTCCCAACGATTTATTTGGAGAATGCGTGGCGATGGAGACACAATCTGCACCAAAACACGTGAGAAATATATTCATAATACAATTTTTTTAGTGATTTTTCTTTTGTGTTTTGTTTTCTCCGTAATTTAGAATCGCAAGAAATTTAGTGTGGAATTGAAACGACATCATAGTCATGCGTTTCCTCTGGATAACGATCTGAAACTTTTTTGTGTTCACCCTCCTTTTCTAGTGTGTAGTAGTGTATCATACAATGCTCCCATTTGCACTCTCAAAACAGTATGTGGAATTAGGAGGTTGGAGAGCCATTCCCAAAGAGAGGGAGAACCGTTCCTTGGTGAAAGTGCGCGCTATGTGAACATATTTGTTATGACGTACGTCCTAATCCAACACTCATTCAATTATGCTTCTGAAGTCGTGTTCCCAAAAAATGTGAATGCCGAAAAGAAATCAGACGAAAAGAAAACTGTTTGCAGCTCTCGATTTCTCCGCCTCGCAACCCGCTGGATGTCCAGTGAACTCAATTTATTCCCCTAGTGACGAGGTTTGCAACTTTCCAAGTATTACATTTATTTTTAAAAAATATTTAAAAAAATAATTTTATTCAACAATTATCTGCTTGTAAGTATTGTAAGGAAAGTATTGAATAGTTGACGAATATATATATATTTTAAATATATCAGATATATTCACCCTCCTTCCCCTCTCCTCCCGGAATATCCAGTTGCGAATATTTACGGCTGGATCTTGACGTCAATACAAAGGTATTACGTCACACGACATAAATTTCTAAAACAACAAACATTAACTAAGAAACAAATTTAAATCAGTTTTGTAGGCCCAGGTGGAGATCACTTTCCTTGAGAGCAACTTTTGCTGTGATACTCTGACGATTTACGACGACATCTTCGGCACCAATATTCTTTCCACGTGAGATATTTCTTTGCCTAAATAATCAAGTTTTTTTAGTTTGCATTTTTTTTCAGATCCACTACTTCTGTTTGAATTCGAGTTAACCGAAAACAAGTCTAGTAGCCGTTGAATATAGTTGGTTCAACTTAGAATATCAGGGAACTCGACCGCTTTTGATAAAGAAAGTGCTCGGAATGAGGACTGGGTGTACCATTTGCATTGGAACTATTCACAGTCAATTCCACAGCATTCGAAGCAGAGTCGGCGAGAACGAGTTAGAGAAAGAGAGAGATGGAGAGAGAGCGCGCCAAACGAGAGTGTCGGACAGAGATGTTCTTGGCATGGTGCCAACTGGATGCTGTCAATTCCATTTCAGACTATCCGGTTACCATCCAAACCCAATTAGAATCAATGCGACAACAAATGCGATGCGTCTCGTGTGGAATGAGACCAGTGGAGAGAAAGTGAGAGGATTGAAGGGAAAGATGATCGAGAATTTATCAAGTAATTCAGATAATTCAGAGAATATTCGAGAATAAAGTTTTTTTTCGCCTCAAAGAATCGATGATACATTCGTATGATGCAAATCAGTCCATCATTTTCGAGCACTTGAGTAGGTATTGCAGTGGTCTAGATCAGCTTATCATTCTTATGAACGCTCTTACGAACTTATTATAACCATGAAACTAAATTTGACTCCTCTAACAGCGAAGAAATAAACAAGACATGTAGTTGTGCACATTGAATGAAGTAAGTGGTTCGTAGGCAAAGATACGGCGAACAATCTCAATGTTTACGGATCTTGATAAATATTACACAAACAGCAAGCATAAAAGACGGCCATATTCAAATAAATCCTAATAGACCGTTGAAAGATAACAATATATGAGACGAGAATCTACAACTCAGTAGTTAACAAGAAATCAAAATGTTTATCGATACAACTGTAATTTGAGCGTATTTTGATCGTCGGGGAAGATGGAAAGTCGAAATTTGTGTGACTTCAGTGGAGTGTATTATCGATTCAGCGGTTCTTCACAGAGAGTTTGTCAGTGCTAGACTTGAAAATCAGTCATAACTGAAATACAAAAGCTCGAATTCAATTTGCTTCGTTGAATAACAAGCACTAACCATTCCAGCAATTGTCTGGCAGTTGAGTAGTCATTAGAAGAGGTCGAGAGGGACTGAGTGGTTGGAATCTCATAGTGAGAATTCCATTATAAACTCCAACAATCGAATGAGCATCACAGTCTCGGGGAGATCTGGAATAATGAATATATATATTTTTAAAAATAAAAATCAAATATTTTTAAAAATAAAAATTGATTAGTGTTTCACTGTCAGTTTATTTCACCACCGGAAACACCTTTTGACTGCATGAAATTTAGAAGTTTTTTTCTGAGACAGGTTTATCACGTATTTTTTTATACTTACTCGTAGAGGAACTTGGAGAATGTCAGATAGGAAGTATTGAGAATGAGGAGGAGATTTGTGGTCTGATTGAGAATGTAGATGAAGTCAGAGTGTTGTGGGATGAAGAATGACTAAAAATAATTTAACTTTTCGATTGTTCAAGCAAAAGAAAAAAGAAATTTTGTAAATTATAAACTCACAGCTGAATCGATTAGTGGACTCTCGACTCTGATCACTTTCTCATTCACTTTTTCCACTACAGCCGAATCATTCTCTCGGAAGAGATACAGTATGTCTCTGAATAATTACTATTATTGTTACGAGGTATACTGTAAGTGTCACCTGTGGATGATGCAATCAAATTTGCGTAGATGATTGACTTCGGAAATATCGAACATTTCTCCACCATTTTCAGAAAGTTTCTCTTCGAATCGATAGATCGACCATGCTTTGGACAACTCGACAGTGTAGAATGGTTGATTTGGAAGAAGAGAAATGTTCGATGTCTTTTCCTGAGAGAGATATTCTAGAACGTTTTACATCGTACACCCAGATTATTCATAGCAATAATATGAAACCTCATTGATCTTGTCGAAGATTATCTGGCCGTTTTGAAGAGAAGCGATGAAGAACTCAATATTCTAAAAAAAAAGTATTCAAGGTTAATATAATAATAATCTTATATTTCACCTTTCCACGAACAAAAGAGAAGAATGCAAAATTTCCGATTATTCCTTTGAAGGAACAATCAAAGACTCCATCCAACAAAGACAGATCAGCGTAGATTCGATTACCACTGAAATTCCATTGTCTTAAATTCTTATTTTTGTGAACAAGTCTAGAAAAAGAAGAAAGTTCTCACTTGACATTTGTGAAGAGCTTTCGTGGTTTGCAGTTGTCATAATAAAATAGAATCCCTATAAATTTACACAAATTAATTGAAACATTGAGGTCTTGCTAACATTATTTCTGTATTAGAACCATCTATTGCTGGCACAAACCAATGGGTCCAGTTAAATATGTGTCTCGAAAAATAAATGTTTGTCATGGCTTCTAGTCAAATGGAACAATCAATTTACCATTCTCCGTTTGGAAACAGATCAAATCCTCCGTGAGAATTTCCTTTTCGGCGAATGGGAGAATGCCCATTCGTTGTTGCAAGATTTCAATCATTTTCTGATAAGAATGAGATTAATTTATTTTTTTAAATCGCCTGAAAACATCATTTAGTCGTTTCTCCATTTCCTCCAATTTCAACTTCATTTCTTCCATTTCTTCGCTCAGTGCCTTATTTTCCCTCTCTGATTGGAATGCCGCATCAGCATATTTTGTAAGTTCTGCGCACACCTCAAAAAGTGTTACATATTGTTATAATCTAATATTGCAGATGGTTAGATGCAACTTAAAAAGACATACTGCTTGCTTGCCCAAAGACAGTTCCGTGTATCGCCATACTCCAATAAGCGCGACTGAAGTACTGCGGTGCACTGCCTCTATCCACCATAAGATCGGCGTATCTAGCTCCTAAGTGATTCAAGATCAAGCGATTCTCTGGTGAGAGGCGAGATATCTACTCTACTCACAAGGGGTCTGCAAAACTTCAAGGAAAGAGAATTGAAAAATTTGCTCAAATATGGAAAAGGGACCCAGGAAGCAGCCGAATTCCACTTTCTTTAAAAAAACCCCTAATCGATTCCTAAGGAATATTAACCCGGCAATAGTAACACGCAAGCCACTCCACTCATTTGCATAGCTCGAGCAGTGACCTACGAGAATGTTGCCCAATGGCTCAAGCGGTTGCACGCCAGTGCTATCAATTTTGCCCCACGGGTTCGACTCCTCGCCATCGTCTATCTTTTTGCTATATTTTTGGAAAGTTGTGCGACTGCAGGAAATTATTTTCTTCCGTCAAATAATGCATGTGACGCATAATAATATGCACATCAATTTGCTGCCCCATTTAAACTTTTATCAAGTACGTCCGGGTACTGCGGTCCCGAAAGCTTTGGATCAGATAGTTTTATTTTTATTTTTAGACTTTATCATTATAAACTATAGAGATTACCTAAAGAAACCAGTGTGCAGATTCAGGGATACCTGATGAAAATACTCATTGGACTATGGAATCGAGATGCAAATACTCAATTTACCAGGGTCAGATATTCTGGCATGATTCCACTGTAGAATAGTACCAATAAACAATCATCTAGCAAACAAACAGCGCTCGATTTGCGACTCGTCATTTATCGTCCCTAATCATACAGAATATTAAACATCGGAAGGATAATTTTGTTCCTTTCGTTCACTCTACTAGAAAGAATTTCGTCTCTTCTGTTTCCATAGTCCGATGAGTCTTTTCCTCATAAAAGGGCACCTGAGTGTGCACACTTCTTTCTGTTTGTAGATTCTACAGTTTAAAATAAATAAATAACTTGTTTTGAATACACTTCATTCCATTGGTTGATAAAATGTTTTAAGACTTACCATCTCCATATTTTTCCCATTTCCAAACTCTCTTGCAATTGGTCGTTTTCACTTGAGATCTCGTTCTTCTCCTTGATCAGCTTAAACAGACTTTGCTCGTTTGATAAAATCATTGAATATCAACTCGTATTTTATTGCAATATACTATGTAACATATCTTAGCTTTGTATTAGGTTTCGCACATTGTTATTTCTTGCCAAGAAATGTCATTTTAATTATTTACTTTCCTGTAGGTGTTCTTTCGAGAAACGATTTCCAAGCTCGATATCTCCTCAACTTTTAGCATCGATTAGTGGAACTAAAGTGATTGTAGACTGATCAAATATACTACTTCTTAAAATTGACAATTTCTTGCCATACCCTACTTTGTATGCAATAGCCTCCTAAAATTAAGTTTGCTCATATTTTATTGTGACATTTAAATCCTTTTGAAATAAATGTTGCGCAAATCTGAAACGATACCGTAATTTCTACTATAAAATCGAATGCACTGAAATTTCACACAAAAACCCTGCTGAGAGCTGATTTTATGACAGGAATCGGGAGAGATTCGAACATTCTGAAAATTTCCGACGCATAGGAAAAATCTTGATTTTTAAATATTCCATTTTTAATAGGGGAGGTACACAAACATCTCCTCTATCGAATTGCGTTTCCAGAATTTTTTAAAGCGTGGCGTTTTTGCATGAAACACAAAACTACCAGGAGTGTTTGGAATTTTTTTCCAAAAAGTCAATGTTTAGAAAATCATATCTCGCTTCAATATTCAGATACAGATTAGAGGTTGGGTGCGTTAGATACACAGAGAACTCGGCTACGATATCATCGCGATTTCATCATTCCTGACAAATGTGGAAATGAAGAGTGGTCGCTTTTGCAAATAGTCCTGCCATTTTCGTTGAAGTTCAAACTACACGCCGCTTTCGTGCGCGTTATATAGGCAATACTCAGTACTCATTATATTTATTTAATCTCAGTTTGTTATTTTACAGCAGTTCCAGTGACTTCGATGTCTGTCAGTGCTTCAATTTCTTGATAATGTTTTTTCTAGTATTTTTCGATCAATCTTAACTCATTTCAAGAAATATGCCACCATGACAGTCCATGCAAAATCAATTATACTGAGTATGAGAAATACAATGATCATAAAATCAGTCCTCTAATTTTGCATTTATTTTAAAGTTCGTATTTGTAAATTAAAGTATCAAATTCTATAGCAATATTATTTGTAAAAAACGTGCATTCTCGTTCTCGATTTGTAGTTGTTGCACTTTTAATCGAAGTTGCACATTTTCTTCCATCAAGGGCTTCATTTTCTTCTCGTGTTCTAATTCAGCAATTTGCATCTGAAATAATTATTCTTTTCTAGCAATTTTTTTCAGTATTAAAACATTTGAAAATAGTATAACTGAAACTGATTTAAAACATATTATTCAAAAATATTCTTCTTTATTCAATTCAGATACATTCGGAACAGACAGAAATTATTACTCTACCTTTACTGCGAGATAATTGTTTACAAAAAAACACAAAAAAATCGGGAATTCAAATATTTGATCTTGATCTTTCAGTCGAAATTTTTTTTAAAAATAATATGGAGTATATTATTTGTATGAGTATACATCCATTACAGAGACATGAAATGCCGTTCTTGTGTAAATTGTTTTTCAAAAACTGAAACGGAATAAGCCTGTTCAGAAATAGTTTTCTCCATTGTTTCTTGCACTTCCGCAAATCTCCTCTCTTCTTCTTTCCTTCTTTTCTCCGCTTCCTCTTTTCTTCTCTTCTCTTCGTCTTCTCTCTTTCTCTCCTCCTCTTCTTTTTCTCTCATTCTCTTCTCTTCTTCTCTCTCTCTTTCCTCTCGAATCGCAAGTTGGATAGCCGCTTCGAGCTCAAACTTTGTGCTGGCATTCTGTAATTTTATTTTTGACCGCATTATGGTAAATCTAACTAATGTGGTGTTAGTTTTTCCGGAAAAGCATATTCTGAAAAGCTCGAAAAACGCAGAAAAAGATCCATAACTTAAATTCTAGAAAAGCAATCGTTCTGAAATTTTTATGGCATGTTCGCCAAAGGTATTGAAACGCACAGTTAATTTTTGGTCGCTCTCTCGCAAGTTTCCGCAGTTCTACATGAGCTTTTCCAAAGAAATTTGCGAAACTTTGAAAAATGAACATGCCATAAAAATTTCAGAACGATTGCTTTTCTAGAATTTAAGATATGGGTCTTTTTCTGCGCTATTCAAGCTTTTCCGGAAAAACTAACACCACATTAATTATTGCTCGAAACTTGAAACTAATAAAAGCCACATTTTTATTTGTGAAATTGAAATATTCACTAATTACTACTCCGTTTTGATTATTGCTTTATTAGTGTTCATTCTTTTTTTAAAGAAATAAACTCACGCGGAATTTCGCCTTGCAGATTTCATTGGTAAATTCCAATTTGTCTCCCACTTTTGTCACCGTTAGTCGTTTCACAGTAATTTCTCCTCCGTGCACACCAACGATGTAGTACCAGTATTCTGTCGTTGATTCATTCACCGGTCTTCTGCAACGATGGAATACAAATATCTCACTGAATCATTTATGGGTTAAAATTCAACTGCTCATTCACAATTTATAGTACTATGCACAAAACCAAGCAATGCGCTAGAAAAGATCAAAATTCCATTCGACTCACGGTAATTTGATCGAGAGAATCTCCATTGTAGTTGTGTCAAGAACAATTAATGAACACGAATTCTTCTCGTATGGACAGAAAAATACGAGAGGAGAATCGTCGTTAGCAATGTTTCTCTGAATATTCGAATGTTGAGTGCTTCCAGTGAAATATTCACACATCACATGTCATTAAGAAAGGTATCACCAGAGATTGCAGGTGGCTTGGAACAATTTTCGAAAAAGTATTTTTGATTTCGATCAAACTTTCATGTGGGAGTACCTTGGAGATGAGAATTCGAAATATCCGGGTCCCAGGTCTCGGAGCCGGCTTTTAGGAATTCGCCGGTTCTGACACCGGAATCGTCATAACTTCTTTTAAAATAAAGCTAGAAAGCTGTACTTGGGCTTAAAATTTTCGAAATAATTCCCTACATAATTTCTCTGTTGAAAGCTAAAACGGACACGGACAAACAAAAAAGATGAGGCTGAAAAATGAAATTATTTATCAAATAAAAATTATTTATGGTTCTAAGATGTGCGAAGTCGCATGTTTTTAATGCAGAATATGAAAGAGCATCTCAAATATAATATTAGAAAAATTTAAAAATAAATGAAAATGGGGCCTCCCATACCTGAAAAATGACCTCGAATGTGAAAAATCGAAAAAATTAAAAAATTTATTTTTCAGAATTCTTCTGAAAACATTTTTTCCGAACGTATTAATTACCTGACTGTTTAGGAAAATTTATTTCAACATATTTCATTTGCGTATAGAGTTGTCAGAATATAAAATATGCATAAGACTGAAACAATATTAATGAAAACCAGAAGTATTCGAATTTGAGAATTGTTGAATGAACGATTTATGCAGCAGTAATGATTGACAGCATCAAATAAAAAGTTGTATGTTTTATATAACCCAGTGTGATCACTTCTCGTTCTAACCTCAGTTTTTAACAATTTTGGTCAGTTTTTATAGCTAAAAATAATATTTTATTTTTTGACAGCTCTATACGCACATGAAATCTGTTAAACTAAATTTTCCTGAACAGACTGGTAATTAATACGTTCTGAAAAATTGTTTCCTGAAGAATTCTGAAAAATAAATTTTTCAATTTTTTCGATTTTTCACATTCGAGGTCATTTTTCAGGTATGGGAGGCCCCCTTTTCATTTATTTTTAAATTTTTCTAATATTATATTTGAGATGCTCTTTCATATTCTGCATTAAAAACATGCGACTTCGCACATCTTAGAATCATAAATAATTTTTATTTGATAAATAATTTCATTTTTCAGCCTCATCTTTTTTGTTTGTTCGTGTCCGTTTTAGCTGTCAACGGAGAAATTATGTAGGGAATTATTTCGAAAATTTTAAGCCCAAGTACAGCTTTCTAGCTTTATTTTAAAAGAAGTTATGACGATTCCGGTGTCAGAACCGGCAAATTCCTAAAAGCTGGCTCCGAGACCTGAGACCCGGATATTTCGAATTCTCATCTCCAAGGTACTCCCACATAAAAGTTTGATCGAAATCAAAAATACTTTTTTCGAAAATTGTTCCTCGTAGGGCCTGTTTTCCTGCAATCTCTCGTGATACCTCTCTTAATAATAGAAGGTTAGTAGTAACTCACTCCATCTATTTCGCAATTGACAACAATTATATTAGGAGACAAATTAATGGCTGTCGCTTCATTCAAAGCAGGATTCTTGTATATTACTTTGCCCCTAAAATTCTTTCTTTCTTTAACTTCAGACTCCTCATTAATTCACCTGTGAATAGCACTTATCCTGTATTCTTTCAGCTTTTCTTCTTCTACATCCACAATAATTCCATTCTTCGGATCATCACAAGCGCGATAAATGACTTCTTTTCCATTTATCTTCTTTCTTATCAACATGAACCCATGACACGTCTCTTCCTGAAATTCCCTGCTATTTCAATTTAAAATTATATATTTCAAACTTCCTCAAGGTCGCGAATGAAAGTTATTCGAAGGTCGTTGGGAGGGTGAAATTTCGCTGTGTAGATCTGAAATACGACAATATTATTTGTATGCTAAAGAAAATTAATTACCTTGCCAGTGAAAGTACTGAAATAAAGTGTATCGCCAAAGCATTTAAAATCACGGATTGGTCTTTGTAGATCTGAAATAAGAAAATAAAATCGTTATACTAAATAAAAGTAATTACCTTGTGTCTATCAGTACTGAAATACAGTGCGTCGCCAAAGCAATAAAAATTTCTGAAATATCCATCCCACGATTTGGTCGCTGCCACTTTTTGGCCACTGGAATGAGTTTAATATGGAATTAAATATATTTGAAGACTCACTTATTGAGAACGGAAATCGTCGACGCAAAATGATAGAAAATCGTTCCTGCAATTTCTCAGCTATTTATTTCCATCATTGATGATCACGATTTCAAACAAAAAAGATGAGCGAGAAAATCTTTCTTTTTTTCGAGTCTTTTCTGGAACGTTTATGTGGAAACTTGTGCAAACTAACCATCGGAAGCCTGGTGAGGATAGTAATACTGCTCAATAGGTGTTATCTCCTCGAACTCGAGTGTAACCATTACCGAAAAACTTTACTGAGGATTACTTTACTGAGGATTACCATTACTGAGGATCTAAATTGACACACTCGATCAATACCTTATTCACTGGGAGAGACAAGAGGCTGTTTCGAAATGAGAGGAAAGAGAGAGAGAGAGAGAGAGAGAGAGAGAGAGAGCGAGAGCGAGAGAGAGAGAGAGAGAGAGAGAGAGAGAGAGAAAGGTAGGAGAGAGAGGGAAGAGAGAGAGAAAAAGAGAGAAAGCGAGGGAGAGAAAGAGTGAGAGACAGAGAAAAAGCGAGAAAGAGAGAGAGAGAGAGAGAGAGAGAGAGAGAGAGAGAGAGAGCGAGAAAGAGAGTGAGAGAGAGGGTGAGAGAAAGAGAGAGAGAGAGAGAGAGAGAGAAAGAGAGAAAGCGAGGGAGAGAGAGAGAGAAAGCGAGAGAGAGAGAGAGAGAGAAAAAGTTCAACTTCGAATTCTTATCATTTTATCAGTGAGATGGTGTCGGCTTTCACCAAACTGCGCTTGATTCCTTAGTTAGTAAGGAAGGGTGATAAAATGTATTAGTGAAATGTTCACCAAATGCTACTAGTCCAACCATTCGTCTACTAGTCCGGAAATCGGCGATTCTAGAGCTCTCTCGTTTATTTGCGAAAATTCATGAAAGAGCTAAGGGAGAGAGAATTAGTAAAGGAAAAAAGTCCACAAGAATGTCCAATCCACAAGAAAGATTTAAGAAAAAAACATTACTTGCGCACAAACAAGCAACTTTAGAATCATAATAAGTGTTACGGGGAAAATGAGCGAAGACTCGTAATTCCAAATCTCCAGGAAGGGGTTAAAAGTGAGATAGATCGAAGAGAGAGATGCCCTCTCGATTCTACACGCTCTCTCACTAGTGACCCCTTTCGGGAGGTTTGAAAAGTCGGTGGAATGATGGGGAGAATGCGAAAACGCCCAATCAATTTCTTATCACACGATCAAAGGCTCAAATTTCGCCGCTTTTATGGGAGAGAAAATGTTGGGAAAGAGATGAATGAGATTAGTGCAATCGAAATATCGTGATCTCACTCATTGCGGAAGAAAATTCGTGGACTGAGTAATATTATTATAGAATTGGCAGTTCGAATCGAGCCAAATATAGTACAATCGAATTTACCCTTGAGAGAGACAAATATATTTCGTGCATGCAGTAGTATAGGCAATGTTGTTGGTCCATGATTTCGAGGAAAAACAAAATAAATTGATTTATCAAGTTCAATTTATAAATCGTTCTCAAACGTGAGTGTGAATATTCAATTTCTTCTTCTCCCTCTTTATTACTCATTTTATTATCTTTTCGCAGTCGAGGCTTCGGTCGAGTCAAGCTTTGAAAAGAGAGAAAAGACAAAGATAAGAAATGCCGATGAGAATTGTGTACAAGGGGAGAGAATCACTTGAGATTAAAAATAATAAAAATGGAATAACATTTCACAAAAAAAATCTTTTCACAATAATAAAAGTTTTCACGTTTCACGCTCGGTAAACATAAACTGGAGGATG
Source organism: Pristionchus fissidentatus (assembly GCA_036245785.1). NCBI lineage: Eukaryota > Metazoa > Nematoda > Chromadorea > Rhabditida > Neodiplogasteridae > Pristionchus > Pristionchus fissidentatus. Next base: position 41,003,183 of record BTSY01000004.1, read on the forward strand.
AGGGAGAATGCAATATTTGCATTGTTTATTTCATTAAAAAATCTGAGTTTTATATGACAGGCCTTCTGAAAGACTGCAGGAAGGCGACCTCTCTCGCGCACAATTGCCAAAAGTTTGTCTGATCTTGATGAAATAATTATGGTGGAGGTTGTTGGCGACGCTGATAAATGTGATATGGTCCATTTCGGCCAAAACCGGGTTTTAGCTAAAAGCCGGCTTTCGAGCCGGCTTTTAGCTAAAAAATTTCTGAAATGATAAAAATTGCAATTTTTCCAAAAATAAATTCATAGAAAAATTTTTTCCTATAGGTTTACAAAAATAAACTTCGGATTACTTATCTCAGGGGTGTGGGTCATTATTAGAAAAAAAAGACCTCACTGAGTATGCCCCTCTTGAAAAAAGTTATGATCAAAAATTCGTCGAGTATTTGGAAAAACTGAGAAGTCGATCGTTTCGTAAATCGGATAAGAGGTCATATAAACGTCCAAAGTACTATAACTATATATTGTCAGTCATATGCATTGTTCTACACTCCTTAATGTCGATATAGAGAAGTAGAAAACGAATTAAACTAGTCGTACGTTTTCTTGCAATATTCGGATTATCGAGCATATTTTTTTGTGTAATTGGCAGGTTCAAACTCGTCATATGATCCTAAATCCTTTACAAAAAAAGTAGATTTTAGCATCAATAATATTTCTTTTCTATATTTAAGCATCTACATATTTAAATATTCCAAAATTGAAATTATTTTAAATTTTAAAAATTTCGACGAAACTGACAATTTGCGTTTTCTGTTCGGATACATCCACAATTGATTGTAGTATCCATATTTGTGATATGATTTTTTAACATTGCTAATTTGAAAAAAATGGGGGCCACATTCATTAATTGGGTACCATACCCGATTGCTCGATTAAAGTATTCTCACCGTCGAGTAATGATTTGCCAGGGGATTTGCAGGTTTGGCGTCCTAATCGTAGTTGCCCTGATCGAATGGTTTATTTCCATTAGTCTTGCCTTAAAGGCCTATTTCCCTTTCATTTAATGTGCATCATAATTCTAATCTCCAATTTGGGTGTTTTTCGTCATTGTTCGTTTCTCATTCGGTCGAGAAGGGAAACTCCAATCGCCAGCATTCCAATCTTCCTCAGGGAGATTCAATTGTCCAGTATTCTCCAAGATGGACTAATTGTCAGAACTGTTTTAATTACTATACATTAGAATGTCTGTTTGTTTGTTTGTCCGTTTTTTGTCCTTCTGTCCGGTCACACTTTTTTCTCATTTTCCTTATATTTCTCTTCAAATCTCAGAACCTCTCTTTTTCAGGACTTTTTGAATATGATAACTGATCAGAATTGCTTTAAATTTTTACAAAAGTTAATTCACCAAAATTATGGCCAAGTGGGTTACGCGCTTGACTAACAATCCGAGCGACGCCGGTTCGACGTTCCAAATTGAATAAGTTTTTTTTAAAAGTTCCAAATTGAATCACTGAGCGTGGGATCACAGGAAAAGTGCTTTGTGATGTCGGAAAAGTGTCTGAATGTGTTCTAATGCGTTTTAGCATGTTTAAAGAAGGAGTATCACGAATCTCCTGCTCCATCATTCCTCATCTCATATGCTTCAATGACGCGGTCGCTTTCTCCTCGTCCACACTTATGAACTTACTAAGAAAAGCGCTTGCTAACTCATTTGCTTAGCAAGTCACTTGCTTATTTTCGAGGGGCTCACGGGGCGAAGTGTCTATCATGAACACCAGTAAGCACTCTCGCAGCATCCAGACAGTGGCGCAGTAGGTAGCGTGTTCGGCCAGCAATCCGACAGTACTGGGTTCGCAGCCTCTCGATGCAGACTTTTGCTCGTTTTCAGCATCTTTCTCGCCATTTGCCGTAAGCAAACGAACTTGCTTAAATGTAAGCAAGAAGTTTCCAGGGACCCGTTTCCTAGCAAGATGCTTGCTTATATTCTAGCAAATTCGCTGTGAGAGTATCATTTTTGAATCCCTGCATTCAGGGTCAGTTTGGCACAGAGCCAAACGCGAATAACTTTGTTCAAACTTATCGGCTGAACATGCGGTTTGTGGTGCTCTTATCTAGAAATCGATTACCATAACCCGACAGTGAGAACTCAGTTGACCAAAAGTTCGTGGGACACCACCTTTAACAACGTTTTAAAATCTAAAAATTCGAAAAGTTGCCAAATGAATCGGAGAGTGTGGGGGACACAGGAAATGTGTATAAGCCAGAACTTTTTAGCGATTAAAATGCCCCATCAAAAATCGAGCTTCACCGCACCTGGAACCGCTCCGAGCTCCCCCTGGACCGAACCTGGAGCAGGTTACCGAGCTCCCTGGTCCGAACGTGGAGCCTATTCCCGTGCTCCCCTCCCCCGGACCGCACCTGTACCCGGTAGAGCGTAGGGTACGCTTTGAGCATAGTGCATTTAACCTGAATACATCCCGGCTTGTCATTTGGAAATTAGAGTACAAAAAAGCAACCAAAAAAACTTAGTGGCATTGTCACCATGAAACAAATGATGTATAAAAAATGTGACCCACTCCAGAAGTGAACTCGATGTACGATACCACAAAGTGCAAATTTTTGAATGCATAATTAATAAATAGATAAAAAATATAGTACATAAGTGTGTCGCTAATACAATCAATTGTGGATGTATCCGAACAGAAAACGCAAATTGTCAGTTTCGTCGAAATTTTTAAAATTTAAAATAATTTCAATTTTGGAATATTTAAATATGTAGATGCTTAAATATAGAAAAGAAATATTATTGATGCTAAAATCTACTTTTTTTGTAAAGGATTTAGGATCATATGACGAGTTTGAACCTGCCAATTACACAAAAAAATATGCTCGATAATCCGAATATTGCAAGAAAACGTACGACTAGTTTAATTCGTTTTCTACTTCTCTATATCGACATTAAGGAGTGTAGAACAATGCATATGACTGACAATATATAAGACAATTGAAACTAATTTGTCCAAGAGAAATGGACAGTTTGTTCGAAACTGCGTGGCTAGCGTTCGTTGAAACGTTAAATCGTCAAATTTTGCAATTTGCAAAAAATCAATAGAACACGTCATTTTCGTGTCACTATTCATTAATTCAGTAATTTTAATCATTTTTCATGTTTTTAATGTTCCTCTTTTTTCGAGAATTTCTTTGTAACCTTAGAAAAATATTTATGTGAAATTCATAAAACATTTGCATGTATAATTTATATTTTATCGTTCATTGGGAGTTTCTTTGTGGATCTTCAATGTATCGTCTTCAATGTTTGTATCTTCACTTTTGTCGAATTGAGAAGAGCGCACAAGAGGGCCTGTGTACTGGCATTTTGCCAATCCCCTGATTCTCTCGAAGGGAATTTACAAGAGCCGTTCAAAATTGTTCCCGCCAAAACGCCGTGACATCTTTAAAACTGTGCGAGTAGTAGCTAGCTTGCCAATAATACTCTTTAGATAATTACAATAGATCAACTCTCTTGACTATTGAGTGTTCTCCCCCAATAGTTATCCATTTCATCGTAATTTAAATCGTAATACCCACATTTAATGTCGACACGATGAGAGAGACGACAGTTCGAGGCGGCGTCAACAGCGTGAAATGGTGAGTCGACCGATCAAGAATGGAGAAAGAGGGGAGAATGAGGAGGAATAACGGGATTTAGCAGTGCAGATTCCCGTAAGAATTGAAACACAACCGAGTAGGAGGGGAGAGAAGGGGAGAATGAGGAGGAAAAACGGGATTTAGCAGTGCAGATTCCCGTAAGAATTGAAACACAACCGAGCAGGAGGGGAGAGAAGGGGAGAATGAGGAGGAAAAACGGGATTTAGCAGTGCAGATTCCCGTAAGAATTGAAACACAACCGAGTAGGAGGGGAGAGAAGGGGGAGAATGAGGAGGAAAAACGGGATTTAGCAGTGCAGATTCCCGTAAGAATTGAAACACAACCGAGTAGGAGGGGAGAGAAGTGGGAGAATGAGGAGGAAAAACGGAATTTAGCAGTGCAGATTCCCGTAAGAATTGAAACACAACCGAGTAGGAGGGGAGAGAAGGGGGAGAATGAGGAGGAAAAACGGGATTTAGCAGTGCAGATTCCCGTAAGAATTGAAGCACAACCGAGTAGGAGGGGAGAGAAGGGGGAGAATGAGGAGGAAAAACGGGATTTAGCAGTGCAGATTCCCGTAAGAATTGAAGCACAACCGAGTAGGAGGGGAGAGAAGGGGGAGAATGAGGAGGAAAAACGGGATTTAGCAGTGCAGATTCCCGTAAGAATTGAAACACAACCGAATAGGGCCGTAAAAACCACCCTATTTTTAAAGTAAACTATGAAGATGCTCAGCAACTGCTGATCGATAATAATGCGAAATGTTCTCATTTCAGATGTGTACAACTAAGTAGCAACGATACCGCGAGATCGAAAATCAGAAGAGGAAGAAAGCTATAAAGTCGATTGAATGATCCCCGATTGAAAAACTCATTATTTCAAGCCCATTCCAACGTATTCCTGTAACCGATAAACATAATATTTCAATATATAAGATATAAGAGTTTAAAGTGCAATAAACCACGTAGAAACAAAGATAATATAAAGAAAGACAGAGAAGCAATGTAAAATGTCGAATTTTCTATAAAATGCATTATCCGTAACGAAATTACAAAAATGGGCCGAATCTTGGCAAAACCGCCGACGAGGTGAAAATCACGTCATAAAATGTACGACACATCTCAGTTTCGTACAAACTGACCATTTCTCTTGGACAAATTAGTTTCGATCGTCTTATATCGTTATAGTACTTTGGACGTTTATATGACCTCTTATCCGATTTACGAAACGATCGACTTCTCAGTTTTTCCAAATACTCGACGAATTTTTGATCATAACTTTTTTCAAGAGGGGCATACTCAGTGAGGTCTTTTTTTCTAGTAATGACCCACACCCCTGAGATAAATAATCCGAAGTTTATTTTTGTAAACCTATAGGAAAAAATTTTTCTATGAATTTATTTTTGGAAAAATTGCAATTTTTATCATTTCAGAAATTTTTTAGCTAAAAGCCGGCTCGAAAGCCGGCTTTTAGCTAAAACCCGGTTTTGGCCGAAATGGACCATATCACATTTATCAGCGTCGCCAACAACCTCCACCATAATTATTTCATCAAGATCAGACAAACTTTTGGCAATTGTGCGCGAGAGAGGTCGCCTTCCTGCAATCTCTCAGAAGACGTGTCATATATTTATGAATCAATTTCGATCTTCTTCTCAATCTTTCCTTTCATTCATTCATTCATTATTTATTCCGTCAGAGGAACGCGTACAAGAAAATAAACAGTGAATGGGGGCAAAAAACGGATGTCCGTCGACGAGGTCGAATCGATTTTATGCATGGCAGCAAGGGTACACAGAGCGCGAAGTCTCCTAATATCTGGAGACAACGTCTCGGACTTTCCTTACCCTAGAGACTTTGCTCCTATTATCAGGAGACTCATGTATCCAGGTATCTGGAGATATCATCTCCAGCTGGGGAGAGGGGCGGGCTGGCTTGGTTCCGCCCACTTTCTCTTTTGCTCTCCCCCCCTCCTCCCCTTCTGCATTGATACTTGTACAAATGTGTGCTCATCCACAAGAGGTATGTCAGTGATCGATTTATTACAGTATTACCAACCATTACAACTGAAACAACATTAATAGTGAAGCAAAGCGCGAAATTCGTAATGAAGGGAAAAGCATCAATTAACGAACACTTGCTAATATTAATGGTAACATACGATATCAACCGAGAAAAGGTTATTCATAGGAAGACGTGTTTTTATGACACAAAGCACGCTATTGACGTATACAACTAATATACAAAGTATCTTACAGTGAAATATAGCACAGAAGTCTTAGCCAGGAAGTGATCAGTCACATATTCATACGCTAATTCGTTGAAGAGGTTCTTGGCAATCTGGGATTCTTTAGCAGGCTTAACACCAATCGAGAGTTCCATGAATGTGTACAGATCAGTCAATTCAACTGGGAATTTCATGTTGAAGAAGTTTCATGTTGAAGAATGGGCACTAACTGTGAACAGAAGGGCGGAACTAAGAGATTTACCAGTAGAAAATTCGTAGCATTCACATCCGACGAAGTAGTCGTAGTTGAATGAATTTTGGGGGGGGGTGACAATTCCGCAACGGCTTATAACTTTTCTCAAACTCAAGGAATCTGTATGAAATTTTTCCCATGTTAGTGATTTGCTCACCTCCATCGATTCGGCTTGTTCCTGTATTTTTCTGACCATTGAATTTTCTGCTAATTAGCCAAATTTTAATTAGCTAATCCCCTCGTGATTCTGATCATGATACCTTTGGTGGAGATATGCAGATAGGTTTAGAGCGGTTAAAAACCTCGTTGCGGAAATGTCGCGTTGTGGAATTGTCACCCCTCCCGAATATTGAAACACGCAGATGGACGTTTCCTTGCACTGAATGCGAGAATTCATCACGTCTTCGGGGGAAGACGCATTCTGCAATGGTTGAAATGGGTAATATTTAGGATAATTGTTTATCTTATAGAAAATTCGAAACCCCATAGCCCCCATCGCTGCGTGCATTTATTGCGTCATCCATATGAAATGTGAAAGGCTGGTTACGGTAGCGGCGTTCTCCTCTTAACTATTCACAATTTTGTACATTTGCAGTCTGTCAACGAGGCCATACGACTGTGAGGAGGAGAGAGGGAGAAGAATGAGAAACGGAGTTCAGAATTGAAGAATAAAAAGCGATTAATTTAATATTATACCCTTTCCATTGTTTTGTTGAGATATCGATTGATAATAAATAATAAATGTCTTACCTGGCCGTCCTTCATGAATATCCTTGGTGCTTGCGAAACGTGGAGAGATTCTTGTACTACGGCTCACGATTACTTTTTTTAAATATAAGGGTGTCCGGAAAGTTTTTTTCACTTTTTCACGGAAATGCTCCTCCCTCTTTTCCTATTATCCGCATGGACTATTGCTGTAACACGGTAGTGTGAGGGCCTGCAATTATTACTTTTCGAGCTTTGACTAGGGAGATATGACACATATGGTGCCTTCTGTACAACTGCAAACCTACCATACTCAAACCAAAAATTCAAAAGTTTTAATATTTTTTCTGGAATAGCCGTCGGAAAAGTTCGCCCAAAGTCAAAGTTAAATCAACGCGTGGATTATTCTATTCAGTGAGATTTTTGTATTTCATCATTGCAGAAGACCGGTGAATGAGTCTTCGACAGAATACTTTTACTCCATGATTGGTGTGCACGGGGGAGAAATTACTGTGAGACGAGAAACGGCGACAACAGTGGGAGACAAATGGGAAAGGAACCTTGAAATCTGCAAGGCGGAATTCCCCGTGAGTTCATTTCTTGTGATAAAACACGAAGAATAACAAACAATAATTAATACGGTGCAAAAAATACTTTAATGGATTTTTTTTCAATTCCTCTAATTGAAGTGTTGTTTAAGCTATTTATTTAAAAAAATTTTTTTTAGTGAACAGTCATCGGGTGATTATTTAAGAGAGGAACCGGGAGAAACTCGAGGATGCCCGACGCATAGGAAAATTTATGATTTTTAAATTTTCTCATTTTAGTATGGGAGGTTGCTTGAACCCTCCTCTATCGAGTAGCGTTTCCAGAATATTTTTTATAAATTTTCGTTTTTACGTGAAACACAAACAAACCTGGTTAGTTTGAAATTTTTTTCAAAACAGGCAAAGTTTGAAAAATCATAACTCGCTTCAAAATGAAGCTACAGACAAGCGGTTTGGTTTGTTAGATAGAGAAATCACTCAAGTGTAATACACATAGTATTTCGTCATTCTTGGCTCATGCGACGGTGCGGGGCGGTCGCTTTTGCTAATTATGTTGCCATTTTCGTTAAAGTTAAAAGTAGTGGATGCCTTTATGTGCGTTCTAGAGAGAATACTCAGTACTATTTATAACCACTGAAGTAAGGCAAGACAGAGGGTGCGTTGTAAAGAAGCGCTTTTTTAAGTGCAATCGTGTTGAAAGTGTTAATTGAAAATTTTCTTTCTCAGCCCCATTTGTGCTTGAAAATATTGGAAATAATTTAAAAACAATGTTAAAGTTGATTTTGATACATTTTAGGAGTAACTTTTTTGATATAATAAAAATTAAAAATTTTGAGACTTGAATTTTGTTTTTCGAGGATTTTTTAAATTCAAGCGATCCAATGTACCAAAGTTGATTTTAATATATCATTAATTATTGTAAAATTAATATCTCTTATTATTTCACACTGTAAACATGTTTTTATTATGTAAGACAATTCTAAATGTAATACATTTTCTCGCTTTTTCCTCCACTTCTGGTGAAGTCCACACGTCTTGAGCTGTTCCCGCTACATACATAGAACATATCTCTTTTTGAAAGTGAGTGGCTATCTATACGTAGAAAAAAGTTATAAGGCCATGAAAACCTTGTGTCTGACGAACGGCACACGCTCTGACTTCTCTAGCACTCTCGCACTTTCACGCTGTCTCTCGCCTGGTTCCAGCCCCAGTCCGAGCACTAATAAAAATTTTAGGACAAAAAAATTTTTAGGAAGCTCTCAAAAGGATCGAACGGGCGGCCATGGCACGAGAAATCCGAGAGAAAATAAAGAGAGACGAAGACGATAGAAGATTTGCCGAGGTACAAGATATAGTGAAGAAATCGATATCTTGGAGTTTTGATTATTATAAAATGATTAAAGAATGTTTGTTGAATAGTCTTTAGAATCTCTGGAAATGTTTAATTTCCCAACCTACATAATCTATTTAATATCTGTTGTATATTCATTACATTACATCGACAAATATACATGCATTACATTTTCAGGAAGATCAAAAGATGGATTTGATGAACAAGGAAATGAATCAAATTCGACTGAACGTTGATGCATTGAAGAAAGAGGTGAGAATCTTGGTTTCATCCCGATTCAAATGATCGTATTGCCTTTGATGAAAGATTCTTTGAAACAAAAGTCTTACGAAAATCACATTGATGTTGAGAGAATAAAAACACAATTTAGAGCAAATAGTAAATAATCTATTCAATAAAGTAATTTACAGAACTTGGAGTTGAAAGATCAATTGGCTGAGGCAAATGGAAAGTACAAGAAACTACTCATGATGGTGAGAATTCACTATAGAGTATTGGTGGAGGTTGATCACTGTTGCTATTCGGTATGGGAGGTTATTTCTGAGCCTTACGGATCGATTTGGAAAAATATCGAGACTTGTAATTAATCCAAATAAGCAGAGGAAATCTGAGATAATTTTGAAATAAACGTTCTTTATTCAGGTCGGACGTAATAAGTGAGAAGACACATCCACATTCGCTTTTCACAATCGACCTTTCTACTTCTCTCATATTATTATTTGGAAGCCTGTGTAAATGTTATCGCTATTTTCATTCGTTTCCTTAGCTCGTAGTTTCTTTGCGCGCGCGTATCTTGGTTCAGAGGAAAGATATAGATCTCAAATTTTGGATTTCTAGTATCGTTCACATGAGAAAGCGAGTAATGTCAACAAATCGATATTCTATTTTTCGTGTTCCCCCTCCTTTAATGAATCACACTTGATGTAGATTGGGTTTTTTTGGAATTGTCGATTTTTAAGACACTTCCGTGACAGAATGAATGTCAGAAAAATCTTGTAGGAACATTTTTATACCGAATAATAAAAGTTCTGCAAAATCATCCTCTTTTGAAAGAGCCTCTTTCGAAATAGTCTCTTTTGAAATTCCTTTGTTGACAACGAGATTACTTTCGAAATTGAGTGGATTTGCACTACACTGCAATGCAATATAGCGCAGACGTTATTAGAATTTCATTTTGTGCGAATGCGGTAATATTTACTGCATATTTTTTGCCAGAATTTCGTGCAAATCCGTTCAGAATGGAATGGTGATTTCCACATTCCAATTTCGGTGAATGTGCATTCAAGTTACAATAATTCGCCAGATCCTCTTGGCGGTGGAGCCTATGAAAGAGTCGTGTGAGTCATCGTTTACACTAGGGTGGCCTAATCCGGGTCCGAATTCCGCGGTCCCGGGACCGGATTGGTCCCGGGAACGACTCAAAAAGCGAGAGTGCGGTCCCGTTTGGTCCCGGGACCCGCGGGACCAAAACGGTCCGCGGGTCCGGTCCCGCCGGTCCCGCGGGTCCGGTCCCGCGGGACCACTGTAAGATTACGTTAAAAATGGAGTATCTGAAGCCGGATAAGTGTTTTTGTGAAAGTGTAATAGCGTTTCGGGAACAAGGGATACCTCTAAACACATTTCCATAAAATTAAGGAAAAAAATATTTCGAAAAAAAAATTTAAAAAAAAATCTTAAATAATAGTTGTGCAGCACTTGCTAGGGATATTGTATGTAAATTAACACGTTTCAAGTGCGGTTCCTCTTACTGTGTTATTTTTTTTCCTTCCCCGGTCCCGCGGGACCAACGGGACCAAACGGGACCGAAATGGATTTTTGGACCCGTGCGGGACCGGGACCGGGACCGGGACCGAAAACGGGACCGGTACCGTTTTTGGTCCCGGTCTTTAGGCCACCCTAGTTTACACTATCATACTGCCTTGAAACGAATTTTGAGAATACATATCTTCTGATCATTCAACGTTAATTAGGGCACCCCATTCAATAAAATTAATTTCCCTGTTGTTCATTCTTCAATCCTTCTGTAGAAAAGTTGGCAATCAAGAAATTCATCGATCCTTTCAAGAATGAGAAAACTGTACGTACGACCTCTTCTGTAATTTTTTTAAATAAAAAAAATGAATAGTATCAGAATATATTTTGATATTTCAAGATATCAGTCAACAACCTGCACTCCCTCCTCTTCGAAAAAGTAGGGCTGAGGTGATACACTCAGTTTAATTAGCCGAGTTTGAGGGTAATTGCTGTCACTGATGATGTGCTAAATGACCCGAAACATGTACACCAATAATCCATCCCTTCTTTCCCATAGCTTGATTCAGTACGCATACTGGTGTACTCAGTTTGGTCGTAGTAATCACCTCGACATGGGGTTTTGATATCAACATTCCATTCAGACTCACCGCTGTTTCCGCGAGTTGCAACTTCTCAAGGAACTAAATCATGAAAACATCGTCAAGATGCAATTTGCATATTCCACCGAAGATTCAATGGATAAACTGGAGACTGTGTGAGATCCATATTTTCGCAGAAATATATTAGAAAAATGTTTCCATTTAAAATTACTAAGAAAACAATCAATAAATCTTATTTTGAAGATATCTCGCAATGGATTTCGGTGGAATCAATCTGTGTGATCTTCTAAGTATAGAGACCGAAACGGGACAACAAATCTTTAGTTTCTATGATTTCAAGAGAATGATCTCAGAGTTGCTGAGAGCATTGAAATATCTCAACTTGGTAAATGTAAGCGATTTTTTTTGTTTTAAAAAATGTTTATTTAAATGCAGGTGACCAATTGTAATGGTGTAACAGAATGGTCGAAACGAATTGTTAATCTTCATATACAACGCTGCTTACGATACTAAGATTTCGTCAACGCTGCTGGACCACAATTCGTTCAACTCGCAATAAACGATCGCAATCAATTTTTTCATGGCAACCCAGCTTTAAACCCAAAACCATCTGTTGAAGTTGTTTAAATGTAACATGTAAATATACACAGTGCATGCGATTGCCCCATCAAATCGATGAGGGAATTCTTTCGAAAGAGAGCGGAGGGGACACATATGGGTTCTAGAGAGAGAAAAGAAGGGGAGTGATAAGGAGGCGGAGGTAAGGCAACAAAGGAAAAGGTGCACCGGAATCAAGAGGACTTAACGTCGACACAGCACCGATAAGACCGGTTTGATAACGAGGACTACGCATCCACTGCTGACCTCGCTTCTGGGGCACGTTACCTGCCGCAATCGAAGTTGCTTCCGATTTTACAGCCATCGAGGGGGATGGTGGGCTTGGTGAAACTGGGCGGGGATCGAACTCGTGACCACTCGTATGGCAAGCAGCGCCTTACACCACTCGGCCATGTCCGCCATCCACAAAATATTGAGACTTTCATCTTTCACAGAAAAGAAATCCGCAAGCGTTGCGTGAATAATTTGAAAATTAATTATTGTTTTCAGGTCAATAATTAAGAATTTCACGGTCGGCCTTTCCATCGTTTTCAACCTTATTTTCACTGTAAGTTCAAATAAAATCAATCTTTTCAGTTATTCTTTCGTTCAGTTTGAATAAACATTATTTATACACGTTTTGTTTTGGATTTTGCTGATTTTCTCGTAGATCATATTGTTTTGCAGTGGTTTATCAATAATCTATTTGTATTCAATGAGGGACCGAATCGGGACTCTGACGACACTAATTGGCTCAACTCGAGCTTCCCAATATATGGTCCCGATAGGGGACATCTGCCCACGAATATTGTTACGAACAACGAGTAAAATATAAAGTTTCTACTGGAATCAAGAGGACTTTACGTCGACAAGCGACTGTTCTGTTGGGGCACACCGGGAAAGCCGTTTGCTGTAAAGGCATGCTTATTCACTGCTGTCCAGGCTTCTAGGGGGTTGCGCAATCAAAGATGCTACCAATTATACCGCCACTGAGGGGGATGGAAGGCTTGGTGTATCTCAGATCGCGATAGTCCGATTATGTATTTTCAATTTCATATCAGTGTTTGGATTTGTTTGTGATCAACATTCGATATTTACAAATTAGACCAAAATAATGCAATTTTAAATCTTTCCGTAGTCCCTAACTCAGCAATCTCAATTCATCGCTTCCCAATATTTGCTGTCCCATAAAAGCGGCGAATTTTGAGCCTTTGATCGTGCGATAAGAAATTGATTGGGAGACTTCGCATTCTCCCCATCATTCCACCGACTTTCCACACCTACAGAAAGGGGTCACGAGTGAGAGAGCGTGTAGAATCGAGAGGACATCTTTCACTTCCATCTATCTCACTTTTAACCCCTCCTTGGAGGTTTGCAATCACGAGATTTTTGCTAATTTTCCCTCCTTACTTATATTCTGATTCTAACGTTTCTGCTTTAATTTGTGAGCCAATAGTGATTGTTTTCTTAAATATTTCTTGAGGGTTGAAATCATCTTCACTAATTCTCACTCTCCTTGCTCGTTCGTGAATTTTTCGTAAACAAACGAGAGGGCGAATATAATCTCCACAAAAATATGAGGAATCACGCGCAGTTTGGTGAAAGAAGACGCAATTTCACTGATAAAATGATGAGAAATCAGAGTTGGATGGAAAGGCTATGTTATTTTTTTCGCTTTCACAGATTTCTTTCGACTCCGATCGATATTTCTTTCTCAATTAGGATTCAAACCAAAATGAACAAAGATGTGTATCTCTCTCTCTCTGCCTTTCTCTCTCTCTCTCTCCCTCCATCTCTCTCTCTCTCTCTGTTTCCCTCTCTCTTTTCCTCTCTCTCTTTTCCTCTCTCTCTCTCTCTCTCTCTCTCTTTCTCTCTCTCTCTCTCTTCCTCTCTTCCTCTCTCTCTCTCTCCCCTCTCTCTCTTTCCTCTCATTTCGAAACAGCCTCTTGTCTCTCTCTCTCTGATAAGGTATTGATCGAGTGTGCCAATTTTATTCTCCTCTTTTATTGATCAATTCGTTTCAAATTCTTGTAAAATCGCTGTCATTTAAATATCTTTTATATTATTTCAATCATGGCTACACTCGAATTCGGGAAGGGAACACCAATTGTGCAGTATTACAATCCTCTCCAGGCATCCGATGGTTAATTTGTACAAATTTCCACATAAAAATTCACAGAAAAGATAATGTTGAGAGAAAATAAGTAGAAAAAGTGAGACTCTCTCACTCATCTTTTGTAGTTTGAAATCGTGACAATCAATTATGAAAATAAATAACTGAGAAATTACAGGAACGATTTTCTATGTGAAATTCTACAACAACTCGTCTATTTACGTTCACTATAAGTGAGTCTTCAAATAAATGTAATTACGTTTTAAATTCATTCCAGTGGCAAAAAAGTGACAGCGATAAAATCGTGGGACGGAGAAATCAGTTATTCTCAATGCTTTGGCAACGCACTATATTTCCTAACTTTCACTGGCAAGGTAATTACTTTTCTTTAGCATACAAATTATATTGTCGTATTTCAGATCTACACAGCGAAATTTCACCCTCCCAACGATCTTCGAATAACTTTTATTCGCGATCTTGAGGAAGTTTGAAATATATAATTTTAAAATGAAATAGCAGGAGATTGCAGGGAGAGTCACTCAGATGCAACATGTTGCTACGCAGGGAAATAAATGGAAAAGAAGTCATTTATCGACCTTGCGATGATCCGAAGAATGGAATTATTGTGGATGTGGAAAAAGAAAAGCTGAGAGGCTGCGGGATACGTGCTATTCACAGGTGAATCAATGAGGAGTCTGAAAATATAGAAAGAAATAATTTTAGGGGCAAACTAATATACATGAATCCTGCTTTGAATGAAGCGACAGCCATTAATTTGTCTCCTAATATAATTGTTGCCAATTGCGGAAGAGATGTAGTGAGTTACTACTAATTTTCCATTGTTAAAATTTCACTGGAAGCACTCAACATTCGAATATTCAGAGAAACATTGCTAACGACGATTCTCCTCTCGTATTTTTCTTCCAAGGCGGGTGGAATTCGCGTTCATTTATTGTTCTTGACACAACTAAAATGAAGATTATCTCGATCAAATTACAGTGAGTCAAATGAAACTTTGATCTTTCCTCGCGCATTGCTTTGTATTTTTGCATAGAACTATAAATTATGAATGAACGTTTCGAAGTTTCAATCAACAGATGGATTATTCAGTGAGATATTTATATTCCATTATTTCAGAGAACGGATGAATAATTCAACTTACCACTATTACTTCGTCGGTGGTGTGCAAGGAGGAGAAATTACTGTGAGACGAGAAACGAGGACAAGAGTGGGAGACGACTTGGAATTCACCTTCGGAATCTTCAAGGCGAAATTTCCCGTGAGTTCATGACTTTTGATAGGTAACTGAGACTAATAAAACAATAATCAAGACCAGTTAATGTTATTCGAATTTTTCTAGCCGATTGTCGGGAGTAGTGTTGTTAGCGCGAGTTGCTCGGCACTCGCGAGTGCTTTTGTGAAACATACTTTTTTCATTCCTCATTTTGGCTCGCGAGCACCGGTCACTCGCGAGCATATGCTCGCGAGTGAATTTACATCTTTCACTAATACTTCGTCCTGAGCGGGCGGTTCCTTATGGAGGACTTTCACCAGCCTGAACAAGCTACCAACAAAAGTAGCACTATTCATGTGTCGAGCCGTAGGATAGGACACCTAAGTCCCGCAACGAAATAAAACTACCGTAATCCATACTATCGTAACCCAAATGGTGCAATTGAGCAAATTGGCCCATATGTTACATGAGCCAGATCTCGAGTAGTCATTTCATGATGGAATGCTCTTTCTCGAATACCGTTTCCCAGGTTAACGTATACCTACTGTAACACGAATTTCTAAAATTGAGGAAATAGACTGGGGATTTTCGATTCGGACGGGATCCTCGAGTAGTTCAAAATATCCTAGGGGATACCTTGGTGCTCCAACAGTATCATGGATACTGTATCCCTGACTACGGTAATGACATTCATGCGAGAAAGTGAATTGACAAAGGGGCCCTGATATCCAATGAAGGCCTCTGTGTTCATGCGATGAGATTGTGAGAGTGATGATCATGAAAAAATATACTATTCGTTATTGTTACAAATGTCCCATCCATTTCCACTCAGAGAAGATGGAGAACAATAGAGGCACTCGCGAGCATCTGCTCGCGATTGCCTCTCTCTCGCGAGCCATTTTTCACGTTATGAGGCCGATTGCCTAAAAGTCGGACAAACTTCGGTACAGCCAAAAAGTCAGTGTCTGAAGAAACAATGGTTCCCGGTACAGTTTGATATGCTGATCAAAGTGGTGCAGTCTCATGATATGCAAATTGAACTGGAGCTCGATTTTAAGCTCCGAAGATCCGGCCAAATCACAGTTTTTAGGCTATATTTGGATACCCGATCGAGCAGTCGAAAAAGTTTCAACAGTGACTCTAGCTCAATTTGTATAAGGAATCTTGTGGATAAGTTGGTAATGCGCAATTTCTCTTGGTTCGTCAAATTTATAAAATTGTCAGTGTCTAAGGAAAAAGTGCGAGCGCATACATTTACAGGAGGTGTACCAACCCCGTGCTGGCTTGTGTTTTAAATCAGGGGAAACTCCGATGTCTGCGAACGGAGTTATGATTTTTCTACCGAGGCAATTTGAGGCAAAAACAGCCCTCAGAGAGGAGAATTGCGCTATTTACATATGATTCCCCTCTCATTTCGCACTTCCAGACGCCGAGCCGATCCGGGCGGTCGAGAATGAGAGGGGAATTACATGCAAATCGCGCAATTCTTCCTTCTGACGGCTGTTTTTGCCTCAAATTGCCTCGGTAGAAAAATCATAACTCCGTTCGCAGACATCGATGTTTCCCCGGATTTAAAACATAAGCCGGTAGAGGTTTGGCACATCTCCTGTAAATGTATGCGCTCGCACTTTTTCCATAGACGCTGACAATTTTCCAGATTTGACGTACCAACAACGACAGCGCATTGAAAAGTTATCGATTAGATTCTTTGTGCAAATTTAGCTATAGTATGTGTTCAAACTTTTTCGATTGCTCGATCGGGTATCTAGATATAGCCTAAAAACAGTGAATTGGCCGGATCTTAGGAGCTTAAGATCGAGCTCCAGATGAATTTGCATATCATGAGACTTCACCACTTTGTTCAGCATATCAAATATTATAGTACCGAAAACCATTTTTTCCTCAGACATTGACTTTTCGTCTGTACCGAGCTGTGTTGACGTTTGTTCGACAATTACGCAATCGGCCTCTTATGCTCGCGAGCGACCGGTTAAAACGAGCAGGCCAGAAATGACTCGGCGAGTGCCGAGTGCTCGGCGAGTGCCGAGTGCTCGGCGAGCGATGCTCGAGCTAACAACACTAGTCGGGAGTGTTGCCAATAGAATTTGTCTCCCGTGTCTGGAAATCTTGCGATTACTTCATCGTTTCCTTAAATTGACATCTAATATAGAAGAATTTTCAGGAAGCTCTCAAAAGGTTCGAACGGGCGGCCCTAGCACGAGATAACCCAGAGAAACTAAAGAGAGAAGAAGACGATAGGAGATTTGCGAAGGTATAATAAATAATTATGGAAACGATATATTTTAACATGTTGCATTTTTAGTTATTTCAAAGCAATTTATCAATATTTGTTTATTCTTTATAATTTAGAGAAATATTTAATTTCCAAACCGAATAAGTTTTGAATGTGTACTCCGAGTGGAAGAAGTATATTATAATTGCCTTTCAAGGTTGATCAAAAGATGATGAACGAGGAAATGAATCAAATGCGACTGAAAATTGACAAATTGGAGAAAGATGTGAGTATATTTTGTATTCTCCCAATTCATTATATTAGAAAGGAACCTTGAAAAATAATATATATTACGAAGAAGATGACTCGGTTCAGTCATTCATTATTTCTTCCACTAGAGTATCACATACCGAGATACCGAGTAAACTTTGAATGGGGCAAGAAACAGATGTTTGTCCCATTTAGAATATATCGATATGCAAATATATATGGAGGAAACAAAATAAATACGTCAGATTACAAAACAACATATGAATAAAGTATTTGATAAATTTATTTACAGAAGTTGGAGTTGAAAGGTGAAGTGAATGAGATGAAAGGGAAATTGGATGAGTCGAATGGAAAGTACAAAAAGCTACTCATGATGGTGAGAAAAGATGAATAAACTAAATTTTAACGATAATAATAAAACTTTAGTCTCTATAGGGCATTGGGTGATCAAGGTTATCTCTCTCTCTCCCACGTGATGGTGGATTTTCGACTCAGGATTGATTAGTTTTGGTGTGGGAGAATCGAACAGTGTTGGTGTCACAATCGTTCATTACGGATTCGAGAGGATTCGAGACGACTTTTGGCTTCTTTTCTCACATTTATTATGAAGCGTGGGTGATACTGTGGGATATTACACATCAGTATTGATCGACAGGAAATGCAGAATGGTAGCTTTCACAAAATCGAAACGAGCAAGCCAAGAGAGAACCGGAGAGAATTTGAAATATAAGTATTTATTTCAGTTTGGACGCAACAAGTGAGAAGACACGTCTACATTCGATTTTCACAATTGACCTTTCCATTTCTCTCACTTTATTCTCTAGCAGCCGGTACAAATACAATCACTTATCAGTTTATATCGTTTAGTATGCTCTTTATAAAGTCTTTGCCAATTTAATTTCGCTTATCTTCCGCATTGTGATCAATTTTGTTTGGCAGTTTTTTTTATCAAAACACATTTTTTACACACATGGAAACCAAATCGGGACTCAGACGACACTAATTGGCTCAACTCGAGTTACTCAATCTATGCTCCCGATACTGATTATCCCTTCACGAATTTTGTTCCGAATAATGCCTAAAAAGAAGTTACTATTGGAATCGAGAGGACTTTACGTCGACAAGACACTTCTCTTTCGGGGCCGACCGGTATGGCCAGATGACATTCTCCAAGTTCCTCTACGAGTGAGTATAAAAAACGCAATGTGTAGTACCTGTGTCTCCGGAAAAAAATTCTTGATTTGAATACAGTCGAGAGATGAATTATTCCAAAATTTTCGTTATATCAGATCTCCTCGAGATTGTGATGCTCATTCGATTGTGGGAGTTTACAATGGAATTCTCACTATGAGATTCCAACCTCTGAGTCCCTCTAAACCTCTCCTAATGACTACTCAACTGCCAGACAATTGCTGGAATGGTCAGTTAATGCCATTCAACTATTCGCATTTTTATTGTATCTTCCTTAACCAAAATATCAGCTTTTGTAGTTCACTTATGACAGATTCTTTTTAGTCCTGCACTGACGAAATCTCTGTGAAGAACTTCCGAGGATTCGATAATACATTCCATTGAAGTCAATATTATTGTAACTAGCCATTGACTTGCCAGACGATCATATTGCTCACAAATGTCAGTCCTATCGATAAACGCCTTGTTATCTTCCGAGTGGCTGTTTATGTAATCAAAAGTGGGCTCCATAAAAATTCAAATTGTTCGCCAATGCAATTATGAAAGTTAAAAAGCTGAATTCTCATCTACATTATCTTTAATAGTCATTGATATATGATTAAAAGAAGAGAGATCAAACAATGCAATCAAACTAAAAAAATTGAACTAACCATCCTGGGGCCGTCACTGACGAGCTCCCCCCAGGAGGGGTATGAATGTATGACGCTAAGGGAGCGAAACAGTCATGCCTACTATTGTTTTAACTTATCTAACTTGTAGTACACTTGAAATAGCAATCGATATTATAATCAAAATTCAACGACTTCGATTCGCAAGAGATTATTCCAATATGTTGTCTCTAGCTGTCTTTCTTGCTAACTCCTAATGATGCGTTTATTACCGGTGAGGAGCAAGAAATGTTCACGTGATTTTTCACACTCTCCGAAGGGTCGGCAAGTGTGGGTCGGCTCTCTTCTTTTAAGAAAAGAGAAAAAAGAGAGCCGACCCACACTTGCCGACCCTTAGAATCTTCGAGTTCGACCCTTCGGTTCGTTAATCTAGCATATTATTCATATTGAATCCAGACGCGATCGTTGATGGTGTAAGTTTAGCGGAACGCAGTGTCTGGGATATCTTTTAGTGATATCTGCCTTGTGTCAGGAGATGAATGGCACTGCACTACTCCTAGAGTAGTCTAAGGTGGCGATGATAAGGGCGGAGTACAATAACTTGGTAGTTCCTATTGTGTCAGTTATCGAGTTCGATATAAACAGCTGTCGCCCGACGTTAGACTACTAGATCCAAGTGTTCCAAGATATACATAGATCCAAGAGATCCAAGTACTAGATTCGGTTATCCAAGTGGAGTTGTTATCGAAGACAGACAAACGGTGTGTATTTTTTATATTTTCTGTAATGCACCGTGCAATATGTGCTTAATTAAATAATTATTAATATATGAGACGAATCGCCAGAGAATCGACCACTGTGCGGCGGTAGAATTTTTTCTCACCAATTTTGCTGTAAAGAAAAATCAAGGTACTATCGACTGTGCTCTTTCTAACGGTGTTGTCCGATTTTCACGATTTTTTTTTTAGTACGGGCGTGTCAAAGTGACGCTCCTTTGACATTTTACGTCGAGTGTGCCTCAGAAGAAAAATCATAACTTTCTTAAAAGTTGAGATATGGAGTTCTAGTTTTTAACATTCGAAAGAGGAATAGTTTCCCCTCCTTTTGGCGACCACCACGTCATTCATGGATGAATGGTCGGTCGGGAGTGGTTGCTTTTGTAAAAATCGTCATAAATCATCAAATCGGAAAACCTCCGACAAGCCACTATGCGGCTTTCGTAGTCCATAGTTATGTTCAACTCCACCGCTAGTTTCAGCCGGATCGGTTTGTGAGAAAAAAAGAGGGCTGGTTTGAGTATGCTTCACCCAAAACAACCCCTCCGAAAAATAATGTTCTAGTATGTCAACCTATTGCATTTGCGATCAAAATTAATCTGAATACTCGGAAATAAATATTAGAAACCATAAACCCCTAATAATCCTTGGATTTAATCAAAAAATTGACTTTTCAAGAAAAAATTGCCAAAAATATTCAAATGAATGAAAGTAATGTTTAAATAGCGTGCGAGGTGGCAAATTGACTTTTACGGCGAGTATATGTTGGGACTAGATCTTCAAACATGCCTGACAAAAAGAGGTCAATACAAACTTGAAATATTTCCATCGATAGAATTGCAAAATTTTGAAAAAGCAGGGTCTAATATCGCTTGTTCATTCTCGATCTATACCCTTCTAACGATGGGACAGTATTGATCTATATGTGCTGATCAACTTTGAGAGTGAGTTCGTATCTGCTCATTGAAATGCGCTAAAGTCTCTAGAAGTTTGCGATTGCGTGAGGGGACGCGCGCTCTAGCCTCCTCGCGCTCTCTCACTTTCGCACACTCTCTCGCCTAGTACGCACCTAATGAAGAAACTTGTCGTTTTACGAATATTTTATATACACGAATTACATGTTTGAACTCAAATAGCACTTTCTTGACATAATCTGACAGATCTATGACCTCCTCAGGTGAGAGATTGTGCAAAAGTGAGAGAGCGCGAGAAGGCTAGAGCGCGCGTCCCCCTCGCGCAATTGCAAACTTCTAGAGACTGTAGCGCATTTCAATGAGCAGATACGAACTCACTCTCAAAAGCAAAGTTGATCAGCACATAGAGATCAATACTGTCCCATCGTTAGAAGTGTATAGATCGAGAATGAACAAGCGATATTAGACCCTGCTTTTTCAAAATTTTGCAATTCTATCGATGGAAATATTTCAAGTTTGTATTGACCTCTTTTTGTCAGGCATGTTTGAAGATCTAGTCCCAACATATACTCGCCGTAAAAGTCAATTTGCCACCTCGCACGCTATTTAAACGTTACTTTCATTCATTTGAATATTTTTGGCAATTTTTTCTTGAAAAGTCAATTTTTTGATTAAATCCAAGGATTATTAGGGGTTTATGGTTTCTAATATTTATTTCCGAGTATTCAGATTAATTTTGATCGCAAATGCAATAGGTTGACATACTAGAACATTATTTTTCGGAGGGGTTGTTTTGGGTGAAGCATACTCAAACCAGCCCTCTTTTTTTTCTCACAAACCGATCCGGCTGAAACTAGCGGTGGAGTTGAACATAACTATGGACTACGAAAGCCGCATAGTGGCTTGTCGGAGGTTTTCCGATTTGATGATTTATGACGATTTTTACAAAAGCAACCACTCCCGACCGACCATTCATCCATGAATGACGTGGTGGTCGCCAAAAGGAGGGGAAACTATTCCTCTTTCGAATGTTAAAAACTAGAACTCCATATCTCAACTTTTAAGAAAGTTATGATTTTTCTTCTGAGGCACACTCGACGTAAAATGTCAAAGGAGCGTCACTTTGACACGCCCGTACTCGAAAAATAAGCGGTTTCGTGAAAATCGGACAACACCGTTAGAAAGAGCACAGTCGATAGTACCTTGATTTTTCTTTACAGCAAAATTGGTGAGAAAAAATTCTACCGCCGCACAGTGGTCGATTCTCTGGCGATTCGTCTCATATATTAATAATTATTTAATTAAGCACATATTGCACGGTGCATTACAGAAAATATCAAAAATACACACCGTTTGTCTGTCTTCGATAACAACTCCACTTGGATAACCGAATCTAGTACTTGGATCTCTTGGATCTATGTATCTCTTGGAACACTTGGATCTAGTAGTCTAACGTCGGGCGACAGCTGTTTATATCGAACTCGATAACTGACACAATAGGAACTACCAAGTTATTGTACTCCGCCCTTATCATCGCCACCTTAGACTACTCTAGTATATCACGAGACCAGTTCCGGCTCCTCTCCGGTAATAACATCATCATTAGGATTTCCCAAGTGAGACAGATAGAGACAACATATAACTTACAGCTGAATCGAAATTGAATTTGATTGTATAATATCGATTGCTATTTCAAGTGTACTACAAGTTAAATAAGTTAAAACAATGGTAAGTATGACTGTTTCGCTCACTTAGCGTCAGACAGTCATACATACCCCTCCTGGGGGGAGCTCGTCAGTGACGGCCCCAGGAGTGATTATTTTAATTTTTGTGTTCTCTCTTCTTTTAATCATGTCTTGAATGACTATACAAGATAATGTAGATGAAAATACAGCTGAACATGTTTTAACGAGGAATTCACAATTGTATTGGCGAAAAATTTGAATTTTTATGAAGCCACTCGGAAGATAACAAGACGTTTATCGATAGGACTGAGATTTGTGAGCAATTTAATCGTGGGGGAAGAGAATATCGAGCCACAATATACTTCAATGGAATGTAGTATCGAATCGACGAGAGTTCTTCACAGAGAGTTCGTCAGTGCAGAGCTAAAAAGAGTCAGTCAGCCATAACTGAACTACAAAAGCTGATATTTTGGTTATGGAAAATGCGATGAAAAATGCGATTAGTTGAATGGCATTAACTGACCATTCCAGCAATTGTCTGGCAGTTGAGTAGTCATTAGAAGAGGTCGAGAGGGACTGAGTGGTTGGAATCTCATAGAGAGAATTCCATTGTAAACTCCCACAATCGAATGAGCATCACAGTCTCGAGGAGATCTGAAATAATAGAAATATCGATATTTATTCGTTGTATTTAAGTAAACCACGGCAATCGTTGAAAAAATACTTAATCCAGATATGTTACGTAGAGTTAGTTGCATTTTTCGGTGGCAGATTTATTTGCTTATGCGTTATACAGTATAAATGATACTCACTCGTAGAGGAACTTGGAGAATGTCATATTGGAAGTATTGAGAATGAGGAGGAGATTTGTAGTCGAATTTAGAATGTAAATGAAATCGGAGTTTTGCGGGATATGGAATGACTGGAATAATTTCTTTTTTTGCATTTGTTATTCAAATAAAATAGGTATGAACTCACAGCTGAATCGATTAGTGGACTTTCGACTCTGATCACTTTCTCATTCACTTTTTCCACAACAGCCGAATCATTCTCTCGGAATACATTTCGTGGATGGATAATGGGTAGGGTAACTCGAATTGTGCTAAATCGTGGTAGTTACGATTCGATACCTCAGTGAATAGATTCTTGGCAAAAACCAAACAATATGGTCACAATACGGTAGACGATCGAAATTAATATAACTTTGTATATTCATACTAAACGAAAGAAACTGAGTTAAATGGCTGACAGTAAAGGCACCGTTGAATTCCCGCAAATCGGTTGATGGTCTCATCTGGATTTCCTGCCCGGTGGGAAACATAAGAAATAGAGCAAAAGAACACGGCACTCAAGGGGGGGGGGGGTCGAACCACCGTGAGCAGGGCGGAAACACCAGCACACTGGCAGTACACTACTCAGTCAGTTGTTGTAAGCGGAGGCGAAGTGCGCTATCTCTTCGCGGTCAGCTGAATAGACAGACAAAGTAGATTAACGATGACCGGAAGCACCTCCGGCCCGGTGGACAACATAAGAAATAAGGCAAAAGAACACGGCACCGATGTGGGGTCGAACCACCGTGCGCAGGGTGGAAAGACCAACTCACAGGCACTACACTACTCAGTCAGTTGAGAGAGGACGAGTAGAGATGCGCTATCTCGCCAGGGCCTGCCGACTAGACAGACAAATAGATCAATGATGACCGGAAGCGCTTCCTATTTGAATACTCGTCAACGTCGGATATCGATCGACTGCCCTTTGGGAGGAGTCACTTCCTATGACTTTCATTGTCTCACGTTGGCTTTATTTATCTACTTTCTTTATCTTTTATCTCTCATCTCTTGTTTTCCGAATGTTTCATATCTTCCGTATCTAAATAGTGTATCGCTCCTGTCAAGGCCAATCGTACCTCGGCTTTTCAAATTTACCGTATCTTCTTCTCACGTCTACCGTACCTCGACCCTTCAACCTACCGTACCCCTCGTTTGACGACTATCGTATCTTGGCCCGTCAACTACCGTACCCCTCGTTTGACGCTTACTGTACCTCGACCCTTCAAATCTACTGTACCCTCGTTTGACGCTTACCGTACCTCGATCCTTCAAATCTACTGTACCCTCGTTTAACGCTTACCGTACCTCGACCCGTCAACCTACCGTACTCCTCGTTTGATGCTTACCGTACCTCGGCCCTTCAACCAACCGTACTCCTCGTTTGACGCTTACCGTACCTCGACCCGTCAACTACCGTACTCCTCGTTTGATGCTTACCGTACCTCGAACCATCAACCTACCGTACTCCTCGTTTTACGCCTGCCGTACTTCGACCTTTCAAATCTACCGTACCCTCGTTTTACGCAATACCGTACCTCGGCTCTTCAACCAACCGTACCCCTCGTTTGACGCTTACCGTATCCCGACCCGTCAACTACCGTACCTCTCATTTGACGCCTATCGTATCTTGACCCGTCAACAACCGTACCTCTCCTCTCACGCCTTACCGTACCTCTTCTCTCCAAACCTACCGTACCTCTCATCTCGCGCCGAAACATACCAGATTTTGTTCATTATCGATTTTAGATGGAATCAGGGAATAGTCGCGTTTGCGACCTCTGTTCAGCTCGAACTTCGGACCATCGTCGGATTCATCTCAATTCTTTCGAGAGAGATGAATCCTTCGGTAATCTGATTGTGTCATCTGCCGACTCTATTCGACTCCGTCTCTTATTTGAGACCAAACCCAGGATCACACTGTGTACTTCACATTGGAATGCAGAGAAAACAGTTCAAGTCAGTTATCATCTCTATCGCTCTTCTCGACAAGATAATAACAAGAAAATGTGAAATACAAAATAATCTTATTATCATAACCAAGTTATCGATTATCTAAAGATTACCGTACTCCCAGATCCCCGACTATCTCAAAGATACATCCGAGACAGCCGAGGAAAGGGCGTATCGAGAATCACTAGCTATTCCTAAGCTCTTCCAACCCTCTTACGTTAAACCTACTCGTTGTGTACCTACCGTACCCCACAATACGACTACCGTACCCCATGTACCATTTGTAACCCCGACCAAAAAAAGATTTGTACTTACTCCTATCTCAAAGTTGCCTCCTAGTTCGTTACCTACAGACTACCGTACTCCTAGTAAGCCCCTGAATAGTCCAATATCCAATAATATACCTAATTCACCTTATTCCCCGCCTCCCTACTCTCCTCCTTCCTTCGATTCTTCATCTTCTTCTTCCTTCCATCCTCCCTCAACTCCCCTCAAGTCCCTCACTCTTGGCCGTCGTCGTCCCGCGGAAGCTGTGAGTGCTGTAAAATTCAATCGATATTTTGCTAAATTTACCGTATCAGACCGATACTACCGTACCCCCGAAAAAGTCAATCGATCCGACACAACTGAAATCAACTGCTGCAAAGAGTATATTCGCTAAAGAGGTAGCTAACTGTCTGTTTTCGTTCTACCATTCTAATCATCAGGTTCTGTCCACTCAACTCAAAACGTCGACTACAAGTTCAGCCGGCCCTGATTTTTTGACGCAACAATTCACTGCGGCACCAGAGTCTGCTGATCCTAGTTGGGATCAACTTTACTTTGTGAACATGAAAACACTCTTTCCGGTGTTCACTCGGTGCTGCTTGAATTGTGGCGGCAAACTGAAGGGACCGGTTAAACTGATCCCGAAGGGAACTTGCCCTGAGATTAGGTGGATCTGTGAGGAGTGTGGGGATGGAATTTGGACCGGACAAGACACTATAGAGGGAACAAAGCGATACCAGGCAAATTTCGATGTGGTGAATGCCATGCACGCAACTGGACAGAGATTCGAGGTCAGAGATCAAAGAACGACATGCAACGGGTTACTGTAGCCATAAACAATATCGATTTTCTGAAAATACCGTAATTCTCAGGGGTGGTCATCGGCTTTTGAGCTTCTCAATGCTGCGTTCATCTCCAAAGTGACGCATCACGACGTTCTGTCCACGTACTCGTGCCCAGCGGGTATCGAATTGAGAGACGAGAAGATGGATGGATGGATTGATAGGGCTAGACAGGCCAATCCGGTTAGTTACTGCTGGTAGAGTATCCGGCGCAATAGTATTGGCCAAATACAATCATCCATTAGAATCAAGTGAATATCGTATGGATACAGTAGTCTCTTTCTAGGATGGGAATATCGGACTGGGCTACGATGCCCAGTACGATAGCCCTGGGCATTGTGCTACCATCGGGAAGGTGGACGGGGTAGAGGTCAAGACGGGACTTTGCCTGGACATTCAGATCTTAGAGAGAAAGGAGACAGGTTAGTGGTTACTCTGTCTATGATACAGTTTCCAAAGATATTTAGAAAACATCTCATGCCGCATGGAAAAAGAGGGGATGAAGCGCTCAATCACCAGGATGATTGACGTGCTGGAGAAGGAGAAATTGACGCTATCTGACGTGATTACTGATCAGAGTAGTAGTGTTCAGGTATTAGAAGTAAAATCATGCGATTATAGTAACTATCTATTTTAGACTTTCATGCGTGATTCGTTCCCCTCCATTTTTCATCGATTAGATCACTGGCACGTAAAGAAGAATGTAAACAAGGCGATGAAGAATGTAGGTTATCCACCTACCGTATACCTGATCATTCTAATGAGTTCAGAAAGGGAAAAGGAAGGCGTACAAGGACCTTGTCAAGCTCATCCCTCGCTTCAATAGATGTTGGTACATCGCATTGGAGCAGGGAGAGGGGGACTCGGACAAGATGCGAGAGCTCGTCAACTCCTTCCTCATGCACATCATCAACAGGCACACTTTCCAAAAGTTAGAACGTGCAAAGAATGGAGAAAAGGGTTCAATTTCAAGGACAAGCGATTCAAGAAGGTTCACAAGTGTCCCCACAAAGCTTTGGATAAGAAACGTGACACATTTTATCTGAAGAAAGGCTCACCCGCGCATGAAGCAATGGCCGAGATTCTGCTTGACCCCCGTGTGCAGGTTTTCGCTCCTGGAAAATGCGAATTTTTATTAATTGAATTAACAGGATGCAATTTCCCGAGTTTCGCTGACGAAAACTACAAGCTACAACGAAATGCTCCATTCAATCTGTCTGATCTACACATCGAAACGAGTATACTGGTCAGCCTTGAGCCACACATATTAAAATATTCTTTTTTTTGCAGCAAAAAGCCTTTCTACATCGCGCGGTCTGCTCTCGCTCAAATGCACCACAACGCAATTATGGAGGATCGTTTGGATGGAGTAAGGAAAGTGAAGTATGTACGAGTGTGTGTGAAGAAGGGAAGAGGAGATGTCAGGAGAAAGGCGAGGTTTCGATGTTTACACGGGTTTCGATGTTATTTCAAAAGTATTTAGGCCAAAAAATTAACTAATTTTAATTTACAGAGATGGACGGGCGGACTCAAGCACAAGTGGAGGAAAGAATTAATGGAGAAGGCGAGGAAACTACTGCGAGAGGGACAAGATAACAGAAGAGCGGAAAGGAAGGAGAAGAAGGAGGCAGCAAAGAGGAAGGAACAAGAAGAGGACAAAGAAGAGATCGAAGATGAATTAGCGGAGATGAGTGACATAGAGGAGGAGGAAGACAGAGAAGAGGAGAGAGATATGGGAGTGGAGGAAGACGAGGAATCAAGCGAGAGTGAAGAGGAAGAAGAGGAGAAAGAGGAGGAGAAGACAAAGAAGGTAAAGAAATGGATTAATGATGAGGAAGAAGGTAACAAACCGATCGATACGGATGAGAGAGAAGAGAATAAGGAGGAGGAAGAGAGGGAGGATGACAAAGAAGAAGAAGAAGAAGAAGGAGAAGAAGAAGAAGAGGAAGAAGAGAAAGGAAATAATGAAGAGAACGAAGCACTGAAGAAAAATGAAGAAACAAAACCCGAACAGCAGCTCAGGAGAAGTACAAGATTAGCCAAGCATCACCAGTGTTATTAGCCATGACCACGTTTGTTTCTTATATTGTCATCAATACGATATTGTTATGCTTCGTCGGTTACTGTAGATTGATTGTGATAAAAGGCAATATGGTCGAATGAGTTCGCGCGCTAAAAATAAGCAATCTACCGCTACCGTACCTAGCACCTACCGATCGATACCGTTGGGTCGTACTAATCAGGGCTGGGATTTTTTGAAAAAAAAAATTCTAAAAACCCAACCCTCTGTATGAGAAAATCTGTGAGTGATACTCTCGAACAGGATCGTCATGAGCATATCACAAATATAATCTGAATTGGTCAATTCGAATTGTTTTGAATTGTTTGAATTTGTCAAAAATTTCAAAAATAAAAATAAAAAAATCCCAGCCCTGATACTAATCAACTGCTACCGAAACTTACGATAATCGAATTCTACATCACTTCACGTGACAATAGTCAACCAACACCCGAGTCTACCGGTCAAACAATAAATCATTACCGTACCCGACGAGGCATAACAATCAGTCGATACCGTACCTTGCGGGTCTTGAGCCAACGCGAGATGCAGTGGAAGGCGTGATTACAGTTGCCCCAGGCGACGTCTCACTTGCTCTTCGCATCCGAAGCCTGACAGGAGAAGAACTTATTCACGGCACTCTGGCTAGTCTATGCAAATTGAGGCACATAGTCAAAGAGCACAAAAATAATGGACGATGGTCTCACAACGAATTCAAATTTGTAATTTTGACAAGAATGTTGTGGTATTTACTCTAGAATACAGGAGTAATATAATAGAATTTATTTATTTTGTTAAAAAAAATTACTATTATTATTTATTTTATTAAATAAAATCAGTTTGCCGCCTGACATGTTGTGACACCTGTTATGACCTCGCACCCTACATGTACACACTCACATATTATCCTAAAATTACACACTTCCTGATAGTCATGATAAACCACTATTATTAAACTATTTTTTTGAATTTTATAAAAAAATCTCTTCAAGACCGCGCGTGCATTACACGAGCAGGGGTTGACGAGGTGGAGGAACCTCGTACGAAACCCACGTTGTCAGTTTTGGCAACCCCGTCTCCCGTCTATGCACGCGACACTTGTCTTCAGTGTTATTTCATGTTGTTTTATGCCAGTATAAATTTTAGCTTCTACCTGGTTGGCCTGGCTCTCGATGCACAGATCCATGATGTGGTTGCGGCAGATGGTATAGTTGTCCACCACAATGTCCCACGCCCAGAGAGCGACCGCCGACCACTTCTTCACCTGCAAAGATGATGGTTTAATAATAATAATAATATAAATAATAATAATAATTCACTGGCATACAACAATGCTAAGGGAGCGAAACAGTCATGTCCCTAGCAGGTACGACAACAATTGTTTTCGTAGTACACACTAAAGAATTTCATGTACCCGGTCTTGTATCTCCTACGCCTATTTACATTTTAACAAAACAAAAAAAACAAACATCGAAAGGATTTCAATATTATTCAATGGATGCAACATCAAGTGAAACGTACACAATGGGATATTACTATGTGATGTTTGTGTTTTGTACCTGGTCGAGTACCTCTCGTACAAGGGTACACTCCGCAAAGCTTTCCCGGGTATGTACAAGAAGTACAGCAGGTACAAGAAATTCTAGAGCAGATAAATAGGTATTATCAATATATTTAAATTTTTAAAAGTAACTAAGATTAAGGCAAAGGGTAAAATGAGTCCATAGGCACGGCCGATTGTTTACGAGATAAACATATTATTATTTTGATAATAATGACAATTTTTCTTGCTTTAAACGCCTTTTTACGGATGCGGGATAAATCAAGCAGGCTGAACATGGGCTGTTTTCATACCATCTGTCTTGGTTCGAATTTCCTCTTTATGTTGCATCTGCTAGCACTATCGTATCACCTAAATTCTAAACTACCGTATACCTCGAATCGCTTGTGGTCATGGCCGACATCCGCCTTCTGCTCGTCCACGTCCATCAGCTCGTGCTTGATCTCGGCAGCCATTGTCGGTTAAATTGTCGATTGATGAGTGACCTGCAGAAATGGGGGAAATGTATAGACGATAATATACACGATATAGTCAAAGGCCAAATAGGTTCTCGCTAGCGAGGATACACACGTCCGCGTGACGACCTGATCATGTCGGCAAACGGATATTTTTTTTGAATGTTTCATGCTTTTCTAACAACTAAAACCCGGCAATTTTATCAACAAATTGAGCAATAATCACGTCGGAACGCGATTTGAGGCATTTCTGCACGAAATACCTGCGATGACCCCATTTGGCCAAGAATAGTTGACAAAGCGACTCTTAGCGTAGTCATCAATAATTGTAGTTAAATTATTCACCTTGTGGCACCGATTTCTCCTCGCCCTGCTGCTCATCTCCGTGAATGCAGAGTGCTGACAATTCATTCTTTCTCATCCAACCAGTCAATCAGTCTTCCTCTTCGTGTCAAGGAAGACGATACCCTTGCATTCAGACTGATTCATGATGTCGTTCAAGACTGCCATCATACGAGACTTCTTGGCGTGCTCGTCGATGACCTGGAAGAAAAACATTGCTTGTAAACTCAGCATGATATACACTTATAGAATACATAAATAAAAATTCCAGCCAAGTATAGGCATGATCTAAAGGCTGTAACGCCCGGCTTAATTATATTTGGAAGAGACCGTTGTTATGTACCTTTCGCATGGTCGATCTCTTTTTGTAGTGAGCGAGGAGAGAGGCCTCACCGGCGATTCTCTCGAAGACGTCGTTCATAAACGAGTTCATGATCGACATGGCCTTTGAGGGAACTCCGGAGGGAGGGTAGACTAAACATGTGATTGGTAATGAAATCAGCATTAAAGTGATAAAATATACCCACATTATAGCTAATAAAACAACGTTACGAGGTGATAAACACAAGTAAATCCCCGCATTTTGGCTGCGTCGCTACGCTGCCAAAATGAAGCACATGTGCGCAATGCGTATTCTTCGGTAACTATGGGCAATATATATATATACATACATACTTTGGGAAATATAAATAACAAATACATCGCGAAATAAACAAACAAATCGATAAATAAAGAAAATACAAGACAAATCACACAGGTCCGAAAACTTGTGAGAATTGGCAAAATGCCAGCATCTGGACAATCATTCGTGGCGAGACCTTGCGCGTTTAGAATTTTTCATAGGGATTACTGTATTTCAACTGTTCTTTATTTTTGTATTTACTGTCCCTTTAAACAATAATGAGAGAGAAATGGAAAGGTCGATTGTGAAAAACGAATGTAAAAGTCTTCTCATTGATTGCGTCCAACCTGAAAATAAAATATAATTGTAAGTTCTCTCAAGCGCACTCATGGCTTGCGCATTTCGATTTTGATACAAATTTCCTATTAAATTGTGCAAGCCGGCCCGCAGCTCTTAATAATAGCCTCCCATTCCGCCTAGCACCTTTAAATTCATGCGGACCATCAAGACGATAAAAGTGGGGTACTATTTATTATTTTAACCTAACCTCCTATCCGCCATCAACCTTTCCCTTCATAATACGCCCTCGAAAAACCCAAAATATTTTTTTCCAACTCCCAGTTGCGTAAGTTATGATTGTGACACGAACAATAGTTGATTCACCAATCAACTCGGCTTGGTTACGAATCGAATATCAATACCATGACGTCAAGATCATCCCAATCACCGATGGTCAATAATTTTATTATTATTAAAAATGCAATGTATCTCATTGTTCTCACCATCATGAGCAGCTTCTTGTACTTTCCATTTGACTCAGCTACTTGATCTTTCAACTTCGTGTTCTGTAAAAAAATTATCAAATATTATTTACACAAGGAGCGATCCTAAATGCTCACTTCTCTCTCCAGTGCATCCATTCTCAATCGAATCTCGTCGATCATTGAATACATCTCATTACGCACCTGGAAAACAACAATTTGAGTATATGTTCTTCCACTCAGAATATGAATAGCTTTGAATACATATTGAAAGTTGGGAAGTTATACATTTCTGTAGATTCTAAACACGAAACAAACGTTCATCAATTGTTTTTCAATGACTAAAAGAAACTAAGTAGGGTGGTGAAAACGGTACACGTGAATGTACCATCGGTAAATCGATTCCCTATTGGCAGGGTAGGTAACATGATACTGCGAAAACGTGCGAAAATGACACTTAAAGCACAGTTACTCTATTTTTGATCATTTCGTCATCGGTGTACTATTGGAAAACAGATTTTCCCTCATCGTGTACCGCTGTACACGTACTGGTACGCGAACCGCCGTTAGCCACCCAAAAACAAACCTGTTCAGAAATCGATTTCTTCATTGTTTCTTGTAATTCCTCAAATCGTCTTTCTTCATCTTCTTCTTTTCTTTCCTTCTCTTTTCCTCCCCTCCTTCTTTTCTCTTGAACAGATCCTATCCGGTCTCTTTCCACAGAAGCCCTCTCGAGATTTTTGAGAGCTTCCTAAAAAAATTCTATCTTTGATGAAGCGATGAAGTAATCGCAAGATGCCCAGCCATTCGAACAGTCGGCCAGAACAATACGAATAATGCTAACTACATTTCGCCATTTTGATAATTGATTTATTTGTGCTCGTTCTTTCTGACATGAAATATACTCACCGGGAATTTCGCCTTGCAGATTTCGACGGTCAATTGGTTCGAGTTGAACAGTCGTACTCATTGTTCACCCTTTGTTCGTTTCACAGTAATTTCTCCTCCGTGCACACCAACGATTTTGTACTGGTATTTTGTCCTTGAATCATTCACCGGTCTTCTGCAAAGATGGAATAGAAATATCTCACTGAATATTCTACGGGTTATTTGAATCTTCGGTCATTATTCATAATTTATATTTCTATACAAAAGCACAGATCAATATGCAAAAATATCAAAGTTCCATTTGACTCACGGTAATTTGAGGGAGAGAGTCTCCAATGTAGTTATCTCATTCACAAATAATGAACTCTCCTCGCTTGCACAGAAAAATAAGAGAGGGGAATCGTCGTTAGCAATGATTGTCTGAACATTCGAATATTGAGTGCTTCCAGTGAAATATTGACATCATATTTCACCAATGGAAACTAAGTATCGTACGCCAAGAACACTTTGTACAAAGGTGCGACACGGTGTCGCACAGTGCGACACTTTTTCGCACCTTTTTCGCACTTTTCAGTTTCCGTTGAAATTCGCCTCGAAATATGATGATTTTATGGTGTCGCTTGTTTGCGATCGATTCATATCTCAATTTGCTACTTCTCTGGTAAAATAAAATTTTAAAATAATATTAAACAAACTTTTAAATGCTATTAAAAGAAAAATTTAAAAATTCAATCAGTTTTCAATTGCGAGCAAGGATACGGAAGGTGCAATGGTACGATGTGTACTCTCCACTTTGGTGTTCCGCCCGTCTATCACTATCTTCAGAGCTACCAGTAATAATTTTCCTGTGATTATTGATCGACTTTCGGCATTCTCACAGTCCATTGCATCGGTCTGAACTTCGTTTTCGACTATGGCAGCCAACTAACAATGATAACACAAGTTTCTCGGTGATCGAATCAATATATCATGCTTAGCATGTATACCGTGTCTATTTAAAAATATATATGTTGACATTCGGTAGGACTGACGACTTACAATAAAATTAGAATAGAAAATATCCATAATAAAGCAAATCAGTTGAAATCAAGACGAAGACAAACTACCGTAATCTCAACACATGATACCGTATGACACATACCGAAAAGCCGCGACTTTTGCAATATATAGCATATGATCCTTACCAAGATATTTTTTTAAATAGTGATCTGCATGGGATAGAAGAGTTATATATCGAGCAGTACAGTAGTGTGCGCGCATAAGGTGTGCGGTAGGCAAATACAGGTTGTTTGTATGTGCACGGATAATTACATATATTATTGGTCACAGGTTATGTAAGAGAATTAACGCACAAGATGGTTGCGATAATTTTTTTTCGAAGCACGCTTTGATTCTAGTTTGTTCTTAAACCTCGAAAAAAATTATATTATCAGCCGAACTCCCGCAGTCTACCTTATGCGCACACACTACTGTACTTTAAGGTAATTCTTCTATCCCACGCAGATCACTATTTAAAAATATCTTGGTAAGGATCATATGCTATATATTGCAAAAGTCGCGGCTTTTCGGTATGTGTCATACGGTATCATGTAGGGTTGGCCATTTGACTCTTTTGTAGACTCCTTGAATCATTTTTAAATTTCGAATTACTCTAACCCTGAGCACATGCGATTCTCTCCAAAGGCTGTAGCTCATGGGTTTGTAATTGAAACGATGATATTTCAGATAAATAATAACTGAATGCTCAAAATATAAGAAAATAGTATCTTGGTTTACCAATTTCTTACTTGCGAAAATCGTTAGGAGTCAAGTGAATCCTAGGTGAGATTCACTAGACTCTCATTCTTTACTTTTTGAGCGGTTGTTAGAAAGTCAAATGGCCAACCCTAGTATCATGTGTTGAGATTACGGTAGTTTGTCTTCGTCTTGATTTCAACTGATTTGCTTTATTATGAATATTTTCTATTCTAATTTTATTGTAAGTCGTCAGTCCTACCAAATGTCAACATATATATTTTTAAATAGACACGGTATACATGCTAAGCATGATATATTGATTCGATCACCGAGAAACTTGTGTTATCATTGTTAGTTGGCTGTCATAGTCGAAAACGAAGTTCTGACCGATGCAATGGACTGTGAGAATGCCGAAAATCGATCAGTAATCACAGGAAAATTATTACTGGTAGCTCTTAAGAGAGTGATAGACGGGCGGAACACCAAAGTGGAGAGTACACATCGCACCATTGCACCTACCGTATCCTTGCTCGCGATTGAAAACTGATTGAATTTTTAAATTTTTCTTTTAATAGCATTTAAAAGTTTGTTTAATATTATTTTAAAATTTTATTTTACCAGAGAAGTAGCAAATTGAGATATGAATCGATCGCAAACAAGCGACACCATGAAATCATCTTATTTCGAGGCGAATTTCAACGGAAACTGAAAAGTGCGAAAAAGTGTCGCACTGTGCGACACCGTGTCGCACCTTTGTACAAAGTGTTCTTGGCGTACGATAGTAACTCACTGCATTTGAGCACTTGACAACAATTATATTAGGAGACAAATTAATCGCGGTCGCATAAGTCAAAGAAGGATTTTCATATATGAGTTTGCCCCTGAAATATCTTTCCTTTTTATCTTCTTACTCTTAATTTATTTCACCTGTGAATTGCCGTTAAATAGCATCGGCTCAGCTTTTCTTCTTCTACATCCACAATAATTCCATTCTTCGGATCATCACAAGCGCGATAAATGACTTTTCTTCCATTTATCTCCCTGCTTAGCAACATGTTGCCATTACACGACTCTCCCTGTAATTAATACGTTTACATTTTTATTAATATTGTATATGGCATACATTTTTGAGGTCACGAATGAAAGTAACTTGAAATTTACCGGGCGGGTGAAAAGTCGCTTTGTAGATCTGAAATAAGGAAATAAAATCGTAATACTAAATAAAAGCAATTACCTTGTATGTGCTAGTTTTGAAATATAGTGCGTCGCCAAAGCACTCATAACAATTCTAAATTATTTCTCCGTCCCACGATTTGATCGGTGTGACTTTTTGGCCACTGGAATGAGTTAAAATGGAATTACATTTATTTGAAGACTCACTTATAGAGAACGAAAATCGTCGAATTTCCATAACTCGCATGGAAAATTGTACCTGCAATTTCTCAGTTGTTTATTACCATCATTGATGATCACGATTTCAAACTACTAAAGATGAGTGAGAAAGTCTCTCTATTTTCCACTTATTCACTCTCTACATTCTCTTTTCTAGGATATTTTATGTAGAAACTGCAAACTAACCATCGGAAGCCTGGTGAGGAATGAGATTCTCAAAAATTGGTGTTATCTTCTCGAACCTGAGTGAAGCCATGACTGAAAATAATATAATTGAAATTTAATTGCGAGCAATTTGGATAGAATTTAGAAACGAATTGATGAATAAGAGAGGCGAAATCAATTCACGCTGTCGATCAACGCCTTATCACTAGCACCTGAAAAAGAGGCGTGCCAGCTTTACAAGGTCAAAGGGTTGATGTTTTAAAATGAGAGAGAGAGCCAGAAACCTCTGTGAATTAATCAATGCTAAATTCGGAATGTCCTAGATGAGGAATTTCTATGCATACATAAGTAGAGAGAGAAAGAGAGCGAGGGAGATAATTTCGGAAATAAACCGATAAGTCTGCTAAAGCGGAGTGATTTCATAGTAAATTCCACTTCGCTTCTTATCCTTTTATACAGTCAAAATAACATATTGTGAACAAAGTATTATAAGATATCATAAGTTATTATAACTATTTATAACTTATTTTTCTTGAGGTTCCCAGTGAACCGAAAAATTCGAAATTTTGGCAGTCGCCTTTTTTCCGCTTGTGAATAACTTATTACCGAACAGAATTTTAATAAAAATTCATTTAAAAAAGTTCTGGGCGGTTTCCCGTAAATCGCAATTTGAAACCAGAGCCGGGACGCGGGCGAGCCAGAGCCGGGATTCCTAACAAGCCGGATCGGGAAATTAGAATTCGAATTTACTGCTATTCAAATACCTCGCCAGGCTATTGTTGGCTTGGAGTTCCAACCGCTCGCGCACACCCAACTGTGGCAACGGTTTATCGGTATCCAGGCGAGAAATTTGAATACGAAATCTAATTCCCGGATCCGGCTTGTTAGGAATCCCGGCTCTGGCTCGCCCATGTCCCGGCTCTGGCTTCAAATTGCGATCTACGAGAAACCGCCCAGAACTTTTTAAAAAGATATTTTATTAAAATTCTGTTCGGTAATAAGTTATTAACAAGCGGAAAAAAGGCGACTGCCAAAATTTCAAATTTTTCGGTTCACTGGGAACCTCAGGAAAAAGAAGTTATAAATAGTTATAATAACTTATGATATCTTATAATACTTTGTTCACAATATGTCATTTTGACTGTAAGTGAAATGTTGTTGACTTTCACCAAACTGCGCGTGATTCCTCATTGATAAGAAAAGGTGAGGAAATGTATTATGTGTACACAAGGGATTTGTTTAGTCTTTTAAAATTATATTTTTGTGGTGATTATATTCACCCTTTCGTTTATTTAAGAAATATTCACGAATATCGGTGAAGATGATTCCAATCCTCATGAAATATTTAACAAAAAAAACATTATTTGAGGACAAACAAGCAACCTTAGAATCATAATAAGTGTTACGGAGAAAATGAGCGAAAACTCGAAATTCCAAACCTCCAAAAAAATGAGATAAATGGAAGTGAGAGATGGCCTCTCGATTCTACACGCTCTCTCACTCGTGACCCCTTTCGGGGGTTTGAAAAGTCGGTGGAATGATGTGGAGAATGTGAAGTCGCCCAATCAATTTCTTATCGCACGATCAAAGGCTCAAATTTCGCCGCTTTTATGGGAGAAAATATTGGGAAAGCGATGAATTGAGATTGCTGAGTGAGGGACTACGCTACGGAAAATCTTAAAATTGAATTGTGACGTGGAAATGTTCATAGTTGATCGTGCCGGATGAAATATGTAAAATAAAGAAAAAATCGATGCGAACACCGTACCAAATTAGCGAATTGATCTTGAAAAAGATACATACGAGAGGGATCGACAAACAAGATATATTCATTGATGCAAAATTCTTACGCCGATTTTGTTCACTTCTCAAAGAAATATTGATCGAAGTCAAAAGGAATCTACTAAAGCGGAATGTTTCATCAGAAATATAACTCTGATTTTTTTTATCATTTTATCAGTGATATGGTGTCGGCCCAAGCTTAGTGAAAATTAAAACGATTCCCATCCTCAAGAAAGATTTAAGAAAAAAAAACATTATTTGCGTACAAACAAGCAACGTTAGAATTATAATAGGTGTAACGGAGAAACCGAAGACTCGTAATTCCAAACCTCCAAGAAGGGGTTAAAAGTGAGATAGATGGGAGAAAGAGGAGATGCCCTCTCGATTCTACACGCTCTCTCACTCGTGACCCCTTTCTAGAGCTTTAGAAAGTCGGTGGAAAGATGGGGAGAATACGAAGTCGCCCAATCAATTTCTTATCACACGATCAAAGGCTCAAATTTCGCCGCTTTTTGGGAGAGAAAATATTGGGGAAGCGATGAATTGAGATTGGTGAGTGAGGGACCACAGGATAGATTTCAATTGAATTATTGTGAAGTATCGAATGCGTTGAAATGTCGAATGCAGAAAACCAGTCCAATACACAATCGCAAGATCGTGATCTCACTCATTATTCGGAATACAATTCGGTGTATTCAGAATCGTCACTATTCTATTAGTAGCTCGCATTGAACCAACTATGCTATCAAAAATGTGTCGTTTGAGACAATATTGAAGCAATTCAGTTGCGCAGTATCGGGAACATAGTTAGCCGTTGTTAGGTAATGGCCATGCAGTCAAACAATTCCATGCGCTATATGTAGCGAGATAAATTGAATCGACTCAATACCATTATCATATTCAATTTATAAATCGTTTTCAAACGTGAGTGTGAATATTCAATCTCTTCTTCTCCCTTTTTATTACTCATCTTCTTATCGCAGTCGAGGCTTCGGTCGTGTCAAGCTTTGAAAAGAGAGAAAAGACAAAGATAAGAAACGCCGAAGTGAATTGTATACAAGAGGAGAGAATCACTTGAGGGATTCGAAATGATAACAGTGGAATAAGATTTCACAAAACAACTCGTTTTCACAAATAACGGGAAACATAAACTGGAGGATGAGGGAGAATGCAATATTTACATTGTTTTTTTTCTTTAAAAATATTGTTTATCTATTTACTATTCAAATATGATCGTCTTCTTAATCTTTTCTTCTCAATAAAATATTCTTCCTCTTCTTCTTTTTCTTCTATTTCATCATCAGATTTCTTCTCTTTTTCATCGTTTTCATCACTCAAATCGATAATGTCCACATTCGATTTTCGACGCTCTTTGGCTGCGAGAGAGGCGTTCCTTCAAATAATCGATAAACATGCTAATTTCGTTGGATTCGAATTTTTATCTTGACCTACGAGATTGGCTCCCTTTGTATTAGAAAAAGGCATTTTCCAAATGACTACAAAAAACAATTCTCAAGAGATTTAAGATTTATTTTTAATATTAGCAAAAATACCTCTTCTTCCTCTTCTCTTTCCTCTCTCGTTTTCTCTTATTTTGAGCACGCCTCGCAGCTTTTTTCTCTTTCAATTCTTCTTTTTTCTCTTCCTCACTTTTCTTTGGAAACTCGGGAATCGGAGATACCCGTTCACCACTGAAAATTGTCCATTTCATGTTGCATTTCCGATAGTGTATCATTATACTCAGAGCTGGAAGTCTCCAACTTCCCTTACTCTGGAGATGTTGTCTCCAGGTTAGAGAGCATGCGAAACAGAGAGGTGGGAAATCACTTCTCCTAATAATTGGAAATGTGAACACTCCAGAGTAAGGAAAGCTGGAGACTTCGATCTCTGAGTATTCGATAAATGTAAAGGATGTAACCATTCAATTGTTTTTTTACCAATTTCAAACGCTAATAATCAATCAGTGATGAATACAATTACAGAAATACAATATATGTTCCGGGAACTTAAGAAATTCATTCTTTTGACTTACTTGCATTGAGCGATATATCGAATTCTCAACAGTCGAAGTTGTTCCTCTCTTCCTCTCTTAAATTCTTCCATTTCTTTTTGGCGTTGCTTGAAGAAGCGTCTATCCCTGATGCATTACATTTTATATTGATTTGTAGTAAACATTAAATGTTTAGACTCCAAGTTGATTTTAGTCTGACTATCGATTGAGCAGGAAAATGTCAAGTTAAATAAGTAAAATATATATTTGTGTAAAACTCACTTAGCTGTTTTCTTCCCCATTTCCTTCTTGTAATCCGCCATTACTGCTTCAGATTCCATCTACAAAATAGTATAATTTAAATTACATTTTAATTTTTTTTAAAAGTGCTAAACCCACAACTACGTCTTGCTCGAGATCGCTGGTATAATTTTTTCTCTCAATTATTCAGTCCCAACTAGTTACATAACTGAGAAAATGCTTTCAAAAATTCAATTTACATACCAAGGCATCCCGATCAATCCAGAATGGTTCTTCGTCATTACCGCGCTTGAGAACCTGAAAAATTGAAAATCAAATAATACGTAAACACAAACCATTAAGATATAATGTTGAACTAATGATGTAGTAAATATTGTTTTTGTTGTTCTTTGCTTTCGAATTGCTATACAATGTTAAATTTCCAGACTGAAGAAAGGGAATAGTTCCTGTTAGGGACTAATTGTTGGGTGAAATGTTCGAAAGATGAAAAAGTACCTTCAATTGCTCATGCCCAACAGTGAATTCCCCCTCCCAATCACAGAGAAGCTCTTGCTGAAATCAATAGATACTCACTAAGAAAGGAATTCTTAGAGAAAGTTCTCCTGACAAGTTTGATATCAGTAAATTCATAGTGTATGTATATGGAAAAGAGAACATAGTCAGTACCTTACCCCATCAGAATGCTCCACGAATCCATCCATTCCTTTGTAATCAAATCGAACGTCAGAATCGCAAACTGTATGGCATTTCCTCTCGCCAACGACGTGCTGAATCTGCAATTGTCTAAAATATATTTCCTGATTTTACCTTTAAAAAGTAATTTATAATACATATTTTATATATGTACATGTAAAATCTAAGTCTGCTCCGTGCAAAAATTACAATATTATAACTCACTTTTATTGAAGCCGCATTTGACGATCCCTGTAATGAAACACGGTAAGTAGGACTGATAAATGTTAATATTCTGAATTGCGTGTTTTACTACGGTCCGCGAACTACAAAAGTATCCATGATAAATATTGATGATTTTCATCTTTCGAGTCAAACTCTCCAAGACAAGATCTCGAAAACTCCCAAATAAATCACGAAAATACCTCATTGGACGAGTAAAGAGCGCACTGCGAAATCGGTCTTCTGCTCATTTTTGGGCGCGGCGGATCGAGCTGATATGCTAACAATTCATTATTTGGTATTATTCAAACCTACTGCTAAAATCTTTGCCTAATAATGTGCATGTTAGGAATACTAACATTGAAATGTTTCGATCATGTTTTAGATGGTGTGTATCTTCATTTACAATATAAAATCATCATTATTGTAAATGATTTGTAAATATATTAACGTATTCACTCACGCATCATCTGTTTCGCTGCTGTAGGATCTTGGTGAATATCTATCGGCGCAGAGGAACGATCTGCTGAAAATATTAAAACTGTGCCTGATATGAGTAATTGATTCCATTTCCGCGAATTTCTAGGAGCTAGAATGAGCGAAAATGCGAAATAGGTGGAAAGAGAATTTCTCGACGTTCTATCTGAACTTTACGATTTTGCCATAAAATGTAAAGACACACTCTGATTCTTTCACAGGAACAGAATGGTCACAACCATTTCGAAAACGCACTGAAATCTGAACTCCCAACGTGGCAAAATAAGTACGCAGCGGGATTGCATCGCAGCACATTTCGTTTTCCCTAATCTATCCCTATAAACACTAGCCATGAATCGGTCAAATTTAATGAAAAAAATGTGCTTACCTGCCCTTGCTATGAATGCTGTCCTCGGAGTCACTGAAATTTGAACTTTTTCTCACAAAATCTCTCGACATACTCAAAAATAGCCGAAAAGAAAGTGAAAATGGTAAGGAATCCGAACCTCATTATGAATTTGGCGAACTCAAGTGTAAAGCAGCGATCTTAAATGATATTAACATTTTAGCACAGAAACGAGCTACACAAACAAGATAAAAGACGCTTATGAGAGTGAGCGTTCTGTTCGCGCTCGGGCACACCACGAGGGTGCAGTTTGCGCACGCCTCCCGAGGACGAGTATTATGGTATGTACCAGAGAGGTAAACGCAAACTCATTTGTTTCACTTCGATATTTTCAAAATAAATATTTCTTGAGCGTATTTATTGTGTTTTTTATAGGTTCCACTTACCTTTTGCACATTACAAGAGCGAACGCGCTACTTAAAAATGGAAAGTTAAATGAAAAAAAAGAAAATGCAACTGGACAAACGATATGAAAAACGTGCAACTCCGCATAACATTTTGAGCAGATAAATCTCCGTCCCTGTTATGTATTTTGAGGTCAGAGAGCGCATTTTGAGGTCAGAAAGCGCACTAACGATAACGAAAAATCAAAGTTGCAAAATCATCATCGCCGGATTATCGGGGTCGTGGGCGTGGGCGATGCCAAATGATGACAATTAGGAGAAAAAAGAGCGTTTAATCTTCGTCGTTATTTCTTCACACTGAGATAAAATAATATTCCAACTATACTCGACCCCTCAACATTGCATTCTTCTTAGGGTTGACTTTAGGATAAAAATTAACACTATTTCTTTTCTAAAATTGAGAAATTATCACGGTTCTCTTATTGGAACCGGAGTTTCATATCTCCCCTCGTTGTTCGGTGGTTGGTATTATACCGGTATTCAATATCAAGGTATTCAATATACCGGGTATTGAAATTCCAATACGTGATTCATGAAATTCCAATACTTGATTCATTTATCTTAAAACCGGCAGCTCCAATCCTTTGTACCCGTTCCCTTTCTTACCCTTTTCCTTTCAATCACGAAAGCATACAAACTACTCGGGTCACGGGTGCACACTTTTCACATACGAATGTGTCTCATCACCGATAAAATCATTGATACGGGCGTGATTGCACAACCCACCACCGGATGCAAGATAAAAGCATCTTGAATCGCGGTCATTCGAGAGCGTTTGCTTCGAACCATGCTGCGGTTCTCTGTTGTCGCTGTGGCGCTCTTGTGTAAGTATTCATTTTTCTATTCTTTTCTTTACTGTAGTTTATGAAATTCGTTTAAATAATTTGATCACATCTCTTCATTTGAACACTCTCTACACACGTCAGTTTACAAGAGAGTAATATTAAAGATATCAAATCATATTATTTACAAGAATTTTAAAACTCTACATAACTATGAATATCGCTAACGGAAATAGCCAATGACATTTCACTCTAATTATGATTCTGCACATTTTTGCAAATTCACAAAAAGAGAGTTTAATATTTGTTGTGTATCTATGATAATTGGCTAAATTAGACTGGATACAACAATATTATAAAATTAAAAATATTATAATACGTTTTTTTCGGGTGTTGCAAGTGCCTCTTGCCCACAGGGTCTTACCCTCACACGCGCAGGAATCTGTCTGACACTCGCCGAGACGGGATACTACGGTAATAATGTCTTATCCTGCAAATTACAGATCGAATTAGATTAGAAATTTGATGTTTGAGTAACAGCACACGTTAAATACTTGAATGAGTTTAGTAATTACTATATCTGCTCATAGCTCCACAGCAAAGTCACTAAAATCACTGAGGTATAGATAAATAGCTGCCCTAGCACAATCTTAAATTGGCGAGTAGGTGCCTGTTCAGTTACTCTGACTGAATCGCAAATATCTTAAAGGGAATTGCGATTAGGATATCCGCAAAATGACTTCCTTTCCCAAAGGTAAAGTGAAGAACTCTGTACATTTCTCTCACAGAACTCTTCACTCGCATCTACAACCATGCCGTTCAAACCTGCAAT
Organism: Pristionchus fissidentatus; assembly: GCA_036245785.1. NCBI lineage: Eukaryota > Metazoa > Nematoda > Chromadorea > Rhabditida > Neodiplogasteridae > Pristionchus > Pristionchus fissidentatus. Next base: position 41,047,572 of record BTSY01000004.1, read on the forward strand.
GCGTATCAAGCGACGCCAATCATCGTCAGAAATCAACAGGTACTAGGAAAGTAAATGTGAGGAGTAATCAGCATTAATCGATCATCCAATATCGTCCACCGGTGGGATGCATGAATAGGGCCAGGGGCTATGCAGCCACAATATCGGAATGTGCCGGCAAATCGTGATATAACTCGGTCTTTTTTTGTCGCAAACAAAATACTAGAAAATGGGTTTTCTCGATGAAACAACTGAAAAAGCCCCTTTGAACCCCCTTCTTAATAATTTTCTTTTTTATTCTCAAATTTATGTGCATATTGTCGCACCCTTGTGGTGTACGATAAATAAATAAATAAATAAATAAAAAAGGTTTCGTGTCCCTTTCTGTCCACCTCTTGTAATCAATTTTATTGCTGGAAGCACAAAAAGTACCAGTTTTTTTCCAGGATCAAGATTACTGGACAAGCATGGTGACGGATTCGAACTACTTGGTAATCGGTTGGTAAACTGCTCTTTATCACAACGAAAAATCTCTTTATATTTATCGTATCATGCTGATAATTTTCGATTACCTTTCTCATCAGGTGAGCTCATTGGTCTAACGTCTTATTGTTTTATCCTTGATACCACCGCTCAATTTTTCCATCTCACGTTTCAGGTCTGCATTGCAACACGGCCACGAAGAAATGGGAGTGGTCTGACGGGTCGCAGCTCAACTATCGACCCGCCAAAACAACCAAAGGTTTCGCTCCGTCTACGATTACTTTTTCCGAACAGTTGCCTTTTCATAGTACTTCAGTAAAAATATGCTTACTTAATAGTCGTTCAATAAAGGGAAAGAATATGACAGATTTGGGATGTTTGCAATTCATAATGAGAAAGGGAAATGAAATAAATAGAAAATAAGGAGTCAAACATTGCAGACTTGTCTGCGCCTTGCACCAACGAGAATTACTCGTGGTACATCGAGAAGAGCGGGGAGTGGTACATGGGTAAGTTTCCAACAATTGATCGCCTTCTATCTTTGCTAGCGATGTCATTATCGAAACAAATGATACAAGTACAATGCAGTGTGTGCTTGATTGCATGAATATTCATACTTTAAGTGCCTCACAATACAATATTTATAATATTTATTTGTGTACCTAAGGAGATAAATATTGAAAATATTGTATTGTAAGTGCAGGGAAGGTCATAGAGACATTAAAACTGAGGTACTTATGACCACAGTTTCCCCTCTTCAGCCACGAACAACGTCCTCAAATTCTCGATGAACATCTATTGTCAATACGCACTGAACACAAACAGAGAATCTGATGATTTCTGCAGTGGATTCGCGGAAGACACCGAGAATTACACGTGCTATCAGGTAATTCTCTCAATATTGATCATATTTGCTGTGAGGGGAGCGCTGATCACGGTGAGGTTTTAATATAGGCTTCACACGTGTTCAATGCAGTTGTTTGAACTCTTGCCATCGCTATAACGCCCCAAAACAATGGTCATCACAGGCCTGTTCCAATGAGCGAAGCGCGAAAAACTCGCCAGGGGGCTTATCACAGATCACCATGGTCGTTCTCGATACTAGACTGGAATCGTGATACTTACGAAAGTTATTCGTAATATTCATCTTCGTTGAGGCTTCCTCCGCGCGAGCAAACTCGACTCAGGCTCAGCGAGTGTGCAAAAGTCTCGGCGGCACATTGCCGGCGGTTCACAATGCAAAGGTCAGTGATATCTAACAATAGTGCCTGTTATGTGCACTCTACCAGCCGTACTACAGTATTGCAAGACTCATATGATCGTCATCTAGGATCGAATAGGGGCGTGGGTTAGGGATTCGCACTAACCGAGGTAGGGATCAGTTGTCAGTCATTTCGGGCGTGTCGCCTCCATTGCTGATAAGGCGTGCAGATTAGGATGAAAATGACACACAACCGACCTAGAATGAAATTTTTTCTACACTACTTATTTGTCACACCATCTTCATAAACGAATCCCTTGAATCATAATAAACGAATCATAATTGATCTAGTCTTTTGTAATAAGGATATAATTCACAACATTTCTCCTTCCATCCCTCTCAGTGATCACCTTAGTGTAGTCTTTGATCTTCAAATCCCTTCCCCTCCACTGCGCAAGCATGTCCCCTCTAGATTATACAGACTCGCCGACTGGCAATCCATTAACGACTCTATTTTCCATCATAATTGGACCATTGCTCTTTCCCATCTTGATGCTAATCAGTCATACGATTACTTCGTAGAATTTATGAATAATTTATTAAGAATTTTTGTTCCCCTTTCAAAGCCTTCCCCCTTCTCTATATACCCTCGCAATGTCAAAATTCTTTATGGCAAGAGTAGGAATTTGACTAGAATCGCTCCAAATAGCAACGCGTGCATTGTTATGACTAAGAGATTCAATCGTGCCCTCAACAGTTTCCATTGTCGTGTAGAGAATAGAGTTGTCGCTTCTGCCGATTCCAAGGCTTTTTACAAATTATGTAGTAGTAGGTTAAATTCCCCCAAGTCCACTCCTTCTGGAATAATAGATACTAATGGTACTATCCTATTGTCCAATAATGATAAGTGTGTAGCCTTCTCCGATTTCTTTTCATCTGTTTTCACTGATCCCATGCATTCTCCACTCCCTTTCCTTTCCCCTTCAATGATCTTTGATCTCCCATCGATATCCCATTTACATATCATGAATGCCATCAGTAATCTCTCACCTAAGATTAACGTCACTCCTGACAACATTCCAAGTATTGTTCTCACAAATTGTAAATTCTCGATTATTTCTCCTTTACTTATCATTTACAATAAGTCCCTGCTCACTTGTAAAGTGCCTGTTTTGTGGAAACACGCCCTTGTGAAACCTATTCCTAAGAAGACTAGTAACTCCATATCCGACTTCCGTCCCATTTCTTTAACCTCTTCCGTTTGTAAAGTATTCGAGAAAATTCTAATTAGTGAAATCACGACTTTCCTTGACCAAAATAACCTTTTCGATCCTCATCAAACAGGGTTTAGGTCATCTAGATCCACTTCTACCAATCTCGCTGAAACCCATTCCAACTACCTACGAATCTTGCATAAAAAGTCCCCTTTTGATACCGTCTATATTGACTTTAGAAAAGCCTTCGATAGCATCGACCACCGTCTTTTGCTTCATAAATTATCGCAATTAGGCATTTCCTCGCATTGAGTATCCTAGTTTGAATCTTATCTATCTAATCGTACGCAATCTGTGTTTATCGATAATTCCTTTTCCCCCTCCACTGTAGTCAGATCCGGAGTGCCGCAAGGTTCTTGCCTAGGCCCCCTCCTATTTATCCTGTACATCACTGATATTTCATCCCAATTCCCAAAATCTATTAGATACTCCGTTTATGCCGACGACCTTAAGCTTTATTCCGAAGCCCCTCTCTTTTCTGATGACTTACAATGCGCCCTCGATATCATTACCAACTGGTCTACCCAATGGAATCTCGGATTATCTGAGACCAAATGCTCCATCATGCATTACGGCCTCCACAACCCACATAGGACTTTTTACATAAATAATGTTGCCCTTAAACCTTCCCTGACTGTAAAAGATCTAGGAGTAATTTTCACCCCTTCGCTCTCTTTCTCTAAGCACATAGAGAAGATTATTTCAAAAGCTCGTTCCAAACTGTATCTTCTGTTCAATTCATTCCGTAGTAATACAACTGATGTTTATTTAAAGTCATTTACTACTTATATCCTTCCTGGTCTCGAGACCTGCTCTGTCATTTGGAATCCAGTTCATGCCGTTGAAATAACTATGGAAATAGAAAAAGTCCAGCGCGATTTCACTAGAAAGTTGTATTATCGATGTTCCCTTCCCCACACCAACTACCGTAATCGTCTGCTTGCACTGAATCTAGTAACATTAGAAAGGCGTAGAGTTATCACAGATATCGTATTCCTGCATTCAACACTGCATAGGAAGTATGAACTTGATTATTCCTCTCTTCTTACTCTCTCTCCTCTCACTCGTTTTATACGCAATTCCCATCCTTTCCGCATTTCACTTCCCTTCCTCCCTCACAATTCCCATTCCACATTTGCCTCTAGAACTATCACAATCTGGAACTCCCTCCCTTATAAATCAGTTTTCACCTCACATGATACTTTCCGCAAATTTCTCCGCTCTCAACCCATCTCATTTTTCCCTGAATCCATTATTAAAAATTGGCTCTGATCCCCCTCTCCCCCCTCTCCAATACCCTTGCTGCCAAAGCAAAACCACCGATTCGACAACGTCGACGGACATCCGTCTCTTGCCCCCCATTCACAGTTATAATTCTTGTACATGATTCTGACGGAATAAACAATGAATGAATGAATGAATGAATATGGAATAGGAAGATAAGACAATTACAGATAAGTCATACCACTTGATCCTGGTGGTAACTTTTCTTTTACATTTCATTTATAGGAAAACGCGTTTATCCGTCGGCTCGCCATTTCTAATGGCCAGTTTAATGGAGTCATGCTGGGTGGAATGGTCAGCCCGGCGCTGAACAACTTCCAATGGGCGGATGGATCGGTGTGGAACTACGACAACTTCGTGCCTGGTAAGCTGCTACCATAAGCCTACCGTAAGCTACCGTAAGCACTGTAGCTACCGTAAGCAGGCGCAAATTTTCTAGAAGAACAGTTTTCCAAGTTTCGTTTCTTGGAAAACGGTTCAGTCCATACGCTCTCTCAAATATATGCGCACACGACAGTGTGTGCGGAGTGAGAAGGGTCGAAAACCATTTTACAAGAAACGAAACCTTGAAAAACTGTTTTCCTTTGCAAATTTGGTCTTAGTGCAGAATATGACTAAAAAACTCCAGAAAGGGGCCAGGAAACTTGCCCTCAACACTTCACGAATAATATTTTTTTGCATTTTCAATTCGAGCTTCGATAGATCATATTTCACTGTATACAGGTTTCCCCACCGGTCTCGGACAGTGTTTGGCCATGCAAACAAGCGACGCCAACGGCCAATGGGTGAACATCGACTGCGCCACGGAGCTACCGTTTGCGTGCGCTAGGAAACGTGAGTCCTCACACTTCTTCAAAAATGTTGCCACTTTCGAAAAATAGCTATATTTGCATACTCAGTGAACTTTATCGTCATATCAGTTGATCCGTTAGATAGATAAGTGAAGATAGATATTACATTTATAAAATGATACCATCACACCTAAAAGTCAAATGACGTACTTCCGTTGTTTACCACACAGGCACGTACGCGACCCTCTCACTTTTGCCCGCTCTCTCGCTTTGGTAAACACAGGAAGTACCATTTTGACTTTTTGTGTGTTCGTATCATTTTATAAATGTAATAGATAAGCCATTAGATAAATGAATTTGGAGTTGATATAAATAATTCCAGCGTATGCAACAGTTGGCTGTGTCGGAGCGGTGAAGGAAGGCGATTTTGTAAGCTATTTTCTATTTTTTAATTATATTTTCAAAAATTTCTAATTAAAATTTTATAAATGGCCTAATTAATAAATGTGCATAATTTCCAATTTAAGGCCTATTCCCCCGGTTTTCCCGGGGACGCTACCGTGCCTTGCGATATCTTCTTCTCGGCGGCGCCGGGAAAACGCGTTGAAGTCGAGGTGAGACAATCCATTCCATTTGTGTTCACTTTTTTAAAATTTGCTCAATTTTTTCGAAAGAATATATTGCTCACAGAAACAGTGCAATTCGATTTTTTAAAAGTGCATCACTTAGCAGAGCATTTCACTGGTTATAATATTTTCTCGCTTTTCTGCTAGTAATTAGCTGTGCTGGCACAGATATGATTCATTCTCTCCGCCTTACACTGTTTCCACTTCTCCCTATCACTTCGCTCTATTACACTCGTGTCCCGAATAAACATATCCCAATCCCTTAAACTATCGTCCCTGCTCATCCTACCACTGTCCAACCGAGAAATTAGCTGTAATTATCAGATTGTCGTTCTCGAAGCCAATTCCTGCTGTGATCAACTCATCCTCTTCGAGGGTGTCACTGGCACCGACGTTATCGCGACGTAAGCTCTTTACAAATTCAAAACATTTTTTTTGAATAGTAAAACGTTCCGTTGCTAAACACAGAAATGATAAGCGAGAGATCATGAAACAAATGGACGCAGAGTAACAGAAAGAGAGCACACACGAGTAGTCTATTTCATGAGCGTATCATTTTAAAATTGCAATGAGAAAAACAAAATTACCACGATTACATTCAATCATTTGAGGCTTACCGGAGAGCTGAGCGGCAAGAGATTCCACACCAAATCTTCAAACGCAATGAGAGTCTCGTGGCGGCCGAAAGACGGAGTGAATGTGAGAGGAACCATGGTAAGTTTGTTAATGAATTAACTAATACATTTTTAAATATTGTAATGCATTTGTTATATGCAGAATCTAGTTAACGCAATCTAGTTATCAGAAGTTAGCGTGAGCACTTTCTATTTCTAATTGAATAAATATTATATTTCAGGTCAGTTTCCGCAGCATTTGAGCACCGTCTTGTCACCATTTCATTCATAACAGAATATTTCTTAACCAGAACAACACATGAAATAAACTTTACAACCATGTGTCTTCCTCAACATAAAACTCATGATATTAAGGAATCAAACTAGGTAGAAAAATTAGCAAGTGTAGCGAGACTATGAACTGTTCATATCTCGAAACACAGACAATTTTGACGTGATCCTTGTGTGATATTCAACGGGCAACGTTTTATTTATTCATCGTACACCACGAGGGTGCGACCACATGTACATAAATGTGCGAGTATATGAGAAAATTATTAAGAAGGAGGATTCAAAGAGGGCGGGAAGGGGTGATATTGTCAACCACACGGGAATGAGAGGTGAAGGGAGGAACTTCGGAAGCGGTGGAGGAGCCGCTTATCCATTGTATAGCTTATTGGATCTCCGTGTGGTGTAAAAAAACGGGAAGATACGTGAGAGGAAGGGGACCTATAGATTGGGAACAAGAACGCCTAGCAACGATGGGAGGTCGTGAAATAACAACAAGTGCTTTTTGACAGTGGGAATGGAAAGTTTGGGATCACAAATTAAATGTAATTTGTTCAAAAAACGCAACGTTGTCAATCTATGCGAGCTCCCGTTAAGTTTGGTAAATAGTATGATCTACTCAGCAGAGATTTCTATCAGGGAAGTAATATAGATCGGTTGGATGATTTGATATTATCACTATGGTCATGGTGCTTCGCTCTCTCTGATCTCCTCTTCTCTTCGTCTCGATGACATGCGTCGATCCACTTGTAAAGTACGATATACTTGTAGATATCGTACTTTCTGATCATCTCTTCCTAGAATGAAAACGTTCTCTAGAATATCTTACCTTCTGTACCCGGGTACAACAAGTACACGATCAGGTACAAAACACAAACATCACAAAGTAAGATTGCTTTGTGTATCAATGAGTGCTAATAACACGTGATGTCGCACACCTTGAGTAATATTGAAATCATTTTGATACCGGTCGATTTATTGAAAAATTCAAAATAGATCTAGGAGGTACAGACCAGGTACAGGAGGTACAAAAACCAGGTACAAGAGGTGCATGAGGTGCACGACCAGGTACACGAAATTCTTGAGTTCTATACACTGATCGCATATTTTGCAAACGAACTGCTTTCCATAGTTTAGTTTCTCATTCACAGAGAACGGTACTCCGCCTCATTTCGCACACTCTCTTGTTCCGGTGTAAAAATATTTGATTGGTTGGTGAACAAATGAAAGAGCGTATGGAACGAGGAGGATAGAGAGCGGAAAATTGTAATTTATGCAGTAACATCAACGCGTAGACGAATGCAAACGAATTTGAAAACGATTTTAGTAAATCAAAAAAAAATCAATTTATCTCTAAAAATAGAAAAATTTGCTCACTCCATCCAATCTCCACTCGGCTTTTCCCTCTTTCTTCAGTCGTTCCATCCTCTCCACCAATCGATCAAAAGACGTCATCGGAACGTACAAACTGATGAGTTTATTCGTCGTAGAAGCGGTGACAATCTGATACAATTATATTTTTTGATATATCGTAATTACATTTTTACATAATTACAATTTTTAAACATAAATATATTTATGGGAACAACAATCGATAAATAATACTCATGGATGGGGGTGCCATCTAATCGTTTCTTGATCTTGGTTCATATTGATTTTTGATTGTTAATTTTAGATCCCGTTTATATTTAGCAAAATTTTCAATAAACTGTATAAAAAAGAACCGACCTTGATTGCTTCGAAGAGAAGATTTTCTGTTATTTCAACTCCGCCGACCTGTAAAAATAACAGTGATAGACGCATCAATAGAAAAAAACTACAAATTGTATAGGAACAATGCACCTTATGGAAACGCTAATCGGATGACTAATGAATTAATAATCAATTTCACCTGTTGGATGTGGTCACAGCGAGAGAGTGGGCGTAGCAATAAACCGTCCTCGATTGTTTCAAAGCCAAATATCAACTGAAATGATAATAATAATTAGTACATTCATGAAGTTATCAACATGTAATTTAAAAAGTAGTCAGATACGAGTATTCACACTTAGATAATATGAGACGCGTACTATAATGCAAATTAGGAATATTACCGGTCAATGTACATCTGGTTGAGTGAAAATTTATTTTGGCAAGATTCACAAACTAATGGTGCGGACAGTGTCTCTCCCTAGTCTTCATTTCTAGTCGAAAAAGCGACTAGATGGGTCGATCTTTCGACTCAGACCCCTCTCATTCTCCGCAGCAGACTCCCCTCATTTCGGACTAGACCGACCCGTCTAGTCGCTTTTTCGACTAGAAGTGAAGACTAGGGAGAGACACTCTCCGCACCATAAACATATTCAACGTGCCGATTGATTCATACTAAACTTCGAGAAATTACGAAACAACGTGTTGTGTAAGAGGCGACTCCCCGTTCTCCTCATTTCTCGCACTCTCTCACTGCTGGAGCAGTGAACTTGCCTCTTATGCAACCTGTTATTTCTCGAAGTCTAATGCATACTGAAGTGAATGTGAGGCGGTTGAGATGATCTACTGATTCTAGCAGAGAGTAATCGATTAGGTCCTTCTTCTGAACGTCCACACTCATCTTCACATGCGAGTGCTTACGAATAAACTCTTCCACCCTGAAACGGGGGCCTTTTTTGTTTCCGTTTTTATCAGAATTATCTTCAAATTCCAAATCTCGCACCACCTTCGAGGTTTACATTTGCTTGATTCCTTTATGGTAACTCCGCAATCAGATCGTAAAGATTTCTCTATGTGCAAATCCGACCGTACCTCATATTGCTACAGCGTAGACTGATGCCCATCTCATCAAACGTGCTCATGCCCACAACTTGATAGTAAAAATCGAACATCTCGTCGCACGTCTCCTTCTGTAAAAGCATTTCCATGTTCTTGTAAACCTCCAGAAAGGGGTTAGGTACGATAATCTATCACTTGTAAAAAAATCATAGCCACCCTCTGTAACATTGATTTGACTTTGGAAAGTTATGTAGCATGCGATTGATGTCAATTGCCAACAAACTCGTCATAGACCTACGTCATCTCATGTGAAATTCCGAGCGTCCCCTATATCTTCCCTTATTTCTTGTTAAAGTTAAATCCTGTTGCGCCTCGGGCGTATTATTCTTCTTTTATTATTACTTTTATTATTATTTATTATTATTCGGCGTATATTATTATTCGTCAACTCACAAAATCGACGGAAAGTAGTCGGACAACGAATCGATTGCAGAATCTCCGAATATCCACCTTTTCGTCGCCCTTTACGTACGATATACTCGCGAAATCGCTTTGATATGTCGTCAGCTTGGATCGATCTCCGTAACACTGCAAACCGTTATTTTTGCTTATAAAGGTAAAGGTACTTCCCGTCTCAGATCTGGGCTCGTGAGAGAACACTGCTAGGCCAGTATTTTCTTGAACCTTATTAAAATTTTTAGATGATAGGTATGATAGGTCCTAATGATGTGTGCTTTTCAATGTATTTCTATCGCAAAAAAAATTGTGCGAAAAATTCCTCCGCATCTGTGTTGTTTAGGTTTGGCTAATGAACCAAGAAAACTTAATTCAAAAAGTAGGAAAATAGGCATCCTAATTGTCCCACTTTTTGTAATTGAGTTTTCATGGTTCATTAGCGAACTGTAAACAAATCCAGACGCCGAGAAATGTTTACAAATTAGGATGATCTGCGAATCATAAACAAATACTTCAACGAGGAGGAAATCTGCGTCGAAATCGCATGCAGAAAATGCCGTTTCCAGAATTACACTGCATTCCCGAAGCGTGAGTCGATCGATTATGGGGAGATTATTCGGTCGAGCACTGCGGGTGGCATAGAGCCGAGCGATTTCTGATGTTTTATCATTATTATTGTTATTCTAATAGCTCCAACATTTTCGAACTACTGTATATGTCACAAAACGGGGCCACATCATTCCACATGCCGGTCAACCTTCCAGAAAGGCCTTTGGAGTGAGAGAGCGTGTGAAATCGAGAGGGACTCTCTCACTTTTGCACACTCTCTCGTTCTAACCCTGGTCTGTAGGTTTGGAATCATGTGGGGCGGGGTACGGCGTCGTCTTCAGCATCGTTTTCAATGGATGATTGGACAATTGCAAATCAATGAATTCAATATTACGTACCTCTTCTCCAGCATCGTAGTTCATAGCAGAGAAGTGCCACGCAGTATCCAGGAGAAAATATGAATGAGCTTTATAAGCGCCATGAATGACTAAGGTAGAAGAGAGGTGATAAGAATCGATAGCGTCATGTGTGACAAAATAGGTGACACGATTTTCAGGCGTTTTCACACTCCTTCTGCACCAATCTCTGAGTCGAATGCTGTTATCATTTTCATGAGGTCCGTCCAACTGAAAGAGGCTTGAAGTTAGAGAGAGAAAGAGAGAGAGAGAGAGAGAGAGAGAGAGAGAGAGAGAGAGAGAGAGTGTGTAAACTCGAGAGGGACTCTCCACTTCGATCCCTTTCTGTTTGTTTCGAATGATGTGCCACACATTTTCTCGTTTCGTCATACAATTCGATCTGCCTTAATTATTTAGTGTAGCACGAAACACCTACCAGCTTGCATCAGAAAAAAATTCCATGATTAGATTGGACTGTCATCAAGGGGGTATTTTTATTTGAAGAGGCACGCTGGTGCCATCGATTTCGCAATCCGACTCCTCTGGGCGCCGGTATGGCGCCGCGCCACTTTGGCGCCAAACTTGTTTTTCGAATAAATCTCGCTTCAGAGTGCCGGTAGAGGCACGAAATCTCGCGCGTACTATCAGAATTTGACGCTCTTTCTCATGGCGTTGTCCGTTTGTGGATATCTTTTTTGGCTCTCGTGCAAACATCAACTTTTGATCCAAGTCTTCGCGTGAAACGATTTGATATACATTAGAAAGCGCAGCTCGCGCTGATCATTTATCTATATTTGACTAAGCATTTGACTTCTGCATGGCAAAGTTATGCTATTTTAAGTGTTTTCTCACGCGCGCGGAACGCGTTTACAGACGCGGCAGCCGCATGGTCGATGCGGTAGTGACTTAGAAGTCCACTACAAAGGTCATTGGTTCAAATCCTATCAATTTTAAAATTCTTTTGCAGAATTATTTTTTCTCGAAAAATCGACCGCGACCAAAATTGTCACTTTTTCGAAATTCTTGATAATGTGATTTCTTCGATGAAAAAAAATTCGGCAAAAATCTTTGGAAACCGACAGGATTCGAACCAATGACCTTTGTGGTGGAGTTCTATGTCACTACCGCATCGACCATGCGGCTGCCGCGTCTGTAAACGCGTTCCGCGCGCGTGAGAAAATTAAAAGAGCATAACTTTGCCATGCAGAAGTCAAATGCTTAGTCAAATATAGATAAATGATCAGCGCGAGCTGCGCTTTCTAATGTATATCAAATCGTCTCACGCGAAGACTTCGATCAAAAGTTGATGTTTGCACGAGAGCCAAAAACGATATCCACAAACGGACAACGCCATGAGAAAGAGCGTCAAATTCTGTATGTACGCGCGAGATTTCGTGCCTCTACCGGCACTCTGAAGCGAGATTTATTCGAAAAACAAGTTTGGCGCCAAAGTGGCGCGGCGCCATGCCGGCGCCCAGAGGAGTCGGATTGCGAAATCGATGGCACCAGCGTGTTCAGCGTCAAAAGTTGTCCCTAGGGCGAACTTTTGAGCGATTTCGATTTTTTACCTGTTCCAGCCATTTGTTGATCCTAACGTAAACAGCGTCATATGATGTTTCTTGAATCATACTACAATTTTTAGATGTAGGTACTCGAAGTGAGCAACAGGCTCGAGTTTGCATACCTGGACGTCTTTTTTTTGAAAAGGCTGCTGTGGTGTTAAGGGAAACTTTTTTTGTTGAATAAGCACCTCCAGCAAGAGAAATTCCCCGATGACACATGATGATGCACACAACACGAGGATAGCCTCGAAACAGACCGCGGATCACCTCAGGACAGGTTTTCGTTGCTACTCAGTAGTGTTGTTAATGGTGCAGAGCGTGTGGACCCCCTACAGAAGAACTCGTCCCCAGGCCAGCCAAGAGCAAGATGGAGAGCTGACCTAAGGAGAGCAATCGGCGCGAACTGGTGGAATGCAACTTATGAAGACTACCGACCCATCGTCATCTGAGCGATTATCGCCTGATATGATACACTGATTGATTGATTGAGTGTTGTTATTTAGAAAAATTCTATTCGCGAATAACAAAGGTTATTCGCGCATAACCCTTTGTTAATCCTATTCGAGAATAACAAAAGGTTATTCGCGAATAAAATTATTCCAAATAACAACACTACTATTCAGGCATAGGGGTGATCGAGACAGCCTTGCGTGTAGAAGACCTTGACCCTTTACCTAAGACCTAACCTAAGAGAAAATCAACGAGCAAATTTCCTTTTCCAGTGCTACACTGCAATCTCAAAGCACGATTCCATCGATGATTGTGAGACTTTGTGCATCTGATTTACTCGTCGATAATTGAACTGGAAACTGTTGGTACGCCGAAGGAATCATATGAAGGTCAATATAATCTCAGTCATTTCGATTTAGAACAACGCAGAACCTAATATATTTTATTCGAATAATAATAAATAAGATCTAATTGCAGAATTCATCTAATCGCATCTAATTCTAATTGCATATGCATCTTATTGCATCTAATTGCGATCTAATTGCACATCTAATTGCACAGATCGAACTCCTGACCTTTCCAATGAGTATTATAATTTTAAAACAATGCGTTCTTGAAGTTGACTAATGGTGGTGTACTCTCTTTCTAAACCTCGTCGCGTCTCTCGCTTTTGACATTCTTTCTCGCAGCCATAACTGTTTTTTTAGGAGCGGGACGTTTTATTATTTTGGATTAGTGTTTGTGAATTTATAATAGCGATTCTTTACACCACTCGTCCATCCCGCCGGTCGTAAAATATAGTGGTTAGAATATTGCAACCAAAAAAGAAAAAGACGTCTGCACCACTTTTTATCAAATATATTCTGTTTGGGAGTTGTTTGGTGTGGGAATTGGTATGCGTTGGCCAATGCCAGTTGATCACTTCAACCGATATCTGGTGTTTCATTCTCGCAGTGGTGTTGGGGTGGGAGCGGTGGGTGGAGGGGTGGTCTGGGGTGCAGCATCCCCCTACTCACATATTGAATGCGCGTATCCCCCTAGCACTCAATGTGAGAGTAGAGAACGCATTGAGTGCTAGGGTGGATACGCACTACGGTTCTCTTATCGGAATGAAATTGAATGGTGAAATTAGGGAAACGAAGGAATTCAAATCGCAGCGCTTGAGATAGTGAGTGAAATCGAGAGGGTAGAGATGAGTTCAATTCCAATCTTTTCCAATAAGATATCCCTAATACGCACTCAATGTGTTCTCTTCTCTCACTTTCTCTCCTCCACCACAATTTGAAACACAACCAGTGATGGAATAGAGACAATAATCCCGTTATCTCTTTGTTGCGAGAATGCGGGGAGAGGACAGTGGACTTTCACTTGATGCACTCAAAAGAGAGAAATTTAACTTAACTTAACGTAACTTAACTAAATGCAATTTAACGTAACGTAAGCGCACGCAATTCACTCTAGTGGTTTCATCTTACGACTGCAATGCTGTGCAAGAGAAAAGTCAATTGTTGAGGTCACCTAAATTATTATTCAGAATAGATTTGCTTGCATAGTTCTAGAAAAAAACAAAATCATAAAAAAACATGATTAGAGGGGGACGAAAAAATCAAATATATATTAAATATATTTTCATCATAAAAAATCACGAAAAATATGGGCGGTTCCCTAAGGAAACGACGTAGCTGTTGCGTTAAATACGATCCAACCACTCCATCCTCTGCCATCTCTCATTTTCATTTAGATAAATGCTCTATTTCTCCTTGCGATCAATTTTAGCAGAGAAAATCAAGATCTGATCATGGTCATGCTACTTACATTTCAACTTGCTATCTTATGTTTTGCGTTCACTAGTTCATTTGAATTATCTTTTATCAATGTTCTGTCAAACACGCAATATGCAGTTTACAGGTAATTGACGAGAAAACGTGAGCAGCGACATGATTCGGCAAGGTAAAATTATTATGGATTCTCACTGGAATCAATGAAATTATTTTTATTTGTAAACTCATCATTCCCCTTACTCATTCCTCACACGCTTTCCTTTGTTCTCCCAACTAGCAGGGTGTGTTGAGGTTGAACTACGTTATGGTAGGGTGCGCACTAGAGTGCGCGAAGTGAGACGGCCCGATCACTTTTTGACCCGACAATTCTGAATGAGTGGGAGCATTACCCGTGTACTTTTCTCCGACGGCTCATGATAAGAGTTCTTATCAACCTCATTTGACTGGAATTAGTGATCTTGAATATTACCAATATGCTAATTCATTGTTCCCCCTCATTTCTCTTTCGCACGGTCTCAGGGAATAGTCCTCCGCTTTCTATGGAATCTTCGCGCGCAGAAAAAACTCACTGAGGTCGTTTATTTCTTCTTTTTCATGTCTAAAATCGATAATTGATATCAGAATAATCAATCTAAACGATCAGTGGCGAGAAACTTTTATGATACTTTTATGATAAAAAATGGGTCTAACAGATTGCGCTTACCTCCTATTACACTAAGTACTTGATAGAACTGTGATTAACTACAGTTTCGTTGTCCTTAAGAAGTTTCCAGTGAGGCGGAGTTGAAAAGTACACGGGTAATTGACATTAAAGAAGGAGTGTCAGCTAAATGTCCCACCACGATTACCCTGCCTGGTGAAGATAGAATACTGTAAGAACGATCGTCTGACGTCTGTGATAGAGCACACTGCCTAGGCAAATGCGCGTATGCAGATGGGCAGAGATTAGCGAGAGTGCAACTCCTCTCTCCCCTTCCTCTTCCCCCAGCGGGGGAGAATGCGCACGCAAATTCGACACGAGAGAGAAAGTTGACCGATAGATTTACCTAATCGCGCACGCCATAACACGCGTGCGCGGCACTTGAACCTGATTTCCCTGAGCCCTGTAGCTTCTTTGCAAGCGAGTATTTAGGTTCGGAGGAAAGATAGACGTTCCAAATTTTGGATTTATATTATCCTTCACAGTGGTAAGCGATTAATATTATATTTTCCATATCCTATTTTTGCTGAGACTCCTTCTTTAAGTACACGGGCCAGCTCATTTCGTGCAAAATGAGCGATAGACCGGTCTAGTACCCGATTACCCGACCAGAATAACGCACTCTAGTGCGCACTACGTTTTCAAAGAATGGTTGAGGGGGCATTCAGTTTCAGGGCACATTTCGGCCCAGGGGAAACTTTGCAGCCGGCTCAAAGTTCGGTCCAGGGGAGTTCGGTAGCCGGCTCCAAGTTCGGTCCAGGGGAAGCAATATAGCCGGCTCCAAGTTCGGTCCAGGGGGAGCTCGGGAGTCGGCTCCATGTTACATTATGTTGGAGAGTGTTAATCGCTACAAAGAGTACTGGCTTATTCCGTTGCAAAAGGCTCGTGAGGCTGAGAGCGATCGAAAAAAGGAAACAAAAATGGAAACGCAAGATGCAGTGCGTTCAGAAAGTTTTCAAACACGTTCTCGACATCACAAAACGCTTTTCCTGTAATCCCCTACGCTCTCTGAATCATTTTGGAACTTTTCGAAAATTTGAATTTTCACGTTAAAACGTGTTAAACACGTTTCTGACATCGCAAAACACTTTTCCTGTGATCCCCGACATTCAAGTTAAAACTCGGCAAAACAGGTGAAAACGTGTTTCACGGTACTCAAAAAGTTAGAACGGTTTTTGGCACTTTTTGGTTTTTGGAAAAAAGCGGCAAAAGGATTGCCCGCGGCGGGGGTCGAACCTGGGGGTGCCGGATTGCTGGCGAAGCGCGTAACCCACTTGGCTATGGATTTAGCTAATTATTTTTTGTAAATTTTGAAAGCTTTTCTGGTCAGTTATCATATGCAAAAGGATCTGAGAACATTGATTGAGTTTGAAGTGATTTATAGCGAAAAAAACGAATACGTTTGTCACGTGGTTAAAACTCGGCAAAACAGGTGAAAACGTGTACTCAAAAACTTGTTAGAACGGTTTCTGGCACTTGCGAAAAATGCGGCAAAAGTTTGCCTGCGGCGGGGATCGAACCTGGGGGTGCCGGATTGCTAGTCAAGCGCATAACCCACTTTTGGCTATGGTTTCGTTAATAAATTTTTGTAAAATTTGAAAGGTATTCTGGTCGGTTATCATATGCAAATGAGCGAAATATAAGGAAAATGCGAAAAAAAACGTGACGGACGGACACACAGACAGACAGACAGACAGACGTTCTGAAATAATCGTCTTTAGGAATGTCAATTTCATTTGTTTCCCATAACAGGATCACACAATCACATAAAATTAAGTCCAAAAATAGAAACGAATATATTTCAGCTATTTTTGCTGCGCTGCCAATTCTCGTTTTATGCTGCTTGCCAATGAAACCGACCAATGGAGGAATTCCAGCAAATCCGGGAGGAAATCCAGGAACTCCAAATCCGACTCTAGGCGAGTTTATTTATTTATTTATTTATTTGATACACTCGCGAAGGGTGTGACGGCAATTAAAGAAACGATGAAGAAAACAATATGAATGAATACGGATGGGGAAGGTGAGGGGAGGGATGCAGGCTAGACAGGGAAGTTCCTCAATCGATAGCAAGAGTGTGCGGGAAAACTTTTGAGGAAACTTTCGGGAAAAAAATATTTACATTTTCCAGAAAAATCCTGGAAAATCCGGGAAACGGGAAAGCGTTCGGGAAATTTAGCATACCCTTGATCGATAATGAAATTGCATTTATTTACAAACTATTGGTAATTCCAAAAAAAGTACTACAGTGTGAATGTGGCATAAATATGTAGGTATGACTGTTTCGCTCCGTAGACGCATCTCTAGGCGAGTTTCTCGTTCGATAATGGTACAAAATGATGCAACGTTAGGCCTTTCATTGACGATAAACACATTTTCTTCTATTTCATGGAAATATCCAAACGAAATGAGCTCTAGTGACTGAATTTACGGATGAGAAGAGATACAAAAATACGGTTAATGGCTATTACATTTATAAAATGATACGATCAAACAAAATGTCGAACTGGGACTTCCTTGTTTACCGAGACGAGAGAGCACGCAAAAGCGAGAGGGTCGCCAATGTTCCTGTATGGTAAACAACGGAAGTTCGTTATTCGGCTTTTTGGTATGATCGTATCATTTTATAAATGTAATAAATGAAACTGTCTCAGAGTGCACGCCTCTAAAGCCATGGGAGGTGGGCGCGTGCAACTTTGCCATGAAACCGAGATTCATCTGCTCAACTGCTACTGTAAGCAAAACGGGAGTGATTTGTGACGGACAAAAGCTCATTCTCGCAAAATCGGTGAGCATATTTACTAGAGTGCGAAATGTGAGACAACGGTCTCCACATTTCGCACACTCTCTACACCGATCGATAGACGAGAAAGTGTGCGAAATGAAGAGACCGTGGTCTCTCATTTCACTTCTCCACCAAACTTCAGGCTAAATAATTGGTATTATGAAAATTGTATTTTCCAGGAATGATTCTATAGTAGTTCATAATATGTACAGTAGTTTTGAAATATAAAAATGTTAAAATAATACCTATTCACATCATTCCACAGGCCGGTCAACCTTACGGAAAGGCCTTTGGAGTGAGAGAGCGTGTGAAATCGAGAGGGACTCTCTCACTTTTGCACACTCTCTCGCTCTATCCCTGATCTGTAGGTTTGGAATCATGTGTATTCATGTGTTTTCAGGCGAAGGGCGAACTATTGCTAACGTCCATTGTTTGCGATCCTACAACGGGAACGCACAATTTCATCAGTCCAATTGGCACACAAACAGAAGCCATGGTGATAACCATGCTGGGCACTACATTTAGAGTTGCCTGCGTTGTATAAACGAAATTTTATTCATTTCAGTTGTACATAACTGTTCTTTCTTTTATTTTATTCGCATATCTGTTTTCATGCTGTCGCACTTTTGTGGTTATAAATATACAATTAATAAATACACACGTGGATTTTTTTGTCTCCGACCGTACACAGAGAAAAATGTCTGTCATATATGGCTCCTGAACTGCGTATGTATGTCATATATAACATACAGTATGTTATATATAACATACAAGCTCAGTTCAGGAGCCAAATATGACAGACATTTCTCTAGTGTAGATCTTTTTCTCTTGCAATCTTTCGCGATGCATCTCCTAAGCTCGTTCACTACACATAGTATGTCGCAAATTTCACTATACTTTTAAAAGAAATATAATTGGATGTCAGAATACAAAGAATATCTCCAATGTTCGGCTCCCGATATTACGCTCGATTTTGGCTCACGAGAACAGTATCGCCATACTCCTTATAAGGGTACAGTGAGTACGAGTGAGTAGTACTAGACTTTCTTACCTGCTGTACCCGGGTACACTCCTAGGAGTGTACCCGGGTACAACAGGTAATCTCACTGTACTCCTACTTAACGGCGCTATGTCGTTCAGGGCATAATAATAATAATATATCAAGCTATTTATGCTAGTCATGAGGAAACGTGGTACAATAACATACATTAAATGAACAGCATTGTATTATTTTCATCGCCCTCTCAATAGGGACACCTGCGTTTGAGTGGCCGATGTGCAGGCTTTTCAAATCCGGAGGCGTCCGAATGTAAACAACAACAAAGGGGCGGAGACTGATGTCTAGCGCTCTCTCACTTTCACACGCTCTCTCGTGTTTATTTGTTTCTCTGTCACTCTCTGCTCTCTTGCTCGCCAATGTCCGCGCGTGAAACGTTGTGCGGTACAAGGTAAATACGCACTCAATTTGCTCTCAATTCTCTCTTTCTATCCGCAACTACAAAGGGAAACACGTTTAGTGATGGGAAAGAGACAATGATCCCCCTTTATATCTTTTTTGAGAAAATGCGAGGAGGAGACAGTGGACTTTCACTTGATGCACTCAAAAGTGAGAAAGTCTCAAAAGTGAGAAACCCTCAACGCAAACGTGCGAAATGCATTAAAGTGGTTCCATCTTACTTGTTCAATGCAGTTCACGAAAAAAAGCAGTCTTCACAGACTGAGCGTTTATTTGTTTTCAGATTTGTCTAGAGTTTCCCATTCATTCGTTAGTCATTATTAGAAGTAATTTTGTATAACAAACACTTTAATCAGAAAAAAAGTACAGATAGTGATAAAGGCTTCGCACACAATGTGGGCGGCGCCCTAAGGATATTTCGTAGCTCTCATAAAACGATCCAACCACTCACTCCATCCCTGGTCAATTTTCATTTTCATTAAGATCAATGCTCTATTTCTTCTTGCGATCCAATTCGGTTGAAGAAAATCTTCATCTAATCATGGTCATGCTACTTACCCTTTGACTTGCTACCTTATATTTTGGTTATATTATTATATTTTTATTAACTTGTATCTTCAAACTAACTTTATTTACAGGTTGATAATTGACGCGAAAACGCCTTCAGCGACATGATTCGGCAGGGTACAGTAATACTAGGGTTCTCTTATTGGAACTAATTGCAATTGAATTCATCACTCCCCTCTCGATTTCGCTCACGCTCTGCATTCTTTTCTTCTCCCACTTTCACAATTTTTCGTAATTTCAATAAGAAAACCCTAATAATTGAACAAAATTGACGCTTAAAATCGCTGATAAAAACAAATGTTGCAGTGATTTTCTGTGCACTCCCATTTCTCGTCTTTTGCTGCCTTCCAATGAAGCCGACCAACGGAGAAATTCCCGCAATTCCGGGAGGAACTCCAGGAACTCCCGGTGGAAATCCAAATCCAACTAAAGGCGAAATTTTCGTTCGATAATTGTAAAAGCCAACCTAATAGTACAAACATTTTCTATTGTTCTCCTGAACGAAAAAGCAGGGACACATGATTCCAAACTTACAGACCAGGGTTGGAGCGAGAGAGTGTGCAAAAGTGAGAGGGTCTCTCTCGATTTCACACACTCTCTCTCTCACTCCAAAGGCCTTTCTGTAAGGTTGACCGGCCTGTGGAATGATGTGAGGGAGAAATAACGCGTTGCTTCTCTCAACTGCCCAAACAAAATGTGAGAGATAAGTGTACATGGAAAATGGCAAATTGTGACGTGCGGCTCCCAAGGGTGTCGGGTAGTGTCAATTTTATAACTCTACTAAAAGGTGGTCAGGATAGCAACAAGATCAAGGGTCATTTATCATGATTGGCTTTTTTGGTCATTCTTAGTGTATTCGCTGAATGAAACTGTTTCAGAGTGCACGCCTCTACCTGCTTGGGATTTGCCCGCATGCACCAATCTCAAGAATCCGCCCTTCACGTGCTCGGCTGCTTCTAGCAACAAAGCCGGAGTGACTTGTGTCGGCCCAAAGATGATTGTCATACGCGGGGCGAGCAATATATTATTTATTATCAGCTAGAAGCTCTCCTCATTCTCCACACTCTCTCTGCAGAAACGAAATCATTTAATCGCTAACTCTCAAAAGTAATTTCTCTCTGAGTCTAGCAATAGACAAAGTTCGGTTAAGTTCCAGGTGTTCAACGATTTTTTTTTATATTGTGCACAGTAGTTTTAAAATATGACGCTGTTTGCGTTAGGATCAACAAGCCGCTGGAACAGGTCAAAAGTCGAAATCGCTCAACACCTTTTTCCGAGGGGTAACTTTCGACGCTGAAGACGCTGCTGTTATCGATTTCGCAATAGGAACCCCTCTGGGCGCCGAAATGGCGCCGCGCAAAAAAAAAGAAAAAAATTTCGAAAATTATTTTTATAACTTTTTAATTTATTGCGAAATCAAAAAAAATAACAAAAAGATCAACATTTTAAGAGAGAGCTTATCAAAAATTGCGTGAAATCTCTCGTGATACCTGTATTAAAACAATAACAATTACATTTTTATTGAATTTTCAGGCAACGGGCGACATGACTGCGACTTCAATTGTTTGCGACACCACAATAGGAAGGTTCAATTTCATCACACCTACCGGCACACTCACTCAATCCATGTTCTTTACTAACCTTGGCTTCCCCCTTGTTGTTGCCTGCATTGAATAATAGAGTTTGAATTTCGAGTAAATAATTGGTCTTCATGTAACACACTCTCTCACCGGTCGATAGGTAAGATAGTGCGCGAAATGAAGAGTGCTAATTCAATTATTTACCCTAATTTCAAACTCTAATTGAATAACGGAGGAATGAAGATAACCTCCTTCTTGTCCTCAATCGTAGATCGAAAATTATATTTTAGTTTCATTTTTGTCGATATCACACCTGACTCTAGAATCCACAGATATCTCTTATAAAGATCACTCATCCCACTGAAACACCAAACGAAACATCGTATTTACAACACAGCTCCCCATATGTTTTCACCTAATGTAAATGTAATGTGCCCATGAGATAAATATGCATACACACAAAAATAAACAACCGTCGGGAGATTTGCGAATGGAAGTAAATGAGGATATCAGGAGAGACTCGATAATACTTTAAAAGTTCGTTCGCAGGTTTTCTCTTTATTTCCGGAAAGTTTCAGCAATCAAACTTTGGGTTTTAAGGTCTTAAAAGAGACTCCCTCGGATTGCTCTTGCTCAAGATTGCACAGATTTTACAATGAGAATTTCTAGTCTTGCGTCGTTGACGTTTGTCCTTCTCTAATGGACACTTCCTGTGTTTATCTAGGTCTTACTGGACTGTGTAATGCTGAGCAAAAATCATGGGTGTAATTGCACCAAGGTGCAAAAATCTTAGGGGGTGAAAAGAAAAAAATTGAATTCCCGCAATTATCGATTGTTGCTTATAACTCGGCTCCCGTTGAAGCCAAGGGTTCAAAACTTCGAATTAAAATATTTTACACATTTTGAACTTGGAAACGAAATTTTGTGTCTCTAGGTTCACCGGGAGCCGAGATATAACCAAAAAAATCAATAATTGCGGGAATTCAAATTTAAACTTTGCACCATGTGATTTTTGCACCCCAATTTTTTTCTTGCACTTTGCACCCCATGATTTTTGCGCAGCCTGTTCGGTTTCGGTTTCCGTTTCGGTGAAACGGAGTCTTGCTTATGCTGCGCAAATATCATGGGGTGCACGGTGCACATCAGTTTTATGCACCTTTTTATAACTTGTTTCCTAGTAAAACAACAACTTCCAAACTTGATACAGGCATTGCAAGCCACGCTTGTAACATTTTCCTTTTTGATTGGAGAGATTTCGTTCACTTTGAGCTTACACCACTTTTCCACCGTCAGATGCGCAGCATAAGAGGATTGACTGTTCGGTTTCCGTTTCGGTCAAACGGAGTCTCTCTTTCTTCTTACCCTCTTTTTTAGGAGTTTTACCCTCTTGCAGTTCTCTCCTTTTCACGAAAATTACCGTTTTGGGAATTATTTGCAAATTTCAAAATATTTAGAAAACAGTAAAGGTAAAGGTATAGGTAAAGGTATTAGGTCTTCTACACGCAAGGCGGTCTCGACCACCCCTATGCCTGAGGGGCAACGAGAGCCTGTCCTGAGATGATCAGCCGCCTGTTGCGAGGCTATCCTCGTGTTGTGTGCACGTGGATCGGTGACCCCTTTCGAGGCATGTTTGGTCATAGATCATAGAAAAATCAAGAATAGGAACATGACACCTTTCCACTTGATCCCGTTTCATAATTACAGTTCTGAATCTCGCACTGATTTTATTTCTCCTGGCAAAAACGGTCGTTTTGCTAGAACGACCCGCTTTCTTTTACATGTTCGTTGAATCAAGCGAGGAAACATGATTCCAAACCTACAGATCAGGGTTAGAGTGAGAGAGTGTACAAAAGTGAGAGAGTCCCTCTCGATTTCACACGCTCTCTCACTCCAAAGGCCTTTCTGGAAGGTTGATTGGCCTGTGGAATGATATGAGGAGCTGGTGTTGCTGGGACAGCTGGTTCGCAGTTCGGATGACACGAAACTGATATTATAAATAGAATACTTCATTGCTACATTACATATCTTACAAAGCCACTGCATATCTTACAAATAACTACGTGTATTACAACTGCGTGAGGATCTCCTTAAACACAGGTAACAGTCGACCTGAGGGGAATTTGATGCCCGACACCTCCGACGAAAACGCCGGCTCGGCAAGCGACGACTGCGTAAGTTAACACAGCGTTGGGAGCGGCACCCTGAAGGAACAAGTATTTTTTTTAAATTTGGGGAGTAGAGAGTGACGGTTTTCGAATATATAGGAATAAGACTATCAAGATGTCGGCATCTTAGAGATCTATGAGTGTTTTGCTCTGAATTATACTTTGAGAAATAACGAAACAATGGGCTGTATAAGAAGCAAATTACTCCCCATTCTCCCTCATTCTTCGCTCTCTCTCGCCACTGAATCGGTTCATTTGCTTCTTATGCAACCCGTTGCTTCGTTATTACTCGAAGTCTACTGCTCAGAGGGAAATAAGTCTACGATTCCTGAAGTCTTGGCTACGGAGCGACGACTTTGAAGTCTAACAAGTGCCGCTCCCCTGCCTCTAATCGAAGCGAGTAGACTTATGAAGGCGTCGCTCGGTAGCCGAGAAGTCTACAGTCGTAGACTTATTTCCCTGTGAGTGTGAATCGATCGCTGTTCTCACCGGAGGAATCACTGCGATCCTCTGTCCTACTGCACAAGTCACAACCAGTGCATCCGAAGTTGTTGGATCCACGCAACCCGCCCCCAGTAAATGATTAGCGCAATTAGCCGTCGACTCCATTACCAATGGGGTGCATGCTGCAATGCTATCGTTACTCAAATCTAATTAAAGTAGGTGTCCCGCGAATGTTTGGTCGACTCACTTTGGGGCAGTGGGAATCGATTACCCGATGAAAGCATCGAAAATATAATATTTTCATTTTTTTTGTTTAAAAACGTTATTGGTACCAACTGCCAAAATACGATCCGATTCCTTACAGTATTTCAGATTGAAACTTTTTGAAAGTTCGCCATTAGAAATCAAGTATGTTTATGCCAAAAATAAACACAAGTTGTGTACCCACGGAAAGCTGGAGCCTACTGTAAATTCATCATTAACACTAAATAATGCGTGCATTTTTGAATGAAAAGAATGTTTTGCGCGGAGCAGGAGTAGTGGTAGTAGGAGGAGGCGGGTTCTGAGGAGCGTTTGGGGCACATCCGAGAGTAGTAGAGATGACTAGGAGAACGATGAAGGTTGACTGCATGATGAGCAGAATGGAAGGAAGTGGGCATTTCATCCATTTATAGTCAGAGTCCACGGCAGGCTTGGGAATTCCTGATTCGTGAAGGGCAATGAAAACAACCTACGATCTCTTAATTTTGCGCACTCTCTAGGATCAGCAGAATGGGCGGGTGTGACAGAGAAGAGGAAGGGCGTTGATCACGGATTGCAGGAACCAGTGGAACAGCAAAACAATCGCACCCCACACAAAGGACGAGAATTATATTCAATTTTAATTAAGACCCTTAAAATTATGTAATCTTAATCGCCGCCTGCAATATTTATGTGTCGTGATCAGTGGCAAAGGTATGACTTGATTACGGGAAAAAGTCCATTGAACCAGCAGAATTCAAAATCAGAAGAGATCAGCATGCCCTTTGACCGTACCTCAAATAAAGGTTGACTGATAAAGATTGATTGATTGATTGATTACGGAAAATACAGTCAGATCAACGATTTGCTATAATTTGAAAGAACAAATTCAGGGTGTTGTTGTTAAAATCTTTATTAAAATACATATTATTTTCGTTGTGCATTTTAACGAACATCTCCATCTACTTTTGGTTTTATGGTTCATTATTTGAATTTTTTCTTTGTCGTAAATACTGTGTTTGCTTTTAGATCGACGATTTTTTACGGCTCTTCCCATTTCCGAGTGAGAACAAACACTCTCACTACTTTCCCTTTCTCTTGAGTATTGAGTAATGTGTTGAGTAAGATCAATTTCACTTTTTTTCAGTTCTCACAGTATGTGTGGAAGTTCGGTGAACTTGATAGTCCCCTACGGCATTTTACATTTCCCATCTCGCGGACTTGTTCTTTGTTGTTTTGTTGAGCAGGGGAGACAGTGAAAGTGTTCTGAGGTGATCATTGGAACAAAATTTGGGAAGAGAACTATCTAGGATGTCTGATTTCGGTGCGTGCACCGGTGGACTACCGTTTCATTCGTGCTTCTCTTGCAAGTGAAACAAGCGAGAATGGTGCACCGGAATGCTTTCATGAATCGTGCACAGGATTTTTAATTCTTCCGTTAGCGTCCTGATCTATAACTGACCGTGAGGAATGACCTACATGCAGATATATTTCCGACCCATACTTTAGATAGTGCGTCTGTTGTGGATCGAAAAAGAAATGGACAAAAGGGGTTGTTGATTTATTTGACAATGCTCTGGTCGATTTGAGGTTTGGACCATCATAATGTGTCTTAAACTAACAATGAGTTATAACGAACTCTTCGTGACAAATTTCTCTGATATTTTTTCCCCATTTTCTCGATCCGGAGCTATGCAGTGGCAGAAATCTTTTTATCTGCCACCATACACTGAAACAAAATTGCTAGGAGAACGGTTATCCAAGGCTTCATTTGTTAGAGAACGGTTCTCCACCCTCCCTGTTCCCCACACTCTCTCGTTTGCTCACCGAGACGAGAGAGTGTGCGGAACGAGGAGGGTGGAGAACCATTCTTTAACAAATGAAACCTTGGAGAACCACCGGTGCACGCACCGAAATCAGAAATCCTAGACAGTTCCCTTCCCAAATGTTGTTCCAATGCTCATCTCAGACCACTTTCACTGTCTCCTCTGCTCAACAAAACAAGCGCTACAAAGAACAAGTCCGCGAGATGGAGGATGTAAAATGCCGTAGGGGACTCGCAACTTTGCGCTCTGTGTAGCTGTCCAGGCGTGGACGCGTTCTCTGGGGTACCGTGTTTTGTTGAGCAGAGGAGACAGTGAAAGTTGTCTGAGATGAGCATTGGAACAACATTTGGGAAGAGAACTGTCTAGGATGGTGGTACAAGTCAACAAGCATTAAATTCTTCTGTTCTCGTTAAAGAAGGCGTAACACGAATGATTGAAACCTATTATTTTCCTCGATGTTCGAGGTTTCATTTCAGTTATCAGTAGTTGGTGAAACACAAATTCAGCGCGCGTTTCTCTCGCGCACCCTCCTCGTTTCACATGATATCTCTCCCTTTCTCTGACTTCATTTTCCCAAAACTCCCACAGCGAAAAGATTGCAAGCTCAATGTGAGATACTGTAAGAATTTTGGTCGTTTTGGACAGTTTATTGAATGTAACTTTCTTCAAACTAAAAACTGAAATATACGATTTTCGAGGCTTTCATCGGGTATTCGATATCCAGTGCCCCACAGTGAGAACTCAGTTGACCAAATATTAGTGGGACACCTTCTTTAAGTGAAGACGAGAGTTGCGGGAAAAGCACACCGTTACCTGGCAACGCGGCAGGGTTTTTTTAGTAGGAAAAAAACTTGAGTGGGGGAAAAATCAAGCGATTAGTGCTCCGCCGGTGCGCGAGATAGAGGGGTGTACACCACGGTAGCCAGTGCTCTCCGGTGCACCACTCTAATATTTTGACGTGTTTTTTAAAAATCTTTTTTTTGGGTATATTGTAATCCCGTTAACTGGGGATACACTAGCCGAGAATGGTATAAGACAAATGCATCTAAAAAAAGTACCATTTTTGTTCGTTCGGACTAATTTGGAATATTCATTCTCATTTTTGCGGATTGAATTTCATTTGGAATTGTCATACGCTCTAAGGCATATTTCAACATAAAAAGAATATGTGGTTCAGTATGTAGCGAATATATATGGAGAATTACGAATCACAATTTTGCAACTATCCGTCATTTTAAGTGCAGAAAATATTCAGATCCCGCCATTTTTAAGCGCGGAGATTTGGCAGATCCAGCCATTTTTAAGCGCGGAGATTTGGCAGATCCAGCCATTTTTACGCGCGGAGAAATGGCAGATCCAACCATTTTCACGCGCGGAGAAATGGCAGATCCAACCATTTTTACGCGCGGAGAAATGGCAGATCCAACCATTTTTACGCGCGGAGAAATGGCAGATCCAACCATTTTTACGCGCGGAGAAATGGCAGATCCAACCATTTTTACGCGCGGAGAAATGGCAGATCCAACCATTTTCACACGCGGAGAAATGGCAGATTCGTCTATTTTTACGCCAAAATATTGGCAGATCCCGCATTTTTAGGCGCGGAGAAATGGCAGATTTCACAAATTTATTTCTACTTTAAATGTACTTTGTTTATTGACAGTCTTTATTAGGAAGTTTTAATTAATTAATTTTATCAATAATGATGGCCAATGAAGGGCAGTCGTGTTGAGTGTTGAAACGATTACTGCATCCTGAAATAGAAAAAAAATCAGGGTTAAAAATAGCAACAAAAACCTTCTTCTCTTGTTATTCCCGACCAACGACTGGACATATTTCACTTGAATAGTGTTGATCATTGCAGATCCAACCATTTTTACGCGCGGAGAAATGGCAGATCCAACCATTTTTACGCGCGGAGAAATGGCAGATCCAACCATTTTCACGTGCGGAGAAATGGCAGATCCAACCATTTTTACGCGCGGAGAAATGGAAGATTCCACTTCTTCACCTTGCGAAGAACGTTTATAAATGTTTATATTTTATTAACGATTTATCGTATGTTATTGTGAATTTATCGATTAATTATTTCTCCGTTTCATGATCATCTTCGGTTATCACAATGTAGCGGTGCGGGGACCTGAAAAAAATACAACGGCTGCTTATTTTATCATCAGATCACATTCTGCTCACTATTTATTTTCCTATTAATATTCATTTACAGGAAAAGATAAACCTCTCAGAGTTCAGGAGAGAATTTATCTCTGCAAAATCGTTCTTTGTGTTTCTGCTTGATCACGGGAGGCTTCGCGCACTTTCCAGGTAACTGCAATAATTTATTTAGTAAAAAAAATTGCAATTCGTTTCTTTTTGAATGTTTACTACTCACTTTGAATCCCTGCTGTTCAATTTCCTTCAACAGCGATTCTTCATTGACTTCGCCGTAACCAGTTTCAATTCGACCATTTAGTGATGCGATCTTCTTGGCAAAAGAAGCTGAAGGAAAGGTTGTTTCAATGATGATAACTACTCTTACGATTGCCCATTTCGTTCTTGATTTTCTCCGGCAATCCATTGAGGTATTCTTTCTGATGATCTGACGAGAAACCAGAGACCAGGGTTGTGAAATCGGAAGGATTGAAAATACTTTTTATAAACACCTCAAAAATGGGCACCGTCACGGCTTCTTCACTGAGAATTAATCCAGCAGAAATTGATGAATTGTCGACTGGACGAAGTTTCGAGATGAACGTGTCACAGCTGATTTGAGCTTCTGGAAAACAATTTTTTTCGTTTCAGACCCAGAACTAAACCTTTCTGCTCGTTCCGGAAAATTCGGAAATGATGGTTGGTGTCTCTGTATCCGTAGTGCACTGCAAATTTGTCAACAACCGTCTTTGCGTCGAAAACAAAAGAGGCGATTGCGGGTTCCGTTTTACCAACTGTTGATAAAAGTCCAATCAAGTCTGAATAATGGTCGTGTTTCGCAAAGATGGTTAAAAAGTATCCACCTTGTGGCGTGAAAATGTCATTCGATTGCTTGATCTTGGTCTTAACATTACTTAACAAACTTAACAAACTTTACTTTGTGTCCTTATGTTTAGAAAACTTCAATGTTTTCAGGAGATGACATCTCGAAATTGCGATCTCTTTTTCTCGGCGAGGAGCAACAACGAAAGTGAAGCCGATCAGGCTTTTGCCGATTATCTCGAGGGTACCGAGATGAAGCAGATGCTCACTGTCAGTTTGAGATTCCATTCATTCATTGTAATAATGAATTACTATAAAGAAAATAACAATAAAGTGTCAAACGTATTTAGAATCTACATGTCATATCTACGAGCACGGGATCCCATCTAAGACATGTCGGCTACCCTGTAGATCGTTCAAAGGAAATTGAAATCGCACTATCAGAATACGCGAACAATTTATCGATTCTTAAGTAAGTTTTCGTATTTTACATAATTTAAAAAATACAATCTAAGTTTATTGGGATTGATTGAGTCTATTCGTATCTGTTTTTATTTATTTGTAGAACCTCGGTTCGAATCGGTCGACTGAAGAAAAAGCTGACAAAAGAAGAGATTGTGGAGGCAGTAGAAGAAGCGATTAAACACAAGTCGAAAAGGAAGATTGGAGAGGAAGGAAGGGCGATAAAGGAGCAAGAGGCGTCGAAATCAGAGAAGCACGTATTCATCGTTGACAAAGTTAGTTTGAAATAAATGTATGATTCACACACGTCCGTGGAAAAAAAAACATTCACGAACATTTTAATTCAGAGTCGAATCAAGGAAATTGTGACTAAAGCATTCAAGGCCAGCAACGATTCATCAATGGTGGGTTGTATTTCACTAAATATATTTATATATTCTACAATCGATCTATCTCGATTTCTCTATCAATATTATTTTAGCAGAATGACATCTTCTCTCAAATATGTTCACTCAAGTCGGCCGTTATCATCATCGTGTATGCTGAAGGAGACAGCGAGTTCTTTTCCACTCACGCTCATCTGGTTCTCCATGCAGACTGCGAGGCAATCTCGTCAAAAAGTAATTATCAAGCAAAATTGAGAGTCTCTTATTGTGTTTTTCAGACTATTTCGACCGATCAATAATCAGAGTTGGAATTTCTGTTCGTGACGATAATCGCTTCCTCAATGATTCCGAACTGGTACAATGGATGAAAATGAAGGGAATCTCTAATTGCCTTCGAAAAGAGGTCGAGAAGAAATGCTGTTAAAATTTACTTACCTGTAATATTTTACAGACACCGATCTGCATTGATAACGAGCCCAGCAACCGTTACTTCATCCACGGGAATTCTCTCGAAATGAATGGTCTCGAATTTACAACTATTTTTGTCATCCTTCTTCTTACAGCGTTCATTTCTCACAGAATGAGCCCCACAATTTCTCTTCTTGGTAAATGCAAGGAATCTCTCACAATGATCAACACTATTCAAGTGAAATATGTCCAGTCGTTGGTCGGGAATAACAAGAGAAGAAGGTTTTTGTTGCTATTTTTAACCCTGATTTTTTTTCTATTTCAGGATGCAGTAATCGTTTCAACACTCAACACGACTGCCCTTCATTGGCCATCATTATTGATAAAATTAATTAATTAAAACTTCCTAATAAAGACTGTCAATAAACAAAGTACATTTAAAGTAGAAATAAATTTGTGAAATCTGCCATTTCTCCGCGCCTAAAAATGCGGGATCTGCCAATATTTTGGCGTAAAAATAGACGAATCTGCCATTTCTCCGCGTGTGAAAATGGTTGGATCTGCCATTTCTCCGCGCGTAAAAATAGACGAATCTGCCATTTCTCCGCGTGTGAAAATGGTTGGATCTGCCATTTCTCCGCGCGTAAAAATGGTTGGATCTGCCATTTCTCCGCGCGTAAAAATGGTTGGATCTGCCATTTCTCCGCGCGTAAAAATGGTTGGATCTGCCATTTCTCCGCGCGTAAAAATGGTTGGATCTGCCATTTCTCCGCGCGTAAAAATGGTTGGATCTGCCATTTCTCCGCGCGTGAAAATGGTTGGATCTGCCAAATCTCCGCGCGTAAAAATGGTTGGATCTGCCATTTCTCCGCGCGTAAAAATGGTTGGATCTGCCATTTCTCCGCGCGTAAAAATGGTTGGATCTGCCATTTCTCCGCGCGTAAAAATGGTTGGATCTGCCATTTCTCCGCGCGTAAAAATGGTTGGATCTGCCATTTCTCCGCGCGTAAAAATGGTTGGATCTGCCATTTCTCCGCGCGTGAAAATGGTTGGATCTGCCAAATCTCCGCGCGTAAAAATGGTTGGATCTGCCATTTCTCCGCGCGTAAAAATGGTTGGATCTGCCATTTCTCCGCGCGTAAAAATGGTTGGATCTGCCATTTCTCCGCGCGTGAAAATGGTTGGATCTGCCAAATCTCCGCGCGTAAAAATGGTTGGATCTGCCATTTCTCCGCGCGTAAAAATGGTTGGATCTGCCATTTCTCCGCGCGTAAAAATGGTTGGATCTGCCATTTCTCCGCGCGTGAAAATGGTTGGATCTGCCAAATCTCCGCGCGTAAAAATGGTTGGATCTGCCATTTCTCCGCGCGTAAAAATGGTTGGATCTGCCATTTCTCCGCGCGTAAAAATGGTTGGATCTGCCATTTCTCCGCGCGTAAAAATGGTTGGATCTGCCATTTCTCCGCGCGTAAAAATGGTTGGATCTGCCATTTCTCCGCGCGTAAAAATGGTTGGATCTGCCATTTCTCCGCGCGTAAAAATGGTTGGATCTGCCATTTCTCCGCGCGTAAAAATGGTTGGATCTGCCATTTCTCCGCGCGTAAAAATGGTTGGATCTGCCATTTCTCCGCGCGTAAAAATGGTTGGATCTGCCATTTCTCCGCGCGTAAAAATGGTTGGATCTGCCATTTCTCCGCGCGTAAAAATGGTTGGATCTGCCATTTCTCCGCGCGTAAAAATGGTTGGATCTGCCATTTCTCCGCGCGTAAAAATGGTTGGATCTGCCATTTCTCCGCGCGTAAAAATGGTTGGATCTGCCATTTCTCCGCGCGTAAAAATGGTTGGATCTGCCATTTCTCCGCGCGTAAAAATGGTTGGATCTGCCATTTCTCCGCGCGTAAAAATGGTTGGATCTGCCATTTCTCCGCGCGTAAAAATGGTTGGATCTGCCATTTCTCCGCGCGTAAAAATGGTTGGATCTGCCATTTCTCCGCGCGTAAAAATGGTTGGATCTGCCATTTCTCCGCGCGTAAAAATGGTTGGATCTGCCATTTCTCCGCGCGTAAAAATGGTTGGATCTGCCATTTCTCCGCGCGTGAAAATGGTTGGATCTGCCAAATCTCCGCGCGTAAAAATGGTTGGATCTGCCATTTCTCCGCGCGTAAAAATGGTTGGATCTGCCATTTCTCCGCGCGTAAAAATGGTTGGATCTGCCATTTCTCCGCGCGTGAAAATGGTTGGATCTGCCAAATCTCCGCGCGTAAAAATGGTTGGATCTGCCATTTCTCCGCGCGTAAAAATGGTTGGATCTGCCATTTCTCCGCGCGTAAAAATGGTTGGATCTGCCATTTCTCCGCGCGTAAAAATGGTTGGATCTGCCATTTCTCCGCGCGTAAAAATGGTTGGATCTGCCATTTCTCCGCGCGTAAAAATGGTTGGATCTGCCATTTCTCCGCGCGTAAAAATGGTTGGATCTGCCATTTCTCCGCGCGTAAAAATGGTTGGATCTGCCATTTCTCCGCGCGTGAAAATGGTTGGATCTGCCAAATCTCCGCGCGTAAAAATGGTTGGATCTGCCATTTCTCCGCGCGTAAAAATGGTTGGATCTGCCATTTCTCCGCGCGTGAAAATGGTTGGATCTGCCAAATCTCCGCGCGTAAAAATGGTTGGATCTGCCATTTCTCCGCGCGTAAAAATGGTTGGATCTGCCATTTCTCCGCGCGTAAAAATGGTTGGATCTGCCATTTCTCCGCGCGTAAAAATGGTTGGATCTGCCATTTCTCCGCGCGTAAAAATGGTTGGATCTGCCATTTCTCCGCGCGTAAAAATGGTTGGATCTGCCATTTCTCCGCGCGTAAAAATGGTTGGATCTGCCATTTCTCCGCGCGTAAAAATGGTTGGATCTGCCATTTCTCCGCGCGTGAAAATGGTTGGATCTGCCAAATCTCCGCGCGTAAAAATGGTTGGATCTGCCATTTCTCCGCGCGTAAAAATGGTTGGATCTGCCATTTCTCCGCGCGTAAAAATGGTTGGATCTGCCATTTCTCCGCGCGTGAAAATGGTTGGATCTGCCAAATCTCCGCGCGTAAAAATGGTTGGATCTGCCATTTCTCCGCGCGTAAAAATGGTTGGATCTGCCATTTCTCCGCGCGTGAAAATGGTTGGATCTGCCAAATCTCCGCGCGTAAAAATGGTTGGATCTGCCATTTCTCCGCGCGTAAAAATGGTTGGATCTGCCATTTCTCCGCGCGTAAAAATGGTTGGATCTGCCATTTCTCCGCGCGTAAAAATGGTTGGATCTGCCATTTCTCCGCGCGTAAAAATGGTTGGATCTGCCATTTCTCCGCGCGTAAAAATGGTTGGATCTGCCATTTCTCCGCGCGTAAAAATGGTTGGATCTGCCATTTCTCCGCGCGTAAAAATGGTTGGATCTGCCATTTCTCCGCGCGTGAAAATGGTTGGATCTGCCAAATCTCCGCGCGTAAAAATGGTTGGATCTGCCATTTCTCCGCGCGTAAAAATGGTTGGATCTGAATATTATTCGAGTCTGAAATATAAATGGTTAACTATCTTGACTACACTTATTGTAATGGCAATATACATTTTTCAAAGCAATTTGACATTTTCATTTAAATATTCCTAAATTATAAAGAGCTTTATTATACACACATGAACAAAGCCAAACTTGATTGCACATTCTAAATAAGTCTAGAAATGGTACTTTTTTTAGATGCACTTGTCTTGTATACCAACACAAATTTGGATTAGGTTTGCTCAATTTCAGCAATCCGAGAAAGGCCAGTCTACTTAGCCGGGAGTGCTGCAGATAAGTCGTGGTATTCTCCCCAAAGTATGTCACCATGGTATGTCAAAGTATGTCACGTAGATAGATATATCTATCTATCTATCTGGGGATAATGCCATTACCCTCCCCTCCCATGTCCACATTGTACATGTTTTACTCTACATGTTTTTTTCCGTTCCTGCAAAATCACTATAAAGATGGGAACGTTCTTGCACGCTGCCCCAAAGAGCGCCTAAGCGTCTGGAGAGCCATTGGGGCACGGATCATGCCATCTGCCCTTGCGTAGCTCTTGATGGAGAATTTTTGTTGTTGAAAGATGTCCCATTGTTTATCATCTCGAAGAGTTAGGTGAATTTTTTTGGAGTTTCAGCCATCGACTAATACCTATTTAATGATGCATCATTACTGTTTAATACTTTTAAGAGCCGTCGTTGTCGTTACAAATCCTTCATCAATCAATAAATGGACCAATTATCTTGCATTGTTGACACTGCATATTGATGATTGGGACATCGAGCATCGCATCGAATAAAAATGGATTATAACCGCCTTTTTCTTTTATATTCGAATTAGACTATCTGAAGTATGAGTCAAGAATATCTCTGCATGAATGTCGTTCATCGCTGTTTACCTTTGTCATTCCAGTGATCAACTCCCGCTGAAAAAAATCTCTTTCTTTTACATACCATGATTCAATAAGGCCAATTCAGTAAATAATACCGTTCGAGCGTTGACAATCTCGATGTTGTCATTGGCGATACCGCGGCGATAGTTGTCGAAAGCCTGAAATTTGTAATGGCTTTCAATAATATTACGTTCATTTAGATTGTGTAACTTACTTTCCTAGCAATGCGTATGTTTAGAAAGTGAATTTTCTATTATTTCTGACCTTACTCCTGACATCGGCGGTCATTCGCACGTTCATCTCGACATAGATGAGACCGAGTGCGAACACGTCCACCTTCGAAGTATACCTCCAGTAGTCCTTTAACAAAGAAGTTCTATTTTTATTACTAGTATCATACAAGCTAGATAAAGTTTCGAAATTGTCTATTCCTGTGTGTGCTCTCTTTTGTACTTTGTAACAAAGCATTTGAAAAGTTCTCAGTGAAAAGTTCTCAGTCTCACCTTCTCCGGGCTCGTGTAGAGCGGGGTGCCGACTTTTTGTGTTCGTGTTTGTGAAATCTCTTGACCCTCGTGTGTCTCGAATTGCGATGCTGTGCCGAAATCGCATAAGCGAATTCCGTTATCGCCATCCATGAGAATATTGCTCGGCTGGAAAGTCTGGTTTGAAAAGTTTTCGAATCTTTTCTTCTAATTGTATTTATCTTCTTATCTATTTATCTTATTATATATTTTTATATGTGTTTGATTGATGATAGCTAGAGCTGCGTGGAGCATTCTCGTCGCAATTTAAATTTTAAGTTAAGGGAGCAAAAACTCATTGCACATTCGAACTGTTTGATATATTTTTATTAGTTCGCAACACAAAACTGTAATGGTTGATTCTAATTAGCAAACTAACTTTAATATCGCGGTGGATGTGGCCTTTATCGTGTAGATACGCAACAGCCTCCAGCATCTGCTTGAACAGCGATTTGATTATTTGCGTGTCACGAGGCTGTTGAGGATTCTCGCTGAGCCAGTCCTCCAATGATCTACTGTACACCTGCAAGTGATACGGGGGATGGCACTGGATGAGGGGAACTTATTACGAGATACTATCTGAGTGGATCAACATGTTTCTGAAGAGGCTTGGCACAGGTCGAAAAGTGAGAAAATGAGATAAACATGCCACATTGTACTATGGCCGAGGCGGAGTTGATTCATGATATTGAGAAAGTGCAAAACCATTTCTACGCCTCAGGGCATGACGTCATCGAAATTTCCGGTTTTCGAAAACTTCATCAAATGACCTAATAAGTGGTACCAATCGATTCCTCATAAAATTCTAAGACTTTTGTGACATCGTGAGTTTTTCGCTAATCTTTGATCTAAGCCTGAAAAATTGAAAAATTGGTTTTAAAATATTAAAAATTTAAATATTTTTGTGTAGTTTCCCTGAGGAGATGGCAAAATTTTATTCGCGTAATACAATGCTATAACAATGATAGTTCAACTGTGTGAAGGGTTGTTTGTATGAGGGGCATTAAGCTTGTTCAGTAAACTGAAATTGAGTGGGTCCTTGGAATTATGGTGTACCTACAGTCACCAGGGGAAAAGTCGTAATGTTATTAAAGCGGCTCTGGGAGACACGATATCCATTTTAGCATAACTACTCAATAGTAGGTGGCCAGGGCTTTCATCGGCCTTACCGCCGAACCTGCCGGATAATAATTGGAAATTACTCCGGGTTACTGTAGTACACCATAATTCCAAGGACCCACTCAATTTCAGTTTACTGAACAAGCTTAATGCCCC
The DNA here is from genome assembly GCA_036245785.1 of Pristionchus fissidentatus. NCBI lineage: Eukaryota > Metazoa > Nematoda > Chromadorea > Rhabditida > Neodiplogasteridae > Pristionchus > Pristionchus fissidentatus. The sequence continues at coordinate 41,084,268 of BTSY01000004.1, forward strand.
TCATACAAACAACCCTTCACACAGTTGAACTATCATTGTTATAGCATTGTATTACGCGAATAAAATTTTGCCATCTCCTCAGGGAAACTACACAAAAATATTTAAATTTTTAAAATCATTTATTTAAAACCAATTTTTTCAATTTTTCAGGCTTAGATCAAAGATTAGCGAAAAACTCATGGTGTCACAAAAGTCTTAGAATTTTATGAGGAATCGATTGGTACCACTCATTAGCCCATTTGATGAAGTTTTCGAAAACCGGAAATTTCGATGACGTCATGCCCTGAGGCGTAGAAATGTTTTTGCACTTTCTCAATATCATGAATCAACTCCGCCTCGGCCATAGTACAATGTGGCATGTTTATCTCATCTTCTCACTTTTCGACCTGTGCCAAGATTAATTCGACTGAGTCAGATAGTCTCTCTTACTACTTAACCTAAAACGACAAGCCCTGTCCGTCTGTGAGTCTGTCTGTTTGTCTGTGAGTCCGTCCCGTCCGAAACTACGGTAACAAGTTCGCTGGAGCAACCACACTTCCTTGGGTCAGATACATGATTTTTGTCAAAAACACGAAAATCAATAAATCAATAATCAATAAATCAATCAATACTACCGTAATCTACAGTAACCTCAACAAAAAAGTTCGTTGGGGCAACCACACTTCCTTGGGTCAGATACATGATTTTTCTCAAAAACATGAAAATCGATAAATCAATCAAAACTACCGTAATCTACAGTATCCTCCGATGAGTTCGGTGGGTCAGACCGCAGGTCAGATTCATGATTTTTCTCAAAAACATGAAAATCGATAAATCAATCAAAACTACCGTAACCTACAGTACCCCCCGATGAGTTCGGTGGGTTAGACCGCAGGTCAGATTCATGATTTTTCTCAAAAACATGAAAATCGATAAATCAATAAAAACTACCGTAACCTACAGTACCCTCCGATGAGTTCGGTGGGTCAGACCGCAGGTCAGATTCGTGATTTTTCTCAAAAACATGAAAATCGATAAATCAATAAATACTACCGTAACCTACAGTACCCTCCGATGAGTTCGGTGGGTCAGACCTCAGGTCAGATTCATGATTTTTCTCAAAAACATGAAAATCGATAAATCAATAAATACTACCGTAACCTACAGTACCCTCCGATGAGTTCGGTGGGTCAGACCGCAGGTCAGATTCATGATTTTTCTCAAAAACATGAAAATCGATAAATCAATAAATACTACCGTAACCTACAGTAAAAAGTTCGCTGGGGCAACCACACTTCCTTGGGTCAGATACATGATTTTTGTCAAAAACACGAAAATCAATAAATCAATAAGTGCTACCGTAACCTACAGTAAAAAATTCGCTGGGGTAACCAAACTTCCTTGGGTCAGGTAGAAAGTTGCCACTACCCCACGAAGTGGCGTAGTGGCAACTTTTTGGACCGAATTGTACCCGGCGACGGAAGTCCCCCTGGACCGAACTGTACCCGGCGACTGAAGTACCCTTGGACCGAACTGTACCCGGCGACGGAAGTCCCCCTGGACCGAACTGTACCCTGCGACTGAAGTCCCCCTGGACCGTACTTTGAAAACGTAGTGCGCTTAACCTCCACGCACCCCGCTAGTTACTAACTTAACCTAAAACGCCAAGGAAAATGCCTTCGCGCCCTCGAGCCTGCGGCAAACGCTGATAGATCATGCGCAACCGGAATACAAGGCCATTAACATGATAGAACAGAAATCGTTAAGAAGAAAGTTTCGAGGAACAATCGATAAATAGGTGTGAGTGAGTGAGTGAGTCCGTCCCGTCCGAAACTACGGTAACAAGTTCGCTGGAGCAACCACACTTGAATGGGTCAGATACATGATATTTGTCAAAAACACAAAAATCAATAAATCAATAATAATCAATAAATCAATCAATACTACCGTAACCTACAGTACCCTCCGATGAGTTCGGTGGGTCAGACCGCAGGTCAGATTCATGATTTTTCTTAAAAACACGAAAATCAATAAATCAATAATTTCTACCGTAATCTACAGTACCCTCCGATGAGTTCGGTGGGTCAGACCGCAGGTCAGATTCATGATTTTTCTCAAAAACACGAAAATCAATAAATCAACAAGTGCTACCGTAACCTACAATAAAAAGTTCGCTGGGGCAACCAAACTTCCTTGAGTCAGATACATGATTTTTGTCAAAAACACGAAAATCAATAAATCAACAAGTGCTACTGTAATCTACAGTAAAAAGTTCGCTGGGGTAACCAAACTTCCTTGGGTCAGGCAAAAAGATGCCACTACGCCACGAAGTGGCGTAGTGGCAACTTTTTTTTCGATGGCCCTCCTGGACCGAACTGTACCCGGCGACTGAAGCCCCCCTGGACCGAACTGTTCCCGGCGACTGAAGTCCCCCTGGACCGAACTATACCCGGCGACTGAAGTCCCCCTGGACCGTACTTTGAAAACGTAGTGCGCTTAACCTCCACGCACCCCGCTAGTTTAATTCTTAGGTTGTTTAGGTAAGTTTAAGTAAGCGTTTAATTCAGCCAATTGCCTATACACTAAAATAATTTTCTCAGTGCGAGAAGTTTCCTGCTTTCCACTGTCTGGACATATTGTCTGCTGCTAAGACACCATGCAAAATCGAGAGTTCATCTCTGTAGTGAAGGAAATAGAATCAGATGCAAAGTCACAGCTTACCGGCATGAGTATGTATAGAAGATTGCAGTGGTAGTTATGGTCGATCGGGATCTGAAGGAGTATTCAATCGATAATCTGTCTCGACGATTATAAATTTTCGCGCTGATAAATAGCACTCATAAAATTACAAATAGCTCTTAATAATTTGATTTTCTCTAGAAGGCATTAATTACCGATCGGTTATTCGGCGGAAGACGGTCCAGCATCCGCGCGTCCGAACGCATCTGTAATAATTATATTCAATGTTAAAAGTATTACATTTTCTTTATTTACGAAACACGAAAAATGCAAAAAAAGGTGTCAAATGTTCCAATGTGGGAAACAGGAAATATCCACTCATTTTTTAAAATAATTTTGTCATTTAATTGAATGTTGTTGATTGGCGCTTGGTAATTTGTCTTGATTAGTCTTGATTTTTTTAATATTCATCGATAAATATATTTCTCTCTGCTGTATATAATTGTGAAAAGCTTTTGACAAGTTTATCAAATAAATAATATCCAACCTGCCATCCGGGAGGCGGCTTCTCCACCCACGCAGTGCAGTATCGCACGATATTGCGATGCTCCAGATCTCGCATTGTTCGCACTTCCTGCAGCTTCTTGTTAACCTCATTCTCGGTAGAACTGAAATATATTTGAAAACGTACAGGTGCTGGAAACCAAAGCGGTTTCGACGACACCTACGACTATGGATTACAAAGTCCCCTAAGCACACCATGTCATTCGGGGGAAGAGGGGGCGTCGGAACGGTCAAAATGAGTCCATTTTAGGCATAAATAAATTCATAACTAAATTCTAAGATCGAAATCGAAAAATCGGCTTCCGTAAATTTTTTTTTTCGGAATTGATCAATTTATATTGAGCAAATAAATCGTATAATTATTAGCAATTCCCTAAGAGGAGATACAATTTAAAATTTTCATTTGATATCTCCTCTTCGGGGAGTAAAGCAATAATTATTCAAATTTCAGAGAATTTGAGTAAGGCAGTTCCAAGCGACCTCATTTTGACCGCTCCGATGCCCCCTCTTCCCCCAAACGACATGGTGTGCAAAGGTGGAAGTCAGATTATCATAGGGAAACAATGTTAACATAGTGGGAAGGAACGAAATGAAAAAAAAACTTTTCGAGATAGGAGCAGAAACAGCAAACAATAGAATGGGTAAAAGGGTTACAATGAGCATTCTTTAGTTTGAAAAATCTACGATTTGTGCATGTTTTCCTCAAAAAACCTGTGTGTAAAAGCGATCCGCTTGAGGGCATACGTGCCCTCGTCCGTGCTATTCTTGACTAAAAAGACGCATCCGAAAGTTCCTCGGCCTATCACTTTCAATGTGATAAAGTCGTCCGCAAATCTGGATACATGATTAATTTAATTCAGAACATAATTCAGGACATGACTTGGATCTGAACTTTTGGCGGTTTTGTATTTCCGGCCTTTTTAAATATTTGAGGACGTCTCGGCAAGTCGGCCTCTCCTCGAAGTTGACCTTCGTCAGGCGAGTTATTAGTTCCATCTGCAATGACTCATATTAATGTTTACTTGTACTATTTTCCTTCGTTCGATAAACCCTCCAAGAAGAAAATTGCTATGCTATGCAGTACTATCACCGTACCGCCCGTGCGTCCTCGATCCTCAGGTCATTCGGCACACCGCGGCGGTAGTTGTCGAAAATCTGTGAACAAGGATGAAGATCTAACTATCAATTTTTCTTTTAATTTGAGAAGGGAATCACCTCTTGCCGATCCTTTTCGGTGATCGGCAGATGCATCTCTGTGTAGATGAGACCAAGTGCGAACATGTCGCCCTTTGTTGAATGCCTTCCGCAAAACTGAATGAGCATCTAAAAGGCTGTACATATGCGTACAAACCTGCTCCGGACTCATGTAGAGGGGAGTGCCGACGGGGGAATTATCTTCGCACCCTAAATTCCCTTCAAATTTTGCACATGCAATGGTGGCATGCTGATCTCATATTCGCAAGTGATTGATTCCATCAAAAAGAATGTTTGCCGGCTGAACGGAGTTCGATTAACTTGAGTTCAACTTTTATTCACTTCGATGAAATTTGGGCTGTATTTTGAAGAGGAGAATTGTTGTGTGATACGAGTAGACCAGCTGCCATCTTCTTTTCGCACTCTTCCCTTCAGTGCTACGCGCGTGAGATTGTTTTTCATGCGAGCCTCCATAAAAACGATGAAGTTATGTTCGTGAATGGTCGATCTTCGCAACCGTGGAAGAATGCGTGTACCATGAGCGGCTCGTCCTGGGATGCGCGTAGCTTCGCATCTTGTTGCTGGAAGGTGACCTCGAGCATTTCAGAGAAGGCGCCCAACGCAGTTCTCTTCCCACAAAGTATCTAGTTCCGAGTGGATAGATTCGTGGCATTGCACTTGTATGCCGAGCTAAGAGTCTTCCTGTGAGAGGTTGTTGCCGTGAATTGAGGCAGCGTGCCCGGTGTATCAATCACTCTTCTACTTTACAGTCATTCAATGATCTTGGCCAGCTCGGTGATCATCATATGGAAAGACTCACGTGTCGGCTTGGCAGAGCAATATTGTAGGCGAAACGTTGATGGCAAGGTTGTTTCAAGGCTATGGGCACTTCTTTACCCTTACAGGCGAGACCTTTCACGCCGCAACAATTTCTTTCATTATTGCTCCAGCGCGGAAGTGAATAGGGTTGGGGCATCTCCCTATTTGATGGGGAAGCAGACGGGTCTCTCGGAGGCGGGGTCTCCTTCTCCGATCTCTGAGCTCGGAAAGTTAAGATGTGCGAGCAGCATTCGATGTTAAGCTTCACCACGTAGTTAATTTGGGACAGTTCGACCCATATCGATGTTGACGATTTCGGAAGACCGATGAAGTCGAAAGCCTGGTTGTGAAATACACAGATAGGACAAAGAGAAAGGCGTAACTGCCGATGTTGTTTGATCAGCGTTGAGAGCGTGTTTCTGAAGCAGCCGTACCGTCCAGATGATAAAGTCAATGAGGTTTTCTCGATCTTCCTTGCCGTGGGTAAGCATGGATGAATTGGCGCTCAGTTGAACCTTAAAATTTTGCTCTGTGAGGTATCTACTGAATCGCATGTCAGGGAGTGTGGATGGGCGCAATGCCGAAGCAGATGACATGATTTGTTGTAGGGTTCCACCACACTTTCCTATTCACCGCGAGCGCGTAACGATCGTTTGACGAGAGGAAGTCTTGATTTGCGGAGGGCGATATCCATAAACAATTTCTCCTTCTCAGTGACAATAGGGCCTTCTTCCGAACGTTCCTTAATTTGACGACTCTTAGCATTACTCTTATGCGCTGATATTTGCTCTCTTTCTTGAGCATCGTCCTGTACGTCCAGCCGGTCATTGCCTTCTCGATCGGTAATGTCGCCCTTCTCTTCCATTGCCAGTAGTTCTTACAGATCTCATTGATACTTGAAATAGCTCTGAGATAATAGGGGCAAATTATTTCGTTTTGTACTCCTTCAGGCTGGAGCAAAACTAGGTGCGGTCTTTGCTAGCGTCCGAATGGCTGCTCCACGTGTAATTCTGATTGTAGACCGTAATGGTAATGTAGGGAACGATGGAGAGAACTCGTACGCTGACGGCAACTCTGAACTCTTCTCAATCTTCGTGTCCCTTTGAATGCCGACACGAAATAGTCGAAGATCTGATGGTTCAGCTAATCTCTGCACCGTTGAGACGACATTAAGCATCCGTCTTCTATCGTGAATTATTTGTTATTCTCTCCTGATGGCCTCAATGATATTCTTTCCTGATGTCTCCCGAAACCATAATCAGCTGGACAAGAAGTTTTCGCTGAAATGTTTAATAACGGAGAGGAAGACGGAGAGGAAGAAATCGTAACATGGTTTCTATTTAGGCTATTTTCGTTTTTCTCAATTTTTTTCGTAACCCGACTATAATGCATTCAGAGAAACTCAATTTAAGATTACGATGAATGAATCCTTTCTCGTGAATGTATGACACTCCTTCAACGATCTGCATGAAGTACGACTTCACTTTAAGCGGATCGCGTTCCTGTTGATTTTCTCGAAGCCAGACTGCGAGTGAATTTTTGCACAGCTGAAATAATTGTCAACTATATATACAAATCAGACCGTTACGTCCGTTCTAGGGTCTGCAAAATGAATCTTTGAGCGAATCTTGAATCATTGCTCAAATTGCCGAGCGGTCGAAGATTCAAAATGAATCCTCACTTTTCAGCAAAGATTCATTTGAATCTTTGACCGTAGTATATCTCTAGTATTTCGAGACATTTTCCAATGCGGTCTTCGGCATTGTGTTACTGCTATAAATGTGGTAGCCCAACCCGAGAATCAGATCTCATGCAATTTCCTGAGATTCCGGGTACTGTATTTTCAAAAAGTAAACGCGCGTTTCCTGACCGTCGCTTTAGAGTGCTCATTGTGCTAGGATTCGTATAGTCCAAGTGGTGTGGTGGTTGTGTTCCAATAGTGCTGACCAAGTGTCGTGGGTTCGACTTTTTTGGAGTTGGAATATTTTTGCTTTTTAAAATTTATATTAAAAGTGGTAATACAGTCCTGGTTGTTTCCCCCGTGAACATGGACCGTCCCGGCCGGCCCGGGCCGGCCCCTAGCGGTCCCTGCCAATTTGTGACTCGAGCAGAGAGAAATTCGAGACAAACTCTGTGCAGTCTGATAGTTCAGGTGGTTGGTCACCGGAAAGTGTCAACAGAAATTTAAATTACTTATTTTATTAATTTTAAATTCGTTAGAAAATATCATTATATGAAAAATCAGTTTGCGGTTAATTCGAAAATCCAAGAGATACTGTAATATTTTGCGTCAAACTCTAACCAAATTAATTTCCTTGAAATGATTTTTTTAAAGAAATTAAAGGTATATAAGAAAATAATTAAATTTTTCATCGACATTAATCGATGACCAACCACCTGAACTATCAGATTGCACAGAGTTTGTCTCGAATTTCTCTCTGCTCGAGTCACAAATTGGCAGGGACCGCTAGGGGCTGGCCCGGGCCGGCCGGGACGGTCCATGTTCACGGGGGAAACAACCAGGACTGTAGCTATATCACACACTATACATTACGCTCCCAAGTTTAAAAAGTCGAAATTTCAGCACTAGTATGCTTTTCCCCACAAAGAAAAGACAAAAATTCACTAGAATCTTTCAAAGATTCAATTGAATCTTTACACTTTGAGTTTCACTCATTTGAGATTCATTCCACTCTTTGTAAATGAGGGCGACCGGTCAACAAAGATTCAAAATGCAGACCCTAGTCCGTTCCAATCTGTGCTTTTTCGAAAGCACAAAAGTCTACCAGAAGGTACCTTTTTCCAATTTGTGCGATGATTCTCGCACCGTAGTTACTACGAAATTTCGCCCCAGACCATCCGAATTAGGGTGGCTAATAGCAGTACAGTACTGCAGTGCACTCGAGTCTCATGTACACTGCAGTACCTGCACTAATGAAACCAAATGTATCGATACACTCGGAAAAGTGAGAGTGATGTACTGAAATGTACTGTGCACTGCAGTACACGCTTTCCCACAGCGCGTCGTGTACTAGCAGTACACAGTGCATTGGCAGTACACGGCGCGCGAGCACTACACAGTGCATTTCAGTACATCAGTCTCGCTTTTTCGAGTGTATCGATACACCGGTGTACTACTCTGTGCACGTACTGAGAATGCACTGTGTATCGATACTGCGCTGATTTCGCCACCCTAATCCGAATTTGTACTCACTAGTAAGATCTGCTAACAATATTACCTGCATTTGCATATAGAGGAATGCGCATTTTCCGTCCTGAAGCGAAGGTCGCTCGATCCATGAACCAAAGTATCGTATAATGTTCGGGTGATCGAATTGGGCTATCACTCGAACTTCACTCAACTTCTCTTTCAAATATACATTCGACCTGCAATTTATTAGTTTGATTATTTGGTTAATTTTATTACAACTTAAGTGAACAATCATAAACAGAAATCAGCAAACCCGAGAAATGCACCTCTTAGTTTTCTCTGTTTCACAGATGCACCTCTAAAAAGACACGACTGCTCTATTTTGATTTCTCCATTTTTTCATCGATGAAAAATTCTCAAAAGGCGCTAAAGTTTATGGTGTGCGAGAATATATTCTCAAAATTCGGTGCCTTTAATGCTGACCTGTCAGGAATTGGAATCTGTTTGACTGCGTAATTTCGCTCATCCAGCAAATTGTTTGCTGCGAAAACACAACCGTGTCTGCCTTTTCCGAGCAATTTCAGAATGTTGAACTCCACAGCAAATCTGCAAAGATGCTTTGGTAATGAAAAAATCGGAAAGAAGCCGGGCTGACCTAGATGAGAATTCCGGAGTGGGCGCGGATAGGGTGCTTATCTGAATTAATGTGTATTGCATTCTCATCGTTGATTACGAGCATAGTAAGCGAGTTTAGATGAAAAATAAATAGAAGAGAACATTGTAGTCCAATTCATATTTTCTACCATCGACATCTCTCCTTCAAATCTGCCTTCACTTCCTTCAATTCTCAACACTCAAATCAAAACCGTGAAATCTCTCTCCTTCAAATATATCGAACTTCCTCCAATCACGTAATAGTTCTCTCATAGTTTTCCCTTCCCGCTTCCGACGCATTGTAAATTCCCCTTTCTTTTTTTAACATTGTATGTATTTACGCATTAGTGTGCATATTGAAGCACAATTGTAGGGTGCGATAAATAAATATATAACTCGCCTCATCCATTGTCTCACTATCCTCCACTGGCATTGTACCATCCACATCAGTTGGTTGTGGCGGGGGTTTGTACTCGACATTCTCGCGCACTTCCATATTACCTGCGTATTACATAAATATTCCGCGGGCAGAAAATTTGAACACAGTTACAGTCTAATGGTGCTGACAGTGTATCATCCACTTCTAGTCGAAGAATAAATTAGACAGATTGGTCCAGTGAGGAGTGTTTTTTGTGGAGAATGAGAGTAGTTTCAGTTGAAAAAATGAGCCATTTTAGTCGTTTTTTAGACTAGAAGTGAAGACAAGGAAGAGACGCTGTCCGCACCATAAAAGCCACGGAATAAATAATATCTGCGAAATAACATAAAATTATCTAGTATGTCAGTGAGATATGAGAAATTAGGAAATATCAATACTCAGGTATTCACAGGCACAAGAAAGGGAGACGAATCTGAATATTTTGCTGCCTTTCAATTTCTTATCACATGTTATGATGCGTTTTTCGCATGACTAGCACAGCTGGGTACGAGTGTGCGTAATCACCTTGATAACTTCAAAGACGATTCTTCGATCACCTTTTAGGGAATCGATTTATGCATGCGATGGTTACTAACGCTTGTATATTTGTAAACATGAATGTGAAATAATTAAATAAATAAGAAAATGGGTTGTGAACGTTGAGAAACGTGGCACTGAGATCGAAGTACATGTGGGCGTCGATGTGGATAGAGGGAGGTTTCTGATGATCCTTCTTTAAAGAGACAATAAATCCATTGTTGAATTTTGACATATTTCAACTGTCTCGGCGAGATTTGCGTCGCGTGGGGCAAAAGAAAGGAGAGAATGAGGCAAGCGCTCTATCTCTACAGCTCCAGAGCTGATGGGCTCGCGGAAAGCGGACCACATGAGCCCGAAATTGTAAGCTCAATGTCAGTGTCCCTTTAATAGATACTACTCTCCTGCTCATTGTCAATCGATTGTTTTGAAAGGCTGTGCTTCTCGTCTGATAAGATCGCGGCACATCGCAAATAGTGATAAGCGAGTGTCACAAACGCTTCCACCCCAAACATCTCACATGCAATCCCTTCTCTTGTACTTTGTCAATGTTATTATGTATTTGTTATGTCAAATTGCAAGCATTGTTTCAGTGATGGGTACAATTCAGTTCACTAAAGGCGAGCTCGTCGAAAAGGACTTCTGCCCTTTCAACACTGTTGATGGTGAGATTGAATCTGGTTACAATATCGATTTAGCTATTTTGAGTGTATTACAAAGTTAATAAGTACAAAACTATATTAGGTACGACTTGTTCGTTCCCTTAGCGGCAGACAGCCACCCCTCCTAAGATTGATTTTTGGTCCTAACGAATTCAGATTGTTGCAGGCCCCGTTCTCTTTGTGCAGACCGGCAAATATCCCTATATTTATATCAAGATCAGGTAAGTATTAAGGTATGCAAGTTAAGCATTTTTACTTAAACATAAACGAATTGTTCTTGAAGTAAAGTATTTCAGAGACATGAAAATAGGGACGGGAAGATCGTGGGAGGGAGGCATCCAAAGCGCCGATTGTTTTGGGAACACGCTGTACTTTCTCGCTGATACGGTATTTTTCTTCATTTTATTTTTTAAAACAAGTAAATTCAGATTTACAAAGCGACGGTCCAGCATCCGGGATTCATCAAAGTAGAGGCAGTTCGTGATTTAGAAGAGGTATTTGTGCGGCATAAAGTAGGGAATAAAAATATTCTCTAATAGTTTTTATACAAATTTACTGTTGTTGCTTGCATAAACAGCAATAAATTTATAAGACTGTTCAACTAAGCGTAAATGTTGTATTTCTCAATATTATATTCCTGAGATCTATCTATTACAGGGTGAGCTGCGCGAATCTCTTCTTCATTAGTAGAATAGTATATTAGTAACTTCGACCACTGAAATAGCAATATACTATGAAACTTCATTGATTTTCGATTCAAATGTTGACGAAACATTTTTAAACCATAAAACCAATCGTTTCCAGGGTGAGCAGCGCGAGTTCGGTATGATATTCAGTCGGATGGTAGAGGGACGGAGAATAGTCTATCGAGTTTGTGATGATCCCGCTGATGGAATTGTGGTTGATGTGGAGGACGAAGAATTGGAGAAGATGCAGTTGATTACTACTCACAAGTAAATATCAATAAATTTTAAATAATTTGCTAATTGAGAGAGTAGCGAGTACTTCGTTGTCTTAATGTAACCAAGTGCTCCTTTAAAGATGTTTTGTTAATCTAATTGAATAATCCGTTCTTTCTAAAATGTGCCTGCAGAAAAGTTGTAGATCATAATGATGATTCTTTCTTTTTCATAATGTAAAATATTTATTAAGTAGGACATCCACAGGAGCAAGCTGATCTGTCTGATGAAGAGAGACATCACTGAGTCCGCTCGAGCCATCTCGCCGAACATAATTACGCTGAAATATGATGTGAGTTCGCGCCTGAAGTAACCCGAATTGGTGATTCTTAAAACCGGGCAAAACAGTATGAAAAAGATATCGTTCTTTAGATTGTTTATTCTGTAAAATGTTAGAAAATGCACAAATCCGACACAGATAAATTTTAAGAAGAAAAACGAAGCATTCTTGTTTGTTCCAGGTTTTCGACGTCTATAGCGCCGTCGATTCCTCATTGGTCTTCTTCCTGACGACGGACGGTCAGCTGTCGGCGCTGAACACGGACACGATGGAGGTCGTTTCGTGTCCCATGAGGTGAGCAGTACACTTTTCTATTATAAATTCACAAACACTCGTCCCACCAATTAATAAAACGTCCCGCTCCTAAACAACAGATACGGCTCCGAGAGAGTATGACAGAGTGAGAGACACGCCGAGGTATAGAAAGAGAGTACACCAACTGGTCCATATCATGAACGTATCATTTTAAAATCGTAATATTTAGGCAACGATTTCTTCATTTTGCACATTGAGTTGTCGCTGAAAAGAGTGTCTCTAGTTATTCGTCTAACAAGAAAAAAACATCATTGACCCATCAAGACGATGGTTAAAATAGGCTCCCGCTTGAGCTGAAATAGTAGTGAACAGCGCATAATCTTTATCGATTTATGTAAATTAAGTTTTATATCTAATGTTCAGCGCTGACGGCGCGTTATTGAAGCACATCGTTAGTGTCCGTGCAGGAAAAATAACCGTAACCGGCTCTAGCGGGGGCAGCTACTACCTCTACACTGCTGATGTGCCGGTGAGTCTTTGGGTCTTCCGAATGAACGTTAACAAGTTGCGGTTCAACTAGTTGTATCATAGGGAATCGACCTTGAAATTGAGTGCGCAGAGAAAAGCAATTAGTTGCATCCTTACTTTTCATTGTACATTTCCGAACCATCTCTAGCCGAGACACTGTGACTGATCTGTCTCATTGGAACGTAGAGCTTTCAAAGCGCTCCGGAACAATTTCCCATTAGATTCTGAGCAAACCCGGATTCCAAAATTCGTATTCACCCGAGATTGAAACTGAACGGCAAAGGCGCGTATGAAACATTCTTTTTTTTCTTTTGGATCATTCTTTTGGATCAATACTGTTTTTTTACCGAAATCTAATGAAACCAAACGAAAAATGCATTTCAGGAGGAATTCCGAAGCATCGAGAAGAAGGATGAATAATTTCCCTATTTATCACTTCATTATTATTACATTTATGATTGATCACGGCCTCTGATTCTCAATACATTGTTCTTTGTTTCATTTTTCATTGTATGTGCAATCTGTGATTGCGATTTAATAAATATACGTATGAGCAAAATACGAATTGATGATAGTCATTGGCGATCGCAAACTGGTTTTATCTCAATTCAAAGGACAGTCAGCTGTATACAAATAGTATTCCACCTTCCACACGCCTCTCATCGTAATTTTCCCTTGGTAGACACCGACAATCGTTGAGAAGTATGCGCCGTCTTCGAATGCGCTGTAAAAATGTATGAAATAATTATTTCGAATTCGTTCCTCATTACCAATACAAATGCTAGATGAATTGCATCTGTCCAGTATTTGCTAGTTTTTTTCAATGTCCAGGTGGAAATCAACTCACCTAATGTTGTATGATCGAACTTCCAGCCTCTCTGTATTTAATATTGCCAATCGATGTTCGTTCATTAAAAAGTAGATCAATGGTAAAGAATCGTTCGCATAAACATCGGCGAGAAACTAAAAATCGTGTTAGGATTTATATTCTCGGACACATTTATTGATTATTTTGTTGCAATTCGAGGCCATTACTGCTAGAGTTTGAAAATCGGGTTAATAATTGGATAAGACCTCTTAATTTCGCACACTCTCTCGCCAATCGACCGGCGTAGAGAGTGTGTGAAATGAAGAGGTCTAATCCAATTATTTACCCGAATTTCAAGTTCTAATTACTGCTACGACAACGGCCTGATTACTGAAGAGTTAATGAATATAGAGAAGCTTACATCGTATTTGAACAGTATAATATTTGAAGAGAACGCTGACGCTGCAACTTCTCCCGTCTCTACGTAGAGCAGCTTGCCCCTGGGATTGTTTGATCCAACTGGCAATGTGTAACCAATCACAGCAATAATATTTCGCACAAGAAATCGATAGCCGAGATTGAATCGCTCAAACCTGTGACCGGCGACGCGATATCCTCGTTCGTTTCTCGCTTCGATCTCATCCACTTCAACTCCATCATTAGGATCATCGCAAGCTCGATACACCAACTTCCTCCCTTCTTTCATTCGACTGATCAGCATGCGCCCCACGCATTCTTCTTCCTAAAAAATCTAGAGTGCGAAATGCGAAACGGCGGTCTCATCGTTTCGCACATTCTCTCATCCAAAGACCGTTGAAGAGAGTGTGCGAAATAAACGGGGTTCACTTTTCGCACTCTCTTAAAGACTCACTTTGTAGTTTACAGAACGGAGAGCTTACCATTTCAACGTCTCTAACGAAATGGACGTGAACATCACCCTGCTCGAGCAATGTCGCCTTGTAAATCTGAAAATATCGAATTTAAACTTTTTTAAAACTTGGTTACCTTATTGCTACTTGTGACGAAGAACAATGATTCATTGAAACATTCGCAGGTACGGATATCGCCATCCCACGACTTGCCCAGCTCGAACTTTTCACCTCTGAAAGATGTTCACATTTTCAGGGAACGTAACAAGTGGCTTACTTGAAATAGACAGTTATCGACGCACCGCGCTGTGGGCTCACACAGAAGATTGCGCCTGCAAGATTAAATTGTTTTTTACACTTGACTACATCAAAATATGTAAATACGATAACACAATGTTCAAAAAATAAAAAAAAACAGATTTTTTTAACTCACCATTCGATGCTTGTTGCGTCCACATGAAGTTCTCGATTTGAATTTCCCGCGTGAATTTGATCGCTTCCATTACTGAAATTTTTGTTTATATCATAAAGCAAACACGCAGAAATAACACTCTCCGTTAAACGACTTGTCATAGGGAAACGGCCGACAAGGAGGGAGAGAGAGGGAGGGGGGGGTTGGCAGAGCGAAATGGGTTGACCGGGGTGACACACGCTCTTCATGCACGTTAGCAACACAATGGAAGAAGAGACGCCGACGCACGTGGACGCGTCGCGGCTCGGAGTTCAGTGGGGCGCACAAGGGATTTGACATGTTCCTTTGGAAGCATGATATGTTTGGAATTCGTGAGATAATATTTAGCAGTCAGTCTTGTTCCGGTCCCAAAATGTGCAAACATATGACAGATTCGAGCACCGATTCTTAATTCGAGCACCGCTAAGGGGTGGTCGACTCCGACTTTCCTCCTGCCCGGGATCGGTGAAGGGTCCCCCGAGTGTCGACTTGGACACCCTTCGGTGGTATCTGTCCGCGGATGCAAGATTTGATTAGATTTGATGACAGATGGTCGAATTCCGATTCATGATCATTTATCATGATATCTAAATATTCTTGCCTGCCGATCGAAACATATTTAGTTTCGTATTTAGTTTTTTTTTAGCTTCGCGCAAATTTGGCGCGTTGTCGATTCGTTTACTAGACGAGTACCAATCAAACAGTTTCCAACTCAAAGCTTAAAATTTCGCTTTAATCATGAGTTGGCAATATATTTTTTTCAAAATATTTTCCTTTTTTTCACTCATATTTCCCATGATGTATCCATGCATCTGTCTCGTCACCAGAAACATTTTACAAGTTTCCCCCCTTCCCATCCGGATCCCATTCTGTTCCTTTCCACCGTTGTCCCAACCTCATCTGCTTCTCTGCACTCTCTCCAATCCACGTGCTCTCTCATCGCCAGATATCAGCAAACACATACACTCCCACAATTCCCCTCAACCGATGTCGATTGACTACCACCGCGATGGATTGGTGGGATAAACTCTCTCCATTTCGCACGCTCTCTAACCGGTTAGACAAAGCGAGAGAGTGTGTGGATTGAAGAGAGTCAGATGCTACCGGCAAAATCTCCTCATTCCGCACGGTTAGAAGGAGCGAGAGGAAGTGAGAAATTGAGAGAATCTGATACCGGCAGAGAAGACTCTCTTCATTCTGCACGCTCTATTCTCGGCTAGCCGAATCGAGAAAGAGAGAGAGAGTTCGGAATGGAGAGAGTCTCTCTCTCTCTCTGACTAGATATCAACAGGAAGCTCCGCTGTAGATCCGGAGATGGATATCATCCCGCGCGCCCCTTGATGTTTTGTTATTTCGAATCGCGGCTCTGCGTGTTTGCCCAAAGTGAATCACTTCGATTTACCCTTCTTAAGAATTGATTCCGCTTTTCCTTTCAAAATCACTATTTACGTGTTTTTTTATAGTATGCATGGCGTGCTGTACAGTGATGATGTAATATTGGGGTAAGTTATGTAAACCGTTGTTCTTTGATCCTCCAATGTGTACGAGCGTATAATTTTCGAATGATGACCATGATGACTATTCCGTGCGTTGAGATTCGATCTTAAGGTGGTGCCGTAGTTTCCGGCTTCTGTAATGGAGAAAAAAATCTATGCTCCTATTCTTTCCTTGTTACTACGGTTGTTATCAATAGAAAGTGTGCAACCGAATATTAAGTGATTGAAAAAAAAGTAATATGAGATGTCTTTGAAACAATACCGTCCCATAATTTTACTCATTCTCCTTTTTCCTCGCCCCTCTCAATATACAATATGTAGATCGAGCTAAAATGCTACCACTATCAATCATTAGCGAGCACTCTTCTTCCGTTGTCTCATAATACAAGCATTCATGCTTGAAGATTTTCGAAAATCATCCAATTTCAATGTTTTTTGAACTGAATTCTCACCCCTCTCGATAGACAATGCATCAGGAAAGGGGGCGAGGGAGGGGGGAAGTAACCGAATTTCTGCCGCCCCTGCCTTTCCTGTTAATTCGGAGAGAGAGAGATAGAGAGAGAGAGAGAAAGGGGCTCTCAATCTCGACAACTGCACAGAAACAGAAACTATTGTTGAGAAGGGGCCGCGGGTTCAATCTGATTTCCGAAAGAGAAGTAAAAGCGAAGAAAAGCCCCGAAGAGACTTGACAGAATCCACACCCGATTCCCGCCGTTTCTCTCTGCATTTGCGTGATCTTTTCTGCTGTCTCAATCAGTGTATCATATCAGGTGATAATCATGTCTTCATAAGTCTTCATAAGTTCCTTTCCACCAGTCCGCACCGATTGCTGTCCTTGGGTCATCTCTCCATCTGCTGTTTGAACATGATATTTTGGCATGCAGTATGTGTTAATAATAGCCTAATGATAATTTTAATAAATTAAAGATTTTCTCGAGAATCAAAGGCTGGAAGAACCGAAAGGAACTTCGCGCACGAACTTCGACAGATTTGCCTGTCGAATTGTTGCGTAGTTTCTCTCATTGTCTAGTTGTCATGTTGCGACATTGTCGGCCTTGTTTAAATATGTTGCGCAAATGCCTAATTTTGTTATTAGACTCATGCATTCCGTTAAACCTACAATTCGTAATTCTATACTCATTTCCGTCATGTAAATCTTCGTTACTCGTTCTTCCATTTCGACGAAAGAACAGGTCTCTGATACCTAGGAGTAAGTTCGCTCTCCCTTTTCAGCACTTACATCACCGTTTCCCGTTTCAAAGCGCAGTTTGCGTCATTATTCTGGCACTTCTTTGTTCTTTCTCTTGAAGTATTGTTCTTTTAGTCCGCGTCTTCGCTTGTTTTAGCTCCCGCACGAGCCAGGATCCAACAAAACGCACTTTTCACAGCATATAAAGCAGAGAGATCAATTTAGAGAAAGAGGGAATAACCTAGAGAGTGCGCGAAAAGAGAGAGTCAGACAACGAGAGACTTTCTTAGCATGCCGCCAACTCGATGCTATGCTTCTCCCTCCTCCTTCCTACTCGAAGACAATGAACCGTTCTCCTGGGACCTTCCTAATGTTCAAATTCACTCTAATTCTGCAAATTCACTTAATTTTAGCTTAGAAAAGCCCTGAAGCCGGAACTTTCGCACGTTTCTGAGGGGCCACTCTTATGTGCGCGCGAGATAAGCCGAAGCGCTTCAGATTTTGGTGTTTCCCCCTCCTCTCCGCCCCTCTCTCTCTCTCTCTCTCTCTCTCTCTCTCTCTTTCTCTCTCTACCCCCTCACAACTCCGGATGCAGATTTCTCCGCTACTTCTGAGCGCGCAAAGTAGCATTCCTTCCGATTTCCGATTTTTTCCTTCTACAATGATTTACGCTCCGCTGCCGGGAGTAGTATTTTGGGGACACACATTTTTAGAGAACCGCAGATCTCTCTCTCTCTCTCTCGCTCACTCTTTTTCGGCCATTGAGCAGCCAAATAATTCAAGTGTAAACCGATAGCACTGTGGCGCGGCTATATTTGTCTTCTTTACCCGAGTGTGCGTTGCATGGTGATGACGCAATACCTTTATTGTTACATTGTAATCTCTGATGGAGAGGGTCTCCCTCAATTCCCTCGTCTGTACCATTGACTATTCAACAACATCGGGATACCTTACCTCATGCAAGTAGTTAGTCACTACTCAATCAGACAACCGCAAAGTGGCGTCGGGATTAGGGGGAATTGATCAGGGAAGTAAGTGGTTGAATCACTGTGAGCACATTCTCAAACAAGTCAAGCACTCTTTCGCACTCAATCCTCAATGATTAGTCAAGTTACCTTACCGTAACCGGGTACCGTAATCCCCAATCGATAATGGTTTGCAATGCGTTCTATTCGACGGCTCCCGGAGGGCGCGCGTTCTGTGAATTCGATTTTATTCATGATTCTTCCTTTGTCATTTCAATTATTTCCTCTATGACTGTCCCAGGTCTCTTACCGTAACCGGGAGCCGTAGTTCAATATTATTTTAACCCGCGTTCTATTCTGCGGCTCTGCCGAGAGCCGTTTTGTGAACTTCTTATCGCCCGCATCCACGAGTCTTCCTTTGTCTGCAGCTTTGAAGATCTTTTGGCACCTAGCTGCGTCCCCGGGGAAAGAATTTGCGCACTCTGAGGGGTTCCTGAGCGTTTCTACTTTGTTTCACCCATTAATTGACAAAAGCGCAATGATAGTTATCGGAATTCCTGCAATAAAGTATGAAATAGATGTTACTGGCGCAACAGGAACCTCCATTGTATAAACTGTGAAGTTTTTGCATATTTATGAGTATCTGGGTAAATGTAATTTGTATTACTATTATTGTAAGAATAGCCGTAACTTGCTCGTTCAATGTAGTCAATCCTCACCCTTGCGATTCGAAGATTGTGTGGGATGTTCTGACGGTAACTTTTGGCTTCGTGAAGCCCGCTATTTCCGATGCCTCGATATCAGAGTGTGTGTTTGTCATTTCCCTTCTCCTGTCCCTGGATCCCACTCCTCCAGAAACGGGTCATGCCCGATACAGTGTGTGAAAATAATTGGATCGTTCTATAACGTACGTTCAATAAGGTTATAGAATAGGGTGGCCTAAACCGGGTCGGATTTTGATGTACCCGGGTACAGGCTGTTCCCGGAAACAGCTGAAAAAGCGAGACTGAGTACCCGTTTGTTCCCGGAACCCGCGGGAACAAAATGTACCCGCGGGTCCAAGAAATATCCGCGGGTACTGACTTTCAAAATTTGTTGAGTAGAGGGTGACTGACTATGTTGAACCGAAGAAAATTTAAAATGGGAGTTGTCTGAATCACCTGAAATACAATGGGACCGAAATATCGAGCATTGTACTCTGTTCTTCCTTGTACCCGCGGGTACTGGAATTTCTATCATTTTTTATGCCAGCGGTAATTTTTCTGACACTTAAAAATAGTTGATCTGATTATATCCGGTTTTTTGAAAATAGTTATTGTAGACGAGAAATATTATATTATTTTCGCGTTTCAGCAATCAGAAGACACCTTTTTCCCACATTTTACTCTATTTTCTTATTTATTCTGCCTCAAGTACCCGCGGGTACAAAAAGTACCCGCGGGTACCGGGTACAAACGGGTACTCACGGTCCAATTCTGACCCGGTCCCGGGTACCGGGTACACAACGGGTACTGTTCCCGTTGTGTACCCGTTCCCGGGATGTTCCCGGTTTAGGCCACCCTATTATAGAACTCTTTTTCTTGCTTTTTTTTCTCACACGCAGAAAAAAGTCTTATATGAGGTCCCTAATCCCTTTAAAAGTCATATAAATATAAGAACAAAAGTCTGATATATAAGACTTTTGAGGGGGTTAGGGGCCTCATATAAGACTGTATTTTTCTGTGTGTAGTGGCACGGAATCATGCAACTCGATGTGCGCGTGCTTGTCATTTCCCCTCCTATCAGTCTTCTGCCGAAGGGGTTTCGCCTTCATTTAGTTCTGGTCAGAGATTGCGAATATCGTATAGCCCCAATCTACGGTTTATCTTGCCTTTCCGCGCGATTATAGATAGATTCGAGAACCGACTTCTTGCTAGGGATACTGTTAACCCTTTCTATTGTTGATCTAGGTTCCCTTCTTTTGGCACGTTTTTTACGACCTTCAAGCGGCCAATTTATTATCAATATAAATTTCAATCTCTTTTCACTTCTCATATAATCGCTGCTTCAATTGATTGAATTATTTTGGCGGACGGTAGTTCGTTCCGTGACCCATTCATTGATTGCTGACAGCCGGAAAGCAACAAGGATCTGGGGAGAAAATGAGAGGAGATTAGCGATAACAATAAAACGGAATCTGTCTCTCAGATGGGATACGAATAGCGTGTGCTCTAATGTATTCCGGGGCAGCGCATCTGATGCTAAAGAGCGTAGCGAGCTAGAGAGAGAGAGAGAGAAAGAGATAGAGAGGCTAATTTCGCCTAATGCTTTATCCCGGCTCCGGATGTCAGCGCCATTTTTTGCGCGCCCCCTTCCTGAGGCGGTGTAAAATTCGCGGAATGAGGGGCAGAGAGAGGGCACCGCATCCGCCTATTTATTAGATCGCGTTTAGTAATAATGCGCCGGGGCCGACCGGTAAGGCCGGTTGCTGCACAGATACGGCTTGTCGACGTAAAGTCCTCTTGATTCCGGTGGCAACTTTACCTTTTTAGTAATAATGTGTATGCGTTCGAAGAGAAATGGAAATCCATCGACAAAAAAACCTGATCCTGGGTTTCTGAAAGTAACTAGTAAATGGCAAAAAATACACGTACACAGTTCCCCGATTCAACCCTAATTTTGGCTCTTTATAATGCTTCATCGTTTTGTCTACTTTCGCGGGTGTATCAAATAAATATATAAAATTTCTTAAAAATAAAAAAAATAATAAAAATACTCTTTTTATTTCGTATTTTCATCTCTCACACTCAGTCTTCTCTGCATCAATCAATTTGGACCCGAAATGGCGTGTTTTTCGCACTTTGCAGATTCATATAACCCGGCTTTCCTCGAGCCAGAACCAGCTTAAAAAATTTTATTTATTCAAATCGCGCGGAGCGCTGTCGAGTGATGTTCAGCTCAATTTTAAATCTCCATGCGTATTCAATATTCACTGGTTGATGTTCATCATTTCCGGATTTCTTCTTGAAGCGCATGAAAAAAGACAAATACTGTGATCAAATAACTTATAATAGAGTTGGAAAAGAAATGGGCTTCGTGAGAGAGAGCGCGTAAAATCGAGAAGGGCTATCTCACTCAGAGGGAAATAAGTCTACGACTCTAGACTTTTGGGCTGGACAGCGACGACTTTCAAAGTCTAACCGCCTCGCTCCCCTGCGCCTATTAGACTTTGAAGTCGTCGCTGGCCAGCTTAGACTTGAGAAGTCGTAGACTTATTTCCCCGTGAGCACTTTTGCACACTCTTCTATCCACTTTCTTCTGTTTTATCATTTGGCTGTTCTCAGTAATTTACTAGTGTTGTTGTCGTTTGATTTCAGTCGAAATCTTACATTAGTCTCTCACAGAATTCTTGATTGCCTCAATGAAGCCCTCGCGAATTACTACCAATCTCAATTACACAATAAGCAATCCGATCCGGGCAATTCAACAATTCTGCCGCTCTCTCTCTCTCTCTCTCTCTCTCGAAACCGCGGGCTTACGCTATGCCTGTTTACATTGTGGCGCGGCGGCCGGCCCGCTTTTCATTTATTAAGTCATTCAAAGACTCTCGGCGCCGCTGGTCCTCTAAGAGGTCGAAGAGGCAGAGAGGAAAGGAGAGGTTTACGCCTCATTTGGGAGCCGGGGCCGTCGTTGAAAGCCGGAGAAAAGGGGCCGTCGTTTCCGCCCTTTTCTCTCTAGTGGCCGTGTGAAATAGGAGGTGAAAAGGCACAGCGACAATGAGAGGAAATGAGCTAGTGAGCAGAAAATGGGGCGCAGATTTTTTGAGGGAGGGGCATGTGTTGCGGAATCACTTGTCGCGGAATCTATCAAAGCGAGAGAGTTTTAGGAGAAAATCAATTGTAAAATCATTTCGTTCTATCGTTATAGCAACATTTCGTTTATAGCAACATTTTTTTAATATCATAGATGGCGTGTCGTGTAAAAGGTAGAAGTACACGCAGCAGTGAGATGACTGTGCGCTGTGAACAAAAAAATATCCTATTTTTGATCGTGATAGGCGGATCCGGTTGACAGCTCGAAGTCGCAGCGAAACCCGTCAACTAATATTATCGCGCGCTTCTGTTTTCTCTCCTTCTTATTGTGATCTTCGCTCGTTCATTTCTGTGCGTTTTTTCTCAATTATGTGGTATAATTAGGTCTGCTCTCTTCATTTCATGGATTTATGCCGATTGATAGTTCATGAAGTCATCAGAACGTTTACCCGAAATACACACTTTACTTCTGTGCGCGGCGCAGGAGAACAGATGTCACATGATAAAATACACAGAAAGGTGTCACTAGCGAGAACAAGTGTACGGGTTAGAGAATCCCAATTTTACACACTCTCATTCTGCTGACCCCTCTCTGGATGATCGCCCGTTGCAGCTATGCGTTGTCTAATCGCATCACATATTCGATAGAAGCACAAGTATTTCGAAATTAGCATCAGGAAACGTGCTAGAAACGAAATGATTTCACCTCTGCTAATTCGTTAATTTGGCTCTTCCAGAAACCCTCACATTCCATTTTATCCATTTCCATTCCATTTTGCTCACACACTCCTTTCGTAATTTCGCTTTATACAAATAGATTACCTTGCTATGATAAGCGATAAGAAGAAGTTTACATTTGTACTGAGCCCGCTTTTTCTATTGCATTCCTCACATCGCGAATTTGCATTGTTTTAAAGCCCAATTCATTTTATCAATCGATAACTGATTACAGTAACCGGGAGATCCGGGTGGGACGCAATGTCGTTCGAATTCGACCTAACCGCGCCCTTCCAGCCCGAGTTCACGACAAAAGATCAGGTCGCCAACAGGCACAAGATACGACCTGTGCAGGTAAGTGTGTTGCGTCATCACTATGCAATATTACCGGAGAAGAAACTTTTCGTCATATGAATAAAGTAATTAATTTTCCTTCTGTGGAAACAATAGATCCAATCGCACCAATAGATTACTTTTAATGATGATAAAGGGTGTTTCACAGAAGTAATAAGTTACTTATGCGAGGCAGTAATTGTTTTTGAAAGTGTCGATAAGAAAATAACAAAATAAATGAAACTGGGCTATCGACTTGATAGCAGTAGTCTTAACGTTTTTCTAATAAAAAACCTGTGAAACTCACGGCGTTCTGGCGAGTCGATGCTAATTGAGGCATACAGTTAGATAATGCGAAAATAGCATGTAAATGTGCGACCGTCTCACCACGAAGAACGCCGTGAAACTCGTATCAACTTCCTCAATATCCCCGAAATTCTAGCGAGACATTTCACATCATTCCACAGGCCGGTCAACCTTCCAGAAAGGCATTTTGAGTGAGAGAGCGTGTGAAATCGAGAGGGACTCTCTCACTTTAGTACACTCTCTCGCCCTGACCCCTTTCTGTCGGTGTGGAATCATGTGATTTCAGATTCTCGTGCCCTCCGCGAATGGCGATCGATTTCGACTGAACGAGAACGGGCTGCGATCGGTGTTGGGCCACTCGGCTATTCAGAACAGAAAGGTCAGTGACTTCGTTGGGAAAAGCGTAAGAAGTTCACTAGAAAAGTAAAAAACTGATTATGTTCTTGTTCATCAGGTCAATCAAAAGTAAAAATGCACTGTCACAAAAATAGAAAGAAATGAAACGATTCAGTATAAATGCAATACAATATCTTGTTTACATCCGTTGTATAAATTTGCTAAATTTCAGAACGCTAAAAAATCTGCAAAGTCTTGAAGTGCGAAAATCATAATCCCCGTTAAATTAGCTAGACTCCCATTGTCCTAGCGAAAGTTCTCTCCCCTTCTCTCAGCTGCAGCAGGTTCCCAATCCTATCATCTTTCATTACCCCTTTCTCTTTCTCATCCTTCTCCCTTTCCCTTTCGCCTAATGAACTTGCTAAAGCTCGGCAAGGACAATTGGCGCGCGCTTTCTCACTTTTTGACTAGATCATGAGATTGATACCCCTTGGGCGAGGCTGTTCCATTCCTAGCTGGGTTATTAAATAAGACACAATGAGATATGAGAGTGTATGAGAAGTTGAGTGTGACGAATTGTTGAGAAAAGGCATAAGAAGAAAACAGAAAATCGCAAACGACGAGTATGACGATTGATACAAGGAGAAGAAGAAGAAAGCTTTCAGCCCTGTCCCCCAATGCATTTAATGTCCCCAAACAAGCAAACATTGTTCAGATGGCACGCTTTTTATTCGCCATGATATTAGAGTCAATAAATTAGCGGGTGGGAAAACGTCGAGTGTTGCTGGTGGTGAGGACGAGGGCGACGAGCATTGGGAAAAGTCGTCGCTCGGCTGCACGCACCACTGCACCGCGTAGCTCAGCGAGGAGCTGCTTAACGGCGAGATCCATCCTCGAAGAAGATTCCTCCGTCGATGGCGCAGTACTTGGGGCAGATTCCGCGCTCTCCGGGGTGTCCGGGCTGTCCGGGAGTTCCGGCGGGTCCGGGCTTGCCGTCCTCTCCGGGAGCTCCAGAGTCTCCGGGGGCTCCCTTGGGTCCGGGCTCTCCGGGCTTTCCATCGGATCCGTTCTGTCCAGAAGGTCCACCCTGTCCCTGAGGTCCCTGGGGCCCAGCGGGTCCGGGAGGTCCGGGAACCACGGGCTCGGACTTGGCGTCCTCTCCGGGGGCTCCGGGGTTTCCAGCGTTTCCGGGGGCTCCGGGAGGTCCGGGGGGTCCCTTGGGTCCGGGCTCTCCGGGGGCGGCGTCGTTACCCGACTTGCCCTGAGGTCCCTGAGGTCCGTTGTCTCCGGGGGCTCCAGCGGGGCCGGGAGGTCCAGCGGGTCCCTGAGCGCAAGGCTGGCACGGAGGAGGAGTGATGGGGTTGCAAGGCTCCTGAGGCGGGCGTCCGGGGTTTCCAGGGGCTCCGGGGGCTCCGGGCTTTCCGGGCTTTCCGGGCTTGCCAGCGGCTCCAACGGGTCCGGCGGGTCCGGGCAGGCAGCATCCCGAGCAGGTCTCATCGGCGGATCCTCCGTGGTGAGCGGGGGCACCGAAGTTGGATCCAGAGGGTCCAGAGCTGGATCCGTGTCCGGAGCCGGAAGAAGATCCGGAGGGTCCGAAGCGGGTGTTTCCGTGGGGGTTGGAGGCGGAGTGTCCTCCGTTGTTGCCTCCATGTCCACCGTTGGGTCCGTTTCCGTTGGGTCCTCCGTGGTGTCCACCGTTGCTGGATCCACCGTTGGGTCCACCGTGGTGTCCTCCGTTGGGTCCGGAGTGTCCTCCGGAGGGGCGAGAGGGGTATCCACCGTTGTTTCCGTTGCCCGAGGGGCGAGAGCTACCGGGGTAGGCGGGGTTGGATCCGTAGTTTCCGGACGAGGGGGAAGCGGAGTCTCCGTAGGTGGACTCAGAGGGAGCGGGCGGGTAGTCTCCATATCCGACCTAGAAAGAAATCGATAAGTTGAGAGTTAAGTAGTGATGTTTTCTACAGTATAGTTCTACTTCAATATTCGATAGAATAAGTGAATTACAGTACCTGACGGGCGGTACGGTTGGCGGGCATGTCCTTCAGGGCATACACGTTGTTCCAGACGTTGCGAGCGGTGCCCTGAAAACATTTTTCGAATTGAGGACCTTTTTTTTCAAATATTAGCTGCACTAGAAGGGAAAAGTAGAGATGAATTGGCGGGAATTTTAATATTTGAATTGCTTACCTTGCACACGTTGAGCTCGGAGTGCATCTGGCGGCGGACGTGGTGCACGTAGTTGTACACCATCGGCAGGGTAATGCAGACGGAGAGAACGGCGACGGCCTGGAATAATACTGTTCAGCGGAGAAAGCAGTTTCCAATTTTTCTAGGTTACTGACTAAGGAAGAAGGTATTGCATAAGGCACAGGATGCATACCAGAGTTGTTGTAAGCTAACAAAGTATATAGCCATTGACTAAGGCTCTAACTCACCGAGAAGGTAACTGCGGCATAGCCGACCACGCGATATGCGCGGATCTTCGAGTCGATATCCATGTGAAGGAGAGGAGGAAAAGATCCTGTCTTTTCCCGCTCTACCGCCGACTTTTATACCGGCAAAAAGGCTGCTGGGCGGGGCCAAACGACGGCTCTGGCATTCCGCAAAACGCGTTGTCTTTTGTTCCCTCTAGCCCCGCGGCATGGGATAGGCGCAAGTTGGTTCTCTTGGGATAGAGCGATCCGTACTCTGGGTCTCCTCCAAACGCCTTTTCTTTCGTTGGCTCTTGCCGCAAGGGGCGCACGGGTTGGTTCTCTTTGGATACCGCGATCCTAGAGAGAAACTGACAAACAAGATATTAAGAATTTATTACATGAAGCGGCGACGATATCTGGTGAGGATGGGTCGCCATTCTTTGTTTGTTGGAATCCACCACTGGCGGACAATTGCTCTTCGTAGGTAATATCTCCATCGTGATGAGGGGCCTCCATGGGGCGTTGGCGTTTGGTCCAGAGAGTAGTTGCTATGATCAGTTGTTGGAATTCTTACTTCAGCGAACGAATCACTTTGCTTCGCATCGTTTCTATATTCTGGCCTTTAACTCGCATGTATGCCAGTAGGTTTTTATTTATCTCTCCGCCCCATAATGTGAATGACATCTTACATTCCATCTTTCGCGGAGTAAGATCAAGTTTCTCTTTGTAAATCGCTCGCAAAGCCAACACTTCTGATCCATCTAATACGGTGGACGTGATGCAACTCTGGCACTCTTCGTAAAGGATTATAATTCGGCACCTATCGCGACAAGGGAGGAGGCGTGTCTTTGAATCACGGCAAGGATCGCGTAAGGCTCATCGCTGCCCCGACCTCGGTATGAACGGGAAGCATTGGTTCGGGACAACCTTTGTGAATGTATGAATTCCGATAACATGCGATCTCTAGGTCTTAAATAAAGTTTCGCTTTGCGCTGCTGTCTTAGCTGATAACCAATCAGGACTTGTAATGCTGACAAATACTTCTCTAGAATTTCTTACCTCCTGTACAACAAGTACACGACCAGGTACAAAACACAAACAGCACAAAGTAAAATCCCTTTGTGCATCAATAAGTGCTAATAACACGTGATATTGCACGCCTTGAGTAATATTGAAATCCCCTCGGGCAACGGAAACAGCGGTGGATACTCCTCTCGCCCCTCCGGAGGACACCACGGTGGATCCAGCAACGAAATGTTACCGGTCTATTTATTGAAAAATTCAAAATAGATCTATGAGGTACAGACCAGGTGCAGGAGTACAAGACCAGGTACATGAGGTACACAACCAGGTACACGAAATTCTTGAGTTCAGCTTCGTTTTGCAGTCAAACAATTCGATAATTCTCTTCGTTTCCACTTTTACCTCACAGTTATACACCGGATGAGTGACAGTGTGGAATGAGGAGATTCAACCGCGCATCTATTCACACATTGACGCGGCATTATCACTAGGCATCAGGGTGCATATGAATAGCATTGACAAATTTCTGAGGTATGAAGACGAAGTACTCTGGTATTTTCGCCCCAATGGATCCCTAGTTGACAGACCAATGGGGGAAGATCAAAGACACCGACGGTTTCCCAATGGGGGAAACCGTGGTCCCCTGTTGGGGGAAATTTTCCCACTGAGATCCCACAGTTTCCCCCATTGGGAAACCGTCGGTGTCTTTGATCTTTCCCCCAATGGTCTATCATCTAGGGATCCATTGGGGCAAAAATACCAGAGTAGAAGACGATAATCGAGGAATGAATGGAACAAGAATAAGACCTTGAAGACTGCGGACATTTGACGCATGGTTGCTTTCAAAGATCAGTCTCTTTGAGGCCATCCACTCAGCCATTACTAACTATGATCAGAAATGTTCATTCTGGAAGAATAGACCCTGTTCCCCATTGCATACAATGTCCCAAACAAGCGAACAGAATTGGAATGGCACTCTTTTTATTCGCCATGATATTAGAGTCAATAAATTAGCGAGTGGGAAAACGTCGAGTGTTGCTGGTGGTGAGCACGAGAGCGACGAGCATTGGAAAAAGTCGGCCGCTCTCGGGCGCACGCAGCAGTGCACCGCGCAGCTCGGCGAGGAGCTGCTTAACGGCGAGATCCATCCTCGAAGAAGATTCCTCCGTCGATGGCGCAGTACTTGGGGCAGATTCCGCGCTCTCCGGGGTGTCCGGGCTGTCCGGGAGTTCCGGCGGGTCCGGGCTTTCCGTCCTCTCCGGGGGCTCCAGAGTCTCCGGGGGCTCCCTTGGGTCCGGGCTCTCCGGGCTTTCCGTCGGATCCGTTCTGTCCAGAAGGTCCACCCTGTCCCTGAGGTCCCTGGGGTCCAGCGGGTCCGGGAGGTCCGGGAACCACGGGCTCGGACTTGGCGTCCTCTCCGGGGGCTCCGGGGTTTCCAGCGTTTCCGGGGGCTCCGGGAGGTCCGGGGGGTCCCTTGGGTCCGGGCTCTCCGGGGGCGGCATCGTTACCCTTCTTGCCCTGAGGTCCCTGAGGTCCGTTGTCTCCGGGGGCTCCAGCGGGGCCGGGAGGTCCAGCGGGTCCCTGAGCGCAAGGCTGGCAAGGAGGAGGAGTGATGGGGTTGCAAGGCTCCTGAGGCGGGCGTCCAGGGTTTCCAGGGGCTCCGGGGGCTCCGGGCTTTCCGGGCTTTCCGGGCTTGCCAGCGGCTCCGACGGGTCCGGCGGGTCCCGGCAGGCAGCATCCCGAGCAGGTCTCATCGGCGGATCCTCCGTGGTGAGCGGGGGCACCGAAGTTGGATCCAGAGGGTCCAGAGCTGGATCCGTGTCCGGAGCCGGAAGAAGATCCGGAGGGTCCGAAGCGGGTGTTTCCGTGAGGGTTGGAGGCGGAGTGTCCTCCGTTGTTACCTCCATGTCCACCGTTCGGTCCGTTTCCGTTGGGTCCTCCGTGGTGTCCACCGTTGCTGGATCCACCGTTGGGTCCACCGTTCCATCCGTTGGGTCCGTGTCCTCCAGCGGGGCGAGAGCCTCCGTTGCCCGAGGGGCGAGAGCTGCCGGGGTAGGCGGGGTTGGATCCGTAGTTTCCGGATGAGGGGGATGCGGAGTCTCCGTAGGTGGACTCAGAGGGAGCGGGCGGGTAGTCTCCATATCCGACCTAGAAAGAAATCGATAAGTTGAGAGTTAAGTAGTGATGTTTTCTACAGTATAGTTCTACTTCAATGTTCGATAGAATAGGTGGATTACAGTACCTGACGGGCGGTACGGTTGGCAGGCATGTCCTTCAGGGCGTAGACGTTGTTCCAGACGTCACGAGCGGTGCCCTGCATAATGTTCAGATTTCAAGCTGCTTTCGATAAAATTGATCTCTTGTCTATATTTGAACTAGTTTGCAAAAAAGTGAGGATGAATGGGCGGGAATTCAAATAAATGATTTACCTTGCACACGTTGAGCTCGGAGTGCATCTGGCGGCGGACGTGGTGCACGTAGTTGTACACCATCGGCAGGGTAATGCAGACGGAGAGAACGGCGACAGCCTGAGATGGATTACTGGTCAAGGAAAAGAGTTGAAGACCGTGTTACTGCTACTGTATGAGGATAGAGGATAGAGCTGATATGATACTTGGTTACGGTAATATAAAGTTATCGCGTTACAGCTAACGGCATTGCCAAATACCACATTCGCCGCTTACGTTACTGCCTAAGCACTAAGGTTAACGATCTAACTCACCGAGAAGGTAACTGCGGCATAGCCGACCACGCGATATGCGCGGATTTTCGAGTCGATATCCATGGTAAGGAGAAGAGGAGAAGATCCTGTCTTTTCCCGCCCTCCTCCAACCTTTTATACCACCGAAAAGGCTGCTGGGTGGGGCCAAAAGCGCTGGCTCTGGCTCTCCACAAAATGTATTGTCTCTTGCTTTCGCTAGCCCGGCGGCAGCAAGGACGAGGCGCAGGTCGGTTCTCTCACTGTGCGATCCGAACTCTGGATCTCATGAAAACGCCTTGTCTATCTTCATCTCTAGCTGCAAGGGAGGAAAACTGTCCAGAACAAGCGCGGATCGCGTAAGGCTCAGCACTGCTCCGGAGCTTGGAATGAGCGGGGGAACAATGGCTTGGGATAACGCGGAGAATTTATGGAGTGAGATAGTGTTCCGTAGGTCGGACAAACGCTCAGAGGAAAATAAGTCTACAAATCAGTCCATGGGGGCCTTCATTTCTTCTTATAAGTTTAATAGAATAATAATAGAGATACAGCTTCGTTCAAATTTTAATTGGTGAGAGAAGCGTGGCAAGACTTTTAAAGATGTATTTCCCCATCGATGCGTTGCTTCTCGACGATGTCTTATCAGTGTTTGCTAGGAATTCATATTCTGTAGATCGAGGGGCTAATGAATACTGTATTGACATTATTTTCAGCCCAGATCACATGCCATTTGGGAATGTGTTTTTTTGGTTCGCCTACTCGCTCTCAAGGCATTATTACAAAGCGTTCTGGTCGTTTTTCTTTGACATTCCATGCGCGCTCAGGGAGCCGTTGAGCTGTCACACCCTGATCATGTATCACAGCGATGATAGTCTATCAATCATCAATCATTTGGCGCCTAAGGCACTTATCTAGTTCTCGACACTTTGGGTTTATGAAATAGTTTTTTTTTTAATTTAAAGGCTTGATAGGCATGCTGGTATGGTGTTACTTATGCTGTTACGCTGTGGTATGTTACGATCGTAAATAAGAACACCACTGCATCTCTTTCAGTGCGTATCTGACTGTGCGTGGTTTAACAAGAAATCAAACGTTGTTCGGTACAATACGACTGTTTTACAGCTGTCCTAGTTCATTTTTTGCCCAACTCGAAATAGAACGATGTTCTCAAGGCTAAATGAGCTGTTACGTCACAAGGGAAAGCAAGAACGAAGGAATGTTCCAAGGATTATCATTTCGCTTTCTTCACGCGCCGGTAGTTCGCTAGCAAGTTTCCCCTCGGCCTTTCCCCCATTCTTCGTTTTTCTCCCCTCATGATATCCCTCCCAATCACTACTATCAGCCTTTTTGCTGTTCGAGGTAGATCATTAAGGGGACTGTACTGGCGGTTCTTGAAATCATAAATTGACTTTTTTGGTAGGAAGTGGAAATTGTGCCCTTTGGGAACGGTTATCGCCAATGCGCATCTTTCATTCATGGGCAATTGAGCAAAGTGAAATTCAGAAAGGAGATTGAACAGTGTTGACAGACGCGTATGATTGAATACAAAAAACGAAATAAAAAGAAAAGGGGAAAAGGAAGAACAAAAAAAATTATTACGAAAGATAAATTCGAAAGCAGCAAACAATATTTAAGTGTCTTTCCTGTCCAGAATAAATCGATAATCCAAAATCAATTGATAATTTAAAACCATCCGATAATTGCAGGTTGTCATCATCTCAGTCGCGGGCGCTTTTCGAAAGGGCAAGAGTTTCCTGCTGAATTTCTTCCTCGAGTATCTCTACGCGCTTCAAAAATCGCAACAGGCGAGAGACTTAATCTCGAAAGAATAATATAGAAACATTTCCGCTACCGTCTCAATAATCTTGACTTTTCATTATACATTTTATTGAAATATTTTGTACATGCTCGACAGAATAATCATCCCGCAAATTAATCCAACGACATCTAGATGAGCTGAAACTCACCTCAGAACTAGAGTGCGAAATGTGAGACCACGGTCTCTTCATTTCGCACACTCTCTCGTCTATCGACCGGTCTAGAGAGTGTGCGAAATGAAGAGACCGTGGTCTCACATTTCGCACTCTACTCAGAACATACATTTGTCGTCGACGTTTCTAAATATTAAACATGATGAATGTGAAACATTCGAAACCAGAATGTTTCCTTTCAGTATTATGATAAAAATAGACATTTCAGAACGAAACACCGCTCGACTGGCTGGGTGACGATGCGCAGGTGCACGGCTTCCACTGGAGATCCGGCGCGAAAAGGGATACGGTGGGTGCAGGTCGTGAGTTTACGGTAAACTTTTTTTTGACAAACACTGATAATGCAGAGAAAGGGGAATTGGTGAGTTTAGATGATTGCTAATGGTTGAATGGAGAAGATAACGGTGTTGGCTCGATCTCTTGACTTGATGATCTTTGAACTTTGATCTCCAGGTTGGCATCTGGATGTGGGGCGAGCCGATTATGATCGAGTCTCCCTCGGGAGAGAATCTAGCAGTGGTGCTACTGGACACTCAAGGCGCCTTTGATAATCAGTCGACGTATCAGGTATTATTTAAATTTGGCATCCACCAAGGTGCATTACGTACACGAGGACTTGGATGGAGTTTTTTTTATGAAAGATGCAGAAAGATTGTGTGTCAATAGTTACGCAAATATACTGTAGTGAGACAAAAATATGTGATATAATAAGACAATATTCACAGCAATGCACAACAATCTTCGCCCTTTCGACGATCGTCAGCTCACTCCAAATCTACAATGTCGTTGACGCGATTCAGGTGCGTTTCAAGGGGCTCATTTGATTTCGAAACTCATATTTTTAGCGGTGAAGTGTCGGCGAATTATTATTAAATAGATAGCAAAATACAGTACCCGCCAAAAGTATTGCAACAAATTTCAAATTGTCATAACTTCTTTTAAAATTGAGTTAGAGACCTGCGGTTTGGCGCGTTAGATAGCAAATGATTACAAAATTATTTCGCAATAATGATTGTTTATCCTTCTTTAACTAGTCATTTTCGACATTCCGTTTGCTGAAGTGCGGTCGCAAAAAAAATTCCATTCTCATATAGTTTTTATGTAAAAGCTCAAACACTCGGTGGTGATAGAGTATCCATTGTAGTATATATTCCACTAAATTTGCCGTTTTTTGGTTTGCGAATAACGCTGGTAGCACAATTTCCCGACACCTCCGAAAAAATCGGAAAATCGTTTTTCTCTCGTCGCAGTAGTGCTAGAGGTCCCAAATTTTGCAGAAACAATGAGAGTATGGTAGAGCACCTCCTTGCAAAATTTGACCTCGATCGGTCGCTTATTGCGAAATTTTGAAAAATTTCGAAGTGCCATTTTTGCAATACCAGAACTCGAAGCTACATTTAGCTAAAAATATGATTTTTTGCCATGCTGTGCAAGTACTGTGAGGCACCACATTCACAAAGTTTCGGGGACCTGGAAATTTGTTCACGGCCGCTGGAGTTGGAAAACCGTCGAAAGTCGGTGTGGGCGGAGCTTCGTAAATGCAGGCCGAGCAAATTCACTCTTTCCTCAAGAGGTCAAGAATAGATCCAAATCGTGATACTTGTTTGACAAAACGTGTATGTATTATAGAAGAAGCTTTATTGAACTGATAACACTGTTAAATTTTAGTTTTCAAATTACTGGTTGAGAAAATTTTTTTGCATTTTTCGCACCCCGACTTTCGACGGTTTTTCAACTCCAGCAGCCGTGAACAAATTTCCAGGGCCCCGAAACTTTGTGAATGTGGTGCCTCACAGTACTTGCACAGCATGGCAAAAAATCATATTTTTAAGCTAAATGTAACTTCGAGTTCTAGTAGTGCAAAAATGGCACTTCGAAATTTTTCAAAATTTCGCAATAAGCGACCGATCGAGGTCAAATTTTGCATGGAGGTGCCCTACCATACTCTCATTGTTTCTGCAAAATTTGGGACCTCTAGCACTACTGCGACGAGAGAAAAACGATTTTCCGATTTTTTCTTAGGTGTCGGGAAATTGTGCTACCAGTGTTATTCGCAAACCAAAAAACGGCAATTTTAGTGGAATATATACTACAATGGATACTCTATCACCACCGAGTGTTTGAGCTTTTACATAAAAACTATGTGAGAATGGAATTTTTTTTGCGACCGCACTTCAGCAAACGGAATGTCGAAAATGACAAGTTAAAGACGGATAAACAATCATTATTGCGAAATAATTTTGTAATCATTTGCTATCTAACGCGCCAAACCGCAGGTCTCTAACTCAATTTTAAAAGAAGTTATGACAATTTGAAATTTGTTGCAATACTTTTGGCGGGTACTGTACCATAGCGCTCACTAGAACAAAATAGAAAATAGAACAAATCAAAATGCTTAGATTTGGTAGATTAATGAGTTTTCGAGAATTCATCGTATCATCCTAACAGGCAAAATAAAATAAAAGGGCGATTTTATTGCTAGGCGTTTCTTTGAAACTCCCTGAAAAAACATTATACTAGGAAATAAAAATAATACTTTTTATATATCAATGACAGAAAGAGATAATCGATAATTGCAGGAAGACGCGCTGCAGAACCTCTCGCTCTTCGTCGAGTACGGTAGGCTAGCGACGCAGCACGCGCGCCAGTTCGGCACGCCCTTTCAGGTTACTGTAATCACTTATCGATTGGCAACCTCTATTCTTCCAGTTATAAAATGTTAATTAACTTATTCAATTCCGGCAGACATATTGAAGAAAACCACGAGTGTTTCGAATGATAACCAATCGTGAAATCTCACATACCAATCACAGAACGCTCATTTTTGTTTTTCTTCGAAATCGTCCAGCTCGTGCTGGATGCCATTGTAACTGGATCCTTTGACTAATAATAATACTAATTTATAATAATAACTATTCTAATTAATATTAATTATTTATAAATCAATTTCAGTCCTTGTGCTTCTGCGTGCGCGACTTCAAGGCGCCGGAGGAGTTCGCCTTCGGCGAGGAGGGCGGCAGTCAGTACATGGACCATGTGTTGAAGGTGAGTGTCATTTTCTTTTTTACAATTTTACATTTTTTCATGAAAAAATACATATATGTTTTTCCTTACTTGTGATTTCGCCTCGAGCATTTTTTTTTGCATTTAATGTTCTAGTATTCTTACTATTTCCTACTTTTTCTGCCTGAAAACATTTAATTTCATTTCTAATGCTACTATTACATTCCAGACCCCTCCTGGTCAAGCGGCCGAATTGCGTGCCACTCGTGATCAACTCGCTGCCTGCTTTGATCGACTCTTTTGCTATCTTCTACCACACCCTGGACATCGAGTGGCCGAGAGGAACTCGTTCAAGGGACACATCAAGGGTGGGTCATTGGGTTGCCGATTCGGTATTGGGAATACTTTTGAAAAAATCATTATGACCAGGACACAAAGTGAAAATGTCGATTTATCTGTAAGAGAAAGTCACTAGAAATAAGATATATTCCTTAACAGGCATAAGAACATGTTCACTTGATGCCCTGATTCCAATTATTTTTTCCTTTTTCTCTTTTTGTTTTTTTTGTTGCTTTTTCTCTTTACGCCTCATCTGTGGTAATACCGATATCTCGTGTAAAAGGCCGAAATGCAAATACCGAGCTAGCATTCCTTGTGGGTCAGACATTTCCGGTGATACGTCAGCAAAAAACATCTGAGATTATGGGAAACTAACATTTACGGGTTTTGAATAATGCAGGCACTTCGTAAAGCTTTTAACGAGCAACGAACTTATGGATTTTTCTATTGAAGCTGTATTTTCTCAGACCTCCGTCCCGTCTTCCGCGAGGAGATGCGGAAGATGGTCGTCTCTCTTCTCTCACCAGAGGCGCTGAGACCGAAGATCGTCAATGGCAAACCAGCCACGTGCAAGAGAATGATGCAGTACTTCAAGGTTTTCCAGCTATCAAATTCATTTGGAAGTTGCAAGAAAATTGGAAATATTCACTACTTGTAGATGCATTTATCGAGAACAAATTTATTTTTCATGCATTATTGAGCTTGGACTACGGAATATAGCACAGTATTTAAGTTTCTTTGTTATTTTAAAACTAATTTAAATAAAATATTTAGGAATACGCAGCGACCTTCGACTCTTCTTCCATGCCGCAACCGATGAACCTACTTCAAGCGAATGCGAGGTAGGTATTAATTTTTTTCTATTTGGAAACATGTTTTGGCATTATGTCCCGTAAACTATCACCTGTCAAAGTTATAACACTCCTCCAAAATAATAAAATGTTCCGCGACTAAACACACGTTCTGCCTGACAGAGAGAGAGAGAGTGCATGAAAAAGCAAAATACACGGAGAAGTATAGAAAGAGAGTGCACATACCAGTAGTTTATTTCACGAACGTATCATCTTAAAAATTGTAATAACTCGTAAAATCATGTTTATTCAGACTGCTCAACTACGAGGCGACGCAAGACGCAAAGAACGTCTACTGTCGACTGATGGATCGGGTATGAAATATTTATTATTGTTTTAATCCAATATAACAACAACAACAACAAAAACAAAAAGTTCGTACTCTATCGCCGAACCTATTCCGTGAGATGAGAATACGTAATAAACAACTGCTATGATCGGTGGTAATGCGTTGTTAGTTTTCTGGAAAAGCTCTCGGGAGAGCAATAGAGAGTGTTAGTTTTTCTGCTTGTTTTCCGGAAAAGCTGTTAGATTTGAATTCCCGCATTTTCTGTATCTCGGCTCCTATTGAAGCTAGCAATTATAAAATTTGTTTTAGAGTTACTTTTCGCAATTGGGCCAAGTTTGGTAAGCCTAGCTGCACTGGGAAATGAGTTATAGCCGGAAATCGATAATTGCGGGAATTCAAAAATTTAGCTTTTCCGAGGCCGCCGTGAGAAATGGAAAAGTGAAAACTAACACTCCGTTTAGCTTTTCCAAAAGCTTTTCCGGAAAACTAACGCCACATAACTGAGTAGTCGGATGAGTTTCAACAATGAAGTATCGGATTCAAACGAATTATTAGGTGTTCTTGTCATTCCTGGATTGAACATTAAAATAATTTTTTAAACAATTCTAAACATTTCGTGGGGTCCAAGAAAGTGCGATGTTCTTTAACGAACCATTCACATATTCAGGCCACGAGCGGGCACTCAATGCTTCCCACAAAGAAGTTGCTCGAGGATCACATCCGATGCGGCATTGCGGCGGTCAACGCCTACGATCGGTTAGATTATAATAAACTTAATAATTTAAAAAAATTGCGCACATCCAAAACACTTTCTGGGATAATCAGCGCCAAATTTGGTTCAAGAAAAAACACATAAACTAAATGGACAACTATTTAGTCTTCGGTATTGCATCAAACTCTTTACAAGCTCATCGACATTTGCTTTATTGCAATTGCAAATGCCAAAAATAGAAAATATTATTATTATTATTATAATCATTATTATTATTCAGTCACCCGAAGATCATCGCCGAGGCGGGCGATCAGAAGGAGAACCACGAGAAACTGCAGGAGTTGATCAATTCCGAGTTGGAACGGTACAAACGAGTCAACGCCGCGAAGAAGGTATACTGTAGTCTACCGTATTTTTCAACGTTCAACGTGTCAGTGTCCTTCTATTAAGAACTGCCTTTACAAAAGTCAAGAAAAAGTGCACCGGTAGTCCACACAGAGCGGGAAGTCTCCAACTTTCCTTACTCTGGAGACATTGTGGAGAGTGGGCGAGAGATAGTGAGAGATGATCTCTCGATTTTACATGCTCTCTCAGCTGGAGACAATGTCTCCAGAGTAAGGAAAGTTGGTGACTTCCCGCTCTGAGCACTGACGAGGCTCGTAACGTATAAAACAGCCATGTATTACCTTCTCATGACTTAATCGACGTTTCAATTACCTAATAATGACGCAATCGTCTTTCCAGGTGCCCGGATGCGTCCACACTCTCACTGCTTGCGGCGATTCGGTGCTGCTCGGAATCGGACTGGGCACAGCCGCGTCCAGTGAGCTATCTTAGAACGTTGACCTTTAACGTTTTATCTTTTTTTTAGAAATACCTAGAAAAAATTATAGTTCTGCATTTCTCTTTAAAAATTACACTTTTTCTGCACTATTGTTTTGAAAAAAACCGTTAGGAGTTACAATCGATATCGATTAAGGCGCAGTGGCGGCTACCGTAGTCACGCTGAACACGGGCCTGGTCTCGCTGGGAATCGTCGCCATTCCGGTTAGTGTGATCATTATTGATTATTTTCTTGCCAATAGTCGCTTAGGCCTATCGATTTTTGTTTATCGAAGTCTACAGCTCGATTTATTGATTTTTTTATTTCAGATATCGCTAGTAACACTGACCGCCATCTGGGTTTACGTCTACGGCAAGCCGATCGTTACGAGGTGATCGATTGATTATTGATTAGGATAATTAAGGAACGCTCAAATTTCTGGCGTTATATTCCTTTTCGCCATTGAAGAGCAGCAGCTTTTTGCGAATTGTTTATTTTTTTTTAATATTTAAACAATGATTATAACTAATTTTCTAGATGCTTCACTTCACGAAATCGTGAAGCGGCGCTACTCGACAGTGACAGGAAGGACACTGATCGATCTTAATTATCGATTGATTTAGAGGAATAATTATCGATTTTTGTTACAGTATCTAGACCAGAGTTGAGGAATTTTGTTACGTGTATCATAAGCTCAGTTGTGACAACTATTTTTTTGCGTATCTCTACTGGTGTTTTTCACGAATATCAATTGATTGTAATAATCGCTGCACACTTTCGTTGAGCTTAACACTGCAATTGTTTACCGTATCTTGCATATCGAACATTTTGAAAATAAAGTCACTTAGTGATATATTGTATTAAATAATAATATCACAATTTAAATCAAGTTTCAGATATCAAACAACTTGGCGACAAAACAGAATTTTTTGCAATATTATTTAAAAAAATAAGATTTAGACTTTTTAAGTTAGAAAATGTGGCCCATAGTCAAGTACACCGTGGAAAAATGATCTCGCCACTAATTGAAAATTTCTTAATGTAAATATGCCTGTCTCTGTTGACCAGAGATCATCTCTTATTCATCGCTTCTGCTTATCTATCTTGATCAGTTATTTCTCCCTCTGTCCTCTCTTCTCTCTCATTTCACCCCCACAATTCGCTAGTATATAAGCCCCGCTATCCTATGATAAAGTATCTTCCACTGAATCATCAATAGCAGCAATGCCTATTTAACCTGACAAAGCTGCTCTAGCTGCGAAATACGGAAGAAACAGGTCGACTTGATGTTGATGGTGCATCTGCGGAGCATCTCAAGCACGACAAGGTCACGACCCGCCTTGTCCTTGCCGAAGGGAGACCAGCTTCCAAGGTGCTCGCCTAGCTCTATGGAATGAACGGCACCAGCTAGATCGTATAAGTTATTTACATCTAATTATAATTATAACATTACTTCTCGAATTCTAAACAAATCATCTTCAAGAAAGCTGAGATTGTTCTCTAATACGATATCAGGGATGTGGAGGAGTGTGAGCACCGATTCCATTAAGAGACGTGATCGGTAATACTCGACCACCCCCCGGACGTGGCCCCCCAAATTGAGGCCTGGAGGCCCATACTCGAGTGGTATGAGGGACCTGTGCCCGCATTACACAAAACATCACTTATTTCTATTTGCCGGCTCTGGTCCAGGAGAAAGGTGGTTTTGAGTCGAAAAACGTCGAAAAATCATAATTTCTTAACTTGATCAAATAGATTCTAGATCGTTTTTTAGATCGTTTTTCGGTTGTATCCGAAACCACTTTTTCGACTCTCAATTTCATATCTTTAAAAGAAATTGTCGCTTTTTGAAGTTTTTGCCCAAGAGATTCATGTGCACATTGTACCTCAGCACAATAGCAATCCATATGGACTATAGCTAGGTTGTTCCTGGAATGAAGTTTTTCAAAAAAAAATTCCAAACTTTGGAACTCATGGAACCAGTGACCAAGTTTCTCAACAATTTTAGCTCAAATTACCCTTTTTTCTCACAATCGACGTAAAATATTCGTAATACAATGATTTGCAACTATATGTATGGCGAAGATACTGTAAACATCAAATATGTTGAAATTCCAAAATCACCTTTTTTCACTCTCGACTATATTTTTGTCACTCAAATTGTCCGTTTTTGGAGTTTTTGCCGAAGGAGTATGTGCATAACTTACAGAACAGCACAATATCAATCGATAACGACTATAGCCAGGTTGATCCTGAAATGAAGTTTTTCAAAAAAAAATTCCCAACATTGAATATCAAGCTGTCAGGAAGTAAGTTTTTCAATAATTTTTGCTCAAATTGCCTGTTTTTCGTACAATTGACTTAAAATATTTCCTGTAAGCTGTTATACAGGTACATGCGTTGTAAAAATACAATAAACCTCAAAAATATCCAAATTCAAAAAATCTCGATTTTTCACTCTCGGCAATAATTTTGCCAGTCATATTGTCGCTTTTTGAAGTTTTTGCCCAAGAGATCCATGTGCACATTGTACCTCAGCACAATAGCAATCCATATGGGATATAGGCAGGTTGTTCTCGAAATGAAGTTTTTCAAAACAAAATTCCCAAATTATTGCCAAATCAAAAATTATTGCCAAACCAAATCAAAAACATTTTTTAAAGCAAAAATTGCCTGTTTTCCCATAACTGTGCTTGCAATCAGTTTCTATAAAATAGTTTACGTCAGTTGTGTTGAAAAAAGGCAATTTAAGCAATTTTTTTTGAAAAACTTCGTTCCTGACAGCACGATTTTCAAAGTTGGGAATTTTGTTTTGAAAAACTTCATTTCCGGAACAGCCTGCCCATAGCCTATATGGATTGCTATTGTGCTGAGGTACAATGTGCACATGGATCTCTTGGGCAAAAACTTCAAAAATCGACAATATGACTGGCAAAATTATTGCAGAGAGTGAAAAATCGAGATTTTTTGAATTTGAATATTTTCGAGGTTTATAGTATTTTTACAAGGCATGTACCTGTAAAACAACTTACAGGAAATATTTTAAGTCAATTGTACGAAAAACAGGCAATTTGAGCAAAAAGTATTGAAAAACTTACTTCCTGACAGCACGATATTCAATGTTGGGAATTTTTTTTGAAAAACTTCATTTCAGGGTCAACCTGGCTATAGTCGTTATCGATTGATATTGTGCTGTTCTGTAAATTATGCA
This sequence comes from Pristionchus fissidentatus, assembly GCA_036245785.1. Taxonomy (NCBI): domain Eukaryota; kingdom Metazoa; phylum Nematoda; class Chromadorea; order Rhabditida; family Neodiplogasteridae; genus Pristionchus; species Pristionchus fissidentatus. The sequence continues at coordinate 41,125,559 of BTSY01000004.1, forward strand.
CATACTCCTTCGGCAAAAACTCCAAAAACGGACAATTTGAGTGACAAAAATATAGTCGAGAGTGAAAAAAGGTGATTTTGGAATTTCAACATATTTGATGTTTACAGTATCTTCGCCATACATATAGTTGCAAATCATTGTATTACGAATATTTTACGTCGATTGTGAGAAAAAAGGGCAATTTGAGCTAAAATTGTTGAAAAACTTGGTCACTGATTCCATGAGTTCCAAAGTTTGGAATTTTTTTTGAAAAACTTCATTCCAGGAACAACCTAGCTATAGTCCATATGGATTGCTATTGTGCTGAGGTACAATGTGCACATGAATCTCTTGGGCAAAAACTTCAAAAAGCGACAATTTCTTTTAAAAATATGAAATTGAGAGTCGAAAAAGTGGTTTCGGATACAACCGAAAAACGATCTAAATTATATTTTAGCAACATCTAGAGACCGTAAACATAACACAAATAAATATTAGAATCTATTTGATCAAGTTAAGAAATTATGATTTTTCGACGTTGTTCGACTCAAAACCACCTTTCTCCTGGACCAGAGCCGGCAAATAGAAATAAGTGGTGTTTTGTGTAATGCGGGCACAGGTTTGTGTAATGCGGGCCCTCATACCACTCGAGTATGGGCCCCCAGGCCTCAATTTGGGGGGCCACGTCCGGCCAAGGTCAGATATGGTCGAGGCTTACCGATCACGTCTCTTAAGGTATCACTGAAAATATTATTAGAATTATGAATGTAAATCGTATTATTGAAAACGGAATAGAATAAGTCAAAAAATTGAAAGTACGCTTGAAACGGTTGCTTGAAGCTTCGAACGATGCTAATCTCGAAACAAAAGCCAAACAGTAAATGGACGCGACTTAGAAAATCGATCGTAGACGCTACCTCTCCTCCTCCCACATGATTCCAAAATTAAAGCAAGGGGTTAGTGAGTATGGGAAGATGAGAGAGTAAGATTTTGCAAGCTGTCTTACATGGAATTTTTTTTGTTTTACATGGAATTTTGAAAAATCGGGAAAAATGGCATATTCATGCCTTTCCAATCTCGAAACATCTTGCTCCAGAAGGTGCATTTCATTGATGAGCACCGTAATAGTTGGCATATCGATATATGAGAGGAATCGCGAGAAACTCGACCATAGCCACGACGTAGAAATTTTTATTTTTTTTGATTTGGCTGAAAATTTTACGTAAGGTATTTCAACACCTCCTCTATCGATTGGCGTTGACAGAATTTTGATAAAAAATTTCGCAACCGCGTGAAACATATCCAAACCTGGAGTCTTCGGATTTTTCCGCCGAGAGGTCAAAGTTTGCAAAATCATAACTTGGTTCAAAATAAAGATAGAAAATTGCGGTTATGTTTGTTAGATAGAGAATTTTGTTGGCTACAATTAGAACCGTGCCAACTCATTCCTGGGTGGCGCGTTGGCGCGAAGCGGTTGGTTTCATGAAAAATGTTATAAGTCACGTTAAAATTGAAAGTGGTCTTAGGTTCTTTGTTAGTTCTGATGAGCACCGCAATTACTCACTATAACCGAGAAATGGGCCAAATCGGCCCATGCATGGGAGTTGCGCTAAGGTGAACTTTTTTTTGTTAAAATTTTTTTTTCTTTCTGCGACAATCAGTGCTATTTTCGTTTAAAATATTCGTAAATATTCTAAAAACACTATTAAAGTTGTTTTCGGCGACTTTTAACGCAAACTTTTTGAAATAAAAAAATTGAAAAATTTCAAGGCTGAATTCAACTTTTGACGAAATTGTACTTTTGCAGCGTCCTATTGTGTAATAATGTTCCCATAATTATAAGATATAATGAATGGGTCAAGAATTGTGCATCTAACCATATACACTAATTGCTTATTACATTTCAACACTCGTTATGCGATGATCGGCTTCATATTTTACAGCGGTCACATATCCACCAAACTTCATTAGAAATGCACTCAACATGAGAAGAGAAATTAGTTAATTAAAAGTGAGTTCCTATCTCTACATTATGGTCAGATACGACAACTACATTTTTCAATATTTGTCTGAAAGAGCAAATATCGTATTTTGCGAAAGTACGTCCACTTTTTCACATATATCTCAGAAATCTCGATCTCTACCGAATCCTGGCGTAGGTCAAATTGTTCGGAGAGTTTCATTGAATCATTTTGTTGTTGATAGTATACAAATCTATAAATGATTTGATCAGATAAAAAATCGAATACTCAAAAATGCTCAAATTTCCCAAGAAAAAAAAATTAATTCTAAAGGTATTTGAAACGTTTCGAGCGAAATATTGTTCACATTCATTTTCTTATGCGAAAAGAAGAACTATGAAACTCATAACTTATACTTATGAAAAAAAATTTTTTGAAAAATACCATGAACCCGGGGTCATGGTTTAAAAATAATTTTTCACCATGAACCCGGGTTCATGGTATTTTTCAAAAAAAAAAAATTTTCTTAAGTATTAGTTATGAGTTTCATAGTTCTTCTTTTCTTGGATGAAAATTAATTTGCGCAATATTTCACTGGATCCGTTTCAGAAATCCTCAGAATTAATTTTTTTTCTTGGGAAATTTGAGCACTTTTGAGTATTCGATTTTTTATCTGATCAAATCATTCATAGATTTGTATACTATCAACAACAAAATGATTCAATGAAACTCTCCGAACAATTTGACCTACGCCAGGATTCGGTAGAGATCCAGATTTCTGAGATATGTGTGAAAAAGTGGACGTATTTTCGCAAAATACGATATTTGCTCTTTCAGACAAATATTGAAAAATGTAGTTGTTGTATCTGACGATAATGTAGAGATAGGAACTCACTTTCAATTAACTAATTTATCTTCTCAAGTTGAGCGCATTTCTAATGAAGTTTGTGACCGCTGTAAAATATGAAGCCGATCATCGCATAACGAGTGCTGAAATGTATCAGGCTGACTCATAAGTTTTGCACGATTTCGAGATTTCAGAAAAATTGTTAACACTCCCTTTAGAACTTAGCAGGTAATATTTGCATAGTATACTTATATGTAATGAGTCTTCATCTTTTTTATCGCCCACTACCCTATTGCTCATTTCACACATTGATGAAAGAGAGAAGGTCGGAAAGTTGTCAGGGTCCGTATCGACCAGTTCCTTTCAATAGCTTGCATATCTCCGGTGGATCGAGATACCATTCCTTTCAAGTGATAATTAAATAGGGTGATCTCAGTTGAATGTAAAAGCACTGCAAGCACCGTGTTACCTCATTGCGCGAGTCAGAAAGTTTACATCAAAAAGGTAATTGTCTCGCGGCATATCTAGAAATTGACCACATTTGTCTCTGTGGAGTTTCCAAGGGGACTTGAATTCCCATACTATCCTCGTTTATTATACATACCTTAGGCATTTCAAAAGTATTATTCATTTAACGTCTACTGATCCTATTGCTGAGACACGTTGGACGCCATAAAATGCTAGAAATTAACGATCGAAAATCAGGCTTCACGAAATGCGACGAAATTGGTGAAGTCTCTATTGATCCGCTGATTAGCTCATTCTATAGAGAATGTCTACTAGTGTAACTGACAAACAGGGTATTGCTTGATTTCCCCATACTTGGATAGGGCACATCTTCATACGAAGGACCAAAATACGTAATTTTAGCGAAATTTAGCACATTTCCGATTTTACCGTTTTTTGTAAGTACGAAAACTATACGGCATTCGTACCTCAAACGAACCACTGTGGAAGAAAGTCAAAGTGTCAATGAATATAACGGACGATATAAGACTAGTGCATCTAAAAATAGTACCAAAATCGATCATTCGAGTACTTTCACCACTTTCGTCTCCCACAATTATTGTGGAAGTTACTCTTCCATATTTCCACGTAGTCGGGCAATTGGGTTGCATACTACCCTGTCTTTTCCATAGATTAGTCAACGATATTGCCAAAAAAACAAACCAACTGCAGCTGGCTATGCTGCTATTTGTTCTCCCGATTACTTGAGAATTTTAATAATCTGCCATTTTTCAGCGCTGATTTTTGGCAGATCCCGCCATTTTTCAGCGCTGAATTTTGGCAGATCACGCCATTTTTCAGCGCTGAATTTTGGCAAATCCCGCCATTTTTCAGCGCTGAATTTTGGCAGATCCCGCCATTTTTCAGCGCTGAATTTTGGCAGATCCCGCCATTTTTCAGCGCTGAATTTTGGCAGATTCCGCCATTTTTCAGCGCTGAATTTTGGCAGATCAAACTAACATCAAATATACAAGACATGCTTATTTATTCAAATCTACAATACGATGAAATAGCATCTGGGAAACATAATAAAACGTACATATTATTTAGCGCCAGTTTTATCAGCAAAATGGGTAAGATTTCTTTGGTTTGATATTACACTAGTGTGAAATAGCCAAAGAAATTGTAATAAGTGTATACAGAGCAAAGGAAATTGTTTTTTGTCTTATAAAAATAAACTGTCTGGCGGAACTACGATTAAATCATTAATGGAAATCCTTCGAATGTCTTCGTGTCGTCGCCATCGACGTAAAATAATCATTCTTCTATTCTTCAACATCGCGAATCACTTGATGGAATCTGAATTGTGGGTTTTTTTCATAATTTTGAGCGACCATAGGAATCCACTGGAGGAAAGGTGTTGAGAACTCTGTAATATCGTAAGAAAAATTCTCATTTTGAGACGCCTGATGTACATACAGTCGCGCCGGAAAGTATTCGTACACTTTGTTTTTCTTGTGAAACTTTCGTAATAGTTGAGCAATTGACCTAAACTTTTTATTGGAGCTAGCCAATCCATCAACTAATCGGATGCCACTATTGCGGTGTTTGGAGCCAATCGTCTGGATTGCATAGTGATTATATCTCGGAGGAAAAAATTCTCCTACATGCCAGTTTTCGAAAAAAGTGATGTTTAGTTGCGTCATCACTATGCAATCCAGACGATTGGCTCCAAACACCGCAATAGTGGCATCCGATTAGTTGATGGATTGGCTAGCTCCAATAAAAAGTTTAGGTCAATTGCTCAACTACACACAGAAAAATGTATGCTGTTTGGTATGACAGGCGTGTATGTTATTCTCCCCATGACAAGCATGTATGTTAACTGTTGACACATATGTGTGTTAACTGAAAACATACAAATGCGTGTAAAAAAACAACATACAACGTATGTTTTGTAACGACACTCAGTGCATGCTAAAATGTGGTGTACTGTAGAGCCGTGACTGGAACCGGGAAAAATCGGAAACAGACAGTGGGAAAATGCGGACGAGGGCGCACCAATTCCCCAAATCATCTTTTTTAAAAATTTATTTAAATTATTTGTTAATTACATTGTGTTATTGTTGTTATTCTACTCTAATTTGTTGCTCAGCGTTGCGCCCGACCATGGCGGGCAGCGCCAGCGCAAGACGAAGAAGGCTGACAACAAGGAGAAGGAGAGACCGCCCGAGGTGCTTATTTGCCCCTTTTTTAGTTCCGTTTGATCTCGATTTGAACTGTTTCCTTTCTTATATATCCATCATTTCCCTTGATAACTGGCACTAATCACTAAGCACTAGTCACTTTCATTCATAGTTACGTGTTCTAGCTGTCAAGTATCGCAGTTCCTTACAAGCTGGTTTGAGGACTTGTCGATGGTATTACGGCACTGGTTTACTTTACCGGACCGAGCAACCCGTGCAAGTAGAATGATCGTTAGATTTACACAGTTAGATCATGAATGAGGGACTTACTCTGTTATCATGGGCTGCCTAGTCCAGTAAAGTAAACCAGTGCCTGTATTACACTATCAATTCGTATAGTAGTTATTCACGGTTCCCTAATTTTTCCGATTTTTAAAATTTTGATCTTGTGCCGAGGGATTGTGAATACAAGGATTACTTCAGTCATCACAATATGTTCTTGGGTACAATCAATGAGCTGGAGGGAGCTCACATTCAATTTTCGAGTTTACATGCAAAGTGCAGAAGTGCCCTCACTAGAACCTATTTGACCTATGTTCTTCGATTAAAAATATTTGTTTTGTTTAAAAATCATATTTAGCAATTCAAAATCGGCCTCTCCAGTCTATCATTCTGTACTAATTGGTAGTTTGCAGCAGAGTGCCTGTTATAGCTCCGATGGCCGTGAAACTTGAGGAGCCCGAGCCCATTGAGGAGATGGAGAAGGAGGAGAGCTACAATACGGGTAAGTGGAGGGCAAAATCCGATATATAATGGAATTTGAAGGTATTTTATCAATCATATTTACAACATTTACGAAATAATATGGATGATTATGTTTAATTCCAAAATATTTTCTTATGGGATCTTTTTTAGTATCTTTACAATGTCGGATGTGTCTTCATTTTGAGGAGCTGGAATTCACTCCGTTTGCATGTGTACCTTTATAGTGATAATAATAGTAATAATGATTATTATTATTTAAAAATTCAGGAATGTCGGATGTGGACGACGACGATCTGCTCAAGTTCCTCGCCGATGTGATGCCCGGTGGAATGGCCGACCATGGAGATCTCAATCTGGTTAGTGGACGAAAAAATATCGATTGATTAATGAAACAGTGTCTGGTAGATATCGAGAACGGCGTTATTTTCACTTCCACCCTACACGAGCCCCTCGCACGCGAGGGGGTTCCCGAATTTAGGGAACGTATTGTTGCATAGTATTGATTGATAATATTGGGTGATAGCGCGTAACCGGTTTCAAAAAAAACAAATTCTGCACACTAATTGATTTGTAAGGGCCGGTTACCAAATGTACCATTACATTCGAGTTTTATAGTAAGATTACGGTAAATGCGATCAATAAATCGATCGATAATTATTTAAATCAAAACGATAATCGTTTGCAGACGCTGATTATCGATTGATTGCATCGACGGCGATCGAAGAGGATTTAAAGATGATAAGAAATCGAGCGATACGATGCGAGATTTACTCGCTTGAAGAGGAGGAAGGCGATGCAGGAAACATGATGGATGATGAGGTACGGTAGATGGAGAGAGATGGATAGGAATGTGACTGAAAATAATATTGTACAAATTAAAAAAAAATTGATTATTTTGTACATCTTCAATTTGTAAATATTCCTTGACTTAGTTAAACTCGTGCTAGTGATTCCATCTCAGGAACTCTATCAATATTTGGTCTCTCGCAGGAGCCGCAGACGCACCAACAGCGCGTCTCCATTCGGCGCCCAGTGCGACAAGAGATGATGAGCATTCAGAGGTACGGTATCCACCTATCCTCGTGTTGTGTGCACGTGAATCGGGGACCCTTTTCGGGGCATGTTATGGTTGCCTATTGTGTCCTAGTGATACCTATTGTGGTTCAATTACCGTACTCGGGCTACTGAAGCCAAGTTACCGTAACCGTACCACGTAACCCAGCTATAATATACATTCAGTAACACGAAATTAAGCAAATTGACTCCACTGTTACGTAAGGGAGTAATAGATCACCTATTTTTATTAGAATGTAACACCTTAATTGCGGTGTCACTAATGTTTCGATTGAATATAAGTTATTTCTTCTTTTTCTCAGGTCACCACAAGGAGCAGATGCTATGAAGAAGCAGCACGGAACAAACGAGTGAAATGTAGAACGAGGAAGCGAAGCCCATGTGTTACCGTATGTTATTTGAACTGTTCAAATAATTTATATATATCCATATTAGTTTAATGAATTTGAAACGAATGCCTACAGTTTTGTTGTTCTCCGTATAGTGTCGAGTTCTTATTTGAGTTGATATTCCCTTCTTCTCGTTTCCTTGTTGTATTTTACCTCGTCCATAGGTTGATCATGACCATTTGCCCTTTTTTCTCTCCTCAAAGTGCACTGTGAATTTATCGTTTCATTATTGTACTTATTGTGGTTCACGTTGTCACTGTAATAAAAGTTGTTACAAATAACTAAAACTATTGTTTACACTCATTTCTTGGTATACACAAGTTCATGATGGCTTTGAGTAGAGCGGAGGTACGAATTGAGCGAACGGCGTACGAATAAAAAGCAAACCGCTGTGAACCCGATGCGCGAGCAGAACAACATACACGTGTGTCATAAAATAGCATACATGTATGTTATTTTTAACACACACAGGTGTGTGCTACCTGATAACATACACCGGCTTTCACCTCTCTCCTGTGAGCCGCAGGTGTATGTTATATTTGACATACATTTTTCTGTGTGTATTGCGAAAGTTTCACAAGAAAAACAAAGTGTACGAATACTTTCCGGCGCGACTGTGTACTCTCTATGGGTCTTAATGTCCACGTTTGCGCTATAAGGGTTTAAACCATGTTTGACGGACGAACATACCTCTAGAGTCCTGGCCAGAACGGGCAGAAGAAGAAAAATGGAGGAGTAGATGTGGAGTCGACCGCTCAGAATGAGCGCACAGAGTCAGTATGAAGGGGTCGATTGAAATGAGAATATAATTAACGATTGGCATATTAAAATTGTAAAGTGCAGACAAATGTTTATGCAGAATCGTTAATTATGATCTCATTTCAATCGACCCCTTCATACTGACTCTGTGTGCTCATTCTGAGCGGTCGACTCCACACCTACTCCTCCATTTTTCTTCTTCTGCCCGTTCTGGCCAGGACTCTAGAGGTATGTTCGTCCGTCAAGCATGGTTTAAACCCTTATAGCGCAAACGTGGACATTAAGACCCATAGAGAGTATACATCGGGCGTCTCAAAATGAGAACTTTTCTTCTGATATCGTGCACCAAGTCCACTTTCCATGAAAGCGTGCCACTATGTTCCTCAGTGGAACACCACTATTTTCCATTTCCTCCAGTTCATGGTGATAATATCTGTAATCACAGCTGTTTTTCGGGTTTATCGGTCATGTAAGGGTTGATCTATCGATTTAAAAGTCATTTTGAAGAATATTAGTTGTAATTAGCTTCCACTTTCCACTTTCGGGGCGTGGTGTTCCACTCTGGTGCATTGCGTGAAAGGTCGGTGAATCAGCGCGAACCCTGTGGAACACTACGTCGAAGAATGGAAAGTTGAAGCTAATTGCACATTACTAATGTTCTTCAAAATGAAAAAAAAGCTGTGATTACTGATATTGTCACCATAAACTGAAGGAAGTGGAAAATAGTCCACAAATTTGTTCCACTGTGGAACACAGTGTAACACTTTCATGGAAAGTGGACTTTGTGCACGATAATACAGAGTTCTCAACACCTTTCCTCCAGTGGATTCCTATGGTCGCTCAAAATTATGAAAAAAACCCACAATTCAGATTCCATCAAGTGATTCGCGATGTTGAAGAATAGAAGAATGATTATTTTACGTCGATGGCGACGACACGAAGACATTCGAAGGATTTCCATTAATGATTTAATCGTAGTTCCGCCAGACAGTTTAGTTTATTTCCTTTGCTCTGTATACACTTATTACAATTTCTTTGGCTATTTCACACTAGTGTAATATCAAACCAAAGTAATCTTACCCATTTTGCTGATAAAACTGGCGCTAAATAATATGTACGTTTTATTATGTTTCCCAGATGCTATTTCATCGTATTGTAGATTTGAATAAATAAGCATGTCTTGTATATTTGATGTTAGTTTGATCTGCCAAAATTCAGCGCTGAAAAATGGCGGGATCTGCCAAAATACAACGCTGAAAAATGGCGGGATCTGCCAAAATTCAGCGCTGAAAAGTGGCGGGATCTGCCAAAATTCAGCGCTGAAAAATGGCGGGATCTGCCAAAATTCAGCGCTGAAAAATGGCCGGATCTGCCAAAATTCAGCGCTGAAAAATGGCGGGATCTGCCAATATTCAGTAATATAAAAAAGGCTAGATATCGCAATGAACAATATGAAGTGGGATCTACTGCATTTGACAATAGCCATTTTCATTTCAACACTGCCAAAATTAGTGTCTAACACTGTTCCTTCCTGTTATATTTGAGAAAAATGAAAGACTATGCCATAAATAGAAGTAGCTATGTTCATTTGACAGACTTTGGTACTTTTTTAGATGCACTAGTCTTATATGGGTTCTCGATCGCTTCGCATTGGGAAGCACCATTTGAATTCACACAGCCACTATTTTCCGAGGAGTACTCTATGTTGGGGAAACAGAATTTTTTGAATAATCGATGCAGCTGTCTGATCTTGCCATAATTTTAAAGAAGACTTCAAATACTCGAATATATTCTAGGTAGAACTTTTGATAAAAAATTCTATGAGTCAACTAAATTCGAAGAAAAAAGTTCTCAGTTTCTTCATATTTTATCAAATCATGTTTCTTATTAAATCTCGAACATTCGGATAGGGAATAATAATCCTGATGTTGGATGTTGTTATAATGTGTTCCCGCCACAACATACCCAGACTGCAGGGGATGTCCTTTTGACAACACCGAAATCCGAGAGACCGAAGTTAGCAACCCAAATCGAGCAAAACTTATGAGTCAGCCCTATAATAAGCATTTAGTGTGTATAGTTAGACAATTCTTGACCCATTCATCATATCTAATAATTATGGGAACATTAGTACACAATAGGACGCTGCAAAAGTACAGTTTCGTCAAAAGTTGAATTCAGCCTTGAAATTTTTCAATTTTTATTATTTCAAAAAGTTAGCGTTAAAAGTCCCCTAAAACAACTTTAATAGTGTTTTTAGAATATTTACGAATATTTTAAACGAAAATAGCACTGATTGTCGAAGAAAGAAAAAAAAAATTTTTAACAAAAAAAGTTCACCTTAGCGCAATTCCCATGCATGGGCCGATTTGGCCCATTTCTCGGTTATAGTGAGTAATTGCGGTGCTCATCAGAACTAACAAAGAACCTAAGACCACTTTTAATTTTAACGTGAATTATAACATTTTTCATGAAACCAACCGCTTCGCGCCAACGCGCCACCCAGGAATGAGTTGGCACGGTTATAATTGTAGCCAACAATATTCTCTATCTAACAAACATAACCGCAATTTTCTATCTTTATTTTGAACCAAGTTATGATTTTGCAAACTTTGACCTCTCGGCGGAAAAATCCGAAGACTCCAGGTTTGGATATGTTTCACGCGGTTGCGAAATTTTTTATCAAAATTCCGTCAACGCCAATCGATAGAGGAGGTGTTGAAATACCTTAGGTAAAATTTTCAGCCAAATCAAAAAAATAAAAATTATATATCTTCAAACTGGATCTTGGAAACGACATATGAGAGGAATCGCGAGCATACGTGTCCACGGCCGCAGGCTCACCTTTGGGAGGCAGAATGCACCCATGATGGGGGTATCATGGAAGTTTGGGAGGCACAATGCACTCATGAAGGGGGTATCATGGTCCAAAATGGGGTCGGGGTCGGGTCCACCGAACCCAAAGTGGCCTATGGTAACTTACCCGCCGGGGTCCCGCAACGAAAAAAAAGTACCGTAACCCATGCTACCGTAACCCGTAAATACGAAATTGAGAATATTGACCCGGTATACGTTGCATGAGGTAGGCCTCGAGTAGTAATTAATCGGACGGTATACAGCGGTCTCGACACGACATTGCCGATACCGTAACCGCCTACAGTATGCTGAAAATTCAAATAGATCAAATCGACCCGGTATACGTTGCATGAGGTAGGTCTCGAGTAGAAATTTATCGGACGGTATACGGCGGTCCCGGCACGCCATTGCCGATACCGTATTCAAGTCTACAGTATGCTGAAATTTCAAACTGATCAAATCGACTCGATATTTGTTACATGAGCTAGGCCTCGATAAGAAATTAATCGGGCGGTATACGGCGGTCCCGGCACGCCATTGCCGATACCGTAATCAAGTCTACAGTATGCTGAAATTTCAAACTGATCAAATCGACTCGATATTTGCTACAGGAGCTAGGCCTCGATTGGAAATTAATCGGGCGGTATACGGCGGTCCCGGCACGCCATTGCCGATACCGTAATCAAGTCTACAGTATGCTGAAATTTCAAATTGATCAAATCGACTCGGGATTTTTGCAGGAGCTACACCTCGAGCGGGAAATGCCAGAGGGGAATACCGTATCGATTCCACCGTATCCAGGGTTACTGTAGGGGGTTACAGTAAAAAAAAGGTAAAGGGAATACAGTATGACCATTTAATGAAATTGATAATATCTTCTCGGGATTTTTGTAAGTGCTAGACATCGAGCAGGTAATGACGGAGGTGTATTCTGTATTGATTTTACCGTGTCCCGGGGATACTGGAGCGGGTTACGTGACGAATTTATGAAATCGAGCATTTCGAGTCGAGATTTTTTCAGGAAGCAGATATCCAGCAGGTAATGTTTTAGAGGTTACTGTATAACTTCTACCGTATCCGTGGATACTGTAGCGCATTTACATCACACTGAAATTTGGAAATCGAGCATAACGAGCCGATAGTTTTGGAGTTGGTAGACCTAGTGCAATTATTTCTGCGAGGCTCATCATGGTGCTTCTTCTGCAACCGGGATTACCGAAAAGTAAAAAAAAATTAGTTGTTGTTTCTTTTCCTTGAACACAAATAGTATTTTACACTAATTTTTGAATTTCTTTTCATCTGAACATCCGACATAATATAACAATACTCTAAAAAAAGGTAGGCCTCGCAGACAATAACCGAACTATGTTTATCTATTCCTAAATTTCCGACTCGGTATGCTCGATTTCAAAAATTCGGTATGATGTAAATGCACTCATATCGTAACCCTCTCATACCATAACCCGCTACAGTATCGTATAATCAATAAAGAAACCCCAAAGAAATTGCCTGCTTGAGGTATAGCTCCTCCAAAAATACTGACTCGAATAAATCAATTTTAAAAATTCGTCATACTGTAACCCCGCCACAGTAACCCTGGGTACGGTGGAATCGATACGGTATCCCCCTGGCATTTCCCGCTCGAGGTCTAGCTCCTGAAAAAATCACACCTCGAATAGATCAAATTTAAAAATTCGTAATACTATAACCCCGCTACAGTAACCCTGGGTACGGTAGGGGAGAAACAGTGTACCCTCCAAGTGATGTCCACTCGAGGACACATCTCCTTTTAAAAATCCCAAGTCGATTTGATCTTAGCGAAATTTTAGCATACTGTGGACTTGATTACGGTCGGCAATGGCGTGCCGGGACCGCCGTATTACGCCCGAATAATTTCTACTTGAGGCCTAGCTCATAAAACAAATCCCGAGCGAATTGGTTGAATTTGAATTTTCAGCATACTGTAGACTTTATTACGGCATCGGCAATGTCGTGTCGAGACCGCCGTATACCGTCCGATTAATTACTACTCAAGGCCTACCTCATGCAACGTATAACGGGTCAATATTCTCAATTTCGTATTTCCGGGTTACGGTACCATAGGCCACTTTGGGTTCGGTGGACCCGACCCCGACCCCATTTTGGACCATGATACCCCCTTCATGAGTGCATTGTGCCTCCCAAACTTCCATGATACCCCCATCATGGGTGCATTCTGCCTCCCAAAGGTGAGCCTGCGGCCGTGGACACGTATGGCGATTCCTCTCATATGTCGTTTCCAAGATCCAGTTTGAAGATATATAATTTCGATCATCGATGCTCGAGATAATTTTCCTTTTTGTTTAAATTAACAAGTCGAAAGAATTTGTTTCCGTCAAACCGGCACAGAATTATTGAGCGTAGAATATTGTGCGCACTAAAACTCTGGGGAATCGAGATTGGGGGCGATTAACGATCAGACGTTGATAAACATACAGTGCACAAAACAACGCCCTCATTTGTTTCTGCCTCCTTCTTTAATCGCTTCGTTGGGCATTTTTTCTACACTGTGTTATTCGTTTTCCTTGCTTCATTATATGTTACGATAATTGGCGTAAACAGTGCATATCTTATGAAGTTTCCTTTTCCATTTCATTCCCTTTTTTATATCTAGATTTTTTCTCGTTTTTTTTTTCAGAGCAACTCTCGGACACTTGTATTTTGAATTCAGAGTTACATTCGATGAGCGGACATAATTTTTTCGGTCGTTCACTTCGCGCATTTTTGAGGCACTTTGCATAAATCATGAATACCTTTGAACGTTTGCCCAGCAAATCTTGTAGTATTGGTAGAAAATAATTTTCACTTATTTTTGTCGACTTCAGATGTTATCTGAAGTCTCCATCGAGTTCAGCATAATAATCACCCTCCACTGCATTTTCTTCGCGCTCTCAGCCATTCTCAACCTATTTCTGCTCTTTTGCATCTGTCGGTGAGTCTTTTCGTCCCATTTTTCTCCAGAAAGGGGCCAACGGTGAGAGCGTGCGTTTGACATAAAAGTTAGCGAAAAGCAAAACAACTACCGTTGCCTTGCTTTAGTTTTTTTTCAATTATGCTATCAACTCCAAAATCTAGAATAGTTGGAAAGGAGTTTGAGCGTAAGGGAGTTGTAAATGAAAATTTGGTAGATGTTATTTTTATTAAATTATTTCACAGGTACACTCCGAAATCGACTCGGACGTTCTCCTTTGTGATGGCTGTGCACGCAATACTCGATTTGCTCGGCTCGACGACCTGCTTCGTCTCCATGTCACGGTATATTGTAACTTCTAATAATTAATGCTAGTTCCATCAATTAGTAAATACATTGTACCTCGCGATTCACAGCTTTGCGAACTGAATCTTTTCTAACTCTATAGAGCAAGCTAGAGTGAGAAATGACTAGGGAGTCTGATTGTGAGGGGTATTCCCTTCTTGCTCCGGATGTCTCATTTCAGTATATTCAACCTCGAAACGCGTATCATTCTCATCTCACTCGGTCCGTGTTCTCTCTACTCGACGCGGCTCTGCTATCTGTCATGCGGAGCCTACCTCACCCTAGCGTGCGCTGTGGTGAATTCAATTTTTTTTAAAAATATACTCAGCGCCTTGCCACTTACTGCGTACATAATGTTATAATGTTATACCTTTCACAATATTGATGTTTCAACGCTGTACGCAGTTCAACGCGTATTTGATCCAAGAGTATCGGTTTTATTTGTAACATTCGTTTGTTTAATTTTAAATTAATAAAAATCGCAAAACTTTTCCAATTCTACTCGAACATGTGCTCGTTCCGCATTCGCCACTTTATCGTGAAGGACGGTTCAATCGGCAAGTGGCATATGATCAGGCGAGTTACATCATTCTCCAGAACGGGGTTAGGGGCGAGAGAGTGTGGAAATCCGAGACGCGCCCTCTCACTTTATCACTTTATAACGCCTTGAAGATTAGAAGCTTGTTCTCGGTGTAACGTAAACTTTCCTGATCGATGGATTGTGAGCGGTGTTCATCCCTAATTGTTAAATACTGTTTGCAGGCTGCTCTGTACATTCATCGGCCCACATGTCTGGGCATTGTACGTACGTTTGTTTCAAAACTTTATTTTATAGGGGCTTATCTGAACTTTTTACACAGATAAAAATTATTCTGAACAAATTTGAAGTGGGTACCATAATAATCATGGCTGTTTGAAAATTCCTCCAAACAACTTCTGTGACTGATCTGTCAGGCGCACTTTATCGCAATAAGTAAATTAAGTGTTCGGGTGGGTATTCCCCTTCGAATATTCTTTTCTTCGGTGTTTTCTTTGATTTCTCGGGGGAGGGGAGGGTTGACCTTTTCCGGTCGCGCATTCCGGTCGTGCTCAGGCGGATCAGTAGTCGTTTAGAGTACAATATTGGAGTTTTTACCACTTTTACATCTATCATATGTCTCTCGACCTCGTCCGCCGGCAAACAGATCACACGAAGTGTAGAAATTATAATTCGAAAAAATATTCTCTGAATATTAGTGTTTTTGATGGTTTAAGTGGTTTTGGAAGGGAAAAAAGTGCAATCCTATGTACTGCCCCCATCAACATCTGAAGACTACGGACATCTGTCTACTGCTAAATCAATCAACAACACGTCTCATACGAAGCTCGCAATCCTCTGGCGTAATCAAGCATCATATGGGGTAGAATAAATTTAGATTGTGAACTCGTAATAGAAAAAGAAGTTTCTATTATAATTGCTTTACCATCGGCCCTGTTTGTTTTTTTAAGGCATCCAATCTCATTCCGTTGATAGTCAATCGATTCCTCAATTTATATTACATGGACAATGAAGCCGGCAGAATGTAGATCCATATTCAGTTCCTATTCGCCGGCTCTCAAATTCCGGACGCGGAGGCGCTGGATCTCGTCCGGAAGCATACCAATTACGACACAACTAATCTAGTCATCACTGGTGAAAATCAAATTCTATTACTTTAATATTTTGTTTCGAGATAAATTAAATAAGTCTGCACGTTATGAGTATACTGAGAAATAATTTATTATTCCTCTTCCGATAATTAAATAATCTGATACAGTTACAACTAATTATTGATTAATAAATTAGCTTATTAATAAAGTAATTGATTCTCAGCCACCCTTCCGATGACTTCAATTGGCATCGGCTACACTCATTTTCTCTGCATTGTTTGCGTGGCGCCCGCGTACTTGGCGACGTGGAAATTGAGGTGAAGTAAAAATTAATAAGATAATATTTTCGAAAATGTCCAACAAAAAATGACACCATTAGTTGCAGTACTGGGAAATTGAGGTACACAAAAACAAGAAAACGAATTTTATAAAAGAACCAATCAAGAAAATGGAAAGCCGAATATTTAAAATAAATTTAATTAAATAAATTCAGGTCCATCACCGTCCGCACTCTCAACGTTAGCTCGCCCAGTATGAGCGCTGCAACAATCGTCAAACAGAAGCAATTCGTAAAGGTGTGCACGATTGACGGTCTCCAATTTATGATTGGCTGAACCACACTCCAAAAACATTTTCCTTGGGCAATATGTTATTTTTCGAAATTGGTTAGTATCCGAACAAAACAGATCCTCCGTCTTCTTATGGCTTTCTCACAAAGTCTGCCTGTGCCTACAATAAATACAAGTGGTCACTCACAGCCTTTCACACCTGTCGCTTTTTGGACTTTTGGTTTTGAATTTCTTTGATGTGCATGTCAGCGGGGATGTCGAAATCGAGAGCGAAGCGGACGCGTTGCGTGCGCTCCGGACAGGTCAGGCAAAACTCGAGTGATAAGATGTGCCGATGAACCATGGAAATCAGAGACGTTGTCGCTAATTTGCACGCGCTGCATATATGGCATAGTTGGAGAGTGCGAGCTATGCGAGACGGGTTTGAGAGTAGGCAGAAGGAGGGAGAGAAAGGGGCGGAGAGTGCGGGTGTCTCTCGTTTCTCTGCCGGCTCTACTCTCTCGCCTTCAATGTCTACACTTGAAACGCTGTGTCACTCAAACACTGCCAGCATTTCATTTGCTCACCCTTAACTAGTTGTAAGTTTTGAGTTATCACCAAATACCAAATGGGTGACACAATGTAACTTATGAACTGTAAACATCGTTCAATCGCTTGTCGTCGGTCCCAACTTGGCCTTTCGTTTTCCAGTTGCTCACTCTCCAAGCCCTCACTCCTCTCCTTCCTGCCAACTCAGCCTTTGCGTACGTAGTTACTCAAGCACTGCAAATGCATCACCCCATGCTGGAGGCCTCCGTGCAAATTGTATGTTTATTCTTAATCATTAGTGTTGTTAGATCGTATTAGTCTATTCGAGAGAAAAGAGGATTATTCGCGAGAAAAATGCATTGTTATTTGCGAATAAACTTTGTTATTCGTGAATTGGATTGTTCGATCTAGCAACACTATTTGGAAGGGATGGGCCGCGATGGCAGGTTATTCAAAAATTATGTAATAATATTATTGAGGAATAGTATTGGGCAACAAAAGACATACCAGAGGACAAAAAATGGTAGAATGTTTTTGTGATTGATTCCATATGTAGCAATGGTATAGCTAATAGAAATAATTTTTTTAATAAAGTAATTATTTCTCGCAGTTCGCAGAGATGCCGGCGATTCTCAACCCGATCATCGTTTTCGCTTTTCTTCCCACGTACTCGAGGTTACTCTATCGCATATTCCTATAGCGTGCACTTATTGTAAGAAAATTTCATTTAAATGCATTGGAATCGATAGCTTTATCCGTTCGCAAGATATTTGCCCGGACGGACGGACACACAGAGTTCATTTATTATAATACCGAAATCAGTTCCAATAAAAGAATCGTGCTATCGTACAATATCAAAAGTGTCAAAAAAATCAAATATCAAAACAATAGCTGGGCATCATGCACAGTTGTATATTCATTAAAAATGTCAAAAATTGGAACAAAGTTTTTAAAAAAACAATTTAAAAACACATTTAAAGTTTAATAAAAAAATGTTTTTGTTGTAAATATTTAACGTTGCAGAGTGGTTCGGTCACTGTTCTCCTGTCGAATGCCCGCGAGGACGAGCAAAATTGTCGTACAAGCGAAGGAAAAAACGGACAGCGCCGCCTGATTTACCTGCTCCCAAATGCCATCAATATACAAGCAGCCTCCAGAAAGGGCTCTGGCTAATTTGCTCAGATATTTATCGTAGACCACAAAGGTGCGTCAGTATTGTGTCCTTGTTATGGCAGAACACAATGCATTGAATGTGGCAAACAACAATAAATTTGTAGCAATAACCGCCCTTCATTCCTCCCAATTTATTTTCCTATGATATCCTTTTTTTTTAATTCGATGTTCCTTGTATTGTACGAAAAAATATAAACAATTATAAATAATTGGATATTTCCTTTTTTTTGAACGAGAATTGTGTAATCAATAAAGCGATAGAGGAAAGGGAAGGGGAAATTTGTACGCTTGAACACCTATGATACGTATCATACGAAAATCATTTAAAAGATCATAAAGTTTAAAATTCACAATATGTAATTTTGAAAGTACGACGACGCGAATGATGCTTACTTAGCGTCTATAATGTCGTGCATCGATCTATTTGGCATCGTTCCAATGGAGTTTGTCCCACCACTCTCCCAACCGAACGTCCTAGACCACTGTTTTGTGGGCAACCTCACACCAGCGTCCTTCCATTGTGCGTTGATTCTGCGCGCGTCGATTTTTTTCCAATGAGAAATCAAGCGGATTTATGATTCTGTCCTCAATTCATTTTTTGTTGTTGAAACAATCGTTCGTATTTTTCCTTTATTCTGTCAGCCGATCATAAAAGACATTTTAGCGTTCACTCATTCAAGTTCTGAGAAAATTCCTTTGTGTTAAATTGCATTGAAGTAGAACTTGCAGCATTTTACGGATTATGAATGCTTGTAAAGATCCGGAAGTTTTGCCCGACATGCTAGAGGCTCTACAATTGGACACCAGCAAAATTTACCTGGTAAGTATTCGATATATTACACATGTAGCTACGAAGACTAGTGAGGCGGTACCTTTTTCCTTTCTAGTACTTCTTTTTTTACAATATCAAACTGTAAAATATAATATTGCCAATTACGTAGAGGCTTTATAAGGATTATCAATTAGTGGAAAAGGCAGAGAAAAAACATTTTGCAGACTCTCCTCACTCTACCTGACGACATTCTTGCCTACATTCTCACAAAATTCGGATTCCGCGATCGAATGAGGGCGAGAGTCTGCAGGAAAATAGTGGAAATTGAGGCAAAAGCAGGACGATCGGAAAAAAATCGATCAATTCGTCACGTTGGAGGCAGTTGTAAGCATTTTCCGCCGAAATCTTTTTTTTTTAACCTGTGAAAGGAAAGAGAAACTTGCAACCACGTAATTCATGCTTCACTGAATTAATTATAAATTTTTTGCTTGAATATTTGTGGAAAAGATAAGCAATTGTGGACTGTTTTCTAACTAATCACTTCCTCTACCAACTATTTTTTCCTAATTATGTGAATTTAAAATATTTCAGAATCGAGGCACGTCCGTCGAACTCAAACACTATGAGACGGGAGACCGAATGAGTCGCGCCATTATCCTCGATATCAATCAATATTACTCAATGATGCGAAGAGTGGCGAAAAGCGCCAACCTCGACATCTTTAATTTCAGCATTGTGAGTACAATTTTTTTTAAGTCCTTATCAGCCAAATTCCTGACTTGTTTCGCGAGGATTACAACATATTTACGTTAATATACGTATTAATATCAAATTCAAATTGTAATTTGTCAGAATGACTCGACAGACGATTTTGTTGTGGTAAGAGAGATGGTCGGGATGCTTTGCTGGTTGCGAGTAAGCTCTCGTCTGGATGTCCACTCTGTCCGCACGGTATTTAATTTTTACACAGAACGCGAAGTCTCCAGCGCTTTTTATTCTCGATATGTTGTCTCCTGCTGAGAAATCATGAGAAATAGAGAGATGGAGACATCACTTCTCCTAATAACTGGAGATGTGAACACTCCAGAGTAAGGAAAGATGGAGACTTCGCTCTCTGAATATAGTACACAATACTTCAATCCTGGTTGTTTCCCAGTGAAAACTTTACCGGCTCCTAGCGGGTCCTTGCAATTTGTGAATCGAGTGAAAGATATTTGAGAGAACTCTGTGCAGTCTGCGCCGGAAAGTTTTCACTGGGGGAAACAACCAGGATTGTATATTTATTAATGCAAAATTTAAAATAACAATACGATTTTTCGCGTTCACTTTGCACAAATATACATTTATTGATTACTTCTTTCTTCTAAGTAAGGCCAAGAGAGAGAGACGAGAGGGAGGGAACAACAACTTTTTTTGTTGAGACGTTTCGGGCAACAGCCCATCATTTATTGATACGTTTTCAGCCCGCAACCCAGAAGATCGATCCGTTTTTGAGTTACGAAACACTCCGCTGCTTCATGATGACAAATACGAATATTCGTCGCGTCACGGTGCGCGCGCACGTGAATATTACGTGCTCTGAGCTAATTGAGCTGCACAAGGCGAGTATTCTTTGCTCTGAAATTTAGTTTAGCTTAGCTACGAGTGGTAAAGTTATAGTCAAGGATTAGCTCGTTTTGAAATGTAGGCCGCTTCTTGATTCACCCTTTTCCCTGTTAGCATTACACGTTTACACTTTATGTTGCCCTCTGACCCCTTTATGGAGGTTTAGAATTTATCAAACTTACAAATATGTAAATTTATATATTTCAGTTAATTCACAGTCGCAACTTTGTAAACCGATTATTCATCCGTCGATTAGAGCAGTCTACCGTAACCAACTTTGCCCAATCGATATTGGGAATCGATCCACTCTTCTTCACAGATCAATTGGGCGATACAGTACTACGAACGACGATTCAGGATGGTCAAGTGAGCGAATTACTTTCGTTTCGGGATCATTGCATACTCAATATTTACCGTGTTCCACAACAAGCCTAAACCTCCGTCAAGGGGGGATTGAGCGTGTTTATAACAGCGCTTCCATAGTTTGATGTTTGAAATACTTTACTACTCTATTGGAAATAATAGATCAATTTTAGGTATACGTCAATGATAGGAAGAAGATTCTCGTTCTACAAGATGGAGTTGTCACTGAGATGCGAAGGAAGGGGCGAGGAAGGTATAATAATATTAATAATATTAATTATAATAATAATAAATATTTTTAACAATAATAATAATAGTAATAATAATAATAAATATTTTTAACAATAATAATAGTAATAATTATAACAATAATAAATATTTTAATAATAATAATAATAATAATTAAAATAATAATAGTTTAGGTATACTTTTGAAGTCAATAGACCGTACAACTACATAATCGATCCACTCTGCAGAAGGCTTCCGAATTGAAACAAAATCACCGACTTTTTCATGAGCTGTTAATGCATCCTGCATTTCTTATACTTTTTAATAAATACATTCACATATTTTTTTGTATTTTGTATTTGTTCTCGCGAAATAAAACTTATTAAATTCCAATTATAATCTAGATAGGCACTCCATTAAAAAACAAAACTGTCTTGAGATTGGCATAAATACGTCCCCCTATGCAAATGCTAATTGTAAGTAAATTGGTTTTTTTTGAAAAATTGCCAATATCATTAGATAATGTAGGTGGCCTAATCCGGGTCCGAACTCTTACATTGTTGTGTTTTCCTACCCCGGTCCGTGCGATACCGGTACCGGGACCGGTACCGTTTTTGGTCCCGGTCCCGGGATAGCCCGGATTAGGCCACCCCCAGTGTTCATCAGTGTACATCTATGTACTCTTCATTTCTCACACTCTCTCGACCGGTTGTTTGACGAGAGAGTGTGTGAATGAGGAGTACATCAATGTATATTGATGTGATACTGAAGCCTGCATAAGTTCTGCAAATCTATAGGGTTTCCTTGTTGGAACTGATTCCGTATCTGTTTCCACTTCTTCCAATATCAGCCGGTTGTTCGTTGGAATTATAGTACTAGATGCAGATGAACTCAAGTTCTCATTTCGTTCTGAAATCGACCGCTCCACTCCTCTGTTCCCGATAATGGAATTCCAATAAGCGATGGAATTCCACCACCCGGCCATTTCCAATAGGCAACCGCTTATGTGGTGTTAGTTTTCGGAAAAAAAGGAATTGGAAAAAGGCCGAGATTTGAATTCCCGCAATTTCTTATCTCAGTTCTCCCTGGAGCAATCGACTCAAAAATTCGTTTATAGTTATAAAAGGGTCGAAAAATGCTATATTCGAAGTTTTGAGTCGATTGCTCCACGGAGAACTGAGGTAAGAAATTGCGGGAATTCAAATCTCGGCCTTTTTCCATTTCCTTTTTCCGAAAACTAACAGGACATCACAAAATGATTGGAAAGGAAGAGGAAGCAAAGGAGATTCCAATATTTTTTCTGTGAAGTGGAGCGAACAACACAATTGTTATCATCCAAGCACACCTTGACGCACCTTTTCTCACTTTATTCCACAGTAAGGTGCAAATATATTCTAATATTCTAAAGTATTTCACGGAAAACGGCCGTTTTGGAGAGAAAAGCCCAGCCAATTTGAAGAAATTGAAAAATGGAAAAAAACACAACAACAACAAAAGCACTGCACACTACAACAAGGAGTGGAAGCATGCAAATTCTCACTTACCTTCTTTCTTTCTCCCCACCCTCCCTTCTTTAAAGAAGGAGTGTCAGCAAAAATAGGATGTGGAGTTTGTGATATTAATCGCTTACTCTTGTGAAGGATAATAGAAATCCAAAATTTGGAAGGTCTATCTTTTCTCTGAAGCGAAATACGCGCGTACAAAGAAGCTACAGTGCTCAGGGAAATCAGGTTCAAGTGCCGCGCACGCGTGCGCGATTATACAATTCTGTCGGTCAACTTTCTCTCTCGTGTCGAATTTGCGTGCGCTGTCTCCCCCGCTGGGGGAGGAGGGAGGGGAGGGAGGATTTGCACTCTTGCTAATTTCTGCCCATCTGCATACGCACATTTGTCTAGGCAGCGAGTTCCATCGCAGACGTCGGACGATTGTTCTTACAGTATTCCACCTCCCTCCCTCAGGGTAATCGTGCCAAGATATTTTGCTGACACTCCTTCTTTAATAACATTCTTGCTGCGCACATTTGTGTACATGTAGTCGCACCCTTGTAGTGTACTATAATTTTTTTAAATAAAAAATAACTTCACGTAATCAATTGCTTGCGACCCCTATCGTTGTCCCAAGCCCATTCACTCCTTCCTCTCCTCCAACTTCTCCTCATTTGTTGCTGCCGGGTAGCGGGGGTGCTTGTCGACGGTTTACGACCTTTCCGCGCTAAATGAGACCCCGTTGAGGGAGAGAAAGAGAGAGAGAGAGAGAGAGAGAGAGAGAGAGAGAGACCGCATTCAATGTATAATAGACTCGCTAGAAGAGGGTAGTGAGAAACAGCAACGACTTGCCGACCTCATCTGGAGAGTGAAGTACCACAGAGAATGGGGCTGCACGAATGAGCCAATTCTGGTGGAGATGGGAAAAGTTTACCGGCGGTTTCATGTTTCGTTTTTGACGCACTTAACGTTCACTTATTTTGGCCAGAAAAATACGTCAACATAATTCATCTGTCTTTACAAATGTGAACCTTGACTACCTGTTTGGTCAAAGCACCACCTAATAAGGCAACATGACTCGGCAAATGATGGAAAGGTGAAGAGTTTACGGGCGGATTCTTGTTTCGTCGAATGCTCATGATGAGAGCACCAATTATATTAGATGTAGTAGGCGGAAATGGATATGGGTAGAGAATCTCGAAATTGTCCTACGATCGATGGAATCGGAAGATGGTCGATTGGACACCAAGAGGGAAGCGTAAGCCGCTAAGAGATGGAGAGACGACTTTGTCGACGCTGCCGGTCCTCAGTTCATGCATCTCACAAGACACGATCACACGCAATGGAGAATTATCATGGCAACCCAGCTGACCCCCAGCTGATAAAGTTGATTAAATGTAAAAATGTAGTAGGCTTCAAGATTCTACGATCTAGTCAAAAAAAAGTAATAATTCACCTATACATACACCGATATACATTATTCACCTGTACGTATGTCATTAACCTGTCGAATAATTGTCATAATGTGTCCATCGTTTTTTAATGATCAGAGCGAATTCGATTTATCTTACAGAGGTTCATAACAAGAGAAAAGGGAAGAATTGATAAGGATTCGAAGGTTAGTCTTAGAAAGAAAGCGGGAAACTGAAGGGGGAAATTACAGTAACCCGATCGGATAGCGTAGACAAGCACGATGTATACTGTACATCGACTGTAGCAATTCGATAATAAGAAAAAATTGACGAATCGTATACTCACAAAGCACTGGAATTGACGGACGAACGGGGGAAAACTTCGATCAATAACGGTATTGGTACAGTAACCCGTAGATACAGTATAATCATAGAGGAGCGCGGGAGGAAATAGCGGTGACAGTGACGCAGATCGATACGATTCAGGGAACTCAGGACAACCTAGGGCGGGAACTCGGGGCAATTCAAAAAAAATAGAAAGAGTTACAGGGAGCTTCCTAATAGTGTTGCAAGATCGAATATTTCTATTAGCGAGAACAAAGGATTATTCGTGAATAACCTTTGTTATCCGTGATCGGGATCATTCGGTCTAACAACACTACTGCCTAACGCCTTCGTGAAAGGGCGGCAAATTCAAACTTCAAGTGGCGGGAAGTTTAAAAATTCAAAAAGGCGGGGGCGGGAGGGTGGGGACGAGGGTCGGTCGGCCGTCATTGACCTCATTCTCGATGAGACAGTTCCAGTCGTTGCGCTGCTGGTCGACGATTGACTGCGGTGGTGGGAGGTGGTGTATGGCTTGGTGCGCCGAGTGGTGCGGCGCGTGCGCCGAGGACGAGTGCGAATTGACATTCGTCGAAGTGGACGCGGGCGAGTAGGGTGGGGGCGCTGAAATGTAAATCACTTTTATAATTGTCAACGCTTATTATAAAGTAATGTAGATGAGACGTAAATCTTGGTAAATTGCATTCCGTACTGTTTCTCGATTCAGGTAGTTTCTCGACTACTGATCACTTTTCAAACGGTTATTTTTGTAAAAAAAAAGTTTTTTTTTATTTTTTTTACTGCAGAAGTATATCCCTAGACCCTAACAAACTCAAAATTGTTCTGCTCTCCGCCAGTCTCTGTCTCCGGCATGGTGCGCCCTAACAAATTCTTCCGCGAATGTCAGAATTGTGGTTGATGGGCTCTCTCTCTCTCTCTCTCCCTCTCTCTCTCTTCCATTTCCCCTAGGGTGCGGTTCATCAAAAAGCGCCTCTTTTTCCCACAAGGGCGAAAGGAGGAAAATTTATTGTGGCTTCCGAATAGAATTTGACTGCATTTTGCTCTATTTTATTCAGAAAAAAAAGTAATTCAAACTGCAAAAGAGCACGATCTTCAATGAGAATCACCACACCGAGCAGTACTGTACGCTAATCGACGAGTGATTTTTTCCAATTAGCGCGCCTTTCGGAGATATCATCTCTGTGTACGATAAGGCAACGGGCAAACGTGGTTTGTCTGACCCTCTCGCTTTCGCACGCTCCCTCGCCCTACTAATCGGCGAAAGAGTGTGTAGGATGGAGAGAGGCTCTCTCATTTATTATTGCATCATCATTATGCAATTCGCTCTCCCATCGGCTAGAGTGGGCGAGAGAGCGTGTGAAAGTGTGAGAGTGTCGAAATCGACTAGTCCGTTTGGTGGTGTGACACCCGACGGGGCTAATTGAATTTTCTTTCGGGGATGTCCAGACCCTCCACCACTACACTACTCCTACACGAAACGACCATGTTTTCAACAAATTGCGTCATCACTAGGCAATCTCTCTACCTCACATGATAATTGCAGCACATTGTTTCATCATTTCGCAATTCTAGGAATTGCTAAATGCCCGAAATTGCCGGAATTATTGGACGCTCGCGTGTGGCGTGAAACGTCTTTGAATAATTACTGGGGAAATTCTGGAGAGAGAGACATCGCGAAATGCCCGCTTTTCGTGACTACCAATAATTCAGCGATCCCAAAGACGTTTCAGCGACTCTCTCAATTTAGCATGCTCTCTCGTCGGAATTCCGGAAAAGTGTTTCTCGCTACTCCGAATTCCAACATTTGATGCTTGCTAGAATTTCCGGTTTGAAGGTTTCCAAGAGAATTCATTTTTTTTTGTAAATTTAAAGTTTGTGCTGACGGATGTCATGAGGGTATTTTCTTGATATTTTGGAACAATTCTAGTTTGTGTACTTCAGGAAACTCTGCTATTTCCCCCTCAGCCTACAGTAATCCGCGATTCAATTAACCAAGAAGGCTACTTTTCTTCCTCTTTCTTTCCTTTTCCGTGCGATGCCCTACTTTGATTTAGCGGTCGGCCCCATGGGAGGTGACAAAGGGTCGAAAGAAGGAGAGGAGAGAGAGAGAGAGAGAGAGAGAGAGGCAAATTGAAATTCGCACTCAACACCAGCTACAAAAAAGGGTATTTCACAAAGAGAGTCTGCCTTCACCCTTTTCTACATTTTTTCTGCTATCTGTATTTGAAATGGAACAAAATTTCACATCCGTAAAAAATCTACTCGAAAATTGATACAATTAGTGTGCATTCTTCCGCTCCCGCGAAATCCCTAATAATCCCTACTCAAAGAGTCTTGCGATAAAGAAACGTGGGAAAATCATGTACAGATTCACGAGTACGACTCTCTCCATATCACACGCTCTCTCATCGGTCAGAGAGCGCGAGAGAGCAGGCAGATGAAGAGAGCACAGACTCAATTAAATAATTCCTCTTTTCCACGACAAAGAAGCGCCGAATAATTTAGGATTATTATTATTATTGCAAAGCGCAATTAGGTAAAGTAGTGCGCGGCATGTTTCTTAGGATTGAAGAGAGAAAAAGAGAGATCAAAGATCACATTGTTTCTATTTAGTCAATTTTTACAATGCAAAGGGCCATGCCTGAAACCTATACGAAACCTAATTTTGTGTTCATAAGTGAATGAAAATAGAAGGATTCTTTTCGCTCTCTAGACACCCTGGGCCCTTTCTGGAGTCGGATAATTCAAGCCTGTTGCAATTTCGAACACTATTATCTGTAGTATTCATTGACAACCTACCAACAATCAGAGATGAAAAATCAATATCTACAGTATCCATCCGTCGACTACCGTACCTTCATAGATCTTATGGTTGCCCTCAATGGGTCGATAGGCAGGCGCACTCCGGTCCATCTGAGCAGCGGCTAGCTCGGCTTCTCTGCAGAAAATGTCGTGATTTTCGAAGACTCTCTCAATTTCACACAATCTCTCGCCTCGGCAACAAAACGAATTTGAATAAAGTATTTGTAAAATAATAATAATTAAATTACCGAATAGTCGTCCGCCGCCGCTTGGCGCGATTCGTGAAGATGCGGTCGGGGTTGTCTAAAATCAAAGATCAACTTTGAAAAATCAAAGACCAAACATCAACAAACAGTTTTAGGGCCTTCTAATTTTAAACAAGAGAAAGCTTGTATTCTTTGAGCATATTTTAGCACGTTCGAAATCCGATAAAAAAGTGAGGAGATTGAAGATCAAAAACCAAATATCAAAGACCACTCACAGTTCTCGCCCTCTTGACTGTACCAGCCGCACTCGCGTGGCTTCAAGCAGTACCTGCAATTTGGTATGTTGCCAACATTCAAATTTCGCGCTCTGGCACGATGCCAAGATTCAAATCCTCGATTCTCCCGCTTACCTCCGACAGACGATGTAGCCGATGCAGACGCTGAGGAAGAGCAGGAGTGCGGCGACGCCAATGATCGCACCAATGTACCTGTAAAAGACAGAATCTCCCTCACGCAATGCAAAAATGCCAGGATTTTACATTTTTGGGAAACGGCAGAAAGCTGCACACACCATGCACCGGACACACCGATTTCACGGTTGTCTGGTCACTTTTGTGTACGACAAGCAAGCAATAACAGTAGTGTATTTCCGCCCTCTCCCTTTCCCTTTCCTGGGGCGCATTTTGCTGGTCCCTGTGCTATACTATACTACAAAAAGATAGAGAATGAGGGAGAGAGAGACCAGGGGAGGAGAAAACGCGGAATAGTGACCAATTCGGGGCATTGTAGCAGTATTAGTATTAGTATTAGTATTATTATTATTTGCAAGCTCCCGCTCGCTTGGGTGAGCTTCGGGGGAGAGAGAGAGCGAGAAAGAGAGAGACATACAGCGACAATCCAGCTGCGGCTACAAATACTGGAAGCTTATTATTCAGATATAACATTACGTCATCACAAGGCAATATTTTCAGACTCCTACAAATGTTCAGATCTACAGTTCTACAACTTTTGTCCGTTTGTTTCTCGCAGGCTAGTAGCATAACCTCCGAGCTTCATAATGGCTCCTGTAGCGCCACGCATAAAGGAGCGTGATTCTCTCATTTTTACACACTCTCTCGCCCCTGACCCCTTTCTGGAGGCCGGGCATGAGTCGATCCATCACGATTACTCAAACCCCCGCCAGCCATTTCATGCCCCAGTGAGATTTGTGGGCTGAATAACACAAGTTTACTGGGGAGGAAATTCATGTGCCAACTGTTCGGCGCAGGCAAATCACTTAGAAGAGAGAGAGAGAGAGAGAAATAATTGAATGTGATTGGCAGGTACACTTTTTGCGCCTATTTTTCCTATTTTTCTGTCGTCGGCGATCGAATTTTGAGGATTAGATTCGAAAATTTAATGAGGAGGAATTATCACTAAAATAGCAAAAAAAATCTTTGATTATATACAATAACAAATTTCTGCGTGTTTTGTTAGTTCAGAAAATCAAGCAATCTATATAAAAAACGCTTAAATTTAAAAAAATGGAAATGGGGTAATCGACAAAAAATAAGTCCATTTAATTCCATCACTCCTAGTGCTCTCAAAAGCGTCGAAACTCTTCACGCTAAGCTCCGAACCCGAGCCATTCGTCACAGTGGAGCCCACCCCGGTTTTGAAAAGATTGCGTCATTACTATGCAATCTTACGAAATCGCCGGCACCTGTACGGCGTCTCTCAAGATGAACTCTCTCGCTTTCACATACTCTCTCGCCCCGACCCCTTTCTGTCGGCTCGGAATAATGTGTGAAACACTGGCTGACACCTGTGTGTGCTAATGTCCCATTTCGCCTTCGAGGAGTCGGGAGTAGTAGTTTACTGCACACATACTAATTACTCGCGCAATTCGGCGCCGTGCCAGCGAAATTTGACTACTACATGTGATGACTCCGCTGTACTGTCAAAGTGCAACGCTCTCTCTCTCTATTGCGGAATCGCGGCGCGGCATAAATCAAGACTAATAAGTACTAGTGCCCAAAGTGCATCACGAGGTCATCCTCCTTCTGTAATGCGACGTTTCGGAAAAGGCGGCGCACACGACGCACCACTGCCTACTTCCCGGTCCCGGCCCATGACTAATGTGCACAAGTATCATGTGTGTGTTCGTGTTGTTATTCATGGGAGACTCTCTTTTTTTCTGCCTCCAGGGGTGATTAATTCCTGACTATTTGCAAGGTCGAAAACATGCTGGGACATTAGAGTTTGAGCGACCTACCTGTACTTTCCCCGATTACGTCATCACTTGGCAATCTGGGCATACAAAAGAGGTGAAAGGGAAGGCTGAATAGGGGCACTATACAAGAAGAGGTACACACGGGACAAACAAGGTCTTTTCTGGGCCCAGGCAAAGTTTAAACAACTCTTCAAGTCAAGAAAGTCTTTAATATTTGATTTTGCCCTATCATGGGTTCTATATAAGTATTTTTTGTACTTGGGATGCCGGTTCGGTAGTGTTTATATACTCGGGTAGTCCCTTTTTTCTCTGTCTCTCTTCACCGTATCAGATGTATTTTATCTCAGTCAAGATGCCGTAAACGATTGCTGCACCGGCATCTCTAGGCAGTACTGTTATGCGTGGTTTGGCCCCATCCTGGAGGGACTAGAGATTTGGCTCGGGGGGTACTAACACAAGAAACCCCGAGCCCGCAAACTCAATTTGCCCGCCGAGGCCTCAGCGGCGGCAGAAAAGTCGACGCAAATCAAGCAACGTTATGTGGTTAAAGGTCCCCAGTCTTCCTCAGCTGACGGGGATTGCCTAGTGATGACGTAACAGCGAGAAATCCCGGATTTCCTTTGTTACCAGTAGAAAGTATTGCCTAGGCATAACACACTTGTGGCTTTCAGGATCCCAACTGCCAGGGATTGCGTAGGGATGATGCAGTAACTGCGTTTTTGGAGAAAAGTTAAAGCTTTCCGCTGATTCTTGAGTGTGTTTTGGTTATTCCTTCTCCACTTTAGGAGGGAGATCCTGTATCTACTCGACTATTCCGTGGTTCTACTGCGCCTCTCCTTCTGTGCTCTCGAGAGGGGAAGTCGAGGAGAGAGAGAGAGAGAGAGAGAGAGAGAGAGAGACCCGGCGGCATACGACATGTATGGGCCCCGGTCCCCCCGGCCGGATGAGAGAGTCGGGACCAAAACGAGAAATTGCCGCCCATTTACTCGTTGCTCTCCACTGTTTTTCCTGTGCATAATCAGTCAGAAGGATACAAATTGCGTCATCATTAGGCAACACTCAGAAAAAAATTGTTTCGCATTACTGCTTCACGTTATCTGTCAAAGCGGCGAATAGTTAACATACAAACGACAAACGATTTTCAGGAGAGATTCATAACATACATGTCTCTTTGTGGATCAAGTAGAAAATTGAATCATCACTAAGTAATCTACTTCAAATTGCATCATCCCGATGCAATCGAATTCTGCAGCAGCCAAATTGCATCAGGAAAGTACAGCGCTGAATCTCGAGCTGCGAGAGAGAGAGAGCGGATTAGGAGGTCGGTGAGGGGTGTACTTTCTCAACTGCGAGAAGAAGTGGGTCTACCCACGACATCCGGTCTGCACTCGTATAAACCGCCATTTCTGGTGAACAGAGATCGCGAACTGACTTTATTTGGCCTTTTTGGATGGTAAATCGAGCGGAAATGATGAGGTAGCAGTGCGAAATGCCGTCTATTTTGTGCTAAGTCGGTTCAAACACGCCGCACTCATAAATGGAGAAAGTTTCGCTGGTTTGAACGCAATACTGCCTTAAGTGTTAGAAAGCTTTTTTTCCTTCTTCACTTTATACAATCTCTAGTGAATCAAACGCCGCGTTTTTTTTTGAAATGGAGAGAGTGTTGATCCCTCAAAATGATAGAGTATCCACATTGGATACCTCATGAAAAAGGCCAGTGATTGTTGCGCAACTTCACCAAAAATGATATGATACTAATTTTCCGTCCTTTCTAAGCAAAAGCAGCGAGTTGGGAGCAATGTATTTGCAGATCTGCTAAGAACTAGCACATTAGTCATAAGCCTCAGACACATTTCATCTTCTTTCCGCGCGATTATCGACCGAATATGTATGTATTCTGGTATACGAAAGAGCCTGATTCGTCTCTTGCATTCTCAGAATAACTGAGATGAAAGTCCGTCAAACGCCCCTCTCTCTCTCGCATGTAGGAAATATGAACGACAGAGTGAGAGGAGAGGGGATTAGAGTCAGGCAGAGAGAGAGAGAGAGAGATCAAATGGAGTCCTCTCTCTCTTTGACGTTTGGAAGAAACCCTAGGAGAGCCTCATCAAAGTGATGACTTCTCTGAGAGAGAAAGTGAGCCGATTCCTCAAATACCCAAGAATTTTGTGCAATTCTGATTGAGCAAAGATGAGTAGTGGTATTACAAATGTACGGGCACACGTCTGAAATGGTAAAACGTTTTTTAAAGGAGGAGCACGGGCTAGAGAGTCTTTTAAAGCGAGAGAATCAGACATGCAGCAGTTCTAGAAGGGGAAAGTAGTATTTTAATTTTTTTTTCTCGCATGTTTACTGACCCCGCACACTCTCTGAGTGTGTGCACGTGCTGTTGCATGATTTGGCTACATTTTTTGCGTGAAACTCCTACTTTCCCCGTCCTTAAGTTTGTCCACACACAACTTTCGCATCAATTTCCTGTAAACTCAGCGCGCCTAGATTCGCCTCCTGATGTGCAGAAAAGAGTGTTGAGAGAAGAGGAGAGAGAGAAAGAGAGAGAGAGAGAGAGAGAGAGAGAGAGAGAGAGAGAGCGATGATAGATTCAATTTTCACCCAACTCCGCCGTCCCATGTTTCTTTCCTCCCTCCCTTTCCCCTACACTGCTGCCTTTCCAGTTTGTGTCTCCCTAGAGAGAGAGGAGTTGGGAGAGAGAAAGAGAGAGAGACTTGGAGGGTGAGAACTGAGCGCAATCTGTGGGTAGTAAGAGGATCGTGTGAAACACAAATGCGCCAGGTCAGAAGGAGAATTTACTCAAACAGGCAAACCAATGAATCCTCCTGGCTTTTACAGTTTCCAGGTTCTTACCAGGGAATGCACAGATCAGTATCTTTTTATATAGGAAAACCGCGTGATTTCTCTCTGGATTTGCAGAAAATTGGGCTCTAAACGGTTCAATGAGCGATAGCTGTCATGCAAATGGTATGAGTGTTCGGGGCGCCTGATTGATCTACCTTTCCGCGAGAGAGAGAGAGAGAGAGAGAGAGAGAGAGAGAGAAACGTATGACTCCTGCTATTAGAGAGCGCATGATTGATCTAACTTTCCGGATAAGGGAAAGAGGAAGGGAAACAGATACATATTGAGAGATTTGCTCGATGAGAAAAACAAGAATGCATTGAAAATGAGCGCGGCGAGCGTGCTAAATGTACACAGAGAAATGTGATTTATGAGTAGATTCTTTTTATCAGTTTTAAAAAAAACTCTCGTTAAACAACCACTGATCGCAGGAAGTTCGCTAAAATAACGAGTTCCGGGTTTAAACAAAATTATGCTCAAGAGCGTGAAGTGAAACAAGAATCTCCCTGATTTCAGAACGCAGACAAAATGAAGAAGAAACGGAGGAACATGAATGCGCCTTAATGAGATATGAACGGGAGAGACGCGTAAAACACATCCAGAAAGGGGTTTGCGGATAAGGGAGTTTGTAAAATTAAGAGGATCTGCTGTGCCCTTACTTCTGAACCGGGAGGTTTGGCCTAGGCTGTGAAAGTGAAAGAAAGTAGTAGAGAATATGCATAATCGAGAAGCATCAAGTAGGTTTTTTGTAGAAATTTGAGAAAGAAAAGATGAATTTGAAAAAAATTTAACTCACGCTGAAAAGAACTCTTTCCATTGTCGTGAGCTCTCTTCCGCCTCGTTTTTCAGCATCGCTTCCTGAAAATTTGGTGATATTTTGCATAATTTCACCCCATTTTAATCAAAATTGCATCTACTTTAGACGGAATTTGTCTCATTTTAGTTGAAAGATCATTAATTTGCGCGATTTTCTTAGTCCGAAACCAAATTTCATGCCGAACAAATCGATAAACGCACCTCCGTGCAGCAGTAGTAGCTGTGCGCTTCGATTTTCGACGGGCAACAGTAAACAAACGCGGGATCGTCTTTGAATCCCGGACAGGATTTCGCCTGAATATCGATTTTTTGTCAATTTAATCCCCAAGAATGGATGAATGTCCACTACCTTCTTGCTGTGCGTCGTCGTTAGCAGGCCCTCGGTGGCGTGTGGCGCGGGGCACTGGCGCGGCGGGGGCGCCGCGGCCGCGGCCGCATCCGCGTCGAGCGCGGCGACAGCCGCCGCGGCAAGCGCCGCGCCCGCTGCCAGCCGTCTCAACATTGCTGCGGCTGCTGCAGGAAAGGGCGTTTGGTTCGAGGTGAAACGCGCGGGAAATGGAGCGGAACAAAGTATTGAATGCGAGAGGAGAGCGAGAGAAACAGCTGAAGCGAATGTGAGAGAGGGGGAGCGCGCCCCGCGTGCAGAGAGAGAAGGGAGAGGGAGGGGCAGAGCCGGAGCCGGGAAGAGGCTCCGCCTCTCCCCCCGGCTCTCTGCCGACGGCCCTCCCTCTCCCCCAGGGAGACCTCCCCCTCAGTACCAACCCGCCCTGTTCATTCATTCAACAACCCGATTATCCCCCACAATAGACTGTACTGTCGGTCCTGGGAGTACAAGAAAAACAGGGATGCGAGTAGGAAAAGGATGGATTTTATGAGAAACCAATTGGAAATCGGGCCGGATTTACAGTGGGGTAGTAGACATTGTCCTAGCCCTACAGAATACGAGAAAGTGTGCAAAACCGAGATCCCTTTCTGTAGGGTCGTCAGTAGGGTTTCGGGTTTTAGGCGGTGCATATTCAATAGGGTTCCCTGTTTTGTGCGATTTCACCTGATTGTTCATTCTTAGCGGTGGGATCAACCTGATCAGGTGAATGGTATTTTGGAAATTGGTTTTGTGTCACCTGAAACCCCATTATATTCCCTCATTCGCAACTCATTTTGATGATCCGAGCGGTTGATATGGACCGCAAATCGCCAAGGAAGAACACAAAAGTGAGGGTTTCAGGAAAACAATTTCAATCAGGCGACACAAAACCTATTCCCCATTTTCATTTCGACCTATAGGTGGACTCGGTGTGGGGAGAAATAAGGAGGAGAGGTTTCAGGTCAAATATTCACCGCCTGAAAAGGGGAACCCTAATATTCAACTTGAAACCTCCGGAAAATTATTTCCCACTTTTCGCCGACCAACAAGCAGTGCGGCCACTAGAATGAATTGGTTTTGTGTCACCTGATTGATGGTTTTCAGGTGGACTGTTGCCTGATTAGGTGGAATCGCCTGAAACCAGAAACCCTAGTCGTCGCACATGATTCCAAACCTACAGACCAGGGTTGGAGCGAGAGAGTGTGCAAAAGTGAGAGAGTTCCTCTCGATTTCGCACGCTCTCTCACTCCAAAGGCCTTTCTGTAAGGTTGACCGGTCTGTGGAATGATGTGGTCAGGCCTGTGGAATGGTGCGCACAAAGACCGTTGTTCGATCCACCAGAGGGAAGGGGAGAAAAGGAAGACTCGGGAAGGCTGAAATTTGATTGAGTCGGCTGAGGAAAAGGGAGAAAACCAGCGGCGCCGCTCGCATTTTTGTTATGATTTTAGCGGAGCGCGAAAAGGCTTGCGAAAACAAGGATTTGTATGCGTGTGAGTGTGAGTAGATGAGAGAGAGAGAGAGAGAGAGTGGTGTGAAATAGGACACACACAGGCAGGGTGGGAACCGAGCAACCGAACAGCCTAGCGCCGTGCCAAAATATGCCAGTCGCAGATTCCTCTGAAAAAAAAATTTCAGCTGAAAAAACGGAAATTTCGGGAGAAACTGAACGATTTCGGCAAAAAAAAATAGTCGATTGTGGAGCGCAAAAGACAAATTCTCAAGGACTTAATTTTTCGGGTGGCGATAAAACGTGCGAAATTTGACAAAATCTAGTATATTTTGGTACAAAAAGGCAAAATCTCTTGGCTCAAATAGTTTTTGACGAGAAAAAATGAGGGTATCTCATAAAATCGGCATTAGGTCGCTCTCGATGTGGGAGGACTACAGGATATCTCTCAAATTCCGCGTTTTCATCGCGTGAGCAAGTGGAATGAGCGATAGATCTTCATAATTTGCCGTCTGCAGATAGGCCGGACTCTCTCAATTTCGCACGCTCTCTCGCCGTCTGTACTATTCCGAGCTAACGAGTGCAGAATTCCTCAGTCCAGTCTATCTTCCAGAAAGGTGCAATTCCTAGTCTGTGCGCGCAGGAACGAATAGGAAATGAGGAGGAATTTTGCATATCATACACAAATGCAGTAACTTTTCTGTCATATCTACAATACAATTCTGACTATTCTGTAATATTCTGAGGCTTCAACGATGTGCAGAGTGCAGAGTTCCGGTCGGGTCTCCAGAAAAGGCGATAGATGCACTCTCTTTCGAGTTCGCTGTGCAGGAACGAATAGAAAATGAGGAGAATAACTGTGCAAACGCATGTGATGCGAAAAAGCAGCAAAGTTTCTTACAAGCTCAACATTAGAGTATAATAATGTAACGGAGAAGGCGATTCTGGGAAAATTTCAACAGAGATTGTTAGCACACGGTAGCAATATACAGAATATCATGAATACCCGTGATCAACGAATGCGCGTAATCGGCTTCTAAGCAATCAGCTTATAGAGATGATTGTTGCCTTACTTTGTTAATGTTACTTTGTTAATGACGCAGTGCTCAATAACGCACGCAAACTTACTCGTCGCATGACGAATATTTCTAATCAAATAGATATGTAAATTGGAATACAATTTTTAAAATATTTTTAGAATAAATTTTATTACCCCAATTTCTAAAATGTGAATTCCTCAAACCAACCAAACCGGGTAGTTTAGATATGATTTTCAAGTTTAGATTTTTTCGCACTTTACTCACGAAATGCGCTAATAGCAATGATGGATTAATAGTATACCGCACCATGTCCCAGGAGTCCCAGAGTGTTATCATGACCGCAGTATCGTACTCTTTTGTCCCCCGGGACTCCTGATGGTGTCAATAATGACAGATGAAAAGTATACGGTATACTGAATGCCGTGTGTAGTGTCCAGCAGTAGTTTCGTACTCTTAATCCCTCCCGGGTCCTGTAACGGTATCAATAGATGTACCGTACCAGTTGGTGGTGTCCCGTGGGTCCCGCGGCAGTAGTAGTAGTACCGCTGACCGTGTGAAAAATAGGCGCGGATTAGCACGGCGCCTGGGAGATTCCTAGTCGAATTTCCCACAGGATTACTAGAGAGAGACTAATTATAAGAGAATATAATCATTTCGCGATAGCGGACTACGGATTTTAACAGCGCTGAGATACCTCCGGAAAGGGGTCAGGAGAGAGAGTGCGCGAAAGTGAGAGAGTTTCTCTCGTTTTACGGGACACTAATTATGAGAGAATATAATCATTTCTGGGGACTACTGCGGGGCGCACGATGAATCTGAAATGATACGTGAATATTTTTATAATAATTTTTTTCTAGTTCCTGTGTTTACCAAATTTCGTGAGACAGTGCAAAAAAAAGATTGGGAAATGAATCAGGAAAATCTCTCTCACGCCTATCGCCACTGACCTTTTTCTGATAGTCGAAATAAGGGAGATAAGGTAGGGGAAAGGGGGAAGTGGGGAAGTGGGGAGATAAATGCCATGGTGATTATAGTGATAAGAAAAATAGATAACAGATAAAAGGATAAGAGATATTCTGATGGAACAAGAGAAGGAGGAAAATTGGATCTGCGAGATTTTTTCAAAAAAATTACCGAATTCACATTGATATTCCGTAGGCGGTGAAAGACCGGAAAGGGGTCCCCTTTCCGATCGCTCGAACTTCATTTTTTTCAAACAAAATAAAGATATTTCATTGAAACACAATGCTTTCTGGCGAAGCAGCTCGAAACTTGGACGTCAAGAAATGGATCTGCCTCTAGCATCTAGTGTCACTGCTATAATGGCCTCTCTCTCCTTTTCTCTCTCTCTCGGACTTCTTCTGGACTCTGGCAGAGGCTTGGTTGCAGTTCCGGTGGCCGGAAGTCCGGATGCGTGTCACGACGAGAGAGTGTGTGAATCGAGGAGAGTCGGGGACAACTTTGTAAGCTTACAAGCTAATTTAATAGGAATAGGCATAGGAATCGAAGATCAGCAGAAGGAAGTTTGACCCTTTCTACCCGAACCCGGTAATAGGGAAGGACAATATATATGTCGAGTGAAATAAGAATTGGGCAAAGACAAGTCTGAATCGAGACAACTAGCGAAGGCGACGTAAAATTGCTTGAATTGCAGAACAAATTTAGAAAATTAGCAATGAGGAAGGGGAAAACCACGCAAAATCCAGAAAAAGAACCAAAAAGCAGCGGGTTTGGCCCGAAATTCGAGCTGTGCTTACGTAGGAAAGACGGCTGGGAAGTGTCAATCGCTAGCGGCGCTTGTGCTTTTTCTTCTCCTCTCTCTCTCTCTCTCTCTCTCTCTCTCTCTTTTCGACCACCTGTTGTGATTTGCAGCGCCGAACTTCAATCCATCCATCAAATAGCGCTGATCTGCTGAGCAAATCGAAAGAAATATGGGATACAACATAGGAATTGAGTAGTGATGATATAATATTTCATAGTTATCGCATAATTATACATTGCCCTAATGCAATACATCCCCCTCTCTCGCTCCTGACCCCTTTCTGGAGCGTGGAATGATGAGGGAAGGCGGAAGAAACAAGTCGTTAATCTCGTAAAAACAGTGTAAACGTGCGAAGTCAGTGGGAAATGGGGCTGTTTTTCGTCTCAGGCAATGAACTGAACTGCCTCGCACTAAATCCCGGCGGCTGAATGGGGTGTAGTAGTGCAAAAAATGATGTAAACGTCAGCGAACTGCCTTCTACAGGTGATTACGATAAATTGTCATTGGTAAATTATGACTAACGCAGCAAAAGCGCATAATGGGTTTGCTTTAATGAAATTTTAAAAAAAGGGCATCTACACTTTGTATGGAGATTTAAAAGTCGGCAAAATTTGTTTCGTATTCATTTCAACAGCGTGAGGGTATACATAACTGGGGGATTCGGAATGGCACTACACACAGAGAAAAATGTATAAATCCAGCCCACATGATTTCAAACCTGCAGACCAGGGTTAGGAAGAGAGAGTATGCAAAAGTGAGAGAGTCCCTCTCGATTTCACACGCTCTCTCACTCCAAAGGACTTTCTGGATGGGTGAACGGCCTATGGAATGATGTGAGCCCTATCATATATGAAAATATATGAAATATGTATTACATGCAATGAATGAATGAATACATTTGTTATACATTTTCATGTACGATGGGGCTGGATTTATACACTTTTGGCTGTGTGTAGTAATGACCTCATCACTACGGTACATGCACCAGCCACAATAACCACTTTGTACGTATTTTTGGTTGAGTCGGTAAATTATGATAGTGAATTGATATCATTATAACTTTCGCTAAGAAAATGCGGTATGCAAATACGTGTTCCCAATCGGGATTGAATAAATAAATGTGTGTAAGGCAACAGCGTTTGACTAACACTTAGACAATACGGTATTTGCCTCAAGACACCAACCAAACTATCAACTTTAAAATACACAAATATGGTTGAAATTAGATCGATAATTCAGGATGTCTGCAGAATCTCTTTAGGTGAGACAATACGGTATTTGCCTCAAGACAAACCACCAGTCACCTACAAATCCATTCGTCTCCGGCGACAAAAACACAGAGGAGGAAGAGGAGGAGGAGAAGGAAAAGGAATCCGCCACTGCCTCTGCTATAGTCAGCGCCTTGTCTTGCACCAAACCATCTCCAGAAAGGGGTCGTGAGCGAGAGTGTGCGCGCAAAAGCGTTAGGCACAGGCGCTTTTGACCTCTTTAAATCATGGGGGTATATTTTGCATATCCAGGGTGCAAGTTTTAGACCCTAAGTGGGGCGAAAAGCACAGACGCCTAGCAAGATGCACGTAATGATCAGACTCTCCTCATTCTGCATGCTCTATCATCGATCAGACAGCGCGAGAGAGCAGGCAGAATCGAGAGGGTCAGACGATTACTCCGTCTACAAGACTCTGGAAAAGTAGGGATCAACGGCGGTAAGAAACGAGGGAAATGCCTTAAAGTGGCAGAAAAACTCGCGGAAATTCCTCTATTTTCTTCCTCAGACCAGTAAAAACAGGCCCGGCTAGAATGGAATTATTCTGGCGGAAGACTCACAGCCTTAGCTTTTTGCTGCTTTTTTTCTTCTGTTACAGGGATTTCCATTTCCGGTTTGTAAAAAGAAAATAATGGTGAGCTCGAAAAAAAAGTATACGACAAAGCTGGTAAGACAACTGGAGGAGAGAGTGGGCGAAACGAGAGGTTCTGACGACGAGAGAACGCGCATTTTCAGGACTGAATGATCTACCGTTCCGGACAGTACGCTAGTGTGCAAGAAAATGCAAGATTTTCGGCGCAATAGAAGAACAGTAAGAGTGGAAAGGTTGCGAAATTAGTGAAATAATGGTTTGGGGGCAAGCTGGGTGCGATATTCGAGAGAATTCCATTACAAACTCGCGTGAGCGACCAAGAAAAATGCTTGAAAAAACGCGTCGAAATAGAAGCGACAGATCCGATTTCGTACTGTTCGT
Source organism: Pristionchus fissidentatus (assembly GCA_036245785.1). Classification (NCBI taxonomy): domain Eukaryota; kingdom Metazoa; phylum Nematoda; class Chromadorea; order Rhabditida; family Neodiplogasteridae; genus Pristionchus; species Pristionchus fissidentatus. The sequence goes on from BTSY01000004.1 coordinate 41,165,962, forward strand.
TGAGTGTGTGTGTGTGTTCATGTGTACGAAAACTGAGAGCCTGTGGGAATGAGAGAAAATAAAGGGAAAGGGAAAATAATTAGTCGCGTATGTTGACCGGAATTGGGTAAAATTGGAAATTTGTTCGAGTTTCTTCGAAAAGGGCGGCTTTCCTTACAATAAAGGTAAAATAAAATCTTATGAGAGGCTCAAAAAAACGCGGCACGGAAAATAGATAAAATACAAGGGAAATATATATGAAAATAAAATACAAGGGAAACACAGGGGAAAAAAATAATGAATTCGCCGTGAAATGCAACGCGAAAAAGGAATTTTGGATATTTTCGCGCTTTCCGCCCTCCCTCCTTCCTCCTTCCCCAGTTCCTCGTATTTTGCTCGAAATGGTCAAAACTCATAGTGGTCTCTGCACGAATTATTCACGAGTGCGACAGAAACCATGTGGCCAGTGCCTGTTTTTTCGTCACTGGGAAGTGGCGCCAAAAAAGCAAACCGGTCGCATTCATAGTGTTTTTGTGCTTCACTGAATAGTTTGAGTGAGTCAATGCGTTCTAAAAATATGTGCTGAAACATATGCATGTGCCATTTTCGTTTCTCCAAATTTCATTTTCAGGTTCACCACGTCAACGTGAATTACTACATGCAATTTATGATGAATAATAACACAAAATATCAACAATATCGTAACAAAAAAGGACTGAAAAAGAAAACACGCGAAAATACCTCGAGCGCCCGTGTACGGTAAGACAATTCCTCAAACTTTAGTGTATCACAAAATGATATTTTAAAAATGTATTACATGTAATACATTTCGTGTATTATGACATAAGACATGGGGAAAGTATTATATGTAATACATCAATGTATCATTGATAATACATGCATGTATGAAAAGCACCCCCTCCCAGGGGTGAGTTATACATTTTTCTCTGTGTGCATAAAAGGAGTCGTAAGCGAGATAGTGGGTGAACATGAGAGGGATTTTCTCACTCCCGACCCCTTTCACATGATTCCAAACCGACAGACAAGGGTCAGGGCGAGACAGTGTACTAAAGTGAGAGAGTCCCTCTCGATTTCACACGCTCTCTCACTCTAACGCCCTTTCTCTAAGGTTGACCGGCCTGTGGAATGATGTGCTTTATGAGGGGGGTGACTGGGCTATGATGTACTAGTGATGACGCAACAGCAACAGGTATTCAGTGAAATCGGCAAAGATCAAAGCGATAGGGTAGCTGCGCCATTATTCGAGAGAGCAATGATAGGAGAGAAAGAAGAGGAGGAGATCGAATAATGTGATCGAGGAACGAATGGGATTGAGTCAGCATTTATGAGGGTATACTCTCGGAAAACATGCAGGAATCATGGCGAATCTATCCTGAAGGCAATTAAGATGTGATGATTAAGATGTAACTATTCGCGAAAAAATCACTATGGAAAACAAAGTGATAGGATAAAATAATGCGCTCGAGAAGCAAATGTGTTTTTTTACATTTAAAATAATCTTGGAAAAGTTTCATAAAAATTTCGGCTCCGGAGCATGATTATTTGGTAACCTCGGAACGATATTGAGCGTTGGGGATGTCAATAAATCCGAAGGAGAGAAAAAGAGGAGAGGATAGATCAAATAATGTGATCGGGAGGGGGGGGGCAATCGTTTTACGCGCGCGTGATTTTTATGAGAGTACACACTCACATAACACGAAGAGGAGCCATCACATGAACATTATGGGATGCCGAAAACATTGATAGATGGCGTAAAATTCAGGGATGTCGTTTCGAAACCGCCAGGGGTACGGTAGATGCATACTCGCTGGCAATATTTTTAGCGGAATAATACGTAAAGTAAACCAAAAAAGCGCGCGGAGAAATTCATCACATGGGCATTATGGGATGATCGGGCGAAAACTGCATCATGGGGTTCAGCATTATAACGAATATAGCATAACAAAGTGAGATCATGAAAGATCGGAAGTCGCATGTGGTGGTCGCTCATACAGAGAAACTGTTTTCATTACCTATCTGCAGTACCATGCGTTTCGTTATCGCTTCGAAACACGTAGAAATTGTTATTTGGTAAGCGCACGATAGTGAAAACGGATACATTTGCCATATTTTTTTGCAAAAATTTCCACAATTTCCCCTTATTTTGGCGCGGGAAAACACACATTCAGGACAAAAAACGTGGAGTAAATGGGGTAGGGTGGGGGGAGCAGTCAGCTTTCCTCACTCGAAAGCCACTCACCGGGGGTCGATTTAGAACAAACAGAGGGAGGCTAAATGAGCAGGGGCAGACAGCAGACTCTCCCACTTTGGCACGCTCTCTTGTCGGTTAGAGAGCGCGTGGAGACGAGAGAGCGCAGAGAAGCAGGGAAGGGGAAGTGAAAGAAAGTCTATGAAAGAGTAAATGGGCGAGAGACGAAATGCGAGAGGAGGTGGGAGAGTGGCAAATGAGTAAGCGAACAGGGGCAACATCCAGAAAGGGGTCCGGAGCGAGAGAGTGAGTGAATGTGAGAGAGTAATTTTGCATGGTCTCTCGCTCCTGACGTTTGGCCGAACTGAGAAACAGAGTTACAAATGAGTATGCTACTAGGATGCGGGTTTGTAGAGCCCTCGTGCTTCCAAACCTCCACAAAGGGGTCGGGAGCGAGGGACTGTGTGCATTTGAGAGAGTCCCCAAGCTGTGAAATGGTGCGGGGGCAGAAGGAAGGAAGGTTGAAAATGAGCAAGCGAACTTGGGAGAGAGAGACCGGTTTAGAGAACGGATTGCTTACTCAGAAGCGTGTGAATTGAGGGGAAAACTACCCTGGAATGAAAAAAGAAGCTAGCGAAATCGAAAATATTCTCATACAATTTCAGACATGTTTGAAGTATTGCAACGCTATTAGATCAATATTACTGAATTACGAAATTTCTGAACAAAGATGCTTATACAATACAATACAATACAATATTTATCACGTCAGACGATAACGTCAGATGAGGATGTGGTTTCAGGGGTCAGGATCATTCTTCTGCTTTGCATTTGCAAAAAAAGTCTTTATTTTTACATTTCTCCTTCCTCCTCTATTCTTTTTCTTCCTCCTCCTCCTCTCACTCTCGGCTGCGACGCCGCTGCGAGGCGGTCGACCAACTCACGTACTCGACCCTCCCCCTCCATCGACTACCGTAACCCTACTCTACCCTTCTCCTACCTTCACCCCTCGAATACCGTAACCAGAGTGAGAACCTTACACCACGATACGACACAATGGCGGACGACATGGAGCAGACCGGTCTGGACGATCGCAACGACAAGGTACCGTAATCCTAAGTTACCGTAATCGGTTACTACCGTAACCAACTCTCTTCCAGACGGGAAACTTCTCAGCGTCGAAAGACAAGTCTGTGAGCGGCAGTCAGGAGGGCGTCGTGCGATGGGCGAGCAAGGAAAAGGTGCGCGATTGCGTCATCATTAGGCAATCGTTCGAATCGTTTATGTGATCTCGGCATCCTACCGTAGTCCACATGCGGTGGCCCATCTACCGTACTCCATCTGTCGTACCCACATACCGTATCCCGCCTACCGCATCCCAATACACAATAGTCCGAATCCTTTTCGTGGCCGTATCCCATCCACCGTAGTCAACCTATCGGACGCGCCTAACGGAACCCACATACCGTACCCACTTACCGTATCCCACCTATCATTCCTCAAATGTCGTACCCACATACCCATCCCACCTTCCGTAACCCACTTACGGTAGTACCCCGGAATATAATTTTTATTTGGGGAAGCCCCACAATGGAAACCGCTTTCTCGTCAAAGATGATCTGAGAATGATTCTTCTAGAAATTGACCGCTCGGAATGGCCGGTGTGGGAAGAAATTATTGAGAATGAGTGATCTGGAAGAGTAAAATTAGCAATTTGACTTTTTGGAAAGTGCCATCTCGTAAATTTTTTGATGGAAAGATATTTTGGGAATCATATATTTTGGAATTGTTAATTTATAAATAATTTTCGGGAAATGTTGGTCATGGAAAAATATTTTTGGAAAACATTTCGTATAATATTCCAAACTGGAAACTTTCAAATATTTTATATTTTTACAATTATTATATTTTCTTTTCTTGTCATGTGTGTTTCACATTCTAAAATTTTGCAATTCCTCTTATGATCTTTGTTCAGCGATGCAGTCGCGCTTCAATTTTGCATCTGAAAAATTAACATGCGCCAACAGACTTGCACGTTATCGTTCTTTGACTGTTGTGAGAGGCAGAAAAAACGAGGGGTGACAGGAGGAGGGCGGAGTAAATTCATCGATCTTTCAATGGGCATAGCGCAGGTGATAGTTGACATTTCTAAGGTATGCCTGAACAAAAATAGTTTATAAAGATTACGGATCTGCATAGTAACGATAGAGATTGTCTGCGCGCGGAGAGAGAGAAAGAGGGTAACGCACATTGCTAGAGATGAGGCATATGCCCTTGTGGCGCAGCTGGTTGAGCGTTTGCTTCGCAAACGGACCTTCGCACGTTCAACTCCTCTTTTACGAAATCCTTTGCTTTTTACAGTAAAGTGTACTGTTGATACTCTCGCACTGCTTCTTTTTGTGAAAGGAAAGTACAATTCGATATCGAAGTTATTGATTGCATTCTTGTTACTAATAATCATTTAAAAATCTTAAGATTGTAATGCTTGATGGCCGAGAGGTGTGAAATCATTCCTAACATCATTTCTGGCGTTTTCGACTTCGTTTTCGTTGAATTTCAACGTCAAAAACTTGTCGGAGCACCATGGGCGCAATGTGCTCACACGACCAAACGAAACGAACGTCTAGCACAGGCACAGCTGAATGTGCATAATTTCACCGGTGTTAGATATCTCGACTACTTTTCACACATTGGGAAAATATAGAAAGTAGATTATGTTTAATCGTGACCGCTCTTATTGTTGTTGTTGAATAAAAAAAGTTTTTAAAAAATATTTTTAAAAATATTATTGTTTAAAATTACCAAAAAAACACAATTATCATAAAAAAATTACAAAATGTAAATTTATAGTATAAATGCTTACAAAACATATCTTTCTAATATGATATTTATAGAATATCTCTTTCCCGTAACAAATTTCCGAGATGGCACTTTCTATAATTCCATTTCCACCCTCAATCATTCTCACTCCCCCTTTCCCACTTGACCGGTTACGAATAGTGAGATTCCAAAATGGTTGTTTCTGAAAGTGAAACTTATGAAAATCACACTTTTGAGATACTCATTCCTGAAAAATATTTCTGAAATGGGTATTTCTCAATTTTTTTTTACATTCCGGGGTACTACCCCACTTACCATCACACATCTACCGCACCCCACCTACCATATTCCATATACCGTAACCCACCTACCGTACCACACGTACTGTAACCCGCCTACCGCATCCGCTCACTCTCAGGTCGGCGGCGGGATGAAGTTCGTGAAGCCGCCGCCGCCGCTGCCCAACAAGCCCTGGGAGCCGCAATTCAAGATGCAGGTGATTGCATAGTGATAACGTAATATTGCCTAGTGATGGTGCAAGACTTACTTCCATTGGCGTAGACGAAGGTACTGAAAGCATGACAATGTTGATATCGTATCACCATTTCACGTTGATAACGCAACACATCGCATAATGTCTAGTAAAACGCAGTATTTCACAAATTGCCTAGTTGTGACTTAATAAAGTTGCCTAATAGTGAAGCAATCTCTTTTGCAGCTCTCTCCTCCCGACTTCATCAAGATGCGATGGCTACGAGGGGTCTGCGTCTACAGCGAGCTCACCATCACGAACCACCTGCCCACGCCGCAGTGCTACAAGGCACGTCGTGTCGGGACCCGAATTGGCACCGTGCCAGGAAAACTTGGCACCGTGCCAACCCTGATATTCCAGATGAAATGCACGGACAACGCGCTGTTCCGCGTGCGGCCGCCGATGAACTTTGTCGACTGCGGCGGCTCGGCGACGGTTAAGGTATACGGTAGATGGATGGATGATTGATCTGCAGTAATCTCGAATACGGTAGCCAGCGATGGATTGGCCTACCGAAATTGAGAACGTTAATGCATACGGTAATCCGATGGACTACCGTATTCTTGAATGTTAGGGTACATCAAAAGATACATTCCACTACGGTTAAAGGTGGTGAATATACCGTACCCCGCTCAATCTACCGTAATCCTACCGTACCCACTCAGATTCTGCACACGTCCTTCACGCTGCCCGACCCGACGCGCCACTACTTCGCCATCTACCACGTCAAGTGCACGGCGGAGGACGTTCGCAGCAGGAACTTCAAGCGCGTAAGCACATTCTCTGGGTTACTTCGCGTACAAAACATAAAAAGTCCTACACAAAAAGTCCATATTTCGCTGGCGCGTTTGGGGTGCTGGCGCGGTTGAGATGTCTATATAAAATCGCTCAGATATGGAAGTCGTCGACGCAGCCGGACGGCGTCATCCGCATGCCCGTGTGCTTCGAGACCAACGACACCAAAGTGACGTCATCGTCGAAGAAGGCCGCCTCGACAATGCTCCCGCCCACAGGCAAGGTACGGTACCTTTATCGGTCTACCGTAACCCTGATTCAGTGGGCTACCGTAATGGTTCGGATTACTGTAGCCTTATCGATCTACAGTAACCCTGATTCAGGAGTCTACCGTAATCGTTTGAAAGGGTTACGGTAGTCATTAAATCAATAATTATTGCGTCATGACTGTGCAATATTCAGGCGGTGTCAAAATCCGGCTCCACCGAGACGACGGACGACAAGAAGAAGCACTCGAAGAACTCGTCGAAAAAGAAGAAACACTAGCCAGAACCGGGAATTGAGAAAAGCCGGCTCTCTCCCCGATTCCGGCTCTCTCGCTCAAACATTCATACAACACTGTCGGGTTTTTCGCGAATTACGAGTTCGATAAAGGAATATGAAACGGATTTTTGTGTTGCTCGTTTTATGCATGGTAAAAGCAGAGATCAAAGAACACAGTTTTAGGGAAAGGCAGCTTGGTAAATGGTGCAATGAAACTTGAAAACAGGTCATCTTTGAAAATGTATTATGTATCAATAACATGCATAGAGGAATATGCTACGTACCCGTTGATTGCGTGTTTCATAGATACATTTACATGGTAGACATCGAAGAATACAATTTAGCTGACTTGATAAATTGAAATATAAATGTGCTAGATAACTAAGGCAGTTTGAAAATTTGAATTTTTGAAAAAGTTTAAAAAAGTTTATAAAATAAAGTTTGAAAACCAAAAGTTTGAAAATAAGACAGTAATTGGTCTGATCTGAACTGAGGGATCTGAACTGATTACCAAAGTGACATACGGTAGTCCTATTCACATCATTCCACAGGGCGATCAACCTTACAAAAAGGGCTTTGAGAGCGTGTGAAATCGAGAGGCACTCTCTCACTTTTGCACACTCTCTTGCCTTAACCCTGATCTGTAGCTTTGGAATCATGTGCTATTCGATTTCCACGGAAGATCGTATCATTATAACGAGCCTTTCCAAAATTGGGGCAGAAATAGAGAGAGTGAGAAAAAAGGAAGTCAAATGGACTATGGTCGAATTTTGGCATTGTTCCAACACCGTCAAAATTGTCTGTTAATTTCAGGGAATTTAGCATGTTTAGTTGCACGTAATCACAGAGATTACAATTTCAATTTGCCTTCAAATCTCAAATTTTCATATCAAATCCCCTCATTTCCCTGTAATTTCGAGATGGAAATCGCTCATTTGGCGGTATAAAACCCCTCCCGATCGGTCTCTCTTCACAACCAAGTCGTCGACATGGCTCAGTCAGTCCCTCCCGGAGATATCGCCACCCAGCCCGGCACCAAGATCGTCTTCAACGCCCCCTACGATGACAAGCACACCTACCACATCAAGGTGCGGTACCCTCCCCTGTCTTTAAGATCCTCCAGGATCTTTTAACCTACCGTACCCCTATCTAATCCTTCGATTTGCAGGTGACCAACTCGTCCGCTCGCCGTATTGGATGGGCCTTCAAGACCACCAACATGAAGAGACTCGGCGTCGACCCCGGATCCGGAGTGCTCGACCCCAAGGAGGCCGCCCTCATCGCCGTCTCTTGCGACGCCTTCGCCTACGGACAGGAGGTACGGTATCGCCCATTCCCTACCGTAACCATCTATAGAGTGACCGTGAGATAATTCTCAAATCAACTATACAGTAACCTCTTTCCTTGCAGGACACCAACAACGACCGTGTGACCATCGAGTGGACCAACACCCCCGACGGTGCCGCCAAGCAGTTCCGCCGCGAGTGGTTCCAGGGAGACGGCATGGTCCGCAGAAAGAACCTCCCCATCGAGTACAACCCCTAGATTGTCAGATGCCCCACCCACCAACGTATCCAGGGAACGTATAAAGGGTCATGCCCTTCAATGATTGTGTTTGTTGATATATCACACTGTATGAACACTGAATTGGGGTACTCTACTTTTTCCGTAGTATGGTAGCGGGCTTGTTCAGAGGTTCGATTGTTCATATATAGATACTGTATGCTGGATGTCTACTATCTGCTCCATCGGGCCAGATCAAGTGTGTATGTTGTCTGGTAACTTGGTCGGAACAACTCTAGATGATTCACGACAGTAATTGATTCGGTCAAGAATACAGTAGTGCACCGGTCTTACTGCATCGAATCGTTTTGTACATACTATTTGCCCAATCGGGTTAGATCAAAGTTCGGGTCGGGGGCAGTTATTGTCTCTTTGGTCTTTGGCACCGCTTGGGAAATGTTATAGTGCGAGAGTGTCAAATACATTCCCTCGTGTCGTGTGTTTTATTGTCGATAATTTCCCATCTTGAGAGGGGATGCGTACGAAATGGTCTCTTATAGTGGAAGGAACAAGTGTCATTCCAGCTTGCTTGCGTCCACGGGAGATGGTGGTACGGTGCCAAGCACCAGATGTGGTTCCTGGTACTGTGGGCCGTTTCCTAGCAAATTTGTCCATCCGTTCCCTTACTGATCATGCCAACCAAAACCCGGTAACGGGCACTGCATGGACCGGACCCACAGTTTGACCTACATATTCTAGCCTGATCCATTGACTTGCCACCGAATAGTTCAACATCCTGGTACCGGGCCCGGACCCGGCTACCACATCACCCGGCTCCCAGGGTGGGAGAATAGTAATGTTTCTCTCTCTTCAGTCGGGGAACGTCTCTATCTCTCCTTCCCTATGTATCCTCGGGCGAGAATGTGAATCATTGTTTCGGTTTTCTCTCCCCTCTCATCTCTCTTCTTTTCTCTTTCCGAGCCTTCCTTTCTCACCGCACTGATGCTCTTTCCCACTCTCTTCCACCATTGACTATGTCGATTTTCCAGCTTTTGTACCGTATAAAAGAAAAAGGTTGTGGCTTCTCCCTTATCTAGCTTCATGACCTGAGTGAGCCACTGCTAAGGCCAGCGCAGAATAGGCCTGGTTCAATCCGGAGTGCCCAATCACTTCTCCTGATCTAGTTGCACTGGATTATTTTGGCTACTACGACACCCTAATAAAGGTACCCCGAATTTGTGGGGGTTGATTAGTGTCAGGAGATGTTATAATTATCGATTGACCTACAGCGCTGAAGGTTCACCAAGCCTTCCATCCCCCTCGTTGGCGGTAAAATTGGTAGCAACTTTGATTGCGAAAGGTAACATGCCCCATCAGCAGGGGATACGTAGATCTGTGCAGCAACCAGCCTTACCGGTCGGCCCCGGCAGAGTGGTCGCTTGTCAACGTAAAGTCCTCTTGATTCCGGTAGCAACTTTACCTTTACCTTTTTACAGCGCTGAGTGACCTACCTGAGCCGCCGCTGACGTAGGCAGGGGAATTCCAAAGTCTGACCCCCGAAGATTGCGAACTTTTTTTAACGTTAGTTCCCACACCCTGCAATCACTGGGGCATTTCCCACATTGTGTCCCTTGCCCATTCATTCTAGCACAAGCTGTATGATGATTATGCGTTGGCTCCCACACCTCCTCTGCGTCTCTTCCCGCACTGATCGGGCGCAGACATTTTCCCATGGCGAAGTGCGCTTGATCCGAGACGGGCGGGCTGTGTCTGGTGTCTCTGGCCGCTCTCGCCGCCTCCGACTCCTGAATGGGTGAGAAAAAAGGGCTGTTAAATTGGCCAAATTTTGAGAGGGCGGTAGACGCAGGGGCAATGACATGAGACGATCTTTGTGGTAGTGGGAGGCGGGTTGACTTTTTTTTATTTATCGATTTATTGAGTTGAGAGAAATCTAATTTCCCGACGTCTTGCGTGCAAAAGAATAATATTTTCGAAGGGAAAAAAACTGTTTCCTTATTTTCGCGCTGCTAGTGATGACGCAAGACTTCTTTCTCGCAAAAGAGGACATAGACGATCTTTGTGGTTGTGGGACCTTATTAATTTATCGATTTATTGAATTAAAGTTCGGGATGAATCATAAACGAATGATTTTTTGTTGTATTTTTCCACATTTCAGCACTTTCCGATTATAGATTTATTCGTTCCCCGTGCTTCCATAGAAAAAAATGCTTTTTTGGGGGAAAGCTATGCTTTCTAGCTGCGCTAGTGATAACGCAACAGTTCTTTCTCCCAATAGACCAGCGACGAATTGTGTGGTAATGTGAGACGGATAGGTCAATTTATAATTTATCGATTTATGGAATGCAGAAAAATCGCCCTGAAAATTTGGCATAATTCAGCACGTTCCATCTATAAATACGCGGTTTGGTGGCAAAAAAGCAATGCTTTGTCGCTAGTGATGACGCAACGCGCGTTTCTCTCAAGCAAAGAAACGATACTGTTACACCGCCACTCTCTCTGTGAAAACGATTCTGATGATCATTTCTCTTTTTCTCGCTCTCCCTTATCTTCGTTTTTCTTCCCTCCGGCACATCAATGTTGTAACCGTTCCATCTCTTATCTTTTCCCTTCTCATCTGAGCATCAATGGGGATACTGTAGCACATCATTGCGCAGTCCGGCAACCCTACAAGAAGGGGTCTTGGTAAGAGAGAGAGTTTGTAAAAAATGAGAGTCCGTCTTGATTTCCAACACTCTCTTACACTAAACCCCTTTCTATAGCATTAGCCTGACTCTAGGATGCTGTGCGCGGATACTGTAACATTCGATCTCTCTTATCTCTATTTTTCATGATTAATATCTATTTTTCATTTTATTTTCGATTTCTGATCTCTCGTCCCTGATTTTTGATCTTCCAAATCTAATCTCTGATCTTTGATCTTTGCAGTTCGATGGCGGGTGTTTTCAAGGAGGAGGAGCCCGACGATCTTGATATGAGGGAGGATGATGATGGTAATTACATCTCCAGAAAGGGGTTAGGGACGAGAGAGCGTGAGAATATGAGAGGGTCCCTCTCGATTTCGCACACTCTCTCGCTCCTGACCCCATAACCGGAAGTGCATTTCGCAAATTTGATTCTGCTGAATTGCAGAAACACAGCCGGCGATCGCTGAAGATGCTGGCGAGCTGCCGGTCGATGCACAGGTACGCTACAGTATCTTACAGTAGTCTACAGTAGCCAACAGTAACCCACAGTATCTTATCGCATCCTATGTTTCCTACAGTACGTAATATTCTACAGTATCACACAGTACCCTACTGTATTCCTCCGCATTCCACAGTATGCTATAGTCTCCTACAGTAACATACAAAATCATACTGTACGAAAAATCGGTGAACGGAGGAGCCACTTGTTGGCATTTGCAATAGAGTTTGAAATTCGAGTAAATAGATGGATTAGCTCTCCTCATTTCGCACACTCTCTCGCCAATCGAAGAGAGTGCGCAAAATGAAGAGAGTTCATCCAATTTTTTATCCGAATTTATAACTCTAGTTTGCAATATTCTACCGTATTCCTACGTCGTTCCTGTATTCAAAGAAAGGTTAAAATACTGTATGAGAAAGTTCCGCAGCGATTTATTACAGACATTTATCTCTTTATTGTGCCCGCACTGTATCGCACGTTTTCAATACAGCACACTATTGTAGTCTATTGCTGCGCTAATTTCTTCAGGGAAATTTCCCCATCAAATGGTGGAAAACTCGTGTAACTCAGCTCAAACTGAACGAAATCTCTCCAATCAATAAGGAAAATGTTCCGATCGTGCCTTGCAATCCCTGTATCAAGTTTGGAAGTGGTAGCTTCACTTGAAAAAAAAGTTATGAAAGGGTGCATAAAACTGTTTTGCACCTCGCACCCCAAGAAATTTGCGCAGCATAAACTGAAACGTGCAAAATCTCAGAGTAGTTGTACTGCCATCTCTGATCTTTCATCTCTGATCATCAGAAAAGTATTTACCCTAGAATATTTTGACTCAAAAGACGATCTTTTCAAATTCAAGCATCAAAATCTTCAAGCAAATCGCACGAATCTGCGTCTTCTTTTTTCTGGCTCTTTATTTATGTTGTCATCTATATTTCACGACGTTTTTTCTTACTCCTTCAAGTCAAGTGCGTGCGAAGACTTGGAGAGGGGGGAAGTGACGAGGGAACTTGAATATTTCAGGGTCCTACGATATATTTCAGAGTCTCATACTTGGCTACCGTACACTAGACTACTGTAGACATGGAATGCAGTATACTACGGTATTCTACAGTTGTCAGACGGAATATCCACCTTCACTAGTCAAGTCAAAAGCAAAGTGCGTGAGAAGGAGGCAGCTACGGGGGGGGGGAGACGAGAATAGTCTAGAGGGGGTCCTACCACATTCGCATCTTCACTACAGTAGTCATCTTGTACAGGAGTTACGGTAGTCTACAGTATTCTGGAAATGACGGGTGAACTTGATTGGTCTAGGGGGTGTCCTTCGACATCCTAAACTTGGAAAAAGTATGCCCCCATGTTCTACAGTAGCCCAAAATAAAGCGAAAAATTGTGCAAGTGCTTGAGAATGCATGTGACATGGACTACAATAGTCATCTTGGAGTCTGCGGTAGCCCTAGGCAGCCTACGGTACACAGCGCGCGAACTCTCTAACATGTGCCTCTCTAGTGAATTGGACTCTCTTATATTCAAGAGAGTCCACTATCTGTTCTCCTCATTGTGCGCACTCTCTCGCCAACTATCTAAGAGAGTTGAGTTCACTAGAGATGCACATGTTAGAGAGTTCGCGCGCTGTGTAATCAGAACGAAAATCATCAAAAAAAAATTTAAAAATAAGATGCGAGTGCAAGTGACGGGGGACAGCCTACACGGTCCTACGATATTCCCCCAGTTGATTACCGTAACCTGCCCATTACCGTAACCTGACCATTTCGTTCAGAACGCTACTCTATTCTTCACTGTTCATTCAAAAGATAATAAAGCCTACCGGGAAAAATCATGGGAAAGCACGAAAGTGGGGGGGGAGATTTCAATTCTCTAGAGGGGGTCCTACAATATCCCGTAGTTGAGTACAGTATGCCAATTCTACCTTAGGCAGCCTACAGTAAGCAGCATTCGGATCGAAGATCGCAAAAAAACCGAAAGATTCTAGTGCGTGAGAGGGGGAAATGACGATTTTGGGGAGGGGGGACTTGAATAGTCTAGAGGGGAGGAGGGGAGGGGAGGGGAGGAACGTGGTAAAGGAAGAGAAGACACTTGTGATGGTCAAAAAACAGAAATGGCCTTCCAGGAGTCAAAATAAGCTGATGGCAGCTGCGAAATATTAGCGAGTTTCATGAAAAAGGTGAGTTCCGGGTGCGTGTATCCGATTTGGGATATCTAACGAAGAAATCTTGAGCGGACCACATCATTGCCCACTGCTCCAGAAAGGGGCTACGATGAATGACCATGCAACGTGAGAGAGTTAATTTATCTCGCGTCTGACCCCTTTATGGAGCTTCGTTGGAATGTCGCATTTTTTGAGAAATTATGGAGTAAAGTTTGATCATTGGCAATGAGACGAAGTGTGGAATGGTGTTGTTTTCTGGAAATCCGTGGAAGTGGAAGAGCAAAAAGTAGTTAGTGTGCACTAGGCCACACAGTGCGGTGCGGGGGACGCACTAATTTTTCGTAAACATGAAGGGGTCAGCAAGAATAAGGAAAAATTTAAAGGTTTCATTTGCAGAGGATTACTACTGTGAAAAAATACGAGTTTCCAAATATAAAATGCGATCTGGTAAACGCACTAAATGTGTTACCTTTTCTTTGCTTTTCACACCGAAATTTTTCACCATGAAATTGTCCACATGAGTCCAAACCTCCGGAAAGGGGTCCATAGCGAATAAAATTCTTACATTTGCTAATTCACTTGTTCCTGACCCCTTTATGGGGGTTCGAAATGCTGCCTGCCTGCACTCAGAGAAATGTATGTCATATATGGCTCCTGAACTGCGCTTGTATGTTATATATAACATACTGTATGTTATATATGACATACAAACGCAGTTCAGGAGCCATATATGACATACATTTTTCTCTGTGTGTGGTGTCCTGCTCCCCTTGTAAACAAGGCATCGATATGTGCCCTTATCTCCGAATTTTTTTCCACACTGTGAAAATATTGTCTCTCCTCTACCTCCGGAAGTGACTGCTTATCAGTATTTCGAAATTCCCCCGTCATTCCATCTCCAGAAAGGGGTCAGCGGCGAAGGAGTGTGTGAAACCGAGAGAGTCTCTTTCTCACTTTCCCACACTCTCTAGCCGTTGACCCCTTTCTGGGAGGTTGCCTGTTTGCTCAGTGTTTAAAGACGAGAGAGACTCTCTCACTTCCACACAGTGTCTCGCTCTTTACCCCATTCTGGAGGTTTTCAGGTATTCTTCTGACTTTTCCCACCACCCTATCCAATTTCGCGCGACGTAGACGTAGCGCGTGCGAACTTTGAATTATTTAAAATACATTTTTGAATTATTTATTAGCCATGCGGGAGGAGGAGGAAGATTGCACCACGTAAGAGCAGAGAGAGTTTGCAGGACGGTGAGAGATCACGTGAAAGTGAGAGAGTCGAGACGGGCAGAGACAGTTAGAGGGCAGTGAGAGAGTATGTCAATTTGAGAGAGACGAGTTAGAGAGTGTGTCAAATTGAGAGAGCATGATACTAAGTGGTCATCCCGGAAGTGGGCGACAGGTCATAGGAATAGCGTGATCTGAGAGGGAGGTGGGCCGAATCTCCGAGAAAAACTGAGTCATCTCTAGTCGTGAGATTTATAGATACCAACTTTAGTTTTGCTCTAGAGTGTGCTAAAATTTTATCTAGAAATTAGGCAAGTATCTATTTCTAGCACAATTGTAGATTGTATTTAACATTTTTTACATTGCACCCGCTGTTTTAGTAAAACCACTTTCACCGCACATGCCTTCCTGACCCCTTTCTGGAGGTTCGCTCTAGGAGCTAGTTGCGCATCTTTGAGAGCCTGATTTTTACGAATATTTTGAACATTCTTTATTGCGTTTCGAAATAAGTTAGACTTTTTTGGCAAGCAGAGAACATTCATTTTTATCTCTCTTTAAAATTCCCACGCCTCTCTTCACTCGCCGTCTCTCTGATAATGCGAAGTGGCTACTCGCCCCTCGCTAATCAAATCATGTGCATTTCCGGTGGCCGGCCTCTCAATCACCCCCCCCCCTCTCTCTCTCTCTCTCTCTCACTTTAACACTGATAGATGGATGGGTGGAGGGGGGGCGAGAGAGAGAGAGAGAGAATACAATACAATATTTATCACATCAGACGATAACGTCAGGTGAGGATGCGGTTTCAGGGGTCAGGACAGATAGCACTGCATTCCGCGCCCAGTGAATCCTCCAGAAAGGGGCCACGATATTTTAAAGATTTCAAAGAAAAAATCCGCAAAAAATCTCGAATTCCAATGCGAAACGAGGCGAAAAATGTGGTCCCAGCCCATTTTTCTCTCTCTCTTTCTCTCTCTCTCCCGGGCCGCCTGCCCAAACCTTTAATTGTAGTTGTATGTGGGGAAGAGATGGGCGCCCGGGCGCTTTGTGTTGTCTCTCTCAGTTTCGCACGCTCTCTCGCTCGCTCTCTCGCCTCTCTAACCGTCTGGCGCTCTCCGCACGTTCGGGCGCTCTCTCGCCAACTTTCCCACGCGCGTCCTATCAAATGCGGCCGTTTTCCCACGGAGCGAGCGCCGGCGCAAAGAACGAGGGGGAGAGAGAGCGGAGAGTGAGAGAGAGAGAGAGAGAGAGATAGAGAGGCGGAGGAGAGAGAGGAAGGATCCTCCTTTCTTACCCTATACCCCCTACCCCTCCATCTCACATCACACTTGTGCTGCCTTACGCTATGTGCGAGACCGCACATTTTTCGACGCCGTCTAAACCCGGTTTTGTAGTTGTGCAAAACCCGGTTCCGGGGCTATTTACGGCCTTGATCTTTGATCTTTCCGCGTCCGCAAGATCGCTTGTGTCAGTGTGCATTAGCGTTCCTCTCTTTGTCCCGCCCCTCACCTTTCCTGTTCTCCTCCTGCAGTCGCCCACATGAAATGACCGGATTTTGCGTTTTTTTGCTCGACCAGGCGGGAATAATAAAAATTTTAAAAAGCGCGCTCTCTCCATGGCGCACACTCTTTTGCCTGCTGTCTGCTTCTCGGCGCTCTCTCATTTTCGCGTGATTTCTCGTCATTTCCTCGTCTTGAGCCCTTGAGGCCTCTCCAAGTGTGCAGACCACGCGAATGAGCGCATTGCTAGACCTCGCCTAGTCTTATTTCGCCATTACTACGCAATATCTTCTACTGAACTGACTATTCATCATTTCATTATTACTAGGGCATGTCTGACTTTTTTGCAGTTTCAGCTAGTATTGCGTTATTGCTAGCCAACAACTTATTCAATTGCCCATTTCATTCGTTATAATACCTTGCTAAGCTATTATGACCTGAGTATGGATGACGGTTCGATGAGGGGTCTACCCTCCAGAGGGGTCTACCCTCCAGAGGTGTCTACCTTATTCATATGCCCCCTAGAGGAGAGAGAGAGAGAGAGACATCTCTCCCGCATTCCCTGACCCCTTTCTGAAGGGGTGCTGACCTACCAGATTGGCGCCCAAAGTTGCGCTGTTATGCCAGTAAATAGTAAATCACGAGTTCGTTCCCACGCAGTGCGCGTCTTTCTCACGGTGAGAGGAGAGAGAGAGAGAGAGAGAGAGAGAGAGAGAGAAAGAGAACTGTTTTGGCATTTTGAGAGAACTCCCTCCCTCTGCCCCCCCCCACCCTTTTTGTGTTTCACAGGGTCTATTTCTCAACATCGCACGATCTGAACCTAGTAATCCATTGCTAGATACATAACAGCTACCGTATCATTCTCTAAACTTCCTCGTAGTGTACTGTAGTTCGCGCTACCGATCATTTCCTTGCACATGTACTGTAGTATTTTGGCCAAGTTCGTTCCCCGTTCCCCACTTTGCTCGTCGCCGGTCACTTGGAATGTGATAAATAGCCCCGCAAGAGTGATGTGCCATCTCTGACCGTCCCGATGAAAATATAAAAATATAAAAAATGACCATGATCAAAAATGATCAAAATATAAAAAGGACCGATTCAAAATAGATGTTTTGGTCATGCGGAAATGGTTATTTTTCTCAGTTTCACCTCGAATCGGGACACCCAAGGCATGATTGCAAACCTCCATAAAGGGGTCAGGCGCAAAAGACCCCCACCGCTGTTATTTTACACGTTTTTGATCCCTTTCTGGAGCGTTGACCGGGCTGCGGAATAATGTGAACATGAGTGAAAATAGCGCAGTTTTTGATCTTACGGCGTATGCGATCTACGTACCAATACATCTAAACAAATACAGTGATCTACCATATCTGACCGTGCAACACACATGAAATCTGCAGAGAGTGGTCACGAGAGTGTGTAAAAAGGAGAGAGTACTCCTTTGTTCGCATCTGACCCCTTCGTGGAGGCTTAGACTAGAATTTCGCATGACGTGATGGTATCGGCGCACCTAAAATAGAGTGATGATCTACCATCTCTGAACGTCCAACGGTGACAGGGGAAATTTATCACTTTCTCTCCGTTCCCATCTTTTGACCGTTCCCAGTATGGGTGCTAGCTGTTCAATGAAACAGAGAGAAATTTATTGATCTCCCTAGCAAAAATCGATATTTTCTCAATCCGGAGTGTATCTTTTTGGCAGCATGCCAAGGTACATTACTGTATTATTATCGCTTTGGTATACGGTAACGGGTATTGATCTACCCCAATTCTTCGCTTGCAGAGAATTTAAAAAGGGTTTGTAGACGTGTTCACTAAACGCTAGCTCAGCTTGCTTTGATCTATCTAATATAGCGATCTCTCCGCGCGTTAGCCATTCGGGGAAAACGAGCCGCATAATTCCTACTTCGAGAAAGGGGTTAGGGGCGAGAGAGTGTGTGAAAATGAGAGAGCCCTACTAACGTTAGCTGTCTTTTCATTGCGACTTCACCTGCTACACTGAAAATAATAAATTCTAAGCCCCATAGTACACTTTGATAAAAAATTGATTAAAAAAATAGTCAATCAAATGTTGAGTACGGTAGGTCCGTGTTTTTACACTATTTATCATCGTTCGCCGCAACTGTTTGTAATGATCGGAACGATTTATTATCCGCGCGCGAGGCTTGAATGTTTGTATTTTCCTTATTTATTATTTAATTGTTAGTCTTTTCGCGTTATTTTTTCGTTTCTCGTACTCCTCATTCGATACGGAACATGCTACTTTATCGCTTTGCACCTGTTCTGGGTTTAATCCGCTTGCGGGAGAATTTTTCATTGATATTTACTGATTGCACGCTAATAACTGATCTTTATCTTTCATCTCCCCTCGTTTCTTATCATCTCCATCTCTCTTCCTGATCTGTTTCGAAACACCGCACCTAATGGTCCCTCCTGGACGTCTATATTCGATGGATACTTGCAACTTTCTCCAACCAATACGCTTCTGATAGCTTTTTTTGTTCGAATCAACGCAGATTCCTGAATTTTTATGCTCCTTTCCCTCGCAATATACAAATTAATCGATCGTCCTACCGCTTAAGCTCACTTTTGACATCTGTTTTCATATGAAATTAATTCAAATTTGGTCTATTTATCCGTTTTTTCCTTTAAAAGTCGCTTGTTTTCAATGAAAATAAGTTCACTTCTTGCAGTTTCTCTCCGATCTCAGCGGGCTGCTCGCCGTCTTTCCCTACCTCGTCGCGAATCCGCTGATGTGGCAGGTAGGTAATCGATAATTGGGCTGCAATATTACCAAAATGCCGATTATTCGCTGCGGGACCAACGGCTAGATACTTTTGTGCACTCTCTGTCGATATTCGTACATAGCCGCAACGTGCTGATGAAACTATGGTTCGACACTGCAATATTTGGCAAGCCCGGCTTTTCCTGTGCAAATCAAGTTTCCTAGAAGACATTTTAGTATTCCATTCCTTTGGTCCATTGATACGTCATGGGTCAACGCATATTAACTATTTAACCAAAACTATTTTCTGTAATACATTAACTGGAATTTGTAGGCGGCGCAGCTTGCTGCAGCGATATCCGCAGCTACGACCGCAACGACTGCTGCAGCAGCCGCAGCTGCACCCATGAACAACGGCGGCGGTGAGCGGGGCGATTTATTGATTTATTGGCACTACTGCTGAAGCCCGGATTCATTTATCATAAATATCATGGACTAGGGCCTTAGAAATGATTCATTTCAGATGAATCTATGGCCTATTTTTCTATTTGATAAGATCCGGACTTCAACAGTAGATCCGATTTATTATCTCTACTTTTTAATTGTATTGTATACATTCACTGTGTAATAACTGATTCACAACACTGCGTTTCACGAGTATGGGGAGCATAATTTTCGGTCGGGCCGTTAACCCGCATCTCCGCTCACGAAATGCTGCGTTCCTGACCTGTATATTGGTGTTTCTTGATGGAAGTAAGAAATACTCATTTGATGTAAACTCTAATTCGGTTCATCCATCATTTACCACTACAAACTAACGTAATCCAACGACGTGTGTGATTATAAACTACAGTTAGCCTTGATAAATCGATATTTGCAGCAGTGCTCGGCATCGATCCAGCAAGTGCAGCTGCAGCGGCCGCAGTGACGATGAACAGCATGGTGCAGCCGGTGAGTACTATCGTAACCTATTTACTGTGATCATGCAGAAACTATCATTTATCGATCAAATGGGTGTGCATTAGGATCGTGAACTGCTGTAGTCCAACGAACAACGGCGTTTGCGATTTTGCATTCTGATGAAGCGGTGATTCGATCCTGTACTATTTGGCCATGCACGGCATTTCTACCTGCGCAATCCAAGTTTCACAGGAGACATTTTAGTATTCAATTGCTTTGGTCCAATGCTACTCTGAATTCATCGGTTAATACATTAAGACAATATCGAAATAGTTTTTTTTCTTATCCAGTGTATCACGGCGTTCTACAGGGGGTGAGGAAGAGAGGCAGATCAGTGAGAGAGTGCCTCTCGTCTGATCTAATTGATAAAGCTAGAGACGGGAGGGAATGAGAGGATTTGCTTGTTGGCATTTTGCTACACGTCGCAGGGCGAACACGGGTTCCCATACGGAAATATTCAAAAGCAATGACGCCAAAACGCAGTGTCTCTTTCCAATAATTGATTTTCTGACGTTCAGGACATGCTCAATCTCTACAACACGTTCCTGGCGCAGCAAGCGCGAGCATTCAACGAGAGCAAGGTACGGTACACTTTTAGAATAAAGCTTGCACTCCTGAGTGGAAGCAGAGGTTACGGTATCAGCATGTTGTCTGCGAAGATCAGTAGGTTTGGTTGCGGTTGTTTTTTTACCGTAGTCATCGATAATTTCCGTCAGAGAATGACCTGCAAGAAAACAATGTTTCTGAATTTCTGTAGCTCTCGAGCGATCGACAATTGATTATCTTCAGTCAGCTCATCATCCCTCGACCTCTTCCCCTCCTCGACTGCTCAGCACCCCGAACAACAGCACCAATTCTCCCGCGAGGTTTGCATTTTTAGTTCATCTATTATTAGTAATATTTAAAATAATTTACTTTTTATCATTTATCTTTTCTAGATAGAGCGGTCGAATGGAACAACGAATTCAATTGGTCTTGTTGAATTTACAAATATGCTGAAACCAGATTTATCAAGGTTGATTTGATGTAGAGCTGAAAAGAGAAGGAAATAATTATTTATTGATCTTTTATCTTCAGAAAGCGCGCCCGCCACGACGGCGCCACCTCGTCGCCAGGCGGTGACAGCGGCATCGAGAATACGGTAAGTACTACGGTAGGAGTATATGATACGCTAAGTGGCGTAGTACGGTATTAGTCTGGAATATGGTACGAATTGATAAAAGTCCGGCATTTTCCACAATAGGGGCGAGATGTGGAATTATTCAACTAACGCGAAGCGATGTATTGACTCAGTGTTTCTCGTGTTCCCTAAATTCGGGGCTTCCTAGCGTGCACGGGGGTCGCTAGTGGTTGTGAGGGGGTAGTGCTTACGAAAAGGGGAAATTTAGGGAGCTGTGATATTGACCCGCATTGCTAATTCTTTTGCCCGATTCACCGCGTTCCGCGTATTGGTGTTTCATGCTCGAGTCAACTATAACATCGAGCCCCATCAATTCGTTGCACACATCACGGAATGTATTGATTTGTTATATTCATCTGGATATTTCGAAAAGCTCTACATGTCGGTTGCTTTTAAAAGGCGATTCTGCGAAAATAATCCTGCACATAAACATTTTCTGAGTGGTACATTTTAAGTTCATAATGCCCAAAACTCTGAATTGGTGGTCTATTACTGCTACCATTGTGAAAGAATAAAGTCCGTATGGATTACTGAAATCTGAAGTTTAGACACTATTGACAAAGCTATGAAACACGATCAACCAAGTGGCGCATGGCTGATTCGTGTTGTCGAATTCCCCCCCCCCCCGCACTTTCGCGCTTCAGAGTTTAGTTAATACTGATTGAAATTGATAGATATCTTCTGTCGTTTTCAATATTTAAAATAATAATAACAATATTTTAATTGCAGATCGATCGAGCGCTGCGCATGCCGACGATGGAGCAGCGCGGCTCACCCAGTCATGAGAGTGAGCTAATTATCTATTTTTAAATTAATTAATTAGCATAATTATCTAAAAATGGGATACCTCCGGTCCCTCATTCCCCCTCCCTTCCCTTGAGTTACTCCCCCTTCCTTTTCTCCATCCATCGTCCGAGTGGAAGAATTCTCACGGTAATCGAAGTCTGCTGAGGCGACGAAGGGACGAGAGACAAGGGGGATGTGAGAGAGTGGGGAGAAGAAGGTAGAGAAGACACAGAGGAGTGAGAGACAGTGTGGATGGAGGAGAGGGGAGAGGGGGTAGAGAAAGCAGACAGTCAGACATCTCGGAGTAATTGGTTAGCGCGGCTGATAACAATATTATCATTACAATAGGAAAACGTGGGAATACGATAGCCGTAGGGGGGGAGCCTGAATGGATACGGTAGCTGTTAATTGATTGAGTAACATGTCATTATGATGTTGTGGCTGATGGAAATACAACCTCTCTCACGGTTCGACAACATGACATACAGTAGCTTTCGATTGAACTTCGTGCGGCTCGGGGTACGGTAGTTTATGTCACACTTGAACCAAATGTTTAAAGCGGCTCTTGATGGTAATGTAGGCGGCTTGGATACTGTATCTTACGGTTGACTGGATAAAGCACAAAGAAGCGCGCTAATTGCTGAGGGCGTCTCGGCAAAAGAAGCCCGGCGCGAAATATCAAGCCCTGAGGACTGGAGAAAGGATGATCCTTCACCCCCCCCCAGTCGTTGCTCAAGTTACCGTATGGTGTACCCCTCTCCCTACTACTGTCTCTATACCCCCCTAAGTGCCCCGGGGTGGTGTCCTCAGAACCATCTGTAGTAGCAACCCACTCTTGCGCAATTGTTGTGTGGACCCAGGATGGGTCGGGTGCTTGGGCCTGTGGTACTACGATGGTACCAGCTGAGGGCACTTGAGGGGCGGGGGCGAGACAATGAGGGAGAGACGGGAATCAGCTGGTAGAAGAGACAGTGGAACAGTGATTGAAGAGGGAGCACCTGGAGTGTTCCTCTTGGGTTCGGGAGTCTCAGAGAGACGGGCAGGATTGGGGTTACAGGCTTGAGTATGAAGTTTGCGAAATGCAGACGAGTTGATACGCGCCTCATTCATAAGTGAAAATAATAAGCCACTAGAATGACATTGTCTAGGATAAGTTTTCTACAGCATTGGGAAGGTATACTGATGGATTAGGGTTGCACGCGGGTCTCAAAGCTTTCAAGGTGGTGGGCGATGTAATATAGTCTTTGCATATATCGAAAAAGTGTTAAATGGACTAATGTATTATCGAGAGCGTTTGGTGTGTTTGCTATTTTATTATGAGTAGCATGGTGAGCTGAGGTTGCGCACGTATTCCAAATTGCGTGAAGGGGCGTGTTGGTGCTGCGTCGAACAGTACCGGTACCGATAATTAATTGTGAATTTATTTTCTCTATCGGAAAGACCAAATTCAAGCCTGAATACGGATGTTTTTACAAGTATAGTGCAGGTCGCTACACGGCGTGTCGGAGTTGCAAACAACTATCAAATCTTTCCAGCTAGGATTGCGGATTTACTGAGACCACAGTACTGACTATCGCATTTAGAGTTTTGGCAATGAGGGAGGGAATTTTTTTATTTGTTGTTGCAACTTTATAATGATAGCTGCATGGTATTGGGCTACTGTTGTGCGCTCTCTTTCTATGCCTCGGCGTCTATTTTGTCTTGGCACGCTCTCTCGCCCTCATTTCTTTGTTTTGCAACGGACCGCTTTGCTATGAAGAATGCATGTATGTGAATTTATAATTGCTGAAAAAAAAAATTTTCGTAACGTGCCCCAAGGCGAGTTCAGGAAATTCAGGCGGTTCGTGGTTGAACGGGCTTCTCCAAGCGTTTGACGCGGTGGTAACCCTATTAGCACCCCTGTACCCCGTTGCTCACAAATAAATATAGGAAAAGGCAGTCCCGTCTTCAGCATGTTTGGCACGTGCGGAACATGCTGCTTTCAGTTTGTAAAAATATTACTATAGTCGTTCATTGTGGCCATTATTAGCAGTGAATAGGCAGCACTGGTTCTGTAATAGATTGCATTCAGATATTGGAACACGAAGGAAAACGAGGACTTATAGCCAGGCAAATTCAGGTTGCATCGGCGTTTTGTAGCATTGTGCTGTAATTCCACTTACGAGATGTGTTGAAAAAGCAAAACGAGTATGCTCGCATAGTGATTGAGCTCAAATTTGGAATTATAGCTCGCACTGCCGGAGGGCTGTTTGGCAGCATAGTGTTTAATCTATTTTAGTTCAGAGCGCCCTGGCGATTTGAGGTTGCACGCACATCTCAATTTATGGGAAGTGGTGATGGAGATAATAATGCGCCTTGCAAGAAAGAAATCAATTCAATGATTAGAGAAGCTCGGATAATGTGCCACGATTGAAATTTTTGATTAAAATTTTCAAAATACTCCTAGGGGCTATGTTTGCTCTATTATATTAAGTGATGAATCAGCAGCACTTGTTCTATAATAGATTGTGTTCAGATATTTAAGCATGAGGAAAAATGAGGGCATGGAGCCGGGCGAATTGATGTTGCATCGGTATTTTATAACATTCGACGCAGCGAGCGATATGATCATTCCAAGGGTATACCGAAGATGCAAACAAAAGATAGCTTAATCGGAAAATTGATTTAGCATCATCACTCTATGTGTACACGCTGGAGGGCAGTTTAGGAGCAATATTTGCTCTATAATATGGTGAATCAGCAGCACTGCACGCAGAGCTCTATAATATGGTGAATCAGCAGCACTGCACGCAGAGAGATTAAGCAATATTAGCAAAAAAGGAAGGGGGAAGAAAGATAGAGAGAGGGAGAAAAGGGGGAAGCGCTTTCTCGATGATATGATGATTTTAACGATGGCGCAATAAATACGGGGGGATGATGCGGCATGGTGCCAGACACGGTGATGGATAATACGCACCTCCAGGAAAGGGGAGGAAACGAGAGAGTGCGGGAGGAGTGAGGGTGTCTGGGCTTAGCAATCTTCTTTCCTTATATTATGTGCGGACAGAAGCAGTAACTGACTAGACGGTGTTCAGGGATGTGCATATTGAATAATCAATCGATAATAGCTGGTCACGCGTGCGGGAGATCATGGCGCTATCGCGGGGAGAGGGTATACGGTGGCTTGGGCTCCGCCCCTTCCTTCCCCTCGCTCGCTTCAAGATGAAGGAGGTGCGCGCGTTGAGGAGAGAGCACACACAGTGTGCCTCGTCTAAGACTCCGCCCCTCTCTTCTCCTCCTCCTCCTCCTCTTCTATACTACCCCCTTCTACTGGCTCTCTCCACTCTGGGAAACTCCCATCGACAGGGAAAGTTGATCGACTCGACTACTACTGAAAGAGGCAAAGTCTTATCCCCTCCCTCTCCCTCCTCTCCTCCCTCCCCTAACCCAGCCCCCCTTCCGAGTCTCCGGTATCAGCGCCCAGAGCGAATTCACACAGTGAGAGCATTCGACGGATCCGGAGGCTCTCTCTGAGATTCTCCCAGCCGTCTCTTCGGTACCCTACTCTCTCTAGGTCGGTACCCTCCCCCTCCCCAGCCGAGGGAGCCCTCCCATACCCACAGTCGGCTGACCCATCGTGGGTCCTCTTCCTCCTCTTCTTCTTCCCATCCCACACTCAACTCGACAGTCATCTTCCCACCGCCACATCTTCCTCCCTTCCCTTGCCCCCCCAATCGATTCCCACACCCTACTGTCCCTCCCATCGACGAGCGCGGGAAGATTCCCCCCAATGGATTACCAGCCACAGCAGGGCAGCCAGTCGGCTGCAGCTGCTGCCGCGTCTGCGGCGGCGGCCGGCCGCGAAGCCGCGGCTGACGCCGCAGCCGCCACCCTCCTCGGCCTAAGCGGCGCTGCGGCAGCGGGCGCCGGCTGCTGGCCCATGGCCGCCGGCTACGGCGCCATGGACCCCTACGCGGCCGGCTACTACGGCGCGAGCGCGAGCGCCGCCGCCGCTGCCAGCAGCGCCGACCCGGCGCTCTGGGGCTTCCAGGCGGCGTCGGCGGCCTGGCCGACAGCTGCGAGCATGCAGCGGCAGCTGCAGCTGTATCCCGGCGCCATCAGCGCCACGATGGCCGGCGGATTTGGTGAGGGAGATACGGTAGTTAGCGGGGTTGAAAGGATTACGGTAGCAGCAAAAATATATCGATTCATTGCAGACCCATTCTACCAAGTGGCTGCGCCCGGCGGCTTCCTGGACGTGAACGGTAAGAGATTATCCATTTTTGTCTCTCTTATTTATGATAATATTGATTTTCCCGCTCTCTAAATTGTCTCAATCTCTGAGCTCCGATCTTGGATCCCCACACCCTAAATTTGCCTCCTCATCCATCCCTCTCTATTTGATACGTTTACAGAGGAAATGGAGAAGTGTGAGAATTTTTTGATGGGGAAGGGAAGGAAAGGAGAGAGAGAGGAAAGAGAGTGCTGTTGTTTGAAGAGATGAGAGGGCGCGCTTATTGATTGGAGCGAATTTAGGGGGATTGGCAGTAGTGGTTTTGACATAGTGGAACTACCGTAATCTATCCCGCAGTCATTCCTCTTCCCTATATTATTCTACGCCTTTTCTTTGTGCGCCTACCGTAGTCTCCCAAGTATTCCAATCTGAACCGCTTTATGTTAGTTATTGCCGTGACTTTCCCCCCTCTACGCTACCGTTTCCACCTCTCGTAAGGCGCTCTCTGGAATGTTTTCTCCCTTGTTACATCTACCGTAACCTCATTATTTTCGACTTAACTACCGTCATGTTACCGTATCGCATATCCTCTCCTCAGGCGGTTTAACGTTCGCTCTTGCACACACCTACCGTAACCAGTCACTTTCTTATTGTTACCATAACCCTACCGTAAACTCAGGCGGTCTCTCGAATGGCGCTGGCTCGGCGGCGGCGCTGGCCGCTGTGGGCGGCGGCATGCCCCTGGGCGGGCTCGGCATGGGCGCCGGAACCCTGTCGCAGGTAATTAGCATATTAAATAATTAGTCAATTAGCATAATTAACTTTATTTATTAAAAGTTGTTCCAACTTCAGCATGTGCCCGCGGACCATTGCGATTTTCAGGGTGAATTGTACAGTAGTATAATAATAATGTTGAAACGCGTCGGTGCAATTATATTCCCGCTCCTTTCTTTCCCCCCAATAATCCGAGAATAATGGCGGAGTACGGTGATGCCAGACAATCATTTTAAATACCGTACCACTTGCAGGCGTACCAGATGGTGCCCAATGCGAACGCGATGGTGCAGCACATGAACCTGACCCAGCCGCACACCCCGCTGACCAGGTATACGGTAGTTTCGTGCGCCGACTTCGGTATCTTGCTGAATTAAAATAATCGATAATCGCTCAGGGACCGAATGGCGCGCTACCTCGAGTCGCCCTCCTCCTACGAGTGTGTCATCACGATATTCCACGCGAAAGTCGCACAGAAGAGCTACGGTAACGAGAAAAGGTACGGAAGCTGTTTTCGATTATTGATTTTCTCCGCATATTTCGTTTCGCTAGTGAAGGCTCGCGCTGTTTTGTCGTAATTTAGTTCGCGAGTGCTCGGGTTACCGTAATCCTTTCCTCCCCTCTTCTCTTCTCTCTCCCCCCCCCCTCTCTGCTTCCGCCGCGCGTCCACCCGTTAGTGCCAGCTGCAGATTGTGTATCTCTTCTCTCCCGCTCTCTCTCTCTCTCTCTGCCCCAACTGGTCTTCCATGAACTAAGAGTACTCGGGAGGACTCCCGCATGCATATGTTTGCGCAATTAGCGACGCAGATTGAGCCGGGGGGATTTTGGGAGGGAACGTGTTTGCACACTGATTTCGTAGTTTCCGGCGGGTTTTCACGTCATATAATAAAGTTTTATTTGTTGTTGGGATTAAGTAACCTCTAGGGTGCGCGGTAATGGTAGTAACGCTGATAGTAGTCCTCGTTAGGGCAGCCGGCGACATCTACTTCACCTTCCTTTGCTTTTTTTGTTGTTGCGAGTTTTCAATGCAAAACAACGGTTGGGCGTGGTGATTGTGAAGCCCAAATTTATGAGACGCCATGGGGAGAGAACTGTATCAAATGAAGTCCTTAGGGTAAGTGAAGTGGGGGGGGGGGGGGGGGGGTGAACAAGACAAGCAAATTGCCAGGTGCGCTAACATGTGTGTATGTAAGTGTATCCATAGTGGAGCCTCTAAGGTAAACGATTGCCTAATGACTAATGAGGTATCAGGGATCTCTCTCTCCCCCTCCTCCACATCCATACCTCAAATATGTCAGCTCGTAAAATGTTTGGGGACTTTCTACAATCTCTTTTACACGCTCCCGACCAGAAATCAGCGTGCTAATTGCATGATTTGATATTATATCAATCTGAAACGGGAGAGCAGCAGGTCCGAGTACTCTCCGAGTTCATTACTTTCAGTTTTTGGATCGCACGAATAAATATTGCGGAAAAAAGCCTTTTAGTTCAAGAATTAGAAAAGAAGTAACAGGGAGTTGTGATGTGCAATTATATAAATGGTTTCGAGATACTTCGACTCCAGCAACTCTAAACTTCCATTTTTCTGGATGAGCACTTGCTGAAACGCGAGCGCGAGTAATGGTTAGACACTCTCCATTCGACACGCTCTATCATCGGTCAGACAGTGAGAGAGAGCATGTGAAATGGAGAGAGCCAGACACTTGCTCGCGAGCGCAGCTGGTGCTAGTGTTCACTGATTGCACTAGTCAGTATTGCGGGATTTCACCCTCGCTCCACTTCCCTTGTTCACGGGTAATCGGGCGTATGCAATGCCCAGTGGTTACAGAAGCTTATCTACAGTACGAAAGACCCGTAGGGATAAGGACCAACGCCTGTTTAGAGATATTGATATCATCACGACTTGGCGGGTTGCCAAAAAAGTAATAACTGGCCGCATACGAAGGGACGATTAGAGTGACAAGCTAGCGTGTGAAGTGGTGTCGAAGGTACGGTAATGTACCGACGGAGAGGAGAGGGGATACGGTAATTGACACTCGTCAGAGGAGAGGGGAGAGAGAGACCGGAAATCGCCGCCAAAGAGAAGGGCGGTGTTTGTTTGTGAGCGTACCGTGATGGGAGACTTCTCTTTGCCGCTCTTCTAGCGGGCCATGCACTTGACGCACTTGGAGAGTGCGCGAAGGGAGTCATGGGAAAGTTGCTGAGATATCGGGTGCCTCAGGGCACATACTTCCACCGCACAGTGAAAGCACCAGAAAGGGAAAAAAATTTTGTATTTCGTATGCTGGTTTTCCATCACTAAGTCAGTGCACAATGAGCACTACTGTTTCTTTTCGTCACAATGGTACTGTATTACCGACAAGGATATTTCAATATGAGCGGACGCTATAATTTATTTTTGTGCACGCATGAATACACGAGGATTACGGTAGGTTGATGCCTTGTGATATGTAATGAGGCGAAAAAAATAGTAAAAGTAATTCGTATCAGCGTGGGAGCTTGGGGGAATAGATTAGGATACGGCTACCGTAATCCCCCTCCGCTCAACTACTACTTACTTACCCAATCTACTTACTTCATTAGTCTCTTAGATATGGTGAGAACGGACCGTGGGAGCGCGGCTGCGCGTGATGAATTATGAGCGAGTTGTCGAAATTTTCGAATAAATACTCTTCCCGCCTGAATATTACGCAAAATGTTGGGGTAGTGCAAAAAATGACCTAATTTTAAAGAAGTTTGGATTGAAAGGCGGGAATTTGAATTTTCAAATTTGCAGGTTCTTCTGTCCACCACCCTGCATCTATCTGAGCGGCGACGGCTGGAAGACGAAGAAGATGCAAGTGGAGAGGTGATTAGCATAATTAATATTAATTAGTTAATTAGTACGGTGCCTTTTTATTTTTGAGACTTGCGGTGTTTACCGGCAGGCGCCAAGTTCAAACTCTGCAGATTGTACAAGGAGGCGAAGTCGATGATGGTCAAGAACGGCACGGCGGACACGAATCCGGACACGGAGAAGATTCACGAGGCGCAGGTTTGAATTTGAACCCTTCCCGCCGAAAGTTTGCCCCAAATTGTAGCGTAGTGCAGAAATGACCAATTTTTCGAAAGTTTTGATTGGAAAGCGGGAATTTGAAATTTGAAGGCGTCCGAGCTGTGCGCCTTCATCGGCATCGGCGCGCCCAGCGACCAGGAGCGGCAGCAGCTCGACTTCACCGGCGGAAAGGTATACCGTAGCTGGTTATCGATTGGTGGAAATACGGCTTCTGTGCAATGGTAGACGACATCTATTGATCTCTAATGATTGCAGTTCTAGGTAATGGACATGAGTTCGTTTTATCAGTTTGCAATTGACGCAATCCCATCTTATCTCAGTTGTGTAGCACGATTGCTCGGGGTTGGAGAAATAGTGGCCACAAATGCGTGATAGGCGGCGGTACTAGGATTGCGGACAATATCGTTGCGGTATTTACTTAGATTATATATTTCGAATTGTGTGCATTGCTGCACATTGATTTATTTCATACATTTTCGCCCGGCCGAGATCTCTCATTTTCACACACTCTCTCGCCTAGCATAAACACGTCAGTTATTTCATAAACACGTCAGATTTCTATCGGAAGTTCGATAAAACAGCTCAGATAGGGGGCAATTCTTACTAAACTCGACATTCTGCGCATTCCTAGATGGGTCTCGAGTCTCGAAACTGCCTAGTTCAAAAAAAGTGTAAACCGAGAATCTCGGCCAACGAAAATGTAAAAAAAATGTACGAAAATGTATAAATTTTATTTAAAGTCATACATCGTCTTCTTCGATTTCATCGGTTTTCATTCGAACCACGCTTATTTAGCACAACTGCGAAACGCCGTTCTCACGGGGAAATAAGTCTACGACTTCATAAGTCTAAGCTGGACAGCGACGACTTCAAAGTCTAAGAGGCGCAGGGGAGCGGGGTGGTTAGACTTTGAAAGTCGTCGCTGTCCAGCCCATAAGTCTAGAGTCGTAGACTTATTTCCCTCTGAGTTGTGCGGTGTTGGGGTTATATTTTAATTGGAATGTTCTATGTCGCAGGGGATGGATAAGGGGAATAGGTCGATGCCCCTATCTCCTGGTTGCGAAACCCTGAGATACAGTACTCTAATGCCTCAATCGATAATCAATAATGCCTGCAGGACTACTGCGCGGCCAAGTTAAAAAAGAAATGTTGATTTAAAATTACATATCACTGTAATATACTAGCTTTGCGTTTAGTAATATACTAGCTTTGCGTTTAGTAAACCGCGGCGTTTACTCTACTTTTGTAGCGCCCACCGGGATTCAGTTCCGCCTATATATTAACTGTGAAGTACCGTTCTTCAGGGTTGGAAAAAATTACTGTATTGTCTAGGTATCCGTGCTTGGTGGCCCTGAGATACTGTACTGTCTCAATCGATAATCAATAATCTTTGCAGGACTACTGCGCGGCCAAGTCGCTCTACATCTCGGACTCGGACAAGCGCAAGTACTTTGAGCTGTCAGTCCAGTTCTTCTACGGCTGCGCGATTGACGTCGGCAACTTCCCCTCGGCGCGCATCAAGGTATTTCGCCGTTCCGATTGTGACGATACGATTCCGAAACTTGCGCTCGTTAGCACCGATACCGTAGATGTAGTTTTTTCTCTCGTTCCGGTAGTAATGTAATGAGAACTTGCGCTGGTTAGCACCGATTTGTGCAGGTGATATCGAAGCCGTCGAAGAAGAAGCAGAGCATGAAGAACACGGACTGCAAGTTCCTGTGTATCGCGAGCGGCACCAAGGCGAGGAGCTTTTTTTTATTGCACCATGGCTCGTCCTCTTATCAGTGCAGTTAGGTGTAGTGCTTGTTTTCTGGCCTCTCTGAAGCCAGAAATGTGCTGGAATTTTCTTTTTCCAAAACTCATGCTCTGTGTAATGCATTAGATCTCCGATGTTATTTCTGCTTATAAATATATCAATCGATATTTGCACTCTACCGTTCTCCTCCCCTCACTCTACCGTAATCCTGCAGGTGGCTCTCTTCAATCGATTGCGCTCGCAAACCGTCTCGACGCGGTATCTGCACGTGGACAACGGCCACTTCCACGCGTCGGGCACGAAATGGGGCGCCTTCACGATACATCTGTGCGATGAGCGACGTACGGTGGTTTATTGATTTTCTTGATTATTTTTTACGGTAGATACTGGCTGGGTTACGGTAGGTTACCCCCTTCGCGTAAACGAGTATGTTCTTCGAATATGTGGGCGCTTTTGACTTTCTTGCAAATAGGAATGGATCACGGGGAAATAAGTCTACGACTTCATAAGTCTAAGCTGGACAGCGACGATTTCAAAGTCTAATAGGCGCAGGGGAGCGAGGCGGTTAGACTTTGAAAGTCGTCGCTTTCCAGCCCATAAGTCTTGAGTCGCCGACTTATTTCCCTCTGAGGGATGTCAGCTAAAAACAGCCCTCAAACGAGAGGTGATTTTGATCGATGATATAGTGATCCTCGTAATTTCAGACGACATGGGCATGGGCGAGATGGAGGGGCGGCAGTTCGTCGTCAAGGACGGATTCGTGCACTACGGTAAGTTGTTTGACTACGGTAGTTGTCTAATATCGATTATTGCTCGCCGACAACACTGTATTAGCAAATTAAATCTGAACGTGATTGTTCTAGTCTAGCACAAGCTAGTTTTCCAAGTATTCTTATTTTAAAAAAAAGGTAACTGCTTCGTACACCATAGTAATATAATATAGATTATTTTGTGTGCATGTGGGCGCGAATTATCGATTGATGATTTGCATCATTCAGGCAGCGCGATCAAGCTGGTCGACTCGGTGTCTGGCGTCGCCCTGCCGAGAATGCGGATACGAAAGGTACGGTAGTCTGTTGATGTTCAGTAAGAGCACGGTAGCTATACGCAAGAATAATGTTGGAGGTTTGTCGTGTCTTGAAAACGGGCGGAGACAGACAAGCTCTGAAGTTGCATTCGACAGAGGCAGGTGGATTGGTGTTGCGCACGCCTAATGTAAACTAGCGAATATCAGTTTGGTTTGATAGCCTACCAACTTCGACTGAAAAGAAAGTCCTTCACCTTGCGCTCCTTGTATTTGATCTTTTCGTATTTTTCGTGGTATTTGATCTTTGATCTCTCTCTCTCTCTTCAGGTCGACAAGACACATGTCCTCCTTGACTCCTCCTCCTCCGAGGAACCCGTGTCGCAGCTACACAAGTGCGCATTCCAGGTAAGACAATTTTGATTTTAAAAAAAGTTATTGCGTCATCATTAGGTAATATTACCTTTCTAATAATGCGCATACTAGCGAACCTTCCATGTAATGATTATTGCATCATTATTATGCAATATTGTCTTTTTAAAACGCAAATCGAAGTGCTCCTTATAAGTAAAGATGAAAGTTATTTGGACATACTAGCTTTTTAAAAGTCACTTGTGTACCATGTTCCGCCGGAATTTTATTTTCATTTTTTTTATTAATATTGTCAAATGTATGATTAACGATAGGAATTTAAAGAGTGTAGCTCATGCTTGATCGAGGTGTATTACTTTGTCAATGTACTGATAACTTAGAATGTATAACTTGTTTGTGATTCTCTCAACGCTTTCCAAAACAAGAAATATTGCGATCGAAGATCTGGCAGTCGTTTCGCAAAGATTTGGTATATATATTAGGCGGTGAACGTTTTCGTAGTAAACAAAGCAAATGATGGGAGATCTGTTTTGAGCAGTCGATTAACGACGACACTAGAGACCGCCAAACTATTATAATCAATAATCGATTGACGAGCGGTGGATTTCAATTGATTGAAACCGATAATTGACCGGTCAATCGATTGAAAAAAAAATAATAGATAGAACAGGATATAATCGATTGAAATAATAATTTGGCGAATCCAATATCGATTATTACGGGTGTGCTCATTCCTTAGTGAGCGCGCCCACCGATCTATCGATAATCGATTGAAAGAGTGATGCGACCTCAAGTCAATCGATTGACAAAGGATAGATAATAGATTGAACACTTTCTATTTTCATCTCCATAATAGTTTGAGTAACAATTAGGCGGTCTCTAAACGACACTAATTCATCTCCTTATTAGTGTCAAATTGTTCCTTATTAGCACCAATTTCTCATTATGTCCGGTCCTGTGAATTAAATATTGAGCGAATGTGGAGTATTCACACTGCGTACAATCTATTTTCTGCTTTTTTAAACTATAGAAGGTAGTTCGGTCTTATTCACTTTTTTTTTGTTCACACCATGTTCTTTGTTAGATTCGTGTGACGCGAAATCACCCTGACCAACAATAATAAAAAATAAAATTAAAAAAATGTATATTTTAACTTGCAGATGATCGACAACGAGAGCATCTACC
This sequence comes from Pristionchus fissidentatus, assembly GCA_036245785.1. Lineage (NCBI taxonomy): Eukaryota > Metazoa > Nematoda > Chromadorea > Rhabditida > Neodiplogasteridae > Pristionchus > Pristionchus fissidentatus. Next base: position 41,200,401 of record BTSY01000004.1, read on the forward strand.
TGTGCCTCTCGCACGACAAGATCATCCAGCACTCGGTGGGTGTACTGCGGAGGAGTACGGTTGTACTGTAGAAGGGTTACGGTAGGGGGTAATTCCTGGAGACGGTAGGAGCACTGTATGGGTGTGGTACTTTAGTGGCTACAGTAGGAGTAGTGTAGAAGTGTTGTTTTTTTGAAATGTACCTCCCGAATTACATTGTGACGAAGGGAAGACGTTAACTGCAATGCGTTTACACGTATGGATTTTTATGAGCTACACGTAGATTGTAGTTTCAACGGTCTCATAGGAAGCGGCTGTGTGTGATTATTGGGAGAGCGGCTTGAACCAAAAAACAAATAATTAGACAAAATAGTTTTCCTACAGTATGCTCCCTGTACGCTTACAGTACGGCTTCCAGTGAGCGTATTACGGTATTCATTGTATTATCGATCGCAGGCGACCGCCGTGCCGGGAGACCCGCTGCGACACCAGATCTCGGACGGCGCCGCGTGGACGATCATATCGACGGATAAGGTGAGGAATTATCGATTTTATTGTTGGATTACTGTAGCTGATTATCGATTTAATAGTTTTTTATATAGTGGGAATATCGATTTTTATACGCTCATTTTGGTGATTATTGATTGTCCATATATTTATTTTATTTCCGAATTCTCTATTAAGTTGCTGGAATCGATCCAAGCGTGTTCTTTGCACGCCTTTTGTTATTTTTATGCGACTCAAAATCACCCGGATATGTGGCTAAAATCTCTAATTGTGCGCTTTTGAACTTTTTTACGAATACCGTAGTATTTCCATCGTTGGACTATGATGAGACGTTATTACAAATTTACGAGCACTCGTCCGAAATAATAAAACGTTCCGTTGATAATTCGTGCTAAACAACAGATACGGCTGCGAGAGAGCATGGCAAAGTGAGAGACACGTCGAGGTATAGAAAGAGAGTACACCACCAATAGTCCATTTCATGAACGTATCATTTTAAAATTGTAATACTGTATCTTTGCCATTGCAGGCGGAGTATCGATTCTACGAGGCGAACGGGCCGGTGCGCAATCCGCTCTCCCCATCGCCCACGCTGCACTCGGTGGAGATCTCGGGTCCCGAGGGCGTCAAGAGGTACATTCAGATTTGAATCTCCCGCTAACGTATTCCGAAATATACGAGTGTAGTGCAAATTTGGACGCGGTAGCGATTGTTTTAGGAAATAAAAGGTGGCAATTTGAAAATGATTGCAGACTCGAGCTGACCGGCCACGGCTTCCACCAGGACCTCAAGGTGTGGCTGCATACGGTGGAACTGGACACGTCGATCAGGTACTGACTTTTTACGAAATTCGAAAATGTGAATTTTTCTGCTTTGCGATGCGAGTTTGCTTGATATTCGGGCGGGAGATTCAAAAATATTTAAACTTTAAAACGTCTTCAGGAGCGATGAGAAGGCGACCGCCTTGCTGCCTACCGTATCCGACATGGCCAAGCAGTGCCCGGAGCACTACAACATTGCCGACTTGCCGGTACGCTAGCTGCTCATTATCGATTTAATTCCTTGATTCGGGAATTTGTATAATTTGAATGTTGCAGTTGGCAATTTCTCTGGTGCGCAATGATGGAGTCATTTTCGCCACCAACTCGACGTTTACCTACAAGGTGGTATCTCCAACGCCGACGACACGGTACTTCAAGTGATACGGTAGCCCCGCACCCGATTGTTCCCCGATGATCTACCGTACCCCGCCCGCTCCCAGTGACCTACCGTAATCTAGGCTGCGATTTGAATGAAAATATTGATCGATCTACTCCTCTCCTCTCCTTTTGAAATATTTTGTAAAGTATGTATGTAGCTTATGCGCGCACAGTACGGTAGTATGCCATTGACACTAACGTTTTTCCTTGTTATTGTGTAATAAGCTGAATATCGTCTCAAATAGTCTGTGACATTTACTGACTCTGTCCAACTCTCTCACTCAAACCGTCTCGTTAATCTTGTCCCCCCTTTTTGCAATTACGGGTTCCCTCCTAGTAGATTACATTGAAGTACTGTAAGTGCGCGCGCTCGTTACCGTAGGCACGCAAGCACCACCCCTCCTCTCTCGCTAGGCTCCGCCCCATTTCCCCTCACCCACCTCACATTATCGCTATGTGATACTGTATTACGGCGAATATACTGACATAATAAGCAACTTTGTTTCCCCACAATTCTCTGGTATGGGTTCGCACACATTTTATTGTTTCATTGTGGACATGTTCTCGCATTTTACGCCCTAGGCCACGCCCCTTTCCCCTTGGCCACGCCCCCTTCTTTCTCACCGGCCTTGCGACTACTGTAATATTCGATCGATACTCGAACCACCTCACTCCAGTGCATAATGAACACACACTAACTTTAATCATCTTATTTTCGATATTCTTGATAAATTGGTCGTATTTTCACTATTGTTGAAGGTTTTAGAAAATTCCTGATAAAATATGAAGGAAATTATACACAGGCATATCAGAGCGTACATATGGAGTTTATCTTGGGTTTACCATTTGCAGTGAAGATGCGCGAAGGATTCGTCCGTGCGCTTACCGTATGTCTATGATTCCCGATCTACCGTACATCTCTTTCCTATCTTACTGTATACCATTACAATGCAGAGATAATCATTATATTCCATAATACTGCGTTTTACACTGTTTGAGGGAGTAGTCGTTAAGTGAAAACGGGAAAGAAAATAAATGTTCGAACTAGGGTGGCTAACAGCAGTGCAGTACTGCAGTGCACTTGAGCCTCATATGCACTGCGGTACTTGATTTTGAAGAAGCCAAATGTATCGATACACTTGGAAAAGCGAGAGTGATGCACTAAAATGCACTGTGCACTGCAGTACACGCTCTCCCACAGCGCGTTGTGTACTAGCAGTATACAGTGCACGGCGCGCATGTGCTGCAGTGCACAGTGCATTTCAGTACATCACTCTCTTATTTTTGAGTGTATCGATACACAAATGCACTGCTCAGTGCACGTACTGGAAACGCACTGTGTATCGACACTGCACTGATTTCGCCACCCTAGTTCGAACTTTTTATCACCAAACAATGTTTGGGAAGCAGCTGATGTGAAAACTCAATTACATGCTGGTGGTGCTCAGGACTGGCAGGTAGAAGCGGAAATGACCGTTCTCCTCGACTGCGTAATGGATGAGGACCGGCAGGTTCTTCTCAATCGAAAGCGTCACCGTTTCACAGATCCCGATTCCACTTGTGAAGTTGTGCAACATCTTAGTCGAGCAGCATACAGTAGTCGACACGGAGCAGTTTACTTTCACCGGCGACAGCAATTGGTCAGTTTGTCATGAACTACGTTATTATTAGTGCAAAAAGGAATGTTTTTGCCGCTTGTACCCACGCCCATATACCGCCCCCCCCCCGACTACGAAGAGAAATACCGTAATCATACCAAACTTGTTCGCACTACAATAGTGATCAATACCGTATCTCCACGTTTTCTCATTCCTCTGTCTTCGTACGTGACCTCCACTCCGCGGGAGCCAGAGAAAGTCACGCAAGAATCGGTCACCAACAATAGATTTCGTGGCGATATCCGAGCACAATTTCGACAATTCGGACGACGTCAGTGTGATAGTAGCAGAGTAAGAACGGGGAGTGGTGCTCAGAGATGACATATCGATGCCCGGTAGAGTGGACAATTCCACTTTCTGGAAACAAAGATTACATGTGGCATATGATATATGGCGTATGGCGTAGGCGTATGTGTATGAAACTTTAACTAATTTCTTAGTTAGCGTTGCATTTTTTCCTCGGTTCAAACTAGAGAACTATTGTATGGATCTTCTAAAATCGTTTTCTAAAATTGAAATTAAAATAAATTAAATAAATAATTAAATAATTAATAATTAAAATTAATTAAAATTAAAATCTAAAATTTTTCATCTGAGCACTATTGCCTGACATGATAAATAATTGAATTGAATCTAAAATCGTGGAACAACTGACGGTTATTTTGTTGAGCGTCTTATCGTAGAAGGAGACGAATAGCTTTCCACTATCTGCTTTATCGTGTTCGAGGAAGCACACGTCGTCATTCTGGCCACTAGAGTGCGAAATGTGAGGCCACGTCCTCTTCATTTCACACACTCTCTAGGCCGGTCGATAGACGAGAGAGTGTGCGAAATGAAGAGACCGTGGTCTCACATTTCGCACTCTACTGGCCATACTGGAATGCGCGTGCGAGCTCCGCCGCAGTGGTACGAAGCGCGCGGTCCCCATCGCACGCGTATGACTCGAAGAAACTTTTCTGCACAGAGAATGAATATACTAAGATGAGACACCGAGTATATGATATACTCAATATTGAGTATATTCGCGCGTCGAGAGAGCGTGCGAAAACGAGAGAATATACTCAATATTGAGTATATCATATACTCGGTCTCAGTATAGAATATACTCAATAGTAAGTATATTCATTCTGGGTGTGCAGTGGACACAATTTTACCGTGGTGATAAATTTCTGATAGTTAAATTTTTGGCGGAACCCCCTTTCACCATGAGAGCAGACAAAGAACAATCTACAGTAGCCCAACTACCATTATCTTAGCATTATAGCCAATTTACCGTAACTCGATCAGTTGTATGGGATGAAGACAATGGGCATATTTTCGCGGGGATACAGTATCTCCGGTGAGGGGAATCGATATACAGTGCTCGGTACATATGAAAATTCGAAAACTGGGCCGGGATACGCTGCATGATCCATTTCCCTTTTTTTTCCTTCTCGAAAAAAATCGCCCGAAGATTCTATAGAATAAGATGGCCCTGCTGCAGTATCCCCCGGCTACGGTATTTGAGATACCGTAATCTGAATTTCCCGAAATAATTTTTATAGCAGTGTGTGTACTTAAAATCATTGAGTTCATGTCCATGGCCATACCTGTAAGTACATTTCCCAATCGGAAATGGTAGCACTCGGCGGACATCGCTGTAACTAGTGGAGTACTGGCCAGAGGGGGAGTCCACAGTAACATCTGAAGAATTGGCAATCTGCCAAGAGCGTCTTTTCTTCACAGACTTTCGCTTTTCGTCCGACTCTTTCTGTTTCGACGCTTTTATCCGGACTTCGTTCCCTCAAATTCTTTACACAATCCGCAAATACAACTCGCTTCTGCTAAGCTAGGCCTGCTCTCATTGATTATCGTATCAACTTTCCGATATTCTTCTGATTCACACTGTTCTTTTTGTATTTCAGTTTTCTTCTATTTGTCCTTCTCTTCTCACTATCAGATCATGAATGGTTCTAATTCCGCTGCCAATTTGGATACCACTAACGTATGGAATTATCTTTTTGTTGAGAAATATTTAAAATGTAAAACGTACTAAAAGTGAAATTTGATTTTTATTTCTTAGTTTTTTATCTCTTTCGGACCAAATCAGAATTGTCCAGATCGCAAATATAGCTGATTGTTTAAAGAAAAATTGATTGAAAATGGTTATTTACAGACACTTTCTCATCTTCCCGACGAAATTCTAGTTGAAATATTCTCGTATTTCGGATTCAACGATAGAATGAGGGCGAGAGTGAGCAAGCGAATGAGAGAAGCTGAGAGAAAAGTAGTAAAGTCAGATAAAATCGATCGATGGGACAAATTGAAGGCACTTGTGAGTTTCAATTATCTCAATTAATCTAGTCAATATTTTTGACATAAATATTTTTTTCCTGTATTTCTCTTCTCACCCATAATAATGTTAATGCATTAATGCTAATTGTAAGAATTGAATTAGAGAAATATGTGATCACCAGTTTCATGCAGAGCGATGGCTATTGGATCGACCTCACTCTTTATCGGGAGAACACGCATGTACGAACTATTCGTGTCGACAGCACCCAATTCTCCGAGATTATGCATCGAGTAGCAAGAAATGTTGTCATGAGCCATTTGGCAGTCCACATTGTGAGACACTATTTAATATAATTATAATTACACGCGCGACTTTAGTTTGTAGTGAAGGAACAACTGACCCCTGTTTTTCATTTATATGCTTTCATAGAAAGAGAGAAAATTCTAACAATACAATATTTTTAGAGAACAAAATAAAATTCCCTCATTTCTCCCCTCCCACATTTCAATCGCTCTTTCCTCATTTCCCCTTAATCCTTGCCCTCATTTTTGAATCCCTCTGCAGCAAGGTCAGTTTGGCAAAGAGCCAAGGGTGAATAACTTTTTCCATGCATATCGGACGAACATAGGGTTTGCTCAAATTCTACTATGGGAAACACAGCTTCGAATACAATGGAGAGACCAGAGTAGAGTTAACCGTCCTGATACTCCTCCTTTAAGCCAGTTTATACCATTTGTGATGTGACTACAGTATGCCGGCCGAGATTTCCCATTGTCAATCACCGGGCTTTTAATGCAGCATGCATGTCTGATTGCTGATCTAGTTTTACACGACGTCGGCAACTCCGCCGGCATACTGCACCACACCATAAATGGTTTGACGGGCTATTTTTCGCTCAGAAGGGCTGTTTTTGCCTGCGTTTTCGATCGTTTTCTCCTTTCCGAAGAGTGTTTGGCATTTATACAAAATTATGTTGTGTGCAGAAAAGGCACTAATCATGCATTTCATTAATAGTACTTGAAAAAAATCAATTCGTAATCGCTCAGACTGGCGAAGATTCTGTTTTTCCCTCCGAGGTGATCTCGATCCTTCCTCATCTACACGTGAACGGCACATTCATTATTGACGACCACCGCGAGGTTGGTGAATACAATTCAATTCAATTACTTTATCAGAATTATGCTTACGGGTGGCTGATCTCTTCAGTATTGAATTGAATCGTGAGGTCAGAAGTTGTGAGAAACGATTTTATAGTGAGGGGGTTCGAGTCCACTTTGTCTGACGCCCATTTAAATGTCCAGTCCGATCGCTTATCTTGAGAGTCAGGCGACGAAAAAACGATTACGAAATGTGAGGTCACCATATCTTCCTTTCGTACATCCTCTCATAATTTCGCACGCCCTTTTCGCCTGCCGGGGAAGAGAGCGCGGGTTTTTGTTTTTCAATGCAGGCTTTGGGATCATCTATCTATGAACACCAATGAATCTCGTTTCGCACACTCTCTTTCTACCAGTTATTAGATGAGAGAACGTGGAGAGCGAAGAGGGAATTTAAAGTATATAACGATCATTGAATTAGGGCTGTGGATTAGGGTGACTAATAGCAGTGTAGTGCACTTGAGTCTCATGTGCACTGTAGTACTTGATTTTGAAGAAAAGAAATGTATCTATGCACTACGAAAAGCGAAAGTGTATTACTGCAGTACACGCTCTCCCACAAAGTGTTATTATTTGCTTCAGAATGAGGTGCAGCTGATGTATCCGGTTCTGACCTATTCAACATTTCGCGATTTCATGACCAATAATAGAGAAGTACGCTACATCAAAGCGTACACTACTCTCGACTGCTCATTTACTGAGGCTGAAGCACTTAAAGAAGTGGGTTTTTTTTAAAAATTAAAACATATATATAAAATTGTTTTTCGCTAGAGCTCAATGAGAATAGTAAATCCGGCGTATTTCTAATGTTTGTAAAGCATTGTTATTGCATGAAACATTTTGGTAGATATTTTCGTAGTGACATCACTCGACGTCAAAAATTGAAAAAAAATTAAATTAAAAATAAAAATAAATTTAAATTTAAATAAAATTTAAAAAAAGAACATTCCAGTTAGCGGATGACAGGCGTGTTTGCTTCAGAAGACAGATAAGAATGGACGAAATGCAGAACGATGAAATATGACTAGGGGGCGCAAGCTCCGCCCCCTACCTTTCTCGACGAGAGGGAACAATTGTCCCAATCGAATGACAAGCTTAATTTTCAACCAAATCCCGCGTTCAAAAGCTTATTCGAGAGCTCTCGATCTACTCTACGAATGAGGCGTTGCGCACCTTGTTCTGACAACATTTAGTAGATCAAAAATTGACTGAAAGCCTCAAGAGTAGGTGTTTAGAACACTTCCAATTCACCGACACAGCTGCGCAAGTCTCAGTATAGGTGGAATAGCATGCTGAATCTATACAAACAAAAAAATTAAAATTTTATTAATTCGCAGAATTGTCATTTGATATTAAAGATATTTGCAAAATCAGCAAAAAATTTTGCAAACCGCTGGATTTGAACCATCGTACTCCTGTTTATAAAGCATGTGCTCAACCGCCTGAGCCATGGGGGAATACGAGTAAGGAATGCTCTTTCACTCTCAAAATCAGTCAGGATTTAGAGATGTAGGTTAGCTCCGCCCACTTCTCACGACTTTCTGTCAAATGAAGCGCATGGTTTTTGAGGCTTGAGGCGTAGCGCGGCTCAGAGACAAGATATCGACAAACGGCAAAAAGTATGATGTTATTGAGACCTTAGCGGTTCATTTGACCACATTTTCTTTCAATTAGCATGAAATTGGAAGATCACGTTGCGGCCCCTAAATATGACAAAGTAATCTTCGAAAAGAATAAACATTATGTAAAATTGGATTCCTTATTTGTTGAATTTTGCCGCCCATACACAGAGAGAAAACATACTAGGAATACGACATCAAGTTAGCAGGCCTACTAATATATAATTAGGGCCTACTTATATATTTGTAGGCGTGCCAACTTGATGTCGTATTCCTAGTATGTTTTCTCTCTGTGTAATAATAAAGCACATTTTAAATATTGGTATGAAGAAATGCAAGAAAATGATTTGAACAAAATTCGATATGATGATGAAAAGATGTACATAGTTTCCGGAAGGACCTTTTGTGACCCTCTCACTTTTGCTTGCCTTCTCGCCTTGTGTAAATACAGGAGCTATACATTTGAAATACGGAATGTCCGAATCATTGTATCTTAGTCAATGAGAAGGTACGATTTACAGATTCGTTCCAGGAGGAGCTGGAATCCTTGACATTGGTTCGGTCCAGGGGCAACTCGTTAGAAATACAATTAAGTAGCGACTACATTTTACAATTTTTTTCCCAAATAAAGGCAAATATTTTAGGCCACATAAAGCACTGGCTTATTCGGTTGCAAAAGGCTCGTACTCTAGAATCGCCGATGGACGGACTAGTAGCAAATGGTGGTCGGTTAGTAGCCTCGGTTAGTAGTTAGTAGTCGGTTAGTAGTCGGTGGTGGTCGGTCCTCCAGGTCCCGGCTTTGATCTACAAACCGTCTTGTCACTATCAAGTTTCTTCGAAATGTCAAAGGTTCCGTCGTCGCAGGTCTTCTGCAAGCAATACGGAAACTTTCGGTACTGCACCCAACGTGTCTGGTACCAAGCTCGGTTCCGGACGGGTACCGTACCTTCTCGTGGGGCGGGCTGTAGACGCAAGATCGGTCGATGTAGCCACCGACGCGCTCGTGGTGGCAACCGTAGTCCTTTCTGCCGCATCTGAAACAAGAAAAGGATTACTGTATGGGTGAAAAGTCATTTGTCGATTGCTATTTTGTATTTTTCTAAAAATCTGCTCACTGCTCGTCGATAAAGGGACAGACGGAGCGGGGTCCGTTACGGCTGCAGCTGTAGAAGTACTGTAGGTAGAAGGCGGGGCCCGCCTGAATCAGGGACATGCAATCAATCAATACTCCTCATCGGTTACCGTACGTATCCTTGCCGCCGACAATTCGATATTTGCCGTCGGCGCCGGTCATGGTCGTGCCTTGCAGGGTGCCGTGAGGAAAGGCTGAAGGAGGGTGATTATCAATTGATTATCGATTGACTTCTCGATATCAAATTATTGATTAAACTCACGGGCGCGTTCCCAGTCTTTCACCTCGACGACCACGTCCTTCACGGGAACGATGGAGCCGTCCTGTAATTCCAAGTGTTTGCTCGTTGGCACGGAGCCAAATAAGTACGGTAGACAATCAATATTGATTGATCGCTGAATAAACATATTTTACTGACATGCGACTTGCACACGAGACGGCCGCTGATGTCTACCTGGAATTTGATATTTTGATGATAAAATCAATAAACTGTATTACAGTACCTCTGCGTAGCTTGTCCAGGGCGGAATTGCGTTGACTATCAGGGGCAGAAGGAGAAGGGCCAGAATGGGTTTCATTCTAGAGATTTAAGAAAAAATGTAGGAAACGACCGAATTTAATGGAGAAAAAGAGAGGAAGTGAGTGGAAATGAATATGGATCCGTTAATATTGGAGAATGAGAACAATGAAAGTACAAATGCAATCATTATACGAAAGAGATGAACTGATATTATTAAATTTCCGTATATGTATGAAGAATAATCAAATTTTTCATACTTTCAGACAGTTAACGATAATTTCTTACCATTTTCATTGTTTAATATAGTTTTCAATATTTTGTAACTAAAGGCCTTAGTCAAAGGTTGGCCTCGTGAGAAAAATGACCGCTCCTTTTCTTGAAACTAGAGAAATGCTCTTGAATGAGAAATTATCATGCGATAATTGATTTCGAGATCTCGAAACCTATTGAGAAGATATGAGAAAGTGCGAACAATTGAGAACAATAGACCGCGAAATGGTTGGAATAAGTAGGATGAATGGGAGTTTCTAGACACATTTAAGTTTCGAGATCTCGACATTCACCAATTGTTCTCGAGACCAGCGAGATAATTGAATTGAACAGTTTCAAGTAGAGTCACGTACACGTACTGACGTCATTCAATCAATTTTTTTTAGAGGTGGTAGCTTATGAATCCGTTCAATCGATCCAATTCCAGAGTCAAATGCGGTTGGGCGCATTTTTAGAAATTAATCATGCACAGGCTGGTATGAATTAGCAAATGTGGGTGTCTACCGTTGAAAAAAAGTATGTCCTCACTAATATTATATTCCAAAAAAGAAGCAAAAAGGTTCACTGCAGGGAGAGGTTGAACCCTCGTGACAAAATCGGTAGCCCTGGCGCTCTACCGCCTGAGCCATTGGATCACACTCTTGTAGGTCATTGCAAGAGGTATGCAAATGAGTGGATAGGCTTGCGACTTACTTTTGCCGGGTTAATATTCCTTAGGAATCGATTAGGGCTATTTTTGAAACTTGTTTTGAGTTGCTCCAATTTACAGAAACCATTCCGTGAGGTTATGCAGACCCCTTGTCAAGGGAATTGTTGGAGATCGGGAGTTTTCGGGGAACTTTAAAAAGTAGGCAGATGATCGACGATCAAAAGTGAAGAAATTAAAAAAAAAGATATTAGATATATTTAAAAAAAGATATATTTTAAAATTGTATTGTTGATAGCATTTTTTTCAAGTATGCCTAACTAACTAAACTAAAAATATGATTGACAAGATGTTATCATTATAGACTTCCTTACCAGAGTGCTATACCCTATGAGTTGCCGTGGTCGTGCCAGAGGGGTATACCCCTCTGGCACGACCCCGGTACGAATTTATAATCCAGAAATTAGGTCCGATTTCTGAGTTTCTTCAAACGTTATAAAATTATGTAAGGAATTTCACACTGGATTAAAAAAAATATAAATTGTCTAATACAACACAAATCCGCTTTTTTTCTTTTTTAAAAAAAATCACCAAAATCTTTGGCAACCGATAGGATTCGAACCAATACACGGAAGGACGGAGTGAACCCAAAACGAGAGGAACAGGCACCAATGGACCCTCTTGGCCTGATATCAATTGCGCGTCGATTTTGACAGGCGTCGCGTCCTGAGTCAGGGACGCTGACGATGAGAATAAAGAGACTCGCGCTATTGTTCAATTTGTTCTATGCAAACTCCTTGTGAGTTCCATGTTTGGTTGGCGAAAACGGAACAGTGCCGATGCACGGTGCACACCCAGAATGAATACATTTACTATTGAGTGTATCCTACACTGAGTTAGGGCATCAAGTGTATGATACACTTACAAATCTCTCGTTTTCGCACGCTCTCTCGAAGCGCGAATACACTTAATATTGAGTGTATCATACACTAGCTGCCCTAACTCAGTGTATTCATTCTCTGTGCCGTCTCCTCGGTGCGCTCACCGAACTGTGCACAACGCACCGATCCACGTAAAAAGCGAGAGTGGCACACACTGTTATTTACTACGCAGATTCCGGTGCACCACTCTCGCTTTTTCGAAGCGCATCAGTGCCCGAAATGAACATAATGAACATACATATGTGTTCATTCAGAATGACTCTGATCCTTCTCTTCTTCGCGAAATGCTCGCGATTCTGACCAAGATTCGCGTAAACGAGCGCCTCGAAATCGACGATAAGTGTGAAGTCGGAAATTTTCTCTATTTCTAATCTCTGCAGGGTTAGCGGGTATATAGAATGACGTGAAAATCATTACTGATCCAAGCATGAACGATATTATGAATGCATTTACTGCCGATGCCCCATGCTCTTTTGAGGGGGTAAAACTCTTCTCGTTTTTCAGCATGCGTTTCACTCAACGCGCTCTCTGATGACCTACTGTCAAATTCGTCTTTTTATGGACAGGAATGAACACATACGCCAAATACACATGAACTGTCGTGAGACAATCACTTCACAGGAGCTTGCTGATTTATACCAGGTGATTTTAAAAAGGAATTACATTTCAGCTAATTTATTTTTGTGGTCAATTTTAAGTTAGAAATCGTCATGCTACTATATTCCTCCACTACTAGGAAATCGAAATGTCTGTCTGTTTGTCTGTTGGTTTTTTTCTCCTTCCGCGTGACTGACGTTTTTTCCGTTTTTTCACTATAATTCGCTTCAAATTTTAGCAATCTTCTCAAATCCTTGCATGTGATAGGCAACGACAAAACACATCGACTTTTATATTTGAATAATCGATAATTTCATGGCCAAGTCGGTAGCGAGCTCGACTAGAAATCGGAGGGTCTCAGGTTCGATCCCCGCCGATGCATAGTCTTATGCCACATTTTTCCAACTGTCAAATGTGGCCCAAACCCATTTTTGTGTAACGAGATTCACATTTGAGCATCTTTTGCCTAGTTTCGAAGTGAAATATCGATTGATTTCACTTGATTTCACTCAATTTCACGAAATTTTCGTACATTTCGTTAAAATCATTCCACATGCTGGCAAACTTCGCAGGAAGGGGTTTAAAACGAGAGAACAAGGGAAATCAAGAGGGACTTTCTCACTTTGGCACACTATCTCGCCCCTGACCCCTTTCTGGAGGCTCGGAATCGTGTTTCGGGAAGCTTTATAAAGTGCTTCAAAATCGCTCTTCTCGGATCTTTTGCATACGACAACAGACCAAAATGCCCTTCAAGTTTTACAAAACGTAATTGACCAAATCCATAGCCAAGTGGATTACGCGCTTGACTTTCAAACCGAGACCCCCAGGTTCGAACCCCGCCGCGGGCAAAACGTTTGCCGCATTTTTCGCAAGTGCCAGAAGCCCTTTCAGCACGTTCTTGAGTAACGTGAAACACGATTTCACCTGTTTTGCCGAGTTTTAACATGAAAAATCGAAAATTTCGAAAAGTTGCCAATTGATTCGCAGAACGTGAGGGAACACAGGAAAAGTGTTTTGCGATGTCAGAAACGTGTTCGAACACGCCCGGGAAATCAACACACGGTATCCTGCGTTTCCGTTGAGAAAGGCTCGTGAGGCTGAGAGCGATCGAAAAAAGTTGCCACGGAACCACGAAGTGGCGTAGTGGCAACTTTTTTCGATCGCTCTCAGCCTCACGAGCCTTTTGCAACGGAATAAGCCAGTACTCTTTCTAGAGATTAACATTCCCCAACATACTAAACTCCCCCTGGACCGTACTTGGAGCCGGCTACCGAGTCCTCCTCCCTGGACCGAACCTCAAGCAAGCTACCGAGTTCCCCCTGAACCGTGCCTGAAGAAGGCTACCGAGGTCCCCCTGTACCGTACCTGAAGAAGACTACCAAGTTCCCCCATGGACCGAACCTGGAGCCAGCTACCGATCCCCCCTGGACCGAACATTTACCCAGAACTGTGAATAGAGCGTAGTGTACGCATAGAGTGTAGTGTACGCATAGAGCGTAGTGTATTTAACCTCAACACATCCCGGCTAGTTTGAGTAAAGATATCATTCAGTTGGTTAGTTCCCGAGAGAAGATACAGTGGCTGCATTTCAAAAGAGTGGAGAAGTCTCTAATTACGTCATTCGCGGAGTCTTTCGTCGACATCGGCCTTCTGTGCATCATCGACAAGTGGAGAGCTGTCCAACTGCCAACGACGATTGTAGATGCTAAAGTGAGCAAAAAAAATATGTGCATCGAGAACTATGCAAATATTTTTAGAGCTTTTGTTCAAGGGATATAGGGATAAATCGGGGAAGGGTTGGTAAAGAACAACAAATGTTCGCGTTACAGGTCTCGGTGAGCGATATTGGCAATATTTACATTCAACACGCCGAATTATCAACTCATTTAATGATACGTTTATGGGATGATGACGATGGACTGGGCGCCCAATAAGGACTTCTTTATTTTAGGAGATGAACCCGGCCCCTTCCCCTTTCTTTGCCCCGATCATTCCGCTCTCACATCTATAGATATATCACCTCTCTTTCGCTCATCCGAGAAAGCCAACAAGATCGTATATTCGGGAACCGAAGACATACTGCTCCTTAAGTTTGACTGCTTTTATTTTCTTCCCACGAATTTTTGAATCTTGGCATTGAAATTTATTTATGATAATAAATGATAAAAAAATACCAATCCTTCAGAAAATTAATATCTCTGTCTACTGCCGATTTAAATAAAATACCAAAATGGGAAAAATAGTGCTCATTTCTTTATTCCGTGCTATTTATACTTCTTCACGAATCAGTACTTAACACTGCACTTCACACTTCACACTACTTAACACTTCAACTACTTACTTAACACTTACTTACTTAACACTTAACACTTACTTAACACTTAACACTACTTACTTAACACTTCACGTAAATATAGAATATAAGAAATCAAAATAATTGAGAATTTGATCGATTTTATACGACAGATGTGAGGAGGCGACGCGTGCAACGGAAATTATTTTTTCTCGATTTGGCTCAAGTTCAAAAATACAAAAAAGTTTGTCGAGATACTCAGTTGGGAATCATTCGAGAACCTGCTTCACGAGTTATATTAGCGCTGTGGTTCCTGCACAATTCGAAGCTGTAGAAATCATCATCGATCGACTTCATAATCATCGTGAACATTCCTTGACTGGCGTGAACATCTTTGTTGCCATTGACGAAAACCTGCGAAGGAGAATTATTATATTAGCATCATTTTTTTTCTTTTGATACACTCCACCAGAATAGAATCGCGTGATCGCCAGCCACCATCAGGAGAGAGTGAGTGAGACAATGAGACGGCCACACTCCATTTCTCACACTTCTGACCCCTTTCTGCAGGTTGAAAATTGAATCTCAGAACCCATAATACCTTTGCATCATCAACCGTCGTCCTCATCATTGTCTCTTCTCTTTTCTCCGTGAAGAAGAGAGGGTCGATGCCAAATTGAGAGAGGGCGAATGACTGTACTACTGTCTTGTCGATACTTCCAATTATTAAAGTTATTAAAAGTTTAATTGCGCAAAACATACTCGTCGATGGTCCTCGACCTCCGTGTAGCCTGACACAGAAACTGCCGACAGAGCAAAGAGCATTTTAGGGATGACGGAAGATGGCGAGCCGTCTCTCTGAAATTAGATTAAGATTTTTGAAACCTCCAGAAAGGGATCGTGTGCGAGAGAGCGAGTGAAAGTGAGAGGGAGTCTCTTTTACTGTTTCCAGTATCTGATCCCGTTTAGCAGCGATAAGGGAAATTGAATGAAGCACGGCGAATAAATTGTATTCCCCAGATCTAACGAAAATTATTGTGTGTTGTACATCCTACATTGCTGCATAGCAATTTTAACGGTGTAAGCCAACACTCAGAGAAATGTATGTCATATATTGCTCCTGAACTGCGTTTGTATGTTATATATTGCATACAGTATGTTATATATAACATACAAACGGAGTTCAGGAGCCATATATGACATACATTTTTCTCTGTGAAGTTATTCTATGATAAGTTGCTCAAGCTATTCTAAGCATTTCAACTGTAAGTTGGAATTGTTATCTGCGTTGCAAAAAAAAATGTTAAAATTGCTATGTTCTATGCGTTGCTTTGACATTACAGTAAGACTAGCATATAGACTTCGAGAAATAACAAAGCGAAGAGGCAAATGCACCGCTCCAGCGAGGAGAGAGTGCGAGAAATGATGAGAGCGAATAGTAATTAGTCTCTTAGGCGACCCTTTGCTTCGTTATTTCTCGAAGTCTACTAGCAAATAACAAACTCATCAAGTCGACAAAGAAGTTTGTGATTAGCACGGCGCGTCCCACACTTCTCATCACCTCCAAATATTCGAGTAATTGGCTGACCCTCTCAATTCCGCATGCTCTCTCGCGCTGTCTGATCGATGAGAGGGCATGCAGAATGAGGAGAGTCTGATCACCTCCAAATATTCATTGACACCCAATCGAATGGGTCGTCGACCGCTTTTTAACGACCGCTGAACGACGAGTGAAATCGAGCTGAACGAGTTCTGAAAAGGAGAGTGCGAAATGTGAGACCACGGTCTCTTCATTTCGCACACTCTCTCGCCTACCGACCGGTCGAGAGAGTGTGTGAAATGAAGAGAGCGCGGTCACACATTTCGCATTGTTCTGAAAAGTAATCGGGCAACTCTCCACCAAATGGCCAATAGTGTTTCTCTCTAGCTCCGCATTTATTTATTTTGCTTATTTATCGTACACCACAAGGGTTCGACAACATGTACAAAAATGAACGAGTAATAATTATATTTGAACGCATGCCTTTATTGATGTTTGTTACCATGTCTATTAGTCGTTGCAAACTAGTCTTATTTTTTTATGATTTTTTCCCCAGAAAATAGAGTCTATTTTCGCAAAAAAGGGTGACTTTCGGCGTTGTGTGGAGCGATTTTTTAAAAAGAAGTACGAGGATACTAGACGAGAATGTAGCAAACTGACTTCCACATTCAGGGAGTCCCATCGATCCGAACGTCCCGCCTTTTCATCCATTCTCATGAGTAATTTGCACACGCGAGCCCGCATTCTATCGCCAAACGACAACTTCGAGAAGACAGAGATCAGAAATGGATTTGGAAGATCGATAAATGTCTGAAATACATTTTTAATTCATCAAATTATCAACATTTTCCCTGAATTATTAACGAGGGCTCGGCCACATGAGTGTGTATTGCATATTACACGCAACAGTGCTGAAAAAAGGTGGAAGTCGCATACAAGTCGAGCAACACGTGATTCTCCACTGCATTCCACATGGGGTGAGGGAGAGATAGATCAGTGAGAGAGTGCCTCTCGCCAGATCTAATCGATAGAGCGAGAGACGAGAGGGAATGAGAGGGTTTGCATGCGGGCAGTTTGCCACTCGTAACAGGGCGAACCCGGGTTCCCACACGGAAATATTCAAAATAAATGGCGCCAAAACGCCGTGATTCTCTAGAGGGTAAGAAAGTCCCGCTCACTCATAATCCTACTAATTATGTTTTCCCGGGTCAGGAATTGTTTAACACGAATAATTAGAATGTTCAAATCGATACATACCGGCGGCGCCACCGTAATCTTGCAGTGGCAATTTGCGAGTCTTTTGTTCACTTGCACATTCATTCGATCTCTATACGATAGATGGATGAGAATCTTGCAGAGAATTTCATCGGGGAGATGAAGAAGGGTCTGAACTAATTCTGTGATTTTAGTATAAACCTATCAGAATATTTTCCTCTGCTTTTTACATAATTAGTCAAAAGTCATCTATTCAATCTTCCAAACGTCTCATTATGTTTTGCTGCCTCTCTTTGAGAGTTGCTGAAAAGACTGTTCAGAACGTATCGTCTCCGGTCGAAAATAGATTTCATCTTGCAAACCATGCTTACCTTTCCGGTGTTTGAATAAACTTTGAGCGAATCTGAGTCGTCCGGGAATGGGTTTTCCATAATCTTCAAAGATGTGATTGTCAAGTGGACAACTTTAATGCTGATACTTTAAAAAAATGATATTGTAAAATGTGCTTTGCTCGCATTCGCATTATGGCGCAGCGCCACTTGATCTATACGAGACTTCTCTCTCAGAATAAAATAATTTATCGTGTTTTGAATAGGTGAAAGGTCATTTCTTTCTGAGACGGCGGTATTTTCTAGATAACTGATGTATCATTATAGTGAGAGATCGTGGATAAAGTTGCAAAAGAACAGAATACGAGCGCTCGAGAGTGGACAAGAACTAAAAAGAAAGCAAGAGTAAAGGTAAAAAGAGAGAGATATTAATTGAGGACTCTTTTGGCGTGGTGCCAGCTACGCGTTGAATATGACACCCATTATATCAACTATCATTCGACCATACTGACGAGAATTAGTTTCCCTCCTCTACGACTTTCCCTTTCCATGGAACGTTTGACATACACTGACCTTGTCCCGAAACTACCTGTATAATATTCGCATTCCCTTTCGCTTTTTGAACAGTGTGAAGGGAAAAAACATGTTTTGTCGACTCAAGCCTCGCTGGTTTGCATATTGCACAGTTACTGGATTATTAGTTATGAGCAATTAGTGTCAGTGGTAGTGAGAGAGCGTGTGGAATAGAGAGGGCGTCTCTCACTTTTTCACACTCTCTATCTCCCTGACCCGCGTCTGTTTGGTTGGCGTTATGAGATGTTCGCCATATTCAAATATTGCAGATTTAGAGTAATGATGAATCGCTTTGGGAAAAGGAGAAAATGGCATGTGAAAGTCGCAATTACACAATTACCTTGTGTTCACTCTCTTCTCCCTTCACTTTATCATTACCCCCTCTTTCTGCTCCTCCCACCCCTTTTCCCCCCTTTCTCATTTCTAATCATTTCGCGATTCAAGTTGGTTTATTTGTTAGTGACCATTTCCTTTTTTCCCTTCAATTCCTTTCAGCCTATTATCTCTTTTCTCCCTGTTTCATTATTTCTTCCAATCACTATTACACATTCACCAACATGATTTACTTTTTTTGATTTGCTTGTTGCTGAGTTTTTTTTTATTTTTACGAAAAAATCTTAAAATTCTGAAAATTATATAATTGTGCTCTCTCAGAATCGTCTTTCTCCGACATTGTCAAACCTCACTTCATAATGACCGAATCAATCACTATTTCACCGGTATAACTTTTTTTAAAATTACGTTCCTTAGAACAGTAGTCTCTAAATCTCTAAAGTATCTCTAAAGTAGGAACATTTGCAGTAACCAAACATTTTCGAATTGCAACGAAATCTATTTCATATTTCAATGAGTTCGCTACAAATCACAATTCTTCTCCACGTCAAACATGATTGGCGATTATACCAATCCAAAATCGCTTATTTCAATGCAGTTTGGACAAAGCCTCGAACATGTGTTTCTTAATACAGTCGCTACAAATAATTCAGACTTTCCTCCACTTGCCTGACGAAATTATCTGCGAAATATTCGCATATATTTCGTACCGGGATAGAATGAATGTGCAAGTGAACAAGAGACTCGTTGTGTGCCATCGGAAGGCAGTTCATGTGCCTCCTGTAAGTGAACAATTTAAGATCATTTTTTTTAAAATATTTTTTTTGTCTATAATTTTCCTTATAATGATAGTTTTTTCATTCAGAATCTTCTCGACCTACCCTGCAAAGTTCTGTCTGAGATTTTCTCAAATCTCCGATACTCCGACATATTGAGCGCAAAAGTTTGCAAGAGAATTGCTGCAGTCGTACTAGACGATGGTCAATCGAAGCAGGCCGAGAAGTGGGTGAACTTGAAGGCGATTGTGAGTTTCTTATTTGATCACACGATATTCATGCATATACTATATGAACAAATATATTTATTTGTATAGTTTCACAATTACTTTCAGAGCGGTCGTGACTCGATCGAACTTGTACTCCAT
Source organism: Pristionchus fissidentatus (assembly GCA_036245785.1). NCBI lineage: Eukaryota > Metazoa > Nematoda > Chromadorea > Rhabditida > Neodiplogasteridae > Pristionchus > Pristionchus fissidentatus. The sequence goes on from BTSY01000004.1 coordinate 41,220,328, forward strand.
AAGAAAGCCTTCTGCGCGAAACGGACTATTCATCTCAACGTCAAACAATATTCGGAGACGATGAACCGAATTGCCCGATCAGTTAACTTGCAGTGGTTATCATCTTGCAGTGGCGTACACGCGTGCACTGCAAAAGCGAAAGTGATGCACAGTCGGTGCACCGTGCACCGACGGTGCACCACTCTTCCTTTTTCCCGTGCACCGGTGCACGAACGTTGAGTGAGTGCACCGGTGCGCGCACCGCCATTAGCCACCTTAGTAGGGACCGCAAGATGTGTAGACGGTAAAACTATATTCAAATATCCGCTGCGGTCTCAATAACATAACCCAATTTGCCGTTTTTCGATAGTTTGTCTCTTCACCATCTCTTGCCATAAAGGGTCCACGCGAGGGAAATAAGCGGATTTTATCTCTACCTCTAAATCCTGACTGACGGTGCACGCCGCCTCACCTGCAGAGAAGGTTGCTAGCTCTCGAATAGGCATTTGCACGATGGGATTTTGTTTAAATGAAGCTTGTCATACGATGCGGACACACTTTGACCATCACGTCAAGAAAAAGTGGACGGAACTTGCTTTGGCTAGATATAAGCACTAGAACTCATACAAATGTGTGCTAAATATTCTATCAACGTTTAGACTGACTCGGATCCCTCCCTGCTCTCCGAGATGCTATCAATTCTACCACAATTCAACGTGAAAGCCCGTTTTGCTGTCGAAGATTGTCGAGATGTATGTATTATTAAATAATTACTCAAATTTGATGCAGAACTCGATAAAGGGAGAAATACCCCTGGAAAAAACATAGCGATTGACCTCTCCTGAGGAGAGTCTCCTCCTCTGTTCCTCTTGGTGAGGGAACAAACAGGGAAGTGATCAGAAAAGAGAGATTGGGGAATCGAGGAGGGGCGAGGGATGCGAGAGGAGAAGAGAGACTGAGTAGATCAGAGAGAGTGCGAGAGAGATGGCCTCGCATCCAGGGAATCATATTAGTCCGGAAAATGGGTGTAAGGTTTGTCTTTTAGACCCTCAAAATTCGCGCGAATTCAAACATGGGGTCCCCTTTAACTCTCCCTTTATATCATTAGAACTTTTCTCAGGTTTCTGTGCAACAACTTCGCCCAGTGGTCAGTATCTCGTCAATCGTTGGATTTTTGAAGCGTAATACAGATATACGGCAAGTCGTACTGCAGTCGTACCTAGAAATCGAACCACATGAGCTCAGAGAGCTTCACGAGGGCAGTAAACTCCACCAAGATGGAACAAATGTTTTATAATATAGTGGGCAGATATTCAAATTTTCTTCCGATTTAATAAAAACGCTGTCAAACAATGGAAATGAAAGCGAGATTACATGGCAAATCTAGAGAGGCTCGATGTTTTGAAGTAAAGCAAACACATAGTAATCTATTCAATCAACGAATTAATTAAAAATAATATTAATTTTCTTGCAGGTTGTTACGATGCATACGATTTTAAATGTTTTTGAATTATCACGAGTGGGAAAATGCGCCATCTCCTCATTTGCCCATTCTGTCATGGGTATTGACCCTGCCTTTTTTTCGGAGAATTGGGGAGAGAGGAAACCACAAACGACGATAAGGGACGCGGAGGTACATTGTTTAACATTTTTTTTGAAAATATTAATATTCCTACTTATTACCAATTAACAAACAATTTTTTTTAAATTTTGGACAAGGACCATCCTTATCCTCGTGGTATCATGGGTGAATCATAGAGAATTGAGAACATTTTCGTCCCACTGACAATTGAAGGTGGCTTATTAGGAAAAATATAAACTATCCTAGTGCAAGTCCCATAAAACTGGTCAGATCTCAATTGATTCCTGCTAAACTCATTCTCCCTTTTATTTTAGTAATGTTTCAAGATGCCAAAACTGCCTCCTTCAAAAATATTAGGAAAAAAATTCATTTTTTGGACATTTTCCGATTTTTAAATGCTTTAAAAGTTTTTGATGCATTACTGAACAGGTTTTCATCGATGAAAACAGAAATCTGCAAATTCGACGAAATGGATGGGTTGCTGGATTTCGAAGAAGAACTGAGAGAGGAGAAACCCATCTGTATAATTTCGAAATTGCCAGATTGAGATATAGTATTCGTGGCATGTCGTACTCAAAGCTATCAACTTGTTGACTTTTCTTCTATAATTCATCTCCGATTTAATTATCCTCGCCTTCCCCAACAATTTCTCCCATTTTTCTTATTTCTATCGAATTCATTATCGGTTGCAGCAGCATTGCATAATCCACTTATAATAATGATTTTTTGATTAAATTTTGATATTCAGCTCTGTTGGTCTCAACGACACATTTCAATACATAAAAGTACATTTCAATGCATAAATAAAAGTTTATGGCATTTTAATAGGATGATCTGAAACTCGCGTTATTCTGCTAAATGAAAAATCCAGCTGAAAATACAAATAAATAATTATGAATAATTAATACAAATACAGTTCTGCATCATTATAAACAAATACAGTTCTGCATCATTATAAACAAATACAGTTCTGCATCATTATAATCGATTTAGCAACCAAGGAACCACACATGATTCCAAACCCACAGACTAGGGTGGCCTAATCCGGGCCAGCCCGGGACCGGGACCAAAAACGGTACCGGTCCCGTTTTCGGTCCCGGTCCCGGTACCGGTCCCGCACGGGTCCAAAAATCCATTTCGGTCCCGTTTGGTCCCGCTGGTCCCGCGGGACCGAAATGGTGCAGAAAAACTACAACACAGTAAGAGGAATCGCACTTGAATAGTGTTTATTTACATGCAATATCACTAGCAAGTGCTGCAAAACTAATACTTCTACTTTTTGAAGATTTTTTTGAAAAATTATTTTTTCGAAAAAAAATTATTTTTTTGAAAAAAAAAATTTTTCCAAAATTTTATGGAAATGTGTTTAGAGGGATCCCTTGTTCCCGAAAGGCTATTTCACTTTCAGAAAACACTTATCCGGGCTCAAATACTCCATTTTTAAAGTAATCTTACAGTGGTCCCGCGGGACCGGACCCGCGGGACCGGTAGTGGACCCGCGGGACCGTTTTGGTCTCGCGGGTCCCGGGACCAAACGGGACCGCACTCTCGCTTTTTGAGTCGGTCCCGGGACCAATCCGGTCCCGGGACCGCGGAATTCGGACCCGGATTAGGCCACCCTACTACAGACCACGGTTATAGCGAGAGAGTGTGCAAAAAAAACAAAGTAGAACAGTCGACCCACTTGTGAGTTCTTAATTGATTGCTGCTGATTTACAAGAATTTTTATGCATTTATATGAAGGGGTGTGAGTCTTCTGCATTCGGGGTGGATACACTTGGAATCCGAGCAGAACTCCCTGTGGAAGACAACAATTCCGTCGCTTTTGCCCATGAGGGTAGTGACTAGGGTGAGCTAAAAGACTCGATTTTTCGTGAAAGGACCCCCTCACTGTCGGTTATATAAGAGTCGTCGACTGTCATTCTCGTCGACTGTTCCACACTCATCGGTGTCGAACAGTCGGCGACTGTTCGGGACTTTTTGCACTATGAATTTCATTTCTATGAACTATTTTAAATTATGACTTTCACCAAGAGAGTTCTTTGTGGAAACTGCGCATGTCATTGCCTGAGGGGGATACCTTAACTTAGTCATTTCCTGAGGGAGATACCGTACCTCATGTAGGGCTTACATTAACTGGGATTTCTCAAATCTATCAAATAGACTCGGGATATGTTTTACAAGGTAGTACTCGGTGGTTATTGATCGAACAGAATACGTTTGTCTCGACACAAAATTGACGGTACCGTAATCCGTCCTACAATCATCGGGATTTTTGAAATTGGTCAAATCTGTTCGAGATTTTTGCAGGTAAACCTCGAGTAGGTAACGTCTGAGGTGTATCTCGTTTTGCTTCTCGTTTTGCAAAACGCCTAAAGTCCGAATTATTAGTACGCTCTCCTCGACATCAAGTTTTGGGTGAGAGGGGGATACCGTAGACCTGAAACCGTACTAATTTTATTTTTTATAAATATGCTTATTTATAAATATCATCGTTCAATTTCATAAAATGGAGTACTGGAGCCCCGCTAAAGTAACCCAGGATACGGTAGAAGCAATACGGTATATCGCTCTTTGACCTATTCGAGGTCTAGCTCACACGAAAATCCCGAGTCGAATTGCTCCATTTCACATTTACTGGTTACTGTAGAATGGATTATGGTACCTCCAATATCATGTCGGAACTACTTTATATCGTCCGAGCATTAACTACTCGAGCCCTACCTCATGCGACAAATACCGAGTCGAATTTCCCAGGGCAAGTATGGGCACGGGGCCGCTTCATCGCGCCGACCGCACGCCAAGTCATAGAGGAGAGGGAGTGATTTGGAACAGTCGCGACTGTTTCAGTGATCATTTGCCTCTCGTTCAACACCGATTTTCACCGACTGTAGTTGGGCGCAATAAAACGACTGCAAAAGAGTTGGCGAATCACCGTTTAGCACACCCTGGTAGTGACCAGTGCACCTTCTCGTAGGTGCACACTTATGCCCTTGACGCGGCGGACATTAACCAGAAAAGAGGTAAACAGAGTAATCGTTTTTTGAAGAAAAAAAAGAATTTCTCGATAAATAAATAACAAATGTAAAAGCCCATCAGCTTCTTCCTTTCCATTGAATATTTTCCAGAAATACTTTTTTTCAGGTTTCCTCAGAACTCTGAATATGACACCAACAATAGCACTGACGTGCGCATTACCTAGTAGTGACGTAAGCTGCTGGATACTTCAATGTATATACATAATAAACGAAGTTGAGATGACTCCGATAGAGTGTACTTTGACCCCTCCTTTCTCCCCCCACAGGGTAGACCAGCGTATCTAACGATTGACCTCTTCCCTCCTCTCCTTTCACATAGCATTTGGCGGGAACAATTTTGAAAGGCTCTCGTAAATTCCCTTCGAGATCGAGTGCAGAATCCACTGATTGGCGGAATGCACAGTCTCTCTCACTTTCTCTCCTCTCTCGCTGGCCCTTTCGCATTGAGAGAAATACTTGAAAAACAGACACTTTTGATCTACTTCTCTTATAAAATTCAGTGCCTTCCTTCCGTGTTCCCTCTCTTCTCCCTTCACTTTGTCTTTCACTGTTTTCCTGTTCCTCCCATCCCCTTTTCTCCCATTCTCATTTCTAATCATTTCCCGATTCAGGCTGGTTTATTTGTTTGTGGTTATTTCCATCATATTTTCCCCTCAATTCCTTTTAACATTTTCTCCCTGTTTCATTATTTCTTATAATCACTATTACACATTTACCAAGACTCGTCCAAAACGATAACGCTCCCTTCCAATGATAAAACACACCGGTATTCCATTTCATGGAAGCATAATTAAAAAAAAAAATTAATTTGGGCACATCCAACCGCGCACTTTAGGAAGTTCTGTAGTTGCTTACGCCTATCTATGGAACTTCTTCTTTTTCATGAATATACCATTCCCATAGTTAAATTAGTTCCCTACTCTGGGTCTATCTTTTGAACCAGACTCTCGCGATGATCTACCTCCCTTACTCGTGCTCCCGTTGAATGCCGTGTATTATATGCACGTGGGCTGTGAATAGCAAAATTCGTAAATTCAATTACACCATTTCGCGATTGCGTATTTTATTATATATTTCGTTATGAGTTTTTTTTTATAGAAACTCGGGACGCGCCAAACATTGAGCTTTTGATTTGCTTCTTGCTGAAGAGATATTTCTATTTTTACGAAAAATTTCGTAAAATTCTGAAAATTATATAATTTTGCTCTCTCAGAATCGTCTTTCTCCAACATTTTCGGGCCTCACTTCATAATGACCGAATCAATCACCATTTCACCGGTATAATTTTAATAAAATACTTTCGTTAGAACTCAAAGTAGGAGCATTCGCAGTAAAAATAACCATGCAATATTGTCGAATGACAACTAAATGTATTTCATATTTCAATTAGTGAATGAAACAAATCACAGTTCGATGAAACAAATCACAGTTCGGCTCCACGTCAAACATGATTGGCGATTATACCAATCCAAAATCTCATATTTCAATGCAGCCTGGACAAAGTCTCGAACATGTGTTTCTTAATACAGTCGCTACAAATAATTCAGACTTTCCTCCACTTGCCTGACGAAATTATCTGCGAAATATTCGCATATATTTCATACCTGGATAGAATGAACGTGCAAGTCAACAAGAGACTCGCTGCGTGCCATCGGAAGGCAGTTAATGTTCCACCCGTAAGTAATCGTTTCAGTTGGAGATTTAATTCATATTAAAGGGCAAAAGTAAGGATACTTCCCGGATTCGAACTGGGATCGCGGGAGAAAGATTGTAGAACGGTGTTACAAGGGACAGGCTCAGGGATTAAGTCAGGTGCCAGAACTATTTACCTGCATGATCTAGTCACGACTCCTTATTCCCCGTCTCCAATGGGTGGGCGCAACAGTGAGGGGGTGACGGTGTCACGACGGGGAATCGAACCCGGGTGAGATGGAATGGAATGGGAGGGCGCCTCAGATCTACACTGCCCACTAGTGTTGTTATTTGGAATAATCCTATTCGAGAATAACCAAGAGTTATTCGCGAATAGAATTATTCCAAATAACAACACTACTTCGCCACTATAACCTATCTGCTTCGAAAATAGTCCTTTTCAATTGTACTTTCCCTGTAGATCATTGCGATCTCCCTCAAAAAATGGGATGGGTTAGGGGGACATTTTCAAGCTTGGTACGGTCGCTGAAAAAGAATTGTGTTTGGCATTTTCCATGAAATTCCTACCTGTTCTATGTTGGTGTTCCATTCAGAATCTTCTCGACCTTTCCGACAAAGTTCTTCTCTGACATTTTCTCCAATCTCGGATTCTACGATCAATTGAGGGCCAGAGTTTGCAAGAGAATGACTCAAGTCGACATGAACCATGGCCACCCCAAGTATACCGTTGGTTGGATGAACCTGAGAGTGATTGTGAGTTGCTTATTTGATCCTGCTTTACAGAATCAATCGATGGCATATTCACAGCATTCGAAACAGTCTCGGCGAGAACGAGTTAGAGAAAGAGAGTGGTGGTGAGAGAGCGCACCAAACGAGAGGGTCAGACAACGAGAGATAGTCTTGGCATGGTGCCAACTGGATGTTGTGATATTTTGTAATATTAAAGTTAATTCAGAGTGGCAGTGACTCGATCGAACTCGCACTCTACAAGAATAATCCGAACTCTACACGATCCATTTTTCTAAGCGTCAAACAATATTCGGAAATGATGGCACGAATAGGAAGAGCTGTTCATCTTCAATCGTTTTCAATTGCCATAGTGAGAAATGACACATTTTATACAATAGTTTTGTTAGATCGAATGATCTTATTTACGAATAAAACAGTTTATTCGCGAATAACCCTTTTTTCGAGAGAATAGAATTATTCCATCTAACAACCTTACTATACAGGGACACATCAGTCCACATGTCGATCAACCCTAGGTTTGGAGTGGTTTGTTTTTAAAAAGTTTTTAAAGGTTTGTTAAAGGGGTTTGGAGTGAGAGAGTGTCTGAAATCGAGAGGGACTCACTCACTTTAGAACACCATGACCCCTTTCTGCAGGTTTGGGCCCGGGTGGGAATTGGAACGGCATCCTTTCCTTATTCGATTATTTGAATCTATCCATACAATCAGAAACGACCCTATGAACTTGTCGCATGGAACACTCTGATTCGAGAGCTCACAATTCGATTACTGGAACTATTCAGCGTGTAAGATAGTCACTCGACATTCAGAATTACGGCGAGCCCTCCTTACTTTCCGAGATGTTTTCCATTCTTCCGCTAATGCGAAAGGCTTTTCAATTTACAGTCTTTGATTCTCGAAAGGTCAGGTATTTATTTATACAAATAATGATAAAGATATTTTAAAGGGTGTAATTACTATTTCATTGATTCAGATATCGATCCAGCAGCGTGAACCAGTAATGAACTTCCGGGCATTACTTGTATATATGATGAACAATACTATTATCCGACATGTCAAGATAAACTCTTACTTAAAAACCACGTCAAATGAGCTGGCCGAGGCTCACACGGTAAGTATGCATTATGTTACAGCTATAAAACGGCGGGATGTGTTTTCCGCTTAAAACTGTGGAGAGAGATACACATTGTAAAGAAAGTAGCTCAAAACAAAAACAAATTAATGCAGGAAAAATTTCAAAACTTCTCGCAGAACATACGGGTCGATTATTTAGTCTGGAAATGCAAAATACAACTCTAACGTCTACAAACCCTAGGACAGAAACATCCAACCGCACAACTCTAGGAGGATCTCGAGTTTCTCACTGCTATAGTTGCAGCTCGTTCCATTTTATGAATCCCAAAATCGGACTTTTAAAAAACATTTCATTGCAGTTTGTCCGAATTAATACCGATATTAACACACTTGAACTCTCGCAAGTGGGCAATTCAGCAGTGACGTCATTTGCCAAATCAGTCATGGGAATTGACCCTCTCTTCCTATCGGAACATTGGGAAAAGAAAAGAGAACTAAAAACATCCGTTGTGGATGCTAAGGTTTGTCACTTTTTTGCTTCGACTATTGTTGATTATACCTTACAATTAACCAGGAAATATTTTTTTAAACGTAAAAGTATAGGTGCTCTTTACAGGTCTTTGCTAATGACATAAAAAATCTTCAAATTCGACAAGGTGAATTCATTTCTGGAATTATCAGAAATACTTTGAGAGAAGAGAACCATCTTTTCCAAGTGAAAATGGCCAAACTGCCATATTCTATTATATTATCGAATTGGGTCCGACGTACAAAAGGGTACCGAATTGACAATTCTTTTAGAATACCTCATCGATTTCATTGCATTACCTACCACAATAACAATGTCTCGCCGCGTTTTTCGCTAATGTTTTTTTAATAAATATTTTCTAAGTGTCGAATTATTTAATTGACTGTTATCCTGTAGCATCTTTGTAAACAAATGTTATGGTCGCTCGATAATAATGGGAACTCGGCCACAATAATATCGTTGTGAAACGACGGTCTACGTCCTAAGCAAACATGATGCGATCTTTTTGTCAAACCTAAATTCTGGTCCAGTTGAAAACATGAATGATGAGAAATATTGGATAACTTGGATTGATGTAATCTATTTCGTCTAGATTAGACAACCATAGGAAGGCACAACCTCAAATAAGCTCTGGTGGAACGTCAGATGCAAAAAAGATAAGAAATCAATAAAAGGTTACATGGGGAGTATATTTTCTCGGCGGTAGATGACGCTACTGCTGAGTTACTACTACTACTGAGTAACTACGATGCACCAGATTGGGCCATTTACAACACGGCATATTAATTCCATAACTTTTTAGCCCATTTCCGACAGAGAAATATGAGACGTACGGCAAATTACCATTGCACATCCTCTCTCGCCACTTTCCTACAGTCACTTGATTTGGTCAGACTCCCCCTCGCACAGCATCCGAAAGAGTAACGGCGAGAACGAGTTAGAAAAAGAGAGAGAGAGAGACGGTGAGAGAGTGCGCCAACCGAGAGGGACCGACAACGAGATACGTTCCTGGCATGGTGCCAACTGAATGATGTGTCTCTTTCTGACCTCCATTACTCACGCCCCCCCATGAATGTCGTATGTAGTACACGACGCTACCGTAACAGCGTCACAATCGATTGGCGTGCAATTGGCCCCGTGCTAGCAAGGCGTTGTCTCCATCATTCTGCGTGATATATTTTCGAGTGTTCAATGTTGTCAAATATTTTCATTTTTGGATGTTGCCGTTTCTCCGGCGAATCGGGAGCGCAATCCGCAATTTATGCTCTCCGAAGAAAGAGATACTAGCAGCAGCACCAGTCATGGATTCAAACCATGACCCTTCCGGTCCTTTGCTGGTCCAAAATAGCGTAAGTTATTCAAATACTGAGGAGCTCATTTTTTTAAATGATTAAATATTGAGAATCGCTCAACTAGAAAAAAAAGAGTCCGAAAAAACGAGTTTGATTCTCTTCATTTCACTCACACTTTCGGTGAAGAGAATGTGTGGAATGAAAAAAAATCGGATTTGAAAGGAATTGATTGTATGAATTAATCTCTCGGTGCTGCGGAAGAACTCTATTTGCGTACCTCATCTTCATTTTAATTCAGGCCTTAGAAGACGATGTTCTGGACGTTGATGTCACTAATCGTGACGTTGATTCCGATACCCACGACTTACGTAACGTTGCTCGTGACGACGATGACGGTCGCCGTTACGTCAACTACATATCCCGTGACGTCGCCCATCACGACGGTGACGTTCTCGTGACAACCAGTGACGCGGATGAGGGCATTCTATCAGTCGAAGCTGCTGGTGACGCTACGTATCCTTGTCCCACCTCGCACGAAATTGGTACGTAACGAAACACTTTTAATGTGTTCACTTTCTCTTTTTTCGTTAATATTTTTTTGAAAGATACACCGACAGTTTAAGAATAGTACGGAATATTTTCAGACGCTTCTGCATCTTCCCGACGAAATTCTCGTTGAAATTTTCGTGAAACTGAGATATCGCGATCGATTGAGGGCCAGAGTAAACAAGAGATTGAGGGAAGTTAATAGAAAAGCCGGGCGGTCGAATCAGTGGCTAAATTTGACTGTAACTGTAAGTGTGATTTCTAAAAATATCTAAATTGACTGTTAAAGGTGGTGTCACACGAACTTTTGGTCAACTAAGTTCTCACTGTGGGGTAATGGCACTCGGTTTCCCGATAAGAGCCCCGCAAACCGCACGTTCAACCGATAAGTTTGAACAGAGATATTCGAGTTTGGCTCTTTGCCAAACTGACCCTGACGCGCAGGGATTCAAAAATGAGAGGGAGGGATAATGGGAAAAGAGGAGAGGGCGACCGCGCCATTGGCACATAGAAGATGAGGAATGAGGGAGCGCGAGATCGTAATACTCCTTCTTTAATAGAAAATTTTCCAAAACCGGGAAAAGGTGCCAAAATGTGATGTAAGACTTTAACGTGTAATAGAAACTTTTCCAAAACCGGGAAAGGGTGCCAAAATGTGATGTAAGACTTTAACGTGTAATAGAACATTGAACGAGTCTTAAAAATATAATAAACTAATTGCAAAAGTAATTCAATTATCTACAGAACATTCGCGATATTGTCCAACTCCGATACTGGACCTACGACTCACATAAATTATCGATTATTTTCGGATCCAATAAAAATTCCGAAATGATGAAACGTCTGTTCAGAATTAGTCGCATAGGAATGGCATTTGTCAATATTGTGAGTCACATCATTCCACAGGCCGGTCAACCTTCCAGAAAGGCCTTTGGAGTGAGAGAGCGTGTGAAATCGAGAGGGACTCTCTCACTTTTGCATACTCTCTCGCCCTAAGCCTTGTCTGTAGGTTTGGAATCATATTTTTTTAAAAATTTTTCACGATTTATTAACGTTTTCAGAGTTACCACTGCCCAAGTGACCTATTCCCTGATATGTTTTCCGTCCTTTCATGTGTGGACATCAATTCTTTAGTCAATATCACAGATCAACGAAAGGTATTCATAATTTTCCCCCGGCTGCTAAAAAACGAGATAAATCTATTATACAAAATTTTCAGATAGCACTGGAGAAAAGCCATCCTTTCGTGACCTATTCCATTTTGTGTCACCTTATTAACTATAATGTCAAAGTATCCACAATTCAGTTAAACGCCCATTTCGAGATCGAGCCAGAGGAAATTGCTGAGCTATACGAGGCGAGTTACATCAATTATTCGACGTGTTTTTTTCAGTCGACTATTGATTCTATTTTATGGTGCGTGCTGTTTGGAGGCCGGAATGCATTTGATTCTTTGGGGTCAGAATGGCTCGTTCAAAACGATTATCATTCTAACCCCAAGATGTATTTGCGGTTTGAACATGCAAGTTTATGTAGTACTCTGAAGCTAGCGCTCAATGTGAATTCTATATATTTTTGTTTAATAAATTTGCTATTTTTAAATTTTACTAAAATATATGTCTGTTCTTCAGTTCGTTCTTGATCACAAACATGTGAGGGCGAGTGAACTTCTGGCCCCTATCTTGAGAATTGATCTCTCTCTCTCTCTTCAAAATATTAACGTTTTTATGTGGGGTTTTCAGTTCATTATCGATCACAAACATGTGAAGGAGCTGCACCTTGGACGGGTAGAGAAGGATGTAGTTATCTCTGCTGCTACAATATTCATGGGAATAGACGAGAACTTCTTTACGACGGATTCATGGCAAGATATGGACTTGCGAACTACCATTACTGATGCTGAGGTAGGAGAGTATCATATATTCATATTTTCTTTTTATGTGTCTTCAAAGAAACGCGGTTAGCAATAGACAGAGCAGAATGATAAAATTTGATCAGGCTACCATTCTGGAGAGTTTATCGAATTAGAATATCTAATGTTTGATGTGATTGTCAGAGATTAAACATATATGTAAATAAATAACATAAATATATTTCTTCCAGATATTTGTCAACGAGAATGGGGATATTTTTCATCAAAAAGAAGGAGTGCTAACATCGGTTTGGAGAGGAGATTATTATTATCGAATTGGGATGAAAAGATCAGCAGAAGATCTTCAGAGCGACGAGGAATATAGAAAAGTTCCAAATTGAAATTTTTTTTCACATACAGTGGCCGTTATTTTTAAAAAACTTCTCTCTATTGTATGCAACATTTCTTATTTCCCATTTACTCCATATTATTTTAATTCAGTTTATCAGTCACAAGTGTTTATATAAAGTTAATCAGTTGATACATGATAAATAAGTTTTTTCCACAATCAGGTGATTTTTGCTTTGCTTATATATGAGCCATTAACCTGTCCCAGTAGGACTCGATTCGAGTCACAGGTAGCCACTGAAGTGTCGTGTCTCTCCTCGGACAGTGCTTGGAAATCTCGACTTTAGTGATGCCACGTTTGTATGAGACCCGGTTCCACGTCGCGCCTCTGTACAGAAATTCGTAGTCCCCCGTCCACTTTCCGGACATGCTTATCTCGTACAACACCGAAACCTGAGAGGAAGAAATTATCGTAACCCTGAAAGGAAGAAATTACCGTAACCCTGAGAGGAAGAAATTACCGTAACCCTGAGAGAAGATTACCATAACTTCAGAGGAAGAAACAGTTGAATTTTCATACCTAGGGAGAAATTACCGTATCCTTGGAGAAATAGACTGTTTCCGGAATAATGCGCATATTAATTATAACAATTATACATAAATAAATATAAATTACTTCAAGCGCTCCCTCTTCTTTTACGAATCCCGTTTCGGTCTTAGTGAGTCCAATGAGAGTCATAAATTGCACGTAGACCGCGTTTGGTACATCGAATGAAATGCACTGAGCGGATGATGCATCAGCAATCATCTGAAAAAAGAATGATTCTTTTATTTTCCATTGTCTAGTCCGTGAGAAGCAAGCTCATGAATTATCACTGTGAATGGGTGTTAAACGACGAATGTCTGTCGATTTCGCGGTTGAATATTATGTGTAAATATGTTATTGAAAAGTCTAATTTCTTATTCACATTCAAGAAATCGTTTTATGAAGAGAGGTATTAGAATTTTAAAAAAAATTGTTTTTTAGGATGCGAACTATGGGTGTGTGAACTTGTTTTTGATTTGGAGTAATGGTCTGACCCCATCAATTCTGCATGCTTTTTCGCGCTGTCTGATCGATGAGAGAACATACAGAATGAGGAGAGTCTGATCATTACTCTTGATTTGCCATGCTCTCGACAACGAAAAGTGTTTTTACAGCGGAACGTTTTATTAGTTTTTACGTTTGTGAATTTGTTATAACTGGAATAGAGCAAACCGCGAGTAAATTGAAGAGAGTTTCAGCCGATCGAATGCACACTTGCATGTTCAACACGCTGTGTCCCCTTTTAACAAGCTCGATTAACAGTTCGACGTGGAATTTCCTTCCCCCACCAGCTGGTATTGCCTGAATTATTGATATTTATTCTACGTTTAGTTAGTAATATTCAATTCGCAGGTTTTTTGTTAATTGTATAGGTCTCATTCTAAATTACAATTGTAGCTAATTGGGCTATGGTCTCCATAATTTGTGTTCATTGTCTGAGAGATCTCACTTACTTCAATACCCGTAAATTCAATTTCGACCGGTCGATGAAACGAGAGTAAATCGTATCTTTGGATGCAAGAATCGTCCAGAGAAAGAGTGACCTTTTTGGAGTCGAATTTTTTTAGAAACTTGTGGATCCTGAATATTAACTACATCAATGCGTTAATTTGTAACTAGTGTTGGCATCGTGAGAAGGATTTTGAGATCTTTAATCTCGTGAATGCCTATTATCTCGCTTTACGGTGAAATTACAAGAACGGAAAAATTAATTAATGGATAACTTACCTTTTGTCTATTGGCTCAGTGACGTAAAATGAGATGTGATTGTAAACAACTCCTTCTAATACGCGATCGATGTGAAAGACAGTACGTTTGTCGAAGGATTTCTTAAAGTGCTCATTTGCATTAAAAGTGGGTTATTAATATCAAAAAGTAAAACTCACGATTTCGAATGAAACCTTATGGACGTAAGTTCTTTTGAAGAAAAACTTGCGTAATTCCGCCAAGAAGCCCAAATTCTCCGGATTTTCATCACGAAGGTAGCAACAATCGTCCAGTTTTATGATACAATGCGGATACTAAAGTTATAAGCTAAGTATTGATTGATTAGACAGTAATCAATGATGACTGCGAAAAATGAATCGAAAGGCAGACAAACAGATGTATTAAAGGTAGAATAAAATGCGAACCTTTCTGATCTTAAATTCCGTTACATACGGATAAAAATCAGTTTGCAACACTGCGATTCGCATTTTTTTGCTGGTCGCGCGTAGATTAATTCGATCATTCCAATCAGCAAAGTAGAGAATGTTCGAGAGCGTTTCGTAGGTCATACGCTCGAGATTATACTAAATAAAACAACTCATATTAATTGCTTCTAAACTTCTCACAGTGCTGATTGCCATAAATGTTGTAAAAGAACTTACTTTTTTGTTGCAATGATCCTTCATTACCTGAATGAGTAGAATATGTAATTATGTTCATATATGAAAAGAATGAAGAATGAATTCAAATGATCATCGTTACCGTTCTAACACTATCAGACTCATCATTCCCAACTTGTTGGATTCCACAGAAAATTAGAGCAATGATCAGACTCTCCTCACTCTACTTGCTCTCTCATCGATCAGACAGCGCGAGAGAGCATGCAGAATTGAGAGGGTCAGATCATTACTCGAAAATTAATAGGAAATGCGAACCTTGCGGACGGATGCCATTTGCCCATTGCACCACACTGTTTTCACCTCGGTCCGTCGGTGGAAAATTTGTAATAAATGAGTGATGAATAAATGATTAATATTCACCTGACATTGAAAACGGTGAATATACAAGAAACAACCGATTACATAACTATGAAAATATATACATTTTTCAAGCACGGTTTCATTTTTTTGAACTTGCTAGAGTAGTGTGTAATAATATGGCGAGAGCGGATTCAACTATAATATTTTCCCGAACATCAAGATCGAAATGAACAAATCGGAGATACAGATTCGTCATCTACAACAAGTAGAAACCTGACATTTGTAAATGTGATTTCTCCAACTTTGAACAGCGCTAAAATATGATCGAGAATGGCAAAAACTCTGCATGGAACGGTCGATTCACCGGTCGATTGAAACTTCTTGCCGATGTATTTCTGAAGAAATTTTTTTTAATGAATCATGGTAGCGTGAAAAGTGGCTCAGTAAAAAAAGTTATTGTATATTAAAAACAAGGAACCTCCATACTCTTCCGCAGGGTCTTTCCGCTGAAGATGAATGATAATTCTTCAGTGTCCCCTTCCTCGCATTTCGATTTCTCACTAGCAGCTAAACTTTTCACACAGACAATCTTATGCGCATTCCCTTTGCGCAGATAGACAACATGCCCAAAGGCGTTCTGCAATTGTTTAGTTTGTTCCACTCCCTATTATAAATGGGAAAGTATGTGTTCCATAGGACATGCATATTTACAACCATCTGCATCGAAAAAGTAACCGGAAACGTAATAACTATAATAGCTAGATAACCTGAACAACGCGGATCGTAGCTCGTTCTCTCGGTCTCAAACTTCGTTCGATCTCAGCGAAACGACGCATTCTCCGACTCACGGACGACATGATATTCAATGATAGACTGAACATTAAAAATTATATCGTAATGTATCATTTGTTACTTACCGATCAAGGAGCGACATTATCAAGCGCAAACAATGTTCCGGGGTATGCGAAAGAAGGTCCTGAAAAAATTGATAAATTAATTTGCAGTAATTTTAATGAAAAATACGATCACAAAATGTTTCAATTTGCCGCCACTATATTTCATCGCACCTCGTAATTTAACTTCTGCGTATTCTCATTCATCCGCATCGATTTATTGGCTACGGTACAACGAATTTCCGGTAACAACTCTGGATCAGCGCTCAACATCTCAGCAAACGAGTGATTGGGCTGGGGATTCAGTGGTTCCGACATATCCTGAAAGATAACAGTACTGGATACTGGAATTTGCGAAGCCAAGACGAGAGAAAATGAGAGATCGATTTTTGAATGACGAGGGGCAGAGTGGCCAGAGAAGCAGACAAACTTCTGACAGTGCAATAGTAGTGCAGAAGTGGACGCGGCGAATACGTTTATACGTGGAGGATAGAGACGCAGAGGACTGCCAGAGGGTTTTCTTCATGCCCTGCGGTGCAATCGATGTCGACTTGTTCATAATTTTTTCACATTAGCACTGTTGCGCGTAATTGTTTGTATAACGGGATAGTTTACGCAGCCACAGTGGCAACATTATATGACTCATAGTGAACCCGTGGCAAGAACAAATTATATGGCAGGAATCGCGAGAGACTCGAGCTCATCGGCCATGGCCGGGACATATAAATTTATGATTTTTAATTTGGCTGAAAACATAGCACAAGGTACTACAAACATCCCTCTATCGAATAGCGTTTTCAGAATTTTTTTAAAAAATTTCGTTTTTGCGTGAAACACAAATGAACCTGGTGAGTCGGGAACTTTTTCGAGAAATAGTAAAGTTTTAAAAATCATAAATATCGTCAAAGTGAAGATAAAAATCCACGGTTTGATGTGTTAGATAGATCCATGATTCAGCTTGTTTACCAACCGCTCGAAGTCATTCCTTGTTGATCCGCCGATGCGGGGTGGTCGCTTTTGCAAAAGTTGAGCTAATTTTTTTAAAAGTAAAAACTGCTGGTTCCCTCTATGGGCGCTCTGGTGAGTATTACTGGTACTAACTAAAATATAAAAATGAGCGAAATCGGGCCATGGATTGTAAAGATGGGACGAATTGTATGACGTCATCCAAATGTAACTATTATTCACGAATCATAATCGTGGATCTATTTCAGTGAAATCAATGTAAAACTAACAGAAAACAATATTCAGGTTACTTGTGAAGTTTTTTATTAACAACTTTTTTGAGAAAAAATATTTGAAAAATTTTGAACTTCCATTTTTGGATTTGCTGAATGTCTATATTTCGAAGTGGATATGAATCTTAAACATCTTCATATTATTAGATATACTCGCTGGAGGAAGATCTGTCCGTAATTTGTAGAGTATTGCACTTTTCCGCACGGAATTCACAACATGCAAGCTAAATTTTTCTACGAATATTAGAAGCAGTCCAATTCCTTCCACACTTCGTCGTGACATTCCTCAATATAGGTAGACCAATTTCCTTTTTGGAAGTGAGAGTCTATCTGTTCGTAGAAAAGAGTTACAGCGCCTAGAACATCGATTACCATTCGAAAAGCGCGTGCTCTGACTTCTCTAGCACTCTCTCAATTCCCCACGCTCTCTAGCCTGGTTCGGACCCCGAGCTGGGCAGATTTTTTTTTGCCAGTACTCCCCTGATTCATCGCCGTGGTTTGTGGGGTGAATTCACGTGATTTCGATAACACAGAAGCTTTGCAAAAGATTTCTTTCATATCTAATAATATATATCTAATAATAATAATATATATCTAATAATATGAAGATGTTTAAGATTCATATCCACTTCGAAATATAGACATTCAGCAAATCCAAAAACGGAAGTTCAAAATTTTTCAAATATTTTTTCTCAAAAAAGTTGTTAATAAAAACTTCACAAGTAACCTGAATATTGTTTTCTGTTAGTTTTACATTGATTTCACTGAAATAGATCCATGATTATGATTCGTGAATAATAGTTACATTTGGATGACGTCATACAATTCGTCCCATCTTTACAATCCATGGCCCGATTTCGCTCATTTTTATATTTTAGTTAGTACCAGTAATACTCACCAGAGCGCCCATAGAGGGAACCAGCAGTTTTTACTTTTAAGAAAATTAGCTCAACTTTTGCAAAAGCGACCACCCCGCATCGGCGGATCAACAAGGAATGACTTCGAGCGGTTGGTAAACAAGCTGAATCATGGATCTATCTAACACATCAAACCGTGGATTTTTATCTTCACTTTGACGATATTTATGATTTTTAAAACTTTTCTATTTCTCGAAAAAGTTCCCGACTCACCAGGTTCATTTGTGTTTCACGCAAAAACGAAATTTTTTAAAAAAATTCTGAAAACGCTATTCGATAGAGGGATGTTTGTAGTACCTTGTGCTGTTTTCAGCCAAATTAAAAATCATAAATTTATATGTCCCGGCCATGGCCGATGAGCTCGAGTCTCTCGCGATTCCTCTCATATGTCGAAATAGAATATTTGAATGCGAGCTATCCACCCATGAGTCCTATATGGGGATTCTTGCCATTGATTATGTACAATCTATCAGAGTAATCTCAATATCTTTTATTATGCAGACATTAAAGTACCGCTTACGTCACTACTAAATGTAATGTGTAGATACTTCAGTGCAGTTGTTGGTGTCATGTTCAGCGTTCTGAAGAAAAAAGGAAGAAGCTGATGGGCTTTTAAACTTTATTTATTTATCGAGAAATTCATTTTTTTTTCTCTGTACATTCCAAAGATCATATTGTGAAATGTATTTAATCCCATAGGTGCTGAATCGTTAGAAAGAAAGGGAAGACTATATTTAAACAAATTGGTCGCCTAGTAGCGAGAGTCTTTGTATGCTCGCCCCCTAGCGCGCCAGATCATTCCACAGGCCGGTCAACCTTCCAGAAAGGCCTTTGGAGTGAGAGAGCGTGTGAAATCGAGAGGGACTCTCTCACTTTTGCACACTCTCTCGCTCGAATCCTGGTCTGTAGGTTTGGTGGCGCGTCATGTGGCGCGTCTTAGCCGTGGAAATAGTTTACAATTATGGCAGCAAAAAGGCATGCTATAACCGCTCCAATCAGGGGACGCTACCGTAGTAACACACTAGTAGCGTCATCTTCACATCAGGGATACGCTGGACCATTGAATCGTTTGATTTAATATATTTATTATCGATTATTCTTAATTTTTGTTTAGTTTCGTGAACTTCTTTGGTCATAAAATTTTTTCAGATTTCCACGTTGTCTGTGGCAGCAGTGGTGATCTTCAAAATGGCCGATGCGCATGTCGATTCTTTGGTATTTTCCTTAATTATCATTTCCTTAGTTCAGATAAATACTGAGCATAGTTTAGCAATGATCTCGCTGATTGGTAATTTGAATGTTGTTGTTTTATTCACAAATATCTCAATTTCACTTTTTCAGATGTTTATCCATTTACCCGACGATATCATCTGCGAGATATTCTCGTATCTTTCTTACGCTGACAGAATGAATGTGAGAGTCAATGCGAGACTTTTAAATTGCCATTTGAAAGCAGTTCATGTGCAGCCCGTAAGTTGCTTACCTTTTTCATACTGAAGCATATTAGTAAAATACTGCTATAGGTATTACTGTTTTGCGCCCTACGGTAGATCCAGTCATGACCCTCCTGAGTGCCGAAATGGATGGGTTCCGTTATTAAGGAGGGTGTATAACTGACTACAAATCATTCTTATTTCATCAAAGTAAATTTTCAGTTGCTCCTAAATCTACCCAGTCAAGCACTATGCAAAATCTTCTCGAACCTGGGCTTCGTGGATCGAATGAAATCAAGAGTGTGCAAAAAAATTGTGGAAATCGAGGAACAGGACGGAATGGTCGAGAATTTAGAACAATTGGGATACATTCAAGTGGAGGTGAGCAACGGTCAAATCGTTTTGGAATGCAACACTTTAAATCCTGAAAGTTCCTTTCAGATTCAAATGCAAAGCACATTTTTTGGGATTAAAGACGATATTTGTTTGTTTGGAATTTTGTACAAATGTATTGGAGGACATTAAACATAGTTATTCTCGGTATTTTAATTCATTAAATTTGTAAAGATCACTGAAAAAGATCAAAAATATGTTCAATTATATAAGACGGGTGAAACCATTTTTTCCAAGAACGAATGACAGTTTCGTCGAAACTTTCTTCTATGGAACACCATTTTCACAATTTATCGTATTTTCTTAATTTTCCATTTTATAATGAATTTGCGAAATAATTTCCTTGTATTTTTTCACACTTATATTTCAACACGCTTATTCCCCCCATCGAATTCAAGCAGTTGTATTTATGATAATTTCAATAATTCAATTTTATTAATCGTGTATGTGACGTTTCAAATATACACAATATTTTATTCAAATATAAGAGTGGTGAGGAGGGAGAGGAATCTTCTTTCTTTCGTTTATTTTATTCTCGCTTTAGATGTCAATTCATCGTTGAAGATTGAGATGTCGCCACGAGGAGATCTGGAATGCAAGTGCAGTAGATTTTGTCGCAAACAAGGCAGTTGGAAAACGCGATTTCATTGTCTCTTTCCCCTTTCACATCACCTCATCCTTTCACTCTATCGTCGCGGCATCGAGCGGTCGTCTCTTCCTCTCCGGTCTCACGAGACGAATAGTGGACATAATTGCTCAATAACCGACGATTTCTTGAAGCAATTCAGGTGAGAGAAAGTGAATATTTATCTGCTGCGTTCTAGAAGTTGTTTACATGATCGACAAGCAACTTTCATAGTTGCGTTCATGCTAAAAGTTATAGTGTTGTATCTATATCGATTAGGCAACTTTTTTTGGCACATGCATTAGCTCATATTTAAATCGTCACCTGAATTGCTTCCAGAGAAATCGTCGGTTAATGAGCAATCATGTCCACTATTCGTCTCGTGAGACCGGAGAGGAAGAGACGACCGCTCGATGCCGCGACGATGGAGTGAAAGGATGAGGTGATGTGAAAGGGGAAAGAGACAATGAAATCGCGTTTTCCAACTGTCTTTTTTGCGACAAAATCTACTGCACTTGCATTCCAGATCTCCTCGTGGCGACATCTTAATCTTCAACGATGAAGTGACATCTAAATCGAGAAGAAAATGAACGCAAAGAAAGAAGATTCCTCCATCACTTACCTTTCATCCCGAACAAACTGGATAAAATATTGTAAAACACATGAACACTGGAAACTATATTATAATAAAATAATAAACCACGTAAAAAGACATAGTGAAACAAAGAAAAATTAAAATAATGTGTTATAAAACAACATAAATGTCGACATTTAAACGTTTTTGTATTTATATGATGAAAATGACGAAGCGCGATACCAAATTTCACAAAATTCGTCGAAACCAATCATTTCGAAATATTGGGAAAAGTGCGTAAAATATTTTATACATTAAGGTCAGTTGTATCGAAACTGTCATTCGCTCTTGGAAAAATTAGTTTCACCCGTCTTATATGGTAAAAGTGCGTAAAGTAACTATATTTTCGTATCGGATGTCTTTAGTTGGTACTGATTTATTTCCAGGACAAAAACGATTGCATCGAAATTCGGATTTACTTATTTCCGCGAGGACGGGTCTTTAGCCTCACCAGCAATCAATGTTTAACCATGATGAGGCGACTACAGCAAACATTCTGTGTAAAAAAAATCTGGATACGAATTGTGAGCATTTATATCTTTTATACGCTTGTTCGGATATTACATTTATGCTTCGTTCAAAGAATATTGAAAAATCTTTAAAGTTACCGGGAATCCACGTTTATGAGGTCTGACCTTACGACGGAATAGAATAGACAAGTGCCGTAAAAGAAAGGCAGTTGAAGTAAAAAAGTCAGAAATCGATAATTAGGCCGTGGCACAGCTCCAAGTGTCCGAAAATAGAGCACTGATCATCAGGAAAGTTCGCGCAAATTCAAATGTGAATATTTCATCATGCTGTGTTATGGCGCTCCAGCCTTTTTTCGCTTAATTTTTTACATACTTCAATGCCGCATTATTTATTGAAATTTATTTTCATCTTAGAATTAATGTAACGAAAACATCGAATGAGAAAAAGAGCTTCCAAAATAAGACCGCGACGCGACACGCGACCCAGACATTGATCATCAGGGAATACCGCGAATTCAAAATTATTCCGTGGATTCCCGGTAACTTTAAGAATAGGCAAACAACATAACAGTGCGTAAGGAGTAAGTAAGGAGTAAGGAGCGCAGATATTGCCAACATTCCGTACAGCAAAAAATGACTAGTTGTTTATTTCACATATTCTGATAGCCCTTGGTATGCTCTATCGAAATATGCTTCATTCATGACCTGATGTCTCTAATTTGCATAATTACAGCAGGTCAAAGTTGGGCTATATTCACGGTTTTTGAAGTGTAGGTAGGGTCCACAACGTCCGCCCACTTCTCGCGCACCCGGATTTGACAAAAAAATGAAAATTCGAGAGCACAAGCGTATTTCGAAACGTTATGAGTCATATTATGGCTTGTTTTGGAGCTATTGGAGAGCGCAATCGATTGCGCCTATATCAGGGATGATCAGAGAACGTTGAGGTGTCGAAAAAGTGAAAACTAATTTCAAAATCGTCGAAATTGGGCTTAACAATGATCTCACAACTCCTGATATACCCGCACTTTATTCTCTTGAATTTTCAAGGAATATTCAAATCAAATCATTTATTCAAGCCTCAGGTCGTGAGCCTGTTGAATGATGCTTCTGTTCCACAAATCGGGGTATCTTCTGCACGTATTAGCCCTTCTGGATCCCATTCGGTTTACTATTTCATCTCGCCATCTCATCTTCGGCCTTCCGACAAGCCGCTCTCGGTCGATTGGTGTCCAATTAACAGTTCTCACCGCCCATCTATCATCATTAAGTACAGCAAGTCTTCTAGCCCAACTCCACTTCTTATGCATTGCTCTTACACGAACGTCTGGCAGCGGTACTTTGGTTTCAAGCCATTCATTTGTTCTTCTATCAAATCGGGTTACTCCTGCCATTTTTCTCATCATACTCCTCTGTGCAACAACTAGCCTTTTTCGTATTTTCTTCGTGGTATTCCATAATTCACATCCATAGAGCAGGCAGGGTTCAACACACATTCGGTATACTCTTGACTTGAGTGACATCTCAACTGTTCTATTAGTAAGAAAATGGTAGAATCTGTTAAATGCTCTCCAAGCGCTTCCGACTCTTCGACTGATTTCAAACATAAGTTTTTGATCGAATGATATTCTGACGCCTAGGTATATAAAGCTTAAGCATACAAGGAATATTACAAGAGAAAAATAAATCTAAATTAGCGACCCTGAATTGTGCTCTCGTTTGCAAAAATAGTGCGAGAATACGAGTACGAGAGTATCGACATTCCGTTTTACTGTAAATAGCAACGGTTTTCGCAAAAGGGGAATTGAACTTGCGGGCGTGCGTTCATTAGGCAAACGCGCAACCCACTGCGCCATGCAGGCAGTTGCATTATCTCTGCAATTGCGCGCTATGCTCCTCCACTCCCGCCGCGCTTTGACATGTTCAATCCTCCAAATTGAGACGCCAATATACTCTCCACACCTTCATAAACTACTTATCTTCTAGCACATCATCAAAATATCTCCAATTAAGCGCGCTATGCCCCTGAAAAGAAGGGCGAATAGGCTCCGCCCCTCCCCCCTCTCGTCGCATCTTTCCCCCCTCTCACAACAGTCGAAGCGCGTGGTTTTGGAGCTGTAACTCGGCTCAGAGATAAGATATCGACCTAAATCCAAAAGATTCATCTTAATCACACATGTAGGGACATGTTGACACTTAATTTCACCCCACTCAGTCAATTCCGCTGAGCACGTTGCGGCCTCTAAGTGTAGGTCGTCAGAGAGAAGAGATAGGGATTTGGTAGTTTCAGCAATATTGACCGCCTTGACCAGCTGCATCGAAGTATGTAATTTATTTATGTAAATTTTCAATTCTAAAAAAAATCATGAAGATTTCAAAGGCGATTTTCTCGAAAACAAGGCTGAAAAGGGTACCTATTTTTTGATATGTTGTGGTCATGATCATTAGCTATCGAGCAAGCACAATAACACACTTTTTGAAGGGCGGGTATAGACTCAAATCATGGAAAAACGGATCGCTCTTAATCGAGAGGAACCCCTAATTTCGCCCTCATTCCTCCCATTCGAAGTGGATTGCGCGGTCAATATTGCTGAAACAACCAAATCCCTATCTCTTCTCTCTGACGACCTACACTTCAAAAACCGTGAATATAGCCCAACTTTGACCTGCTGTAATTATGCAAATTAGAGACATCAGGTCATGAATGAAGCATATTTTGATAGAGCATACCAAGGGCTATCAGAATATGTGAAATAAACAACTAGTCATTTTTTGCTGTACGGAGGTATTGAAATCCTTACGCGAACGCACTGATAAGTATTATTGAATTTATTTGTGGAGAAATATAATAATTAAAATTTGTCCATATAATTTAATTTACAATATTTTCTCGCTTATAGAACCATACAAACTCGATAGACATCTCGACAATGTTCTCTTTTCTTCCTAAAATCACCGATGACGTCATTATCGAGGACCATCGTTATTATAAAGAGGTTGTTTATTTATTTATTTATTTACTTATCATACACTACAAGGCAACAAATGTGCGAATTAAAAGAGAAACAATATTAAGTTTTTTATAAAATATTTATACTGAGTTCAAGAACAATGTCCTATTCTTCATATATGCACGAATCTCTCGTGAGCCTTCTGATAGTTTTCCTTGGAAATGAATAATAATTAATTATATTATAATATTATATTCTACAAAATTAAATATTATTTAATTATATGTTATTTATTTTAATATTATATTACATTATTGATGTTGTTGCAGCGAATTTTGTCCGCCGACCTTTTCCTTGACTTTCTGGTCAGAAGCAAGCAAGCGAGTTTTGTCCAAGTCGGAACTCCCATCGATATCAATCACGAGCAACTTGTCAAATTGCATCAGGTAAACAATATGGTGGCTAAGGGTGCACGAAGGAGAAAATTTGCTTTCTGAAGAAAAAAAGCAGATAAATCATTCGAAACGGTGTTATTATACATAAGAACGCACTCTCAACCTTTTTCGCACCTTTACTGTAAACTACGATAAGGGTAATGGGTAGATGCACCTGTGCAAGTGCACCGTTTTCGCCACCCTAGTAAGCAACAATTGCAAGCCTCCATAATAGAGTTTGCGATTAGAGAATCTGATTTAGCAGAAGACCTCGCCACTCAGCTTTTGCTGAAGCTTTGATAAGGAAAAAGTGATTAGAGAATACTATCTTCGTTTTTGGAATTGATTAATATGCGCACTAAACAGAGCCGGTAAAACGTGTTTGGTTAGTGAACCCATGATAAGTTACTTTAATTACCCTCAAACTCGTTTGTTGGTGCATGAATTATTGTAGAGACGGGCTAGTGCATAGAATATCTTGCTGAAACTTCTCTTTTCTCAGTTGGTTCGTCAACAACCCATGTTGAAGCAGTTGGAGATTGAATTCACCGACTCTCATTACAACACCGTAATGAGAGCCTTTGCCCAATCAGCAATGGGAGTCGACCCGGGAGTTTTCGATGATTATACGTGGAGTAGACTACGACATTTTCAGATGCTGAGGCGAGTGAATACGTTTTTTTTTCAGAAAAAAATCAATAATACGACCTGTAAACGTAAACGGCTATCAAGTGGACGTACACACAGAAAAAATCTGTCATTTCTAATTCTGTCACTTTTTTGACAGAATGAATCTGTCGCAAAAAGTGACAGATTAATCTGTGAGTGCAGATCTGGCAGAATATTCTGTCAGTCCAATCTGTCATATATGACAGACTTTTTTCTGTGTGTATGGCGTTATTTATGAATGATGTGATTGGTGCTCTAAATTGCTTCAAAAGTTTCAATCATGCGATGTAAAAACGCATGACAATATGTGATATACATTTTACTTACTTTCAGGTGTTCGTTCGTGACGTGAGCGGTATCAGTCTCACCCTGATCGAAGACCAACTTGTGACTACCGTAATGCGCAAGAGTGGATCGAAAGCAACATTGATTTTTGACAGAAATGGAAAGGCGGCATTTGTAAGCACTGATTCGGAATATCGCAGATTGAAATCAGGTTAAAGAGAAGACCCTCACATGATTCCAAACATACAGATCAGGGTTAGAGCGAGAGAGTGTGCAAAAGTGAGAGGGTCTCTCTCGATTTCACACGCTCTCTCACTCCAAAGGCCTTTCTGTAAGGTTGACCGGCCTGTGGAATGATGTGCCCTGTATTATTACTCGTATTCGAATGTTTAAGTTTCAATAAACAACTCCATTTAATACCAATTTCGATTACAAATATTAATTTTATATACTTTGATAAATGTGGTTTTTAAAGAAGGCCTCCCGCGAGTTGTTGGACACATAGACTGCCAACGCCTCTGGTATTTTCGCCCTACTAGTCCCCTAGCTCCCCTCCTAGTAGGGGCAACATCAAAGGTACCGACAGTTTCCCCTACTAGTCCCCCACTGAAATGAGTGGGGGACTAGTAGGGGAAACTGTCGGTACCTTTGATGTTGTCCCTACTAGGAGGGGAGCTAGGGGACTAGTAGGGCGAAAATACCAGAGGCAGTGCTGTAACGCTCACCCGATCACATTGCAACGCATCCGAAAATATACCGTAATCTATAAATCGATTTATTATCGCTCAAATTTCTACAAAAGAACCAATAATCGACAGGCAACGCGTGTTTTAGGCGTGATGATACATGCAATCGACGTAAAATGAAGTTGCAAACAGAATGATAATGTCCCCCTGTGAATAATATCGGCTTTTATTTAAAAAAAAGTTTTTTTTCCTATTCCGAGTGTGCGCGGAGACTTGAGTCTCAAATTGTCTGACAAATTGAATTGTCTGACTCTCAATTCTGCATGCTCTCTCACGCTGTCTGATCGATGAGAGAACATGCATATTGAGTATAGTCCGATCATTGAAATGCCTAATT
This sequence comes from Pristionchus fissidentatus, assembly GCA_036245785.1. NCBI lineage: Eukaryota > Metazoa > Nematoda > Chromadorea > Rhabditida > Neodiplogasteridae > Pristionchus > Pristionchus fissidentatus. Next base: position 41,247,767 of record BTSY01000004.1, read on the forward strand.
GCGATAATTTATGGAGCAAAAGACGGTGGTCGATGCTATCGAAGGCTTTTCTAAAGTCAATATAGACGGTGTCAAAAGGGGACTTTTTTATGCAAGATTCGTAGGTAGTTGGCATGGGTTTCAGCGAGATTGGTAGAAGTGGATCTAGATGACCTAAACCCTGTTTGATGAGGATCGAAAAGGTTATTTTGGTCAAGGAAAGTCGTGATTAAACTTATTAGAATTTTCTCGAATACTTTACAAACGGAAGAGGTTAAAGAAATGGGGCGGAAGTCGGATATTGACACTGCATGTGTGTTCTGTTCATCTGGTGACCTCTACACAATTTATTGATTATAATTCTTTATATTTTGATAACAGAAGATTAGAGATACAAGATAAGTGGAATAATAGTAGCATAATAAGTAGTAAGTAGCCATTGGATAAGCAGGCTTTATGCAACTTGACGTTCACTTCTTACATCAACGCCATAGTCTATCCCAATAGGACTCGAGCCACTGGTAGCCACTGAAGTGTCTTATCTCTTCTCGAGCAGTGCTTTGAAATCTCGATCTTGCTGGCCGGACCGATGTAAGTGGTGCGGTTCCACACCGCTCCGCGATACAGAACTTCGTAATCCCCCGTCCACTTGCCTTTCTTATTGATCTCGTATAGCACAGAAACCTGAACAGTAAATTATTGAAGCCTAAGAGAAAAAACCGGGGTAAAGTTGCATGTAACACTGCATTATATTATTGTAACACTGGCCTAGCAGTGCTTTCCCGCGAGCCCAGCTCGAAAAAAGGAAAGTTTCGTTACATTCACCCTGACCTTTAAAGAAGGCCTCCCACGAATATTTGGTCACATAGACTGCCAACGTAATGTTGTTGGGGGCGCTCACCCGAGCACATTGCAACGGATCCGAAATTCTACCGTAATCTATAAATCGATATATTGGCGCTAAAATGGCCGCAAAGGTACCAAGAATCGACAGGCAATGCGTGCTAGGACCAGAAGATCCCCCTATGGATAATATCGGTTTTCATTTAAAAAAATATAATAATTTTCGCAAGGGAATGCTTAGAAAATTGCCCCTAATGCTAGTGTGCGCGCTCCATATTTTTTCGATAAGCCAAATACAGTACACCTGAAAAATGCGACGAATAATGTAAAATTATTATACTTTTTATGAAAACCGATATTATCCATGGGGGGAAACATTATTATATCGTTGGCAGCTTCATTTTCCTCCGTTTATTTTCCTATCTTCTGGTCCTAGCACGCGTTGCCTGTCGATTCTTGGTACCTTTGCAGCCATTTGAGCGCCACTATTTCGATTTATAGATTACGGTAAAATTTCGGATCCGTTGCAATGTGCTTGGGTGAGCGCCCCCAACATCACTACGTTGGAAGTCTATGTGACCAAATATTCGTGGGAGGCCTTCTTTAAGCATTATATTATTGAAATATCCCTAAAACAATATATTAATTACATCAAGAGCTCCTCGTTCTTTTGCAAAGCCCGTCTCGAATCCACTCCACCGTAGTCCGAGGAGATCCATAAAAGCGACACAAGCCGCGTCAGGAACATCGAATGAAATGCGCTGGGATGATGGTGAATCGGCAATCATCTATAAGAATATAAATATTTTTGAACAATAATACACGTGACATAATTTTAACTTCATAATGATTTTTTTTAAATAGAAGAAACTATGATCAGTATGCAAAACAAGGTTACACACAGAGAATGAATACACTGAGATAGGGCACCAAGGGTAAGATACACGCAATATTGAGTGCATTCGCGCGTCGAGAGAGCGTGCGAAAACGAGATATTTGTAAGTGTATCATACACTTGGTGTCCTAGTGTAGGATACACTCAATAGTATTACATTTATAAAATGATACGATCAAACAAAATGTCGAATTGGGACTTCCTGTGTTTACTGAGACGAGAGAGCACGCGAAAGCGAGAGGGTCGTCATTGTTCCTGTATGGTAAACAACGGAAGTTCGTGATTCGGCTTTTTGGTATGATCGTATCATTTTATAAATGAGTGTATTCGGTGTTCTGGGTGCAGGAAATAAAAAGGTAGCCAACCGTTAGCAGAGTGAAGAGAGTATCCGCAGTGCCAATGCATACTGGCATGTTGAGAATGCTATGACCTCGTTTCATGAGCTCGATAAGCAAATCGACGAAGAATCTCCTTTCCCTGCCCAGTGGAATTGCCTAAATGACAATGTATTCATTGTCTTAAACGCGTGGTGGTCTACACGATTTTTCTATATTTTTTTAAATATTTTAAATTTTTTTTACTAGAATATAAGGGTCCTAGTTCTGACTTACCTCAATGCCCGTAAATTCAACCTCGACCGGCCGATTAAACGAGAGTAAATCGTATCTTTGGATGCACGAATCGTCGAGAGAAAGTGTGAACTTTTTGGATTCAAACTTTTTCAGAAACTTGTGGATCCTGAATGTTGCTTTATTACAATCCTGTACAACCCAAAATTCTTTCAATCTTCACTTTTTGAGTGTGCGAAAATAACATCGATATAAATATACACCTTTTGTCTATGGGGTCGGTGACGTAACACGAAAGATGATTGTAAACAATTCCTTCTAGTACGCGACCAATGTGATTGACGGTGCGTTTGTCAAAAGATTTCTGAAAATAGTCATTAGTTATGTTTAAATCTTCAAATAAAATATATACTTGTAAATTAATTTTTCAGGAACTCACGAATTTGAAAGAAACCGTATCGACATAAGCTCTCTTGAAGAAGAACTTGCGCAATTCCGCCAAGAATCCGAGATTCGCGCCATTTTCATCACGTATATAGCAACAATCATCCAATTTAATGAAGCATTCTGGATGCTAAAATGCAAGAACTATTATACGATTTCGTCTAAGTAAAATCAATATTTTAAACATTATATATATATTGGACGTACGTTTCTGACTTTACATTCCGTCGCATATGGATGAAAATCAGTTTGCGATACTGCTATTCGCAGTTTTTTGCTGCTTGCTTCGCTCAGTCCAATCAGCAAAGTAAAGAATATTTGATAGCGTTTCGTGGGGCACGCGCTCGAGATTAAACTGAAATATTAATGAAAATGCAATACGTACACTTTTAATTTTTGAGATTTTGAGGCAAGAACCTGAACCGGCAAAAAAATGGAAATGAAATTTCAAACTTAAAATCAACTCACCTTTTTGTCGCGATGATACTTCATTAACTGAAATAGTAACAATTAATTATCTCTTTTAAATTATATTCTTAAAATAATATATTTTGAAAGAGAAATTGTTTGTTTCGAAAACAAAGTATTTCTCAGCGTACCTTACTGACGGAAGCCATTTGTCCATTGCACCAGACAGTTTTGACTTCTTTCCATCGGCCGAAAAGTCGAATTGAATGAGCGGTAAAGAAATAATCGACAGTAACCTGAGGAAGGACCATAAAATACAATATGGATCCTAAGTCCTAAGTCCTAAGTCCTAAGTCCTAAGGATCATAAAATATCTCAAACATAACAGTTTGCTAAGCAACTACACACATTTCACCAAGTACATGGATCGGATTACATTCTTAAGAATTTCTTGTTCCTATTGTGTTCCGATTGTTCCTGGCAATGTTCCTCCTATGAGGAGCATGATCATGAACACAAAATTTTCAAGTTGATATTGTTTATAATTTGAATACATTTTATTCGTAGTGTGAGCAGGAACACAAATTCTTGAGATATTATACCGAATTTCAAACTCTAGAGAATTGCGGAGATATACATTATTTTTTTCTTGGTAGGAAACTGACGTTTGTGAAAGTGATTTCTCCAACTTTGAAAAGCGATAGAATATGATCGAGAATGGCGAAAATTCTGCATGGAACGGTCGATTGCCAGCTCGGTTTAAACTTCTTGTCGATATATTTCTGTAAAAAAATATATATCAAAAGATATTATTAATTACGTTGCAACTCCCATTTCATAGAATATAATTAGAAAATTTAGAAAAAAGTAAACAAATGAGACCTCCAGTTTCTTTAGAAGGTTCTTTCCACTGTGAGCGAATGATAATTCTTCAATATCCCCTTCCTCGCAATTCGATTTCTCGCCGGCAGATGAACTTTTCACGCAAACAATCTTGTGTGCATTCCCTTTGCGCAGATAGACAACGTGCCCAAAGGCGTTCTGGAATAGTTTTGTTTTTAAAAAGCATTGCATCACAGAGAGCTTTGCGTACATTTGTTTCGAAAAGTAACCTAAACCCAATATAATAAAAATATAATAAAAACCTGAATAACACGGAGTGCCGCGCGTTCTTTTGGTCTGAAACCTCGCTCGATCTGAGAAAAAGGGCGCATCTTCCGACTTACAGATGACATGACATTCAATGATCGACTAAAAATTCATAATTATATTGATTTATCATTTATTACTTACTTATCAAGGTACGACATTATCAAGCGCAAACAGGATTCCGGAGTACGTGAAATGTGGTCCTGAAGGCATTCTTATTTATTTCATGCGGCAATCGTACAACATATGTTGGAACATGTCAATTCTCGTTTGCCCTTTAAAAGAAAAAGTGAAATCAGAAAACTGCAAGAGGGTCTCCTCCATTTTACAAGTTCTCTCACTCAACACCCATTTCTGTAAGTGACCGGCCTGTGTAATGATGTGCGCCTGACCTCATTATTTAAGTTCTGAAGACACTCAGCAACCGATTTATTAGCGAGGCGACAACGAATTTCCGGCAACAACTCAGGCTCTGCGCTGAACATCTCAGCAAAGGAGAGTGAATCCGACATACCCTGAAAGACAGGAGTAGAATTGGTCAGTTTAACTAATAAACATAACAAGCACATAATGATTGATTTTGAATTTGGGGTGGCAGAGTGGCCATAGAAGCAGAGACAAGCAGAGTGGCCATAGAAGCAGAGACAATGACGCGGGCGTACGAATGGAGGATAGAGACGCAGAGTACTGCCAGTGGGTAATCACAATGTCAATCTCGATAGAGCCCGCGAGTCTCTTTGGCTTGTCAAATATGACTCATAAAACTGTTTTGCACCTTGTACCCCAAGAAATTTGCGCAGCCTGGTGCGACTTCAACACTTCAATACAAGCCCAATTTTATGAGAGAAAAAAATTGTACAAGCCGGGCCATTAATTCACAGGCATCGGAATAACCAAAGTCGAATTATCTACAAAATCTCGTCAGTTTTTATCATTTATTTTTTTGATTTTTCGGTAATGATACGTTTATCAGGTAAATCAATTTCTGTTAAAATTCTCATAATAGAGGTTTATTTGTTTATTGTAATAGTCATTTAAAAATTATCCCATTTATAATCTATATAAATGCCATTACAGTTTGCATCAGCGTCCAAACTGGATTTACATTCGTTATTTCAATGCTAATCGGACTTCTGGTCGAAAGGGGAAGAAAACACTAGACGTAAATGTCAAAGAATTAAATAAACAAAGAAGAACGGCACGATATTAACGAATTGAATTGTAAATTTTAGACATGGAATATTGAGCATATGTTTTGATAAAAACCCTCGTCGACAAAGCTACTTTTCAGATGAAAATATATTGTCAGTGTTAATTCCTGTCCAAATGTCTCACAAAGGAAGGAGTGCGGGCATGACAAGGGGTACGGTATTGGGTGGATACGGCATCATGGCGGGTTGGAGTCGGTAGAGCAGAGGGCTCGTATCAGACATCCGACGATGGTACTTAGCCGAGGTATCAAGATTGATCAACGAAATGCGACGATATCTCTAGATTGGTTAGTGCTTCTATTTCAAGTGTGCATAATCTCTCCATCAAGTAGGTGTCGAGGCAAATGCCGCATCTTTTGTTCTCCGCCATTGGACGTTACAATCTGCGCAATACCCATGAAGTAAGAGCTGTTTTCGAGATGCAATTATTAACTCTCGTTCAGAGAAAAGCAATAACGGTAAGTTAATTGTAGGGACCATGCATAGATAGCGAAACACACTTATTTGGCGTTATCTCGGTCGACTAATAAAGGGGAAGATAAGAATAAATTTTTCGGAGCATTTGGGAGTGGTTTACGGCGAATCCCTCAGAATCCCAGAGGCAGACGCTCTGGGATTCGACGTTTCCTAATTTATTTTCGAAAGTGTCGCAGCTCCAAAAAGATGAGGTGGATGAAACCTACGATGTCCTGAATGACTACTAAGCAGAAGTCAGGGCATGACAAGTTCATTCCTCGAAGTTATGACCACATTAGGAAACGTCGAATTTGTACACTACGAAAGTTCAACTGTAGATATCCCGAAACACAAAGTTCTGAGATTTCTATCAGTTATCAGCATGTTATATTTAACTAATCGAGATCAAGTTGTCATTCTCTGCCGGGTCCCTTTAACAGTGAAGCAAGACACTTGATAATCATAAATACTTTATTAGAAACTTTGTGAATTCAAGACAGCGGATTTTAGTGGAATCATCGGTTGAGATAATTTGAAAATGTTGCATCACAGAAACCAAAATGCAACTTTTGAGTGTTTACTGTGGAAGCTTTCGATATGATGAACGGCGACTCAGAGAACGTTGCCAATTCGAGTTTGTATAAATTGTTAAATTCACAAATGATTCAATAATGAAATTACTCAATAATGTATCCGGGATTTATTCAAAAATTTAGACTGCGATAGCCGCAATTATGAATTTCTTCAACGTATCTGCTAAATTCAATGGAAAACATTTCAATTCCTCGACTGTTTCTCCTTTCAACAGACGTTATGAGGCCGTTTTCAACCATAGCCAACGCGATTTTATTGTTAAAACCACTCCTGGTGTAGACCTGAGAATGGTATTTTTGTTGATCGGTATTTTGAATTTTTTTCTAGTAAAATACGATTAAAACACATCGCATTCGTCCACTAAGCTTAATTATTTAAGCGCTTTTTTACAACAAAAAACTCATGTCTTCAATTTTTAGATATGAACTGCTAAGCTACCTTAGCAGCTCCTCACCTCAGCACGTTTCCGCTCAACTTCTTTAAAATCATGAGCAATCTGTCCGTAATGATCGACTCCCATCAATGATTTCGTGAATTTCAACGTTTCGGAAATATCCATACTGTGAATGTCTACACTGTGCACATCGGGTCGCTGCTGAAGCATCTGCAATAAGAGAGATAAATTACTAAATATATATATATATATATTTAAATAAATATTTACTTTATTATATTAGTGTATTGTCATTTTTCTCCTAGACATCCGCTATTTTAGCCGCTTCCTCACAGAGAGTGCAGATATCACAAGATCTCTTTCGCTGTTTTAAACCACCGATTATTTCTCACTTTTATAATAATAATCGATTCCACTATGCCTCATTTGGAAACTCCACATCTACTACGACGTCATCCCTTGGTTGCGAAAAAAAATTGAAACGTAAAGATGAACTGGCCTGATGCAATTGAATGAGCTCTTCTCAAGTGACCTTCGCATGAGAATAAATCAACATCATTCCAGTGTTGTTTTCCAATATCCCACGCAAATCATCATAGTTCAACATGGGATCGCCCAACTGAGTAAGCTTCTGAAATATTATCATCGAAAAAAGCGTTTTTAAAAGTTTTTTGAAAATGTATGTTGATGCGTGTCTCATCAAATTATAAAAAAACAAAAGGACAAATTTAAAATGTAACGTACGGTCCTGTTATCGTAGATGGAAACATCCGAAGTCTGACGTATTCGAGGAAGAACCGAAAGCATCGTTAAGAGAGTCGGTCGGTACGATGGGTTCTGATGCGGTGATAGTTCATTTTTTAGAAACAATGTTTTTTTCGCACAAGTTTGCCACGAATGTAAGGTGAAATAACTCTTTATTCTAAGCACTCCACGTTTTCTTGATTCCAGAACATAGTGGATCAGAAATGGTTGAAAGGATATCAGTGCGTTCGCGTAAAAAGCGCCCCTTCACCGTACAGCAAATTTTGACTATGTCTGATTTCGACATGGATCGATAGCCCCTGGTCTCCTCTTCCAATCCCGCTTTTCAAAAAAAATTCCGCATAAAATTTGAATAGATAATGAGCTCGAAAGATTGCGCATTTTTCACTTTGATCGACAGTATCTCAGTTCCTTTTGAGAAAATGGCATTACTTGCTGAACAAATGTTGCTTGGTTTGGCCAAATGAATAGACGTACATTTTTAGAATTTTAAAATTCGATGATTTTTGAAATATGCAAATTTTTGAAGCTTCATATCTCGAATACCAGGAAGAAAGTATTTTTAGAAAATTTATATCTTATGTATTTTTGTATGTAGAATCCGATTCTGTAATAAAAATGGAATTTCCAGCCAGGTAAATCCATGAAAACTACTGTTTTCAAAACAGCACTTTCGTATTATTCTTCACAGTTTTCACTCGGTGAGCGGTCGAAATCACTCTAAAACATCACAATTCCTCATTTACATCTCTCTCGTGCGGTCGATAACTCAATTATAGGTCTCATTTCGACCGCTCACATCTCAAAAACAGTGCAGAATAAGACGGTAGAAGAGCCAGTAAACAGTAGTTTTCATGGATTTACCTGGCTAGAAATTCCATTTTTATTACAGAATCGGAATCTACATACAAAAATACATAACATATCAATTTTCCAAAAATACTTTTTTCCTGGTATTCGAGATATGAAGCTTCAAAAATTTGCATATTTCAAAAATCATCGAATTTTTAAATTCTAAAAACGTACGTCTATTCATTTGGCCAAACCAAGCAACATTTGTTCAGCAAGTAATGTCATTTTCTCAAAAGGAACTGAGATACTGTCGATCAAAGTGAAAAATGCGCAATCTTTTGAGCTCATTATCTATGCAAATTTTATGCGGAATTTTTTTTGAAAAGCGGGATTGGAAGAGGAGACCAGGGGCTATCGATCCATGTCGAAATCAGACATGGTCAAAATTTGCTGTACGGATTCTTCCTTATTCGTGCGATTTTTACGCGAACGCACTGATATATCGAATTACAAATATACTTACAATTTGTAATTCGAAAGCATCCAAACGGACTGTTCGGAGGAGTCGATTCATCATAACCAAATATTGATTAACATCGAGAAGAAGGTAAATTATGACGTCATTGGTGGTAAAACGGCTCAGTTCAACTGATTCGTTTTTGTTCTGTAATGGATCCATCTGCTAGTTAAACGAAAAGCAGCATCAATATTATATACGGAAGTAATCGATCTAATCGGAGACCGCCATAAAAAGGGTCCTGCTAGGCCGGTTTAGAAAATAAAGCTTTATATGTACGCATACACCTCATAATGTATTTCTTGTAAACAGCATTGACAAATTTTTATTTGTAACTATGTTGTCTTGTTCTGACAGTAATAAGTCATGTTTCACCTATCTATCGATTATTTGATGCCCTTACACCCATGATAAATATTATTACGGTACATTGTCGTCCACTGACCTGCACCATCAGCACCGTACATTCGATAATCTTCTTGTCAGATTTTCCTGTTGTTTCCTCCACTTCCATTAGTTTCTTGTTAACTCTTGCTCTCATTCGATCTCCCAATTCGATTTTGGTCAAGATCAGAGAGAGAATTTTGTCCGGAAGATCGAGTAGTAACTGAGAACAAAACACATGAATAAGTACATAGCAGCCAAGTTTAGCTGTCATAGATTTAGTTTTTTTTAAAATAAAAATATATTATTCTACTATTTTGATCCCCTTAAAAGTAAACAATCTTACGGGCGGAGCTCGAACTGCTTTGAAATGGCATTTATTCAGTCTCTCATTCACTTGCACGTTAATTCTGTCCCAATATGGAAGGTATGAGAATATTTCGCAGATTAATTCGTCAGGAAGATGGATAAGGGTCTAAAATAAGTTATTGCATATTGCGGTGCCATCGTAAACATAATAAATTGATGACTTTAAAATATATCGGAAAAAGTCATACCCACTATAGTTTAACTTATTCAACTTGTAGTACATTTGAAATAGCAATCATTATTGTAATCATATTCAATAAGTATTTACCTTCTGTTGCTTCAATGTTTCCATGATTGCTTTGACAAATTCAAAAGTCGGATTAAAGATAATCTGGAAGAAAGGAGCTATTTTGAGTTATGCGAAAACAATAATGAACTCTCAACGAAAATTCTGACAATCAAACAAAAATATTCTTCCAGCGATTTTTGGAATACGCCAATAATTCCGGATAAAATGGTTGAATTGACAAGAGTTCCACAATTATTCAGATAATTAGAGACGCTACCGTAATAGATAGTGTCCCTCTTGGCACGTTGCCAATAGCGTCTAATGTCACATCCGTCGGTTATAAAAAAATATAATTCCCTACACCACTGGCTTAGGCTGGAGTGTACTGATGGTTGAGGATACCTCCATTATGAATATAACAAAGTGTTCATTCCAGAAAGTAAAGGTTCTATGGACGCATTGTAATTTTAATATCGATCAGTTGCGATGCTATCCTCGTGTTATGTGCACGTGAATAGCATCGCTCTCGAGCCATGTTTAAATCGTGATTTACTAGTCACTACCAACATTTCTTAACCCCTTGGTTGGGTGGATCTGTAGAGACGGAGAGTCGAACTTGTGGCCACTCGACTCGCATTCAAGCAGACACTACGAGACCCCGTCAAGAATAAAGAAATAAATATACGAAGAAATAAAAATATGCGAATAAATGAAAATGTGTTTGAAGGTTGTTTGGCCATGTTTTCGTTCTTCCAGGTATCTTTTAAGGATCATAAAACGTAAAACATTTATTCAGGTTCACACATAAAACAAAAAAAGCGTCGTGGTATAGATAATAATTGAGCCGGAATAAATTTTATGCCGGTGTAGGAATATATTTAAAAATAGGCAAGTTTCCGGAATCCGGGCTCAAGGTTCGTCATATTTCTTTGAAAACGCACATAAATATCATCATTTCCACCAGTCCGCTTAACTCTTTCAATCGAAGTTACAAGATCCTTTTCAACCATAGCCAGCGAGGTATTATTGTCAAAATCGTGCTTGATGAAGACCTGAATAAACAAAATTAAAGAAAAGTTACATAGTATGAGTTAAAAAAATACATTTTTTTTCAAATTTTATGTATTTAACTGTGTTTCAACTTCGCCCATTGGGTCTTCTTCAGTTTTTTTTTATTCAACGACCAGTCTATCGTTTTCAACTATGATGTTATGACATCGTAATAACTTACTTCAGCATGTCTCATAATCGTTTTCCTCTCAATCTCTCGTCTCTCATCAGTAATGAGACGGGGATCAACTCCCATCAAAGATTGCGTAAATTTTTGCGTCTCAGAAACGCCAAAACCGTAGATGTCAAAAGTACGAACGAATGGACGCTTCTGAAGAATCTGTAACATATAGGTTGAAACAAATGTAATTGGGTTTCCCGTTCTGCGGCTTTGTCCACAACATAACCTTAACCCAACTCAACTAATCCCCACTAAATACGTCATCTATAGACCACTCTGTGAACTATTCCCATGAATATTCTTCGGTAATTAGCGTGACTCAGCTATACTATCGTACACCAATAACAAAAGGTGTGACACAGTGTGGCTCTTATATATATATATTTTTTAATTTTATTTTACCAGAGATGTAGCAAATTTAGGTATGAATCGATTGCAAACAAGCGACACCATAAAATTCGCTTCTTTCGAGGTGAGTATCAATGAAAAAAAATTGCTATAAAAAAGCCGCACTGTTTCATTCCTTTGTTCAGAGTGTATTGGCGTACGATATCTTGTGTGCATTATTGTTCTTGGCAATTTTTGTCATAGTACACATGTGACTCAATTGTCGTACGCCAATAACGCTCTGAACAAAGGTGTAGCTTTTTTACATTATTTTTTTAAATTTCATTTTACCAGTGAGGTAGCAACTTTAGATATGGATCGATTGCAAACAAGCGACACTATAAATTCGCTTCTTTCGAGATGAATTTCAACGAAAACTGAAAATGCTAAAAAAAAGTGCCGCACACCTTTCTTCAGAGCGTTGGCGTACAATATCTTGTGGGCAATATTGCTAATAGCAATATTTTTCATGGTACACATTGCTGTGCCACACTTGCACATAAAGCTAATGTATTTGCATTTATCGGTACGGAACTGATAATCTCGATGTGGAACTGTCAACCTGAGAACTGACCTGGTACAAATGGACAAACTCCGCTGAAGTCATCCTCACATGAGAATGTATCTCGAAATATGTCACATTTTTCTTTAATAACGCGCGCACATATCCATATTCCAACAAAGGACTGGCCAACTTTTTTTGTTTCTGCAATGAAAAACTTAATTCTTTGAAACTTTCTCTCTTTAAAAAATCATCGTTTTATAAAACGAATCCAAATCTCAATACAATTTCGTTTCAATGTTTGCAATTGTGCTGAAGACTTGTAATTTAGTTTATGACACGTATATTTTGTTGACTCTGTGCAACTTCTTCTAAACAAAAGGTCATTACTGCTAAAATGTGAAGGTGTTCCATATCAAGCGATTTTACAGTAGCGAGCTACTACGATAGATTTTTTTATTATTATTTTTTTGATTAGATTCCGGTGCTCATTCTTTTTGTCCAAATTATTTTATCACAAAAACACCGACTGGGTATGAGCGGGGATTGACTAGCTCAAGCGTTCTCAAGGCATCTAGAGCGAGTAGCCTTTTACAATCATAGTTGTCACAAATTTATCGCACACGATCAATTATATAATACGTTTTTTTTAGGGACCACCATCCCATGGAAACAGTATTTGTCCGATTCGAAAGCCTGTAGCTCACGGGAAGAGAGAGGGCCGCATGTTCTGTTTTCACAGTCATGTATTGGAATATCACGACTAATTCGTATCTAAAAATTAGAGAAATCTGCTTGTGCCCCCACATGCTAGAGCGCGTTGAAGTTCAAAAGTGCGTACAAATAATGGTAATTTCACATTTAAAGAAGGAGTATCAGCAAAAATAGTATTTTAAATGTATAATGTTAATCGCTTGCCCATGTGAACGATAGCAGAAATCCAAAATTTGGAAAGTCTATCGTTCCTTCGAAACGAAATACGCGCGCGCAAAGAAGCTACAGGGTTCAGGGAAATCAGGTTCAAGTGCCGCGCGAGCGTGCGCGATTAAGCAAATCTATCGGTCAACTTTCTCCCTCGTGTCGAGTTTGCATGCACTTTCACCCCCGCTGGAGGAAGAAGGAGGGGAGGGAGGATTAGCGCACTCCCTAATTTCTGTCCATCTGCATACGCGCATTTGCCTAGGCCGCGTGTTCTAGAACAGACGTCAGACGATTGCCCTTACAGTATTCTTTCATGACTTGGGCAGGGTTGTCGTGGTGGGATACTTTGCTGATACTCCTCCTTTAAAGCGCTCTGCAATCCGTTCTAGAAGAGGGCCGCTACTTTTGAAAGTTTTTAGTGATAAAGTAGCCATCCCTCTATAACATATCCGAAAATCAGACAATTCTGTTTGTGCCCCCGGTTTTTATAGAAGATCAAATTTCACCAACAAATCTTTGATCTACTGTAGAATGCGGGGGCACAAACGGAATCGTTTAATTTTTGGATATGTTATGACCTACTCAATCAGTTATAACTTTTAAAAGTTGCGGCCCTCTTCTAGAACGGTTACTAGAGCGCATCTAATGAGGTAGCTTCACTTTTTGACAGAGCGGGATTTTCAAAATTCGCAATTTTCATAAAAACTTAACGTTTATATGACTTTTTCTCTTCAGAAAAGTGATTCTGCATACCTCATTGATATGTTGTCATAGTTTTCATGTCCTAGTTGTCAATTCGGTTCTTGCGGATGGTGGTCCCTAGTTTTTTTTAAAGAAAATAGTCACTTACGCTCCTGAAATCATGGATCAATAAGCCATCGATGCGAGCTCGTGGAAGAGCCGAAAGTATCGTGGACTGGTGTGAAAGATTCGATGAATTCTTAATATTGTATATTAAATTTCTCAATGATCGTCCATTTTAAATAGTTATTTGAGAAATTCTGCATTTGATCTCTAACGGTTCGCGAGTGGTAATACCTCATTAGGTGCATCATTACTTTTCAATGTATCATTTCAAAACCCGAAACCACTTTTTCATGGATGAACTTACAATTGTTACTTCGAGTTCATCAATTAAGACGGTTCGATAGAATCGATTCATCATATTCAAAAATTGATTCGCGTCGAAAAAAAGAAAAGCTATGTTGCGTCGTTGAAAACGACTCACTTGAATCGAATCAGCGGTGTTCTGCAAAAGGGCTCACCAATCAATCTCTTGTATATTATTTAATGGATTAAAATATTATAAATTCACATCATGGAAACCAAATAATGCAACGTGCAATGATCGATCGGCAACCACAACTGATTCCGTCGGCCTTTTACTAACATAAGCTAGTCACTAAAACGGCAATATATATATATATATATATATATTTTTTTTTTTTAAATTTCCTTTATATTCCTTATTTTCTGAGCTTACAATGCATCCTAAACCAAGTCCACTTTCCATGAAAATGTTCCACTGTGTTCCGAAGTGGAACTCATTTTCAACTTCCTTGAGTTCATGGTGAAAACGCTTATAATCACATCTGTTTTTCGTCGATATCGGTTCTTTACGGACTGCTCTATCGAATTTATAAAAAGAAATATAGAAAATAATCAATTTCGAAGAGACATTGACGTTGCAATTAGCCTCCACTTTATTCTTTTCGATGATGGTGTTCAAGAAAAAAGTAAAAATTTCTATTTTTTTTTTTAGTAAAAATTTTTTTTGCGAAAATTCGACGCGCACCAGGTTCGATCGAACAGTCCACAAAGAACCGATATCGACGAAAAACAGCTGTGATTATAAGCATTTTCACCATAACCTCGAGGGAGTGGAAAGCAGTGGAAATGTGTGGAATGCAGTGGAACATCTTCATGGAAAGAGGACTCTGCCTTCGGTAATAATATTCATAATGCAGCTCACCTTTACCATTAGCAAAGGCCAATCTCCAATCTTCTCAGAGGACCCTGTCGTTTCCTCAACTTCCATCATTTTCTTGCAAACTCTTGCCCTCATTCTGTCCACCATTCCGAGTTTGGTCAACATCAGAGAGAGAAGATTGTCCGGAAGATCGAGTAGTGCCTATAAAATAGATTTTTATAATCCGTTATAAGTTCGCGAACTTTTCACGCATTTTTTGTTGTTGCTCGTTTTAAGCTATTTTCTTTATAATTTACGTATAATTCATGTCATTAGAGCAACATAAGAAACTACTAATGCCAAAGAATTTAACCTAAAATATATACTGGGGAATTTGTCGCATCTTTAGAAGTTTATGGAATTCCGCGACCTGTTTTCAGCGAGCAAGGCAATGACTAGAGCGCACGCTGAACGAGAAGAGCGAAAAGTAAGCAATGTTGTTCTCTTTCTGCTCTGTTTACATGCTCTCTCGTCACTGTCTAGCTCGCTGAAAACTGCTCGCAGAATTCTGCCACTTTCTAAGAGGTGCGGCTAATTCACCAGTTGATGTTTTAGGTAAAATTCTTCAGCATTAGTAGTTTCTTAAGCTGCTCTAATGATCTACCGCAAATTATAAAGAAAATAACCTAAAACGAGCAAGAAAAGATGCGTGAAAAGTTCGCGAACTTCTAGCAGATTATATGGGTCGATAATCTTGCCAGGTATTATGTTAGTTCAAAAAGTCATTACCCTCCTTACAATACAAGACAATATAAAACAATACAATACAATGACCCCCCTGTAAACTCGAAAAACAATCTCACAGGTGGAGCTCGTACTGCTTTGAAATGACAATTCTTCAGTCGCTCGTTCACTTGCATGTTGATTCTATCCCAATATGGAAGATATGAGAAGATTTCGCAGATTAACTCATCAGGAAGATGGAGAAGGGTCTAAAATAAGTTATTGCATATTTCTGGGAGATCATGAATCATAAATTAATTTCTTCAAATCGGAAATGAGTATTTACCTTCTCTTGCTTCACTGTTTCCATGATTACCTTGAAAAAGAAGGATGAACGATGATCTGAAAAAAGAACGTAATGTGAGTAATGTGAAAAAATGAATAAAAACAAAAATTCTGAAGAAAAAAATTATTTAAATCAATTTAGATCTTTGTTTTGGCATATACAATATATAGGTGGCGAATTGTAATAGCTTTGGACCAAATAGTGTTTATATTTAGAGACGCGTTCATAAGAGCGTCCCACTGGTGCCTTTAGCGTTCCCTTGGCACGGTGCCATTTTTTCTGTCCCACCCCATTTGGCAGAAAACCAAAATTATAAACAAACATTAAATTTTAACAATAATAAGTTATTCTTCTAGCATACAATACAATACAATATTTATCACGTCAGACGTTAAAGTCAAGGATGTGGTTTCAGGGGTCAGGATCATTCTTATCAGAACAGACGTATCATTTCAGCTGGATAATCAGTTTTCTTCCCATTCACAGGCCATTCTTCGGAGTTGCTGGAGGAATAGTCGAGATCTTTCTTTGGTACACGGACGTGCACTTTTTAGCGTAAGACTATAGAATCTACTCAACCAATACACAGAGCGCGAACTCTCTAAGAGAACCGTTCTCTAGTACAACTCTCTTGGAAAAGTGTTCTCTAAGAGAAAGACAATTATCTTAAATATAAGTAAGTTGTTATCTAAGAGAATTCAACTCTCTTGAATATAAGAGATAGGGACCACCGAACCGCAAATTCCGAAATCAGAGCCGACGAAAAGTACGAAAACACAGAAACGATTATCTGCACAGAAAAAGCTGCTTTTGCTATTAAATTGGGTTTCTCGAGGGTGCCGCTCTCAATTCTATTGCTTACTATGAAGTTTAGATGTCAGAGCGATAACAGAAAGAAAATAAGAAAAATCTGTACGAGCAAATGTGTTTTAATTCTGGTGCGAACTTCAGTGATTTCAAATAATATTTATTTCAAGGGGTGCCGCTCTGAGATTTTATTACTGCTGAATTCTATGAAATCGAGTGCAGCGTTGAGAGAAGAATAGGGAAAATCGGTATGAGCAAACATAATTTATATTGGCTTCAAATTTGACGGGTTTAATACTGTAGCCGTTGATTACGAACCAGTTATATTTTACATAACATCTTAAAAATTAACTTTTTGTGCTTAATGGCTCCATTATATTAGTTAGATGTTGAGAGTAACTGTAAATATCAAATTATGTCGATGAATGAGTAAAAAAAACACCAAAAAACGAACGACTCTGACCCAACAAACAGACATCGCCCCACCGAACTCATGGCGCAACCTTGCGGCACGATTTCGTTGGGGCGATTACACCACGAAGGGCGGGGCTTAGAAACTTGTTTAATACTAGTTGAACAGGAAATATTTGATAAATCTGAAAACGCTATCATGATTCTGCGTCCATCATTACCCCAGAGGCACGAAATTTGCATTTTTAGGAGCAATTTTACGCGGTGGTCCCTACTTATTATAAGAGAATCGTTCTCTTGAAAATTCAGTTCGCGATTGTTTGTGTCGCTTCCGCTTTTCATTTACCGGTCGTCGTCATACTGTAGCTATTTCAGAAAAAAATTCTAATTTTACTTTTCACTCTATTTTCAGAGGTTTCTTGCTCTCATTTCATGTTATTTGTGTTACCTATCGACGTTAATATTGTAACTGATGTGTTGAGTTGCGACGGTGACAACGAAGATGCTGCGAAGACGATGTGGGAGACCGCCAAAGATGGACGATAAGGTTTGCTCGCTTATTTTTTTCTAAATTCTTTTTTGCCTGTTTGGCGACGATCAGCGCAAACTTTTGTTACATTCGCTGACTGAAACTAGTGAGAAGAGCGGAAAGGAGTGGCCCGCGCATACGCTTGCGCCGCCACGCGCGTTCCACGTTTAGTGTACGCCACGTTCGCCGATCAACACAGCGATTCAGCAGCACGGCACTTCCGGCCAGAGAAAAACTTGGCAGAATTCCAGAAAGATTGATTCGCGTGCGCGCGAAAAATACAAAAATTTAAATATTTGTTTGCGCGAAATTCAAATTTTAGTTTTTTCACGCGTCGCGTCTACGCGTCGCGGTTGTTGTTGTTTGTTGTGTACTTGTTTGTTTTATCGATTTTCACCGTGTAATTATGCATTTTGTTACTTATTTTTTGTTTCATGTGATTCACAAAACTCTATTTAGGAGAAACTTCTCCGGTCGCAGAGAAAGGCCCTCGAGGCCACAACTCAAGCCGGAAACAAACTGGGAACGACCGTTTGGTGAGAAGTGAGGTTTTAATTCTTTATTTTCTCTGTATCTTTTGCTCTGCGCCTTTAGTTTCGAATACAGAAAGAAGCTCAAATGTGAGATGAATAAGTAGTGTACGAAATGCATGCTTCAACTCAGCAAATCCTCCATGTTTTGGCGTCTGGACGTTTCTTTGATTTCATGCCATTTCACACTATTTTGTACATTAAATCTTCAATACCAGCACTTTCACCAGCCCTCTTTATCTTTCCTTGTTCGCTAGCCGGCTCTTTCCATTTCCTGCTTTAATACCGCAATGGATACAGCCTCCAATTTGTTGGCTAATATGCGCAATACTCTGAGTTTACCGGTTACGTGTTGTTGCTACTTCCGATATTGCCGCGACAAAAGCTTGAGCGCACTAGTTGGAACTAGCTATGGTTGCTTACTGTAGCACTAGCCTACCAATTTATCGATTAGCCGTTGACGGTTCGCTGGTGTCTAAATTGTGCTAATGTATTTTGTGTTCCAGTAGATCTCATCACATCGAGACGGAGAAGGAGAAGGAGAAGAAAAGTGAGGAGAAGAAAACGCGAATAATCGGTGAGGATTATAATTATCTATTTCTCCGGTTTCAGCGCAGCTTGTTAGCCCGATTGACAAGCTGCGCACGGGATTTTGCGAGACGTGCGCCTTTCCGTTCAAGACCTTTCAACATTGATTGATGAATTGATTGATTGATCAGAAAGGCGGCTTGTTCGGCCACTAATAGATTACGGTAGCATAAAACACGTATTCATCGATTGCCCATCGACGATTCAATAGAGCCTTTATTGTGCTAATGTAATGCTTGTTCAAGATCTCCCCTCGATTCGTCTCGTCATCGCCACCACCTCGAGAGGAAGAAGACAATTGAGGAGGAGTATTGAAAGGAGAAGGTGCGAATTATAATCACTTATTTTTATTGTTATTTATGTTTACTCAAATTGTATGCGGTTTATCGATCGATTGATTGTTTTTCGCATGTGGAAAACGAGTGGGCCCGGTAAAATACTATCAGTTAGGCTGACGTGGCTTCCTCGCCAATAGCGTCAACCGATTGGGTGCGAAAAATGTAATTTGTGGTGATGTTCTGCTCCGTGCACGTGCCTTTTCTTGCATCGGCCACTAATAGATTACGGTAGCATAAAACACGTATTCATCGATTGCCCATCGACGATTCAATAGAGCCTTTATTGTGCTAATGTAATGCTTGTTCCAGATCTCCCTCGATTCGTCTCGTCATCGCCACCACTTCGAGGGGTAGAAGAAGATAGAGGAGGAGTATTGAGAGGGGAAGGTGCGAATTATAATTACCTATTTTTGTATTATTTATGTTCACTCAAATTATGTCTGGGTTGTCGCTCGTTTGCATCTTTTCCGAAGGCGGAAAACGAGTGGGCCCGGTAAAATACTATCAGCTAGAATAACGTGGCTTCGACACCATTAGCGATGGAGTGCGAAAAATGTAATTGTGGTGGTTTTGTGATCCATGCCCGTTTAATTTTCCGTTTCAACCAATAATTGATTACGGTAGCACAAATCACTAATTTATCGATTGCTCATACACGGTTGGCTAGTGTGTAATTATTCTAATGCACTGGTTGTTCCAGGCCATCTCTCCCCTCGTTCTCTTCGTATTTGAATACTACAGTTTTGTGAGGGAAGGAGTTAGAGAAGAGCAAAGAGAAAATTTGGTGAGCATTATAATTATCTATTTTAAATATTTTTTATGCATATTCAAGCTTTGTAATGTGTGTCGATCGATTCGATCTTTTCTGCAGGCGGAAATCTATCGGGTCCAGTAATATATTTCCAGTTAGGCTGACGTAGTTTCCACACCATTTTCGGTTGGGTTCGAACAATGTGTTGTGTGATGCTTTTCTGCCCCGTTCCCGTGCCTTTTCTTGCTTAAGCCACTAATTGAGTGCGGTAGCACTACCCTACCAATCCATTAATTCGATGTTATCGAATCGATAATTATTGAATTATGCTTATGTAATGCTTGTCACAGATCTTTCCTCTCATATCGTCTCCTCTCTTCTCTCATCTAGAGGGTGCAAGGAATAAAGTGTGGAGGAGAAAAAAGATCGGTGAGAATCATAATAATATATTTATTTATATTTTACCATCTATTTAGTTTTTGATCGATAGCGCGTTTTTTCGAAGGCGGAAATCGAGTGGGTACGTAAAATACTATAACATTCTCATTCAAACTGTGTAATGTCGATCGATTCAGTCTTTTCCTCAGGCGGAAATCTATTGAGTCCGGTAATATACTTCCAGTTAGGTTGACGTAGCTTCCACACCATTATCGAACAATGTAATTTGTGATGCTTTTCTGCTCCGTGGCAGTGCCTTTTCTCGCACCAGCCACTGATAGATTACGGTTGCACTAATCTGCTTATCAGTTAATTCGGTATTATCGAATCGATAATGCTTGAATTGATTTTTTTTGCTTATGCAATGTTTGTTCCAGAGCTCTTCCTGGTGTTCCTCTTCAATTCTCTGCCGCCGATTGTGAAGAAAATCGTGGAGAGAAGATGTCCGGTAAGCATCTATCCCTCGTGGATCTATGAGATGTGAACGTGTGACACGTTACGTGTCACACAGGTTGTGGTAACCAAAAAGTTTGTAAGAGTTGTGTGATGCAAGTGAGTATATGTAAATAATAGATGGCAAAATAGTATTTGAGGTATATCAAATTCACATAATGACGGCATTTATAAAAGTCAGTAAAATTGAGAATAGTATCGAAAATAAATAGGAGTCCGTTTAACTCCGGGAAAGTGAACCTTTGTTTGTTTGTTCTTGATCTAATCATGCCTATTTTTTTCAATGTCAACTAAATTTAGTTTTTTTTCTCGCCGAAATTGAATATACAGTTAAAAAAATTTCAAAAGTACATTTAAAACCATAATAAGAGTCTTTTTTAACGTATTTACGCACTTCTCGTTAGTTAATAAACGTGTTATTTAATCAATTTCGCAGATACGAATCACGGATATGGCCAATTTCGAGTTCCTAGCATCTTGGCGCGCTCGATAGGGAAGCGTAGTGCGCCAGTGGTCCCGCTCCACTCGGGTACCCTTAATCGGCAGCCCCTTCCCTCGCAGCCTCTACCGTCTGTTCCTCGCCAGACAAATCTATATCTCACTCCGTCGAAAAAATGTCTCAAATGTCCCCGCTTTATCACTGCAGTACAGACTGCGAGGGACGAGAGAAATACACTCAAGATTCGACTCGATGAAAGTGAGAAAAAGAATTGTGCTCTCAAAATGGAAGTGGAAGAGCTGAAAAAGAAATTGGCAGACGCCCAGCGCCGGGCTGAGCGCGGCCCTGCCACATCGAGGAAGGACTACACTGAGTCGTCTCAACGCACCCAGCGCCGCCGTGATTCGAATATTTCTGGGGTCATTCAATCGTTGCTGGGCAATCACGCCGATCCAGCCCTCGCTGCAGACGCGTTCACTCGATGGCACCACCCCCTCTTTCCTCAATATTCTAGGCCTCTAACCATTTCTCGAATTGCTTATTACACGTACATAAAACGATATTCCGTCCCGTGGTCGAGTCAGCGTGGTCTTAATGCACTGCTAAGGGCAAGCGGAATTGACTCTATTCCAACGTACCATTCGCTGCGAAACATGGACGCCCAGTTCCGTAATATGTTCGATAGATTTTTCAAAACTTTTTCAATTCCTCTGGCGGGATGCGGTGGTTCCTCTACTTTCGTCACTAAAGTTACCGACGTGAGGGAATACCTAAGCAAATTGGCGTCGATTCTCTCTCTACATCCTCAGCGCAAACCTACTCCATTCCAGGATGAACTTTGGGTAGGCCTAACGGGTGATAGTGGAGGTGGATCAATGAAGCTCTGTGCATTATTAATTGATGTCAAAACTCCCAATTCTCCCTTTTCTCTGTTCCCACTGTGTATATATTCTGGGAAAGAAGATTATGAGTCGGTAAATGCAGCCTGTAAGGATATACTAGACCAAGTGTGTGCAGTTGAAGATCTCATAGTCAATGGAATAACTTATAAGATCAGATGGATTGTTTCTTCTGACTGTAAACTACTCTCTACTCTTTGCGGCCACGCAGGGCCAAACTCTATTTTCATGTGCCATATCTGCAGACACTCTTGTTTGCGCGAGAATCTTTCCGATGTTTCTCTTCGTGATCTGGGTACGATGCAACTTAACTACGAGGCCTATGAAGCCATGCTGAACACTCTTAAGTCGGATACGCTCCAGTTCTCCTTTGGAACGAAACACAAACCACTTCTCACGCTCCCACTGGAGAATCACGCGATTCCCTTTCTTCACGTTTCCCTAGGCCTTATACCTAGACTTCTAGAATCTATTTGTGCCGAATTGTTCATCAAATTCCTTCTCTCTTCTGGTATTCCACTTAATTTTATTGGAAATGATAGTTCGTCCACTCAAAATACGCTGGAGAAAGCGCACAAATCTAATTGTGACCAATTTAATTCGTTATGGAATGAACTATCGGACGTCCGTAACATGGAGAACGTTCTCGACCAAGCAAGTACATCGGATAGACGATCAGCCAGTCGTTCTGTTGATAGGTCGTGCAAGAGAACCACGATTGTTCTTTGGGAAAGGGACCAATTCACTTCTGCTTGTAGCGCGCGAAAGTGCATTGTTGCTCTCTCTCGGGATTGTGGAGGATGGAAAGACGGTAGAAAGATGGTTATAAACTGCTCAAAATGCAAAAGCGCTCTTCACCCTCTTTGCGAAGCAATATTCAACCCGACTGCATTGTTGCTTGCTGACGAGAGAGAAATGAAGGGAAAAAAGAGAGGTGCATCTCACTACGAGTGCTTAAAGTGCCGAGGCATCGACAACCGCTCGCATATTGAGAAAAAAATTGCGGAAAAGATCTCCATCATAATCCAAGCAATTGACGATCAAAATGAAGCTTGCGCACAATCGGCGAGCTATCTCAATATCTTTACTTCTTGCTCGTCTTATGACGATTCTTCACCCTTAGCCGTTTTCCTTCGCGCCCACAGAATTCCCGACAGGATGCGCATGAAAACGATTACGGGCAAAGATTGCACTGAACTGATGCGCTGCGAGCTAGACCTGGTATCAGTGGTCGATGAGTGTCTCCACCATTTTCATTGTGTACGAGGCCCAGATGACCGTCTGACGTTATTGTTGGAATGCGTTTCTCTCTTCTCTTCACTCACTCCATATTATGAACCACGTTTCTATTCTGAAGATGAAATCGACAATTATGAAGTATTACTCATTACTTTCCATGAGAGTGTATACAAATCGCTTCCCGATTATGCTAAGAAATCGCAAAAACTCCACCTTTTATTTTACCACTCTGTCGATTTCTTCCGTCGCTATAAGACGCTTGGTGCATTTTCTGAGCAAGGCATCGAGTATTTGCACAAAATTGTCACCGCGCTCTATACACGATTCAAGTTCAGTTTCGCATCTCATTTAATCTACCATCGAATCTGTGTTGAACTATGCGTATTAAATTTAATCCACCACCGCTACATCTTCGAAGATGCGGAAAACGGAGTAACCGCTAGGGTGCTATGGTAGGCAAAGCGTTGTTACGCTTCATTTGTGTTTCATCGAGATCTGATATCAAAAATGAAATCTCAAACTTTGATTTCTTCAGTCAATATAAGAAATGAAGCCTCTAAAGGGGGAAAATAAATAGTTGAAATCTTCAGTGGGACGCTTTTTTAATCTATAAAATCAATAAATATTCTTTAAAGTTGAATTAATATTTGTTAGGGGCTAGGCAATCAACAATAGCGCCCTCTTCAGATCGACGGTACAACGATGAGACCGGCGGGCGAGCGGCGGATCACGCCTCATACAAGTCAGTTCGTGAATATTTAATTATTTAATAAAAAGATTTATGGATAGAATCATCTCCAATAGTAATCCTTTTTTTTCTGATTTTGACTTTCCTATCTATAAAATATTACAAATACAAAATACAAAACAACGTATACAAAATACGTTGTTTGTATCTATAAAATATTAGTATAATATAATCTATATTTCAGCACGAAGCTTTTCGTTGCAAAACTTCCACGCTTTTGGACAGAAGTTCATCTGGAGGATCGATTCAAGGAGTACGGAATGGTAATAATTGTTCTTTTTACAACTTGTCTCTGAAAAGCTAAATAATGATGGTTTGGGAGATTTTTGAGATGGGAGACATTTATTTGACGAAAACGTAGACAAGGACTTTCTTGGGTTTTATTTCTCCTGTCATATCTCTTGATAAATAGAGTAATCACGATGCTCGATTGTTTATGGTTGGTGCGGTATATTTTTTATGCTTGGTGCGGCCAGTTTTGCGTCTAATGAGCGTGTTCTGAATTATATAAATGAAGACATAAACGATGCGAATTAAGTTTGGCCCCGAAATGCATGATTATCACAGCTTCGATAAGCGCCGTCATGAAATGTGGAAAGACGACTCTCGCAAATATCAATCGCTGTAGCTCTCCGAGAGGACCTTGACCTTGCAGATTGTGTTTTTTGTTTGTTTTCAGATCACGGGCAGTCGAGTGATCACGAGGAGTGATGGGAGCTCGCGAGGCTTTGGATTCGTTACCTATGCGAAGTTTGAGGATGCAGAGAAGGTGCGCCGGCATAATTTTAGGGAAATATAATTTATTATTCTTAGTAATGGAAAATCTCCAATCTGATAAATCGTCTAGGTGGTTGACGTCTTCAAGAAGAGAGCGACTTTCAAGGTGGAATTTGCCCGTGATAGGAAGGTTCGATTTTTTTCTTGCAATTATTTCTAAGAGTAATAAAATAAATCATTATACTATGAATATAATGATATGATAAAACCAATTATATTGGCCAACTAATGCATTCCATTTACTTATTTCCCGTCATTTTCCAGAATTATGATGGAAAACGAGGATTGGATGTGGAGAAGAGGAGAAATGAAAGTGGAGCGGAAAAGAAGATGAGAATGGTGAGCACTTCAACACAACGCTCGGTATTGTGAACAAATTAGTCATGGAAATTGCGGTAGAAAATGGCTTCTCGAATGATCAATTTTCTGGTTCTCATTTCATTTATTTTGAGCTTTCTAATTATTAATTATTTAATACCTTGACTATTCGAAATCTCTAGTGCTCTTTTCGCGATTTCATTTTTTTGGATTGCGATTTCTTTGGATATTTAATTAGAGAAGTGACCTATCCCTTAGGCATTGTCTGCCTCAGACTCCGCTCATAAAATTGACTCAACTTCATATTTCGCGAACTCAAATTTCCAGGATACTGTATATTGTTCGGCCACTGTCAAGGCTATTTTATTTTCGAAAACTAATATATTTAGACTAGAAATACATTACCTATTTTATTCTTCCGTACTGAACTGCCAATTCAATTGTCCTGCGCACTCCCTGGTGTGATGTCGGTCGCCAGTCTTTTTCAAATTCTCGATAATAATCGGCAGTCGCTGAGCTTTTTAATATCTCCAAAGAAGGATTATGGTAAATCACTGAGACATGACTTCCCGAAATATCCATGAAAATTTCGCCTGCGGAATTTTCGCATTTCCAAGAACTTTTGCTACTTTTGCAGGGGTGCGGTCTCTCGGTTATCGTATCCAGAGTGCCACGAGTATGCCGCTGTGGGTTTGATCGATTCGATCTCACTCCGAGTTTTCAATGCACGATGATATTCGAAATTTTCACCTCGTTTCGTTTCCATGGTGAAAACCTCGTTTCCATGGTGAAAATCTCGCGCAAATCGCATGTTTTTGTTGAAGGTGTTGAACGGAAATTACGGTATCTCGGGGTGCGTCATGTAGGAGTTTCGCTTTCGCGCGCGTCGTAAGGCAACATACAACCATTAATAGAGCGCCCAAATGGGAAGAGATATAGAAAGATAACTCCTAGGATTAAAATTTAATAATAAAAAAATAATAAAATACCCGAGAAATTTATGTTTGAACTGCGATTGCGATAGTGAGAATACTTTATCTTGAACGATATTCTAGTCACTGTTAATTTGATCTATAACTATTTCTTAGAATTTTACGATGTGTAAATATTTTAAGATCGATGGAGGAAAGAGAAAAGTCGAGTTTGGACGAGGCCAGTTGCAGATTCACCTCGAGCAGGGACGTGTTGAGGTGAGATTTCGATTTGAAATTGATGAACACTATATAAAAATCAATGCTCCCGGCTGAAGCCTAGTTACCGTAACCCGGGTTCCTGATATTGAACAACAATTCAATGAATAAAGCAAACCTCGAGTATCAATGCCCGAAAATACCGTATCCTGTCCCGGCTACAGTAATCGACTTAGAGTATTGCGAAATTATGTACTTGCGAATATTGATTTGAGATTCTCAGTGATTTATCACTTGGAGTACTGTAATTCGCGAGACATAATGTAGCATGAACGTGATATATCTCTCGGGCATTGACTCGATGCCTACCTCTCACAGTAGACCCTGTGTACATTTTGTGAATTTCATATTACACCTACCTTAAGCGCAAGGATCTAAGATAAGATAGACTAAAATAATTATGGGTAGACCACTTATAACATAGTTTAATTTCAGAGACACGACCAAAGAGGAAATGGAAGAATTGGAAAGAATGGAATGGGAGGAGGTAGAGAGCACTCGAAGAGAGTCCTCGTGTCGGCCATGCTTGACTACCTCCAGTACGATTTGGGAGCGAAGAATGTCCCCACCCATCGTGGAAAGAGAGGAGGAGGAGGAAGAGGAGGTTACTGAGCCCTCTCGTTGTTCACCGCCTTTAATTACTGTACTTGTATATATTATATTGTACTCTGATTAGGGTTTCCTTATTGGAATGCTATTGGAAATGTGAAATGTAGAGAACTAAGGAAAGCAGACCACACCGAGTGCGTGAAATAGAGGGTGATGATTGAAAGTTCATTTCCAATACTTCTTATAAGGGAACATTATTCAGGTCTTTGAAATTCTTTGAATTTCGGTTGACTGTTTGTGTTGTTGAGAAGTGTTCCCAAATGTATTTGTTTACTAGCCGGTAGAAATAACATTGTGGGCAGACTGAGATAATGTAGTTTCGCTTCCGATCTCGGTGTCTAAATTTGCATTCTAAATTTAAATTTACAAATTTGAATTCAATTGATCGCGATTCATAATTGAATTGTTTGTAAATAATGTTTTTTGTTGAAATTCCTGTTATTTAGGAGATGCCTTGAGGAGCTTCGGCTCTCGTTTATTATTCAAATAATCGTTCTTTTTTTCCATTTTTTGATGTTAGAAATGAGATGAATTGAAGGGATTAGCCTCGAATTTAAAAAAAATCACCTCTTGTTGTGTTCTTTAGGTTATAATAGATCATTTTCGCTTATTGCTTACGAAGAATTTACTAGATGTTGACCATTTTGCGTGTAACAATTTTTGCCTGTAAATGCTTTTCCTGCATATCTCCCTCTCCCGGTTATTCATCCGCCTCAGGCCTGATTGTGAATTATATTTAAGAAGAATATTGATCATCTTTGATTACCACTGAGTTATCTGATGTAAATATTGTCATAGTGAAACTCATTCCGATTGTTCGATTTGAGAAGTGCAAACTGCTGTGAATAAATACTTCCGAAGAATGTTTATTTGAATTAAATCCAATAAATATAGTTAATTATTCTTAAATTAGTGCAAAAAAGGAGAGAACGGAAGTTGTTTACGTGCGAAAACGGGCGAGAAAAGTTGTTTACAAGAGTGATCGCTCTGCTCGTCTCGCGTCTCTCCACTTTGTGTACTCTCTCGTTTACTCTCGTCGTCTCGCCTTTGGCCGCTCTTGAATCGCTGTGATCAATAAATATCCCGCGCCGCGTCCGCCGCTTACTACGCGAGCGGCACCGCATTGGCCTTCAAATATGCGCCGCGTTCGCCACTAAATATCAGCCTAGCGAGGCGACCACCACTCAAAACGCGCGCGGTGCCGCGTCTGCTGCTCAATATGCGCCGGCGCCAAGTCCTACGCTCAGTACTCGCCGGGCGCTGCACGCTTCGTTTATTATGTGCGCGGCCTCATACCCATAGTAAGCGACGGGAAACTTGGGCTAATTCGCGAGGAAGCTGATATTGGTATTTGTCAATGCCTATCGATTAGTTATATAAACTATTATTCATTATCAGGTCCGAACGGTGCCGCTGTCGGCAGGCAATGCAGTCCTCACCCAGAAACCCCGTATTCGTCGCCACGAGACTGCAGGTAGGTAAAGAGAAAGATCGAAGATCAGCTTGTTAGATTGGCAAGAACTTTTTAATAGTTATTGTGAGATAGTCTAACGACTGCTTAAAATATCCATATCGATATAATTATCACTTCTGTTGTGATTTTGATTCATACATTTTGAGTGTATAAAGTTATGATCATTCAATTGATTTTCTCAGGACAAAATTCTGGCTGACGACATGGAGGAGGCAGTCGACGACTATCTCACCAATTTGAAGTCAGTGTTCAATTCTCATTTATTGATTTTTGGACACCTTTGAATCGTTTGATAGACTAGAAGGTTTGTGAAAGGGTTAACTAATTACTCTCCAATTGCAGTCAGTATCGTCGAGAGGGCAAGCGTCGTGTGGACATTGTACTCGACAATGCGGGACTTGAATTGCTCATGGATCTGCTGGTCGCTGCTGGTCGAGGTTCTCATCAAGGCACGACTCGTCGACAAGGTCGTCCTGCCTGGAAAGGTGAGGGCTACGGTTGATTGAACTACGGCTAATAATTGATTATGTGTCAGAGACTGGGTATGTTCGTGTCGCACAAATAAAATATCAGGATAAATTGATATTCACTAGCTTTGCGATGCCCAATAAAATCGTTTACAACAAATAACTCATTCCCTCATTCAGGCGATTCCTTGGTTCGTCTCTGACGTCACTGAGCCAGATATGAGATGGCAGATCGATAGACTCATACAGATCAATGACGTCACTGCGAAGACACTGGCACACAAGTGGAAACTGAGACTGCAGATGGTTAGATTTTGTTGTTTTATTGTGTAATCGTAATTATTTATAATTAGCATATTTTAATTTAAGAGATGTTGAAACAATTTAACCAATTTAACTAAACAATTTAGTCTAATGATGCAATCGTTCATCATCCAGGGCGAGCTCTCATTCCATGCGCATCCCTTCTGGACGAGTTGGCACAATCTGGAGGGCATGGAGCGCACCGCGCCCGACCTCTACGATGAGTTGGACGAGTGAGCAATCTAATTTTGAATATTTTTTGATTTCCCACCGGAAAATTGCTACCGATTTCGCTGCTGTGCAAAATGTGACAGGAATGGAATATTGGTCGATTGCAGACTCGTTCATGATCATGAAAGGCGATCTGAACTACCGTAAGCTGCTCAGCGACCGCATGTGGCGAATGGACACGGAGCTGTCGGTGAGTGTCGGCTACAGTACTCTGACTGCAAGTGGAAGGTTGATCGAGGATGTGATTATCTATTTCTTCGCAGTCCTCCCGCGCCATCAACAACCGCAAATACAAGACGAAGAAGTGCAAGACCTTCTAGAAGCGGCGGACAGTGTGCATATGCAGAGAGGTACGGTAGTGCGGGGGGGAGGGGTGAGGATTGTTGGATACTGTACGGTAGCAGTTTTAGATTCTTTAGTCAAGCAGATGATAGGACGGTATGATATAATGGGGATGTTTCTCTATTCCAGTTATTGTGTAGATCACTCACTTCTTGCATACAATATTCTACAGTAGTGTGTAGGCTACGGTATCTCTTTTTTAAAGTTACGGTATCTCTTCTTCCTTGCAGGTGTGAATACACCCACCAGACGGACCGCGAGTGCATCGCGTACAGCGCTCGCATCGAGGCGTTGGCTCGCTCAAGAGGAGACTACGCCAGATACAAGACCATGGTCGGCAAGCATAGGTCAAATAGGTCTTCGCATGCGAAGAAAAGCACTTCTGCACGGGGCTGGGACCATGTCGGCAACCAAAAATTTCCGTATTTTCAGGTAATCCTGCCCTATCGCTCTACAGGCGGCTGGTGAAGCGTCATTTCATGGCTTCACATACTGGAGAAACAACCATTACTATTGTTATTTTTTAATTGTAATATGCGGTTGAATTTGTACCCATTGACGATAAATTCTAATAAATATGACGGGAGATCAAGAACACGTACAAAATATCATACATGTTATCAAATAAATTGATAAAATAAAGAAAGAATAAGAGAAGAATGAGAGAAGAAAAAGAAGGGAGCGGAGGAAAGGCAGATGTTGAAGAAACAAGCGGAGCCGTCAATTAGCGCCGGCTCGGTGTGTCAACTTGTCTAACGCTAAAATGCTGTATTTATATTTTCGCTAGGGAAAAATTAATTTCTCGCTCAATTTAGCACTATAATTTTTATTTAAATTTTTGATATAAAGAGGAATGAATTATGCACCGAACCTATACCATGCGCTTCCCTGAATCGAGCTAGAAAGGAAGCGGTGTCGTGGTAAAGATTGACGGGAAATGCATTCTCGCAATAATCTTCGCAGAGTTGACTCCTTGGTTCTAAGTGCTCAAGGCTGCGCATGGGTCAGGTTAATGTTATTTTAACTAATTAATGTACGCTGAATACGATGGAAGTAAAGTTGACCCATGCGCAGGCCCGGAAAACATCGAACTTTTACTGCGAAAAGCAGAATTGATAGTGTTATCCTCGTACTCAAATAATCGCTTTTCTGACTGTTTTCGTCCCTTACTTGGTACACTTCCCAATTCCTTTTTTAACCAAATTTAATTAAACAATTTTATTATTTCCCTTTTATATTTATTTTTTTAAAATTTATAATTCAGGAAAAAAGTTACACTTGAAAGTGGATATAAATAATATATAAAAAAAGAATAAAGTGTACACATTTTGAAGGAATTAGTCCCTTCCTCGCCACGTCCCTTGCGCTTCCCCCCCTCTCTCTCTCTTTCTCTCTCCTCTTCTTTATGCACGAAGGGCAATCAATGGAGAGGGGGCGGAACTTCTAGAGCATTCCGCGTCTAAAGGTCACCTGTCCTTTTGGTCGGCATAGTCACTCCACTCTCAGTTTTTTTTCTCAAATACTCGGCGACATTAGAGACTATTCCTATTTTGTTTTCGAATATCAAATGCTTGTGATACTGGGAGAACACTCGGAGAAAATGCAATACCACACTGCGTCAGTGTTTGACGCTGAAGATCATTTGCAGCAATTAACAGAAAAGCTGCAACTCCTCGAAGACGACCCTGTGAATTTGCCTCAGGCCAAATTTTTCATGCAACGGGTAAGGTGCAGGGCGGAGAACAGTGCAGGTACCGGCTCAGCCGGTGACAAGCATAAATGCGCAACTGTTATGTTCGAGGGAAAGCCACCGGCGGGCAACGACAACTACAATTTTTTCATTTCCATGCACAATCAGGCGCAGTTTCATTCATCCGTTCCTAGTACGGTACAGTTGAGCCAAAGGCAGAGAGTGAGAGATGCCTCACAGTCGGTAGTGGAGATGGAAGGCCGTCTACAGTATCTCACTGAAGAGGAAGAAGACCACCTCAGAAACATGAAGATGCTTTTGAAATTCAACGAGGCGGAATTCTCATTCATGAATAGTGTGAACCGTAAACTGATAATCGATTCATTGTTAGATAACATCAAACTGAACCTGGCACCCAAAATCGACACTCTCATGTATTCGGTTCGCGGGTTCGCTCCGGATGTGATTTGTGACACTAATCTATCCCGAAATGGAGATCTGTTGTCAAACAGAACTAAAATATACGACCATATTAAGGTTAACAAACAACTTGCAGAAGATCAATTTCAAGAACTCATTCTCGATGTAGATAGCTTCTCTTTAGAGGACGATCAAATAATGGAAAAAAGGTCCCCAGACCTATTCTTTACAATCCTTCTTAAGCATGAGACCGTAAAAGTTGGCACAGAAATCGCCAAAGTTTTGCGATTCCTCCTCACTATCCCAATCTCGACCGCCGAGGTCGAGCGACATTTTTCAACGCTCTTCCACATTCGAGGGGAAAGGCGTGCGAAATTGAGTGCGAAGAATCTCGAGCACAGAATAAGGTGAAGTCACGGACTCCTTATCCAAATACTCGGCTTGTTCAGGATTCAACACGGTCCCGACTCTTCCCAATACGACCCTGCTACAGCTGCGCGAGTATGGCTTGCAGAACACCTTTCACCCGACAGCACTGCTCCAACTAGAGGCCCATCTAAGAAGAATGGCGAAGACGCGGAAGATAAGCAACACAGACTGCACAAAGAACGGCGAACTAAGTATCTTAGTCTGCCTAATAGTAAGTTAAGGACTTCATTCTATGGACAACATTGATAATAATACACACATAGCACCCTACTCCTCCCCCCCCCCCTTAGGGAGACTTTATTATTTCGTTGACCCTCCTCCTCTACTTCGGAGACAGTCCGACAGCCTAACGAGTTCCCTCCACTCGAGTTCCTCTAAACGCTATCCCTCCCTAGCGTCGTGTGAGAATTGGCTGAAATGGATACATAATATAGAGGAGGGAGTTCGATTCACCCCCTGCCATTCCCCCTTGTCTCCTCTTCAGAGAATTGTATCAGTGTTCCATGATGAAACAATCTCTTCCTCTCTTTTTATTTGATTCCGAATAAAACAGCGACAAAGCAATAACAAAACACACAATTAGTACATGAAGTTTCAATCAACTTTGTGTGCCTAACAATGAACAACAAATGCTTGATAACTTACTCCTAGCAATCAATAACATACTTGTGCCAGTACCTATGCTCAACGAATGCTAACAATCGAAAAGATCGATAATCTTGTCGGGGCCACTCAACAAATCTCTAACTGATAGGGTTAGTCTGCACTAATACCATAGCTCTAGTTCCTCCTTCTTGTCTCCACTTTGATCGCCTTGAATAGTCGTCGCGCATCCAGGGTCGCCGTGCTTGAATAGAGGAAGCCTCGACTCCACATCTCCTTCGTGCGCCTGCTGTCCACTTCCGAGTAGGGCACGGTCTCCTCTCCAAACGGACTGAAACAGATAGTATATACGAGTTAAAGGTCAACAATCTATCACAAATTTCAGTCATGATTGTGGTGACGTTAATCGATGACAGCAAGTTATCACCTTTCACCATGGAAAAGTCAATCTCTTTTAAGCAAAGTTACTTGCCTTTGTCCTATCCACTGGAAATTGGCCCTTCAGTGCTCCTTGCAGCCGCAACCTCTCCGCGGACCAGTCGAGCTGAATAAGCTTATTTTTACGGAGCATCGTATATGCCAAGGCAAGGAAGTTTCTAAAAAACTTAAATGTCTAAAAAAACTCACCTTTCGGATGCCGATGCACTCCAACGTTCTCTTCTGTGCAAAGTAAATACAACGCACAGGGAGAAGCAGCAGATGTCCCACGCCCTATAAGGTCAACATTCACGTAGTATTCAAATAGATATAAATAACAGTGCTTGCAAAGTGGAGAAAACTTTACCCGGAAGATCTTGACACGACTCCGGGCCAACTTGAACGCTCCTCGAACATAAGCCGTACAGATGACGTGCACCAGAAGGACGTCAACGACCAACGAGTATATCCTGCAATCAATCATTTACATTTGCAGCGCATTTTATAATCAACACCCTTTCGTGATCACCAACCAATTGAACTTACATCATCTTCAAATAGAATCTGAAGTTGTTTCTTCTCGCCTCCGTCAATTCACCGTGCGACCACAACGAGAAGTAACTAACATACTCTAGTGCTTCTAGCATCCGTCTGGAATAATGTAATGAACACACTACATCCAAAACATGCGAAGAAAATCGATAAAAAAGTAAAAAAAAACATTTTTGAAAATTTGAATTTCGGAGTATACTCAGCTACCGTATGCTAACAATCGTTGTGAGAGCCTACACCTCCCAACCCCTACCGCGAACTGAACTTCCTTAACGTAGTTCCGACGACCGCTACATTTTTCATTTTTTTTCTACATTTCCTTGTCATTTTATAAATTGCCGTCTTTCCTGCGCTTATATGACATCACAACGATTGCGTTGCACCGAAAAAATAACGTGTTTTGCTCAAAAGGCACTTCTGCACGCGATTTTAGGCACTTCGGCACGAAGTGCCGCGAAAAAGGCATTTGACCTATGTCGGCAAGGTACGGTAGTCGAGTACGGTACTATCTTTGGGGTTACTGTAGTGCGGTTGCAACCTTTTATCGATAATTATGACTTATTATACATATTTTTTTTGTATTTAAGATGCCTTCTGCGGCGCCGATTCGTCGCGAGCGCCGCGCGCCCTCTACCACTGCTGGCGACGAGGAGAACCCAGTGTCCGACGCGGACGAGAGCTCATGGAAAAGCGCCCCCTTTTCACTGTTCCTTAGCTGTTAATTGTACGATTAATGCCGATAAACACATTTTTTTTATGAACCTATGTATTTTGTTGCACACAGCCTCACATCAAATCAATATTCCATTGGATTACGGTAGCCGAAGGGAGGGGAAGAAGGAAGGGGCAAGGGGAGGGGTACCAACCAGCGAGAAACCCGCGCTCGCGGCGAAACGAGAGAAGACTCTCTCGAATATAAGAGAGTTGAACTCTCTTAAATATAAGAGACTCAACTCTCTTATATATAAGAACCGGTTCTCATGAGAGGCACATGTCAGAGAACGACTCTCTTATATTTAAGAGAGGGGCAAGGGGAGGGGTACCAACCAGCGAGAAAACCGCGCTCGCGGCGAAACGAGAGAAGACTCTCTCGAATATAAGAGAGTTGAACTCTCTTAAATATAAGAGACTCAACTCTCTTATATATAAGAACCAGTTCTCATGAGAGGCACATGTCAGAGAACGACTCTCTTATATTTAAGAGAGGGGCAAGGGGAGGGGTACCAACCAGCGAGAAAACCGCGCTCGCGGCGAAACGAGAGAAGACTCTCTCGAATATAAGAGACTCAACTCTCTTATATATAAGAACCAGTTCTCATGAGAGGCACATGTCAGAGAACGACTCTCTTATATTTAAGAGAGGGGCAAGGGGAGGGGTACCAACCAGCGAGAAAACCGCGCTCGCGGCGAAACGAGAGAAGACTCTCTCGAATATAAGAGAGTTGAACTCTCTTAAATATAAGAGACTCAACTCTCTTATATATAAGAACCAGTTCTCATGAGAGGCACATGTCAGAGAACGACTCTCTTATATTTAAGAGAGTTCGCGCGCTGTGTACAGGATAATTTATAAAGAAATATATAAAAAGGTAAGGTAAAGGTGTTCCATGTCAAGCGATTTTACAGTAGCAAGCTACCACGCTAGATGGGGCAAGCTGGTAAGCCAGCTGCAACGTGGGATTGCGTAACCCAAGCTTTCCCAAGGCATCTAGGGCACGTTACCTTTCGCAATCAAAGTTGCTACCAATTTACCGCCCCGGGGTGGATGGAAGGCTTGGTTGGCCTGGGCGGGGATCGAACTCGTGACCCTTCGAATGACTAGCAGTTGCTTACACCACTCGGCCATTCCGCCCCCAAGTCCGCCGCCGCCGTTCCGCCGAAATATATAATATGCAAATAAATGAAAATGTGTTTCAGCGTTGCTTTGACTATGTTTTCGTTCTCCCAGATGTGCTTTGTTTGCTTTTTAAGAGAGCATCCACCAGAGGCCGGACATACCTTACGGGCGGCTTTTTTGCAACCTATCCCAATAACTTGGGGGTGAAGTCAGGATCACAAATGCTGATATTTGGCCAAGTAACTAACGTTCTGGGTACCGCCCCGGAAAGTTACAGTAACCAGAGATTCCGATATCGATTTTTTCACTATTTTAAAAAGTAGATTTTTATAAGTGTTCTAGGGGTATTTTGCGAAAAAAATGCGAATAAAACTATTTTGGAAGCGAAATGACAAAGATAAAGGGTCGAAAAAGTAATTTTTCATCGTTTTTTCGCTCTCCTGAAAAAAAGTTGGTCGTGTCCCCAACTTCTCATTACGATTTTCGGAATCTACATCGAATTCTACGTCTTGTATGCTACACCGCAGGAAATTCAATGCGTATTGCCGAACAGGGTAAAGCGGCAAACTTCACACATTTCACATTTTCAGGTTGCTTCAAAAGAGATTTTTTATCGATTACGAAATATTTGTCCCCGATTTTCATCTTCCTTATATTTTTATCGATTTTCCGTAATTTCTAGCCTATTTAGACACTGTTTCAGCGATATTTCTTTCAATATTTTTTTCGACCATGACCCCGGGTTCATGGATTTTCCGCGAAAATTTTTTTCTTCAAAAGTCGATTTACTGTGTGAAATATGTTCAATACATGTAATACAAAAAGTGTGCTCAATATTTGACGGGCCTAATAGTATATGGGCTTAATAGTATTACACTATTCAGGTTCACACTACGAAAGAAACTCGCAATAAAAATTCGATACAAAAAAATAAATTCTGGTACTATCTTATAGTTTGGTTGTGCAATATTGATCACAGTTTTTGTATTACATGTATTGAACACATTTCACACAGGTAAATCGACTTTTGAAGAAAAAATATAATTAGAATGAAAATTGGGACCAATTATTTCGTAATCGATAAAAAATCTCTTTTGAAGCAACCTGAAAATGCGAAATGTGTGAAGTTTGCCGTTTTACCCTGTTCGGCAATACGCATTGAATTTCCTGTGTAGCATACAAGACGTAGAATTCGATGTAGATTCCGAAAATCGTAATGAGAAGTTGAGGACACGACCAACTTTTTTTCAGGAGAGGGAAAAAACGATGAAAAATTACTTTTTCGACCCTTTATCTTTGTCAGTTCGCTTCCAAAATAGTTTCATTCGCATTTTTTTCGCAAAATACACCTAGAACACTTATAAAAATCTACTTTTTAAAATAGTGAAAAAATCGATATCGGAATCTCGGGTTACTGTAACTTTCCGGGGCGGGACCCAGAACCTTAGTTACTTGGCCAAATATCAGCATTTGTGATCCTGACTTCACCCCCAAGTTATTGGGATAGGTTGCAAAAAAGCCATCCGTGAATCTCTCGTGGATGCTCTCTTAAGGATACAGTCCTCGAAAACATTTATTCAGGTTAGCAAATAAAACACGTGACACAAATATACAACAAATATACAAACACCGTGGTTTAATTTATAATTGGGCCGGAACATATTGGGCAGTAATACGTTCAAAAGTGATTAAATTTGTTCATTGAGCAAGTTTCCTGAATCCGGGCTCGGGCGTCATATTTCTTTCGAAACTCACGTAAATACTATCATTTCCTCCAGTCCGCTTAATCCTTTCAATCGAAGTTACGAGGTCCTTTTCAACCATTACCAGCGTGGTATTATTGCCAAAATCGTTCTTGATGTAGACCTGAAAATATCATGAGCTTTTAATGCATTTATGAATTTGCCTGTGAACAACAGGGACATTTGTATGTGTGACTCTGTCTTTACTTCTCCCAATGGGGTTATTCTGATATGGCTAGTAATCGAAGTCAAGGACCAGTCTATCGCATCCAACTATTATGCTATCGTAATAACTCACTTCAGCACTTTTCAGATTCGTTTTAGTCTCAATCTCTCCCCTTTCATCAGTAATGAGACGGGGATCGACGCCCATCAAAGATTGCGTGAATTTTTGC
The DNA here is from genome assembly GCA_036245785.1 of Pristionchus fissidentatus. Taxonomy (NCBI): domain Eukaryota; kingdom Metazoa; phylum Nematoda; class Chromadorea; order Rhabditida; family Neodiplogasteridae; genus Pristionchus; species Pristionchus fissidentatus. The sequence continues at coordinate 41,285,750 of BTSY01000004.1, forward strand.
GTCTCAGAAACGCCAAAGCCGTTGATTCTAAATGTATCCACGAGTGTACGCTGCTGCAGAATCTGTAACATAAAGGTTTAAACAAATGTAATTGGGTTTCCCGTTCTGCGGATTTGTCCACAACATAACCTTAACCCAACTAATCCCCATTAAATACGTGATCCATAGATCATTATAATGGTAGACTATTTCAATGAATATTATTCGGTAATGAACATGTGACTAAATTGTCGTACGCCAATAACGCTCTGAACAAAGGTGTGGCTTTTTTACATTATTTTTTTAAATTTCATTTTACCAGTGAGGTAGCAACTTTAGATATGGATCGATTGCAAACAAGCGACACTATAAATTCGCTTCTTTCGAGATGAATTTCAACGAAAACTGAAAATGCTAAAAAAAAGTGCCGCACACCTTTCTTCAGAGCGTTGGCGTACAATATCTTGTGGGCAATATTGCTAATAGCAATATTTTTCATGGTACACATTGCTGTGCCACACTTGCACATAAAGCTAATGTATTTGCATTTATCGGTACGGAACTGATAATCTCGATGTGGAACTGTCAACCTGAAAACTGACCTGGTACAAATGGACAAACTCCGCTGAAGTCATTCTCACATGAGAATGTATCTCGAAATATGTTACATTACTCTCTAATAGCGCGAGAACATATCCATATTCCACCAAAGGAGTGGCCGACTTTATTTGTTTCTGCAATGAAATAGATAATTCGTTGAAACGTATAAAAAATCATCGTTTGATAAAACGAATTCTCGTTACTCAAACGTTCTCTCACTGTTGCGAAAACTTTAATTTAGTTTATGACATATTTTGTTGACTCTGTGCAACTTCTTCTAAACAATAGGATATCAAAGATAAAATGTGAAGGAGTTCCATATCATGCTATTTTACAGCAGCGAGGTACTACGATAGATGGTGCAAGCCGGTAAGCCAATTCTCACACATATTTCGTGCGAAAAATGGTTACGGTTCGCCGCACTTTTTGTCAAAATTATTGTGCCCCAAAAATGGCGACTACGCTGGCGCAGTGGGGTTGCGTTACTCAAACGCTCTCGATGCATCCACAGCGCGTTACCTTTTGCAATTATAGTTGCTACTATATATAATAAGTATTACTAGGCTGTTGCAAAAGTCTTGTCGCGTTTCGGGGTACTAACATATTTATCCCTACCATCTTCAAAGATGAACCAATGAACTTGGGAATAATTTACGTTCACACCAGTAGTACCCCTCTATAATTCGCACAACTTATGGGTGCCACCCTCATAGAACGTCGGGGTCTATAATTTGAAGAAAACGGTCAACTCGTTTACGATATCAACTCGGATCTTGAAGTGCTGTTCTCTGAGGAAGTTGGTGATGGTGGGGAACAAGATATTTTCTAGGAGGGTAATGTCTGACGACTAAGAAGGATATATTAGGATGGTGCTGCCGTACGCCGCCAATTCAGAATTGATCGTCCTCGCAGTAAGGGGTGGAGCAGTGCCGTTTTGGAAGTAAACATTTGCCCACAATCCGCGTCTCTTAACGACTTTGATCTTGCCTTATTATATATCACTGGTGTACACCTGTCCCATGAAAGTGGTACCTAAGAGTAGGAGCTCCCATTACTGAGCGCCCCGGGCGATCCACGAATTTCTCAACATCATTTTTTGACTACCGAAAACTGTGTTTGGGAACATCATCTGCCTTCTAATCTGCATCAATCCTCTGCTGTTTCGGTACAACGTTTTCACACTGCACCCATGCATACTCCCCCGTCACCATTTGGTCCAGATAGTAGAAGGCCCTGTGGAAAATTAGGAAAATCAAAGACATATCCACCCTCGAAAAAGTGACTGGATCCGAGAATTCGTAGTAAATCAACGGTCCCATATTTTACTTCGTTCCAATTTCGTGAATTCCCCAATGTATGGTGGTAAAGTCTGCCCCTAGTGTGTCGCCCAGTTTGCGCATGATTTGATAGGGGTCTGTTTCTTGCTTTGTGCCCAAAGTGCCGAAACACAGATTGAGGATTTTCCGGATCTGACCTCTTCGGCCAGAGAAAAGTCCATATTCTCGCTAGCGAGAGTCCAACTTTTCACATTGTGCAAAGAGGGTACATATTACCTATGACGCTCATCCACATGACGTTCAAATTCGGGTGACTTTGAGCCACGCATGAAGACGAACAAAACTACCTTCCAAAAGTGGTGAGGGACGTCAACAAAACAATTCGTATTTCTCCCTCAGAGAACTAGAAGGGACTAATCATTACCATGCTTTAGACAGAAGGTATGGACCCCCTTCTACTGTAAACTGGAAGGGACATTACAAAAAGAAACAGAGCCGAGATAACCCGCGAAAGTGAATGCACAAAAAACGACAGGACTTTTGCAACAGCCTGATATTTAATATAAAATAGTCACTTACGCTCCTGTGATCATTGATCAATAAGGCATCGGCGCGAACTCGGGGGAGAACGAAATATTCGATGAATCCTTAACATTTTTCATTAAAGAAGGCGTAACACGAATGATTGAAAATTTTATTTTCCCCGATGTTCGAGTTTTCATTTCTGTTATCAGTAGTTGGTGAAACACAAATGCAGCGCGCGTTTCCCTCGCGCACCCTCCTCGTTTCCCCATATCCCTTTTCCTTTCTCTGACTCCTTCTCCACAAAATGCCAACTCCCACCGCGAAAGATTGCAGGCACAATGTGAGATAGTGTAAGAATTCTGGTCGTTTTGGACAGTTTATTAAGCATAACTTTCTTCAAACTAAAAATTGAAACATGCGATTTTCGAGGTTCTCATGGAGTATTCGATCTCCATTGCCCCCCACAGTGAGAATTCAGTTGACTAAATATTCGTGGGACACCTTCTTTAAATTACACAGTGATCGCCCATTTTGAATAGTTTTTTTGGGAGATCCTTTTTTATCTTTCACGGTTGATATCTCATTAGTTGCATCATTACTTTCTAAGTCTCGTTACAGATCCCGAAACCGTATTATATTAGACGAACTTACAATTATTACTTCGAGTTCTTCGATTTCAACGGTTCGACAAAATCGATTCATCATATTTAAAAATTGATTAGCATCAAGAAGAAGAACAGAATTGATGCCGTTAAAGCGGTACACTTTAATCGAATCGGTGGTGTTCTGCAATAGGGTTCGCAAATAACTCTCTCACTTATGCTACTTGATAACTGAATAGAATTTTTAAAAAAACTGATAAATCCACTTCATGGAAACCCAATAATGCAGCGGTTTCTGACTGATTCCGAACCAAAACAGCTGTTCTGTGAGTTTGGCCCAGGAAGAGGAAAACAATATTTTAGTTGTGATTTTAGATTAAACATAGTTATATTCAGAACATAACTCACCTTTACCTCGAGAATCATCCATTTTCCAATCTTCTCTGATTGCCCTGTGTTTTCTTCAACTTCCATTAGTTTCTTGCTAACTCTCGTCCTCATTCTATCTTCCATTCCGATTTTGGTAAAGATAAACGAGAGAATTTTGTCCGGAAGATCGAGTAGTACCTAAAAAGACTAAGGTCAGTTGTTCTCTGAAATTTGACAAACAACATGTCGTTGAGATCAAATTTCCGTACAAAAGATCAAAAGTCTGCTTGAAGCTAGAAAAAAATCTTACAGGTGGTGCTCGAACTGCTCTGAAATGGCATTTCTTCAGTCCTTCGTTCACTTGCACGTTCATTCTGTCCCAGTATGGAAGGTAAGAAAATATTTCGCAAATTAACTCGTCTGGAAGATGGAGAAGGGTCTAAATTAAGCTATTTTCTTATAAATACTTTAGAACTGCAAATAACATTCATTATTTTCTTTCAACTATATCAGAATTAAATATTTACCTTCTGTTGATTCCATTTTCCCATGATTGCTTCGAAAAAATTGATTTCGAATGAGGTATGAGATCTGTAAAGAAATATGGAAATTTTTTGTGTTGGCGGAGAAACTTTTCGTGATCAAGGCACAAGAATAACATGGATTCGGAGAAAAATTGTCCACTACTTTGTTATATAAACATGACAAAAAACTCGCTCCACGATACCGTAACAGCGTGTATGCTACGACCGACGCTTCGTTGGCGCCGCTCCGATAGCGTCCTTTGCTGCCTGAACAATTCGAGTCGCAACTCTATTTTAAAAAGAATATGGATGCTCGAAACTGAGGGCACATGCAATAACCTCCGATATGGACAACATCTCAAGAGAGTGGAGAAGAAGTTGCGAAGAGGAGAGACTACTAGGGTGCAAGAAGAAGAGGAAGAAGAACGATAAACCAGCGGAAGTCTTCTCTTATCGTCACGCCTCATCCCGATATCGATTCTATCCCGGAATGATTACGATTCCGAATTCGAGTTCGTGTTCTGTCATTCCAGGTCATCGCTCACCTACGCCGTCTTCGATGTTGACAACACCAAGGACGTCGTCTCTGGTCGCTGGGGAATGTCTGAGAACGGGATACAGACTGAAGAACCATTTCCCCCCTCCCTGACGATGATTTAGTTCATTGTATAAGATTAGTGATTATTTGCCAGATTGCCACAATATATGATGTTTCTCTCTTTTCTCTTGCTTTGTCTATGTTATCACACTACAATCCAGCCCCAATATCCCGCACTTTCTCTATCGCCTCTCGTAATGTCACTGTTTCTCGTTATCTGTGCTTGTAATCCAGTCTCTTCTACCGGCTGGGATTCATTCTGCTTACATTCCTTCCTCCTTCACTGTTTCTTGTTCAGCCTCTCGGTTGACCCAAACACGGTCATCTCCGAGATACAGGACACGCACAAGGAGGAAACCCGCCCACAGTTCATCTTCATGTCATTATTTTAAAAAAAACTATTCGCATCGTGATTACCTGTCTACCACATTGAACCACACAAGGGACCATAAAGGTAGGATCTCGAACACTATCGAATGCGATATTCTCCCGCCCTCTATTCATTTATTTATTTGCGCCAATAATGAATGGGACGCTATGTAGTTTAACTTCGACCATAACTCCGCGATAACTTTTTTTTAATAATTTGATTTAACGTGACGGCTGTAATTTGCACATGAAATTCATATTAATAATGGACAATGGAGAACCGATTTATTCAATAACAAGGCGAAAAAAGGTTTTCGATAATAGAGCAGCATTAAAGAGCCAGTAATTTCAACAACTGAGTTGGCGGAAACCACCCCAATAATCAATCCACGGAGTGCTTTGAAAAATCATGGAAAATGTGCCAATTCCTCCACTTTCCTTTGTTCTTTCAATAGACGTTACGAATTTATTATCAATTAGAACAAGCGTGGTATTAGACCCAAATTCGTTCTTAATGAAGACCTGAGAAAAAACTATTATGCATATATATATCGAAAAAGTTTTCATACGCAACGCGGAAAATAGTTAACCTCAGCATTTATTAGATTTTTTTTTCTCTCGATCTCTCCTCTATCGTCAATAATGAGTCGCGGGTCGACTCCCATCAAAGATTGCGTGAATTTTTGCATTTCAGAAACACCCAAAGTGCGAATTTCGAGTATATATATGTGTGGGCGTTTCTGGATCATCTGCAATAACATGGTATACAGTGAATATCTCTAATAGAACTAACGGGGTTGTATTGAGGTTAAATGCACTACGCTCTATGCGTACACTACGCTCTATGCGTACACTACGCTCTATGCATAGTTCTGGGTGCGGGTTCGGTCCAGGGGGAGCTCGATAGGTGGCTCCAGGTACGGTCCAGGGGGGTGCACTGTAGCCGGCTCCAGGTTCGGTCCAGGGGAAGCTCGGAAGCCGGCTCCGGGCTGCATTAAAGCTTGCAGTATGCTAGGGAATGTTAATCGCTACAAAGAGTACTGGCTTATTCCGTTGCAAAAGGCTCGTGAGGCTGAGAGCGATCGAAAAAAAGTTGCCACGGAGCCACTAAGTGGCGTAGTAAGTGGCAACTTTTTTCGATCGCTCTCAGCTTCACGAGCCTTTCACAACGGAAACGCAGGATACAGTGCGTTCAGAACTTTTGGAACACTTTCAGAGATGTTTCTCGTGATTCCCTACGCCCTCTGAATCTTTTTGGAACTTTTCAAAATTTTCGATTTTTCACGTTAAAACATGTTAGAACACGTTCAGACACGTTTCGAACATCGCAAAACACTTTTGTAGTGATCCCCTACGCTTTCTGAATAATTTTGGAACTTTTCGAATTTTTCGATTTTTCACGTTAAAACGTGTTCGAACACGTTCTGACACGTTTCTGACATCGCAAAATACTTTTCCTGCGAACCCCTACGCTCTCTGAATCATTTTGGAACTTTTCGAATTTTTCGATTTTACACGTTAAAACGTGTTCGAACACGTTCTGACACGTTTCTGACATCGCAAAACACTTTTCCTGTGATCCCCGACACTCACCGGTGCGTTTGGAGAAGGTTCGAAAATTTCGATTTTTCATGTTAAAACTCGGCAAAACAGGTGAAAACGTGTTTCACGGTACTCAAAAACGGGTTAGGACGGTTTCTGGCACTTGCGAAAAATGCGGCAAAAGGTTTGCCCGCGGCGGGGGTCGAACCTGCGTCGGTCGGATTTGAATGTCAGGCGCTTTAACCACTTGGCCATGGATTTGGTGATTTAAATTTTGTAAAATTTTAAAGCAATTCTGGTCTATTATCATATGCAAAAGGTTCTGAGAAGATAGAGCGAATTTGAAGCGAAATATAAGGAAAATGAGAAAAATCTGGATGGACACCTGGACAAAAAAACAGACAGACAAACAGACAGACAGACAGACAGACGTTAGCATTTTCTAATATATAGTAATATTTAGGCAGGTCAATATTGTTAATTACAATTTTTAAGTTCGTTTATTTTTGAATACGTTAACTCATCACTGTTTCATTTCATTTTATTTTTTTCATTTAAACAACTTTATCAGCTGGTTTTGGGTGTTAAAGCGGGGTTGCCATGAGAGATCTCCATTGCTTGCGATCGTTTCTTGCGAGTTGCACGAATTGTGGTCCAGCAGTGTTGACGAAATCATCTCTCCATCTCTTTGCCGGTCGGCCTCGCTTCCTCTTCCCTCTTGGGGTCCAATCGAGCATCTTCCGATTCCACCGATCATGGCTTTAATTCGAGATTCTTTCTACCCATATCCATTTCCGTCTTTCCGCCTCTCTAACTACATCCTTCAATTTAGTGATGTCACGGATCCGCTCATTTGTGACGTGGTCAAATACGGCAATTGCAATCTTTTTTACGTTCTCGTTTTTTTTTACGTTTTCGTTTGCGCTGTGCGACGGAAAGAATTTGTTTTTCTCGTTTACACAGGTACCAAGTCTCGGATCCATACAAGAGTGCGGGTAGAACTACACCGTCGAAAAGGCGCTTTTTGAGTGACTGTGGTTAACGATATATTAATAAAATTAAATATCTGACCTGGCACATGGGCAAGCTGTTCTGACGTGATTTCCACGTGGGAATATAGAGTAATCATTCCCACGTCCTTTTCTAGAATTGCGCGCACTTGATCATAGTTTAATGCAGGATCAATCAATTGGCTTTGCGTCTGAAATATGATAGAATAACATAAGGAATATGTTCTATTTATTGCTTATACATATTTGTGAATCTAAAATACCTACATTCCGTTCATCGTACAGTCAAAATGACATGTTGTGAACAAAGTATTATAAGATATCATAAATTATTATAACTATTTATAACTTTTTTTTCCTGAGGTTCCCATCGAACTAAAAAATTTGAAATTTTGACAGGCGCCTTTTTTCCGCTTGTGAATAACTTATTACCGAACAGAATTTTTATAAAAAATCATTTGAAAAAGTTCTGGGCGGTTTCCCGTAGTTCGCATTTTAAGCCAGAGCCGGGACGCGGGGCGAGCCAGAGCCGCGATTCCAACCAAGCCGGATCCGGGAATTAGATTTCATATTCAAATTTCTCGCCTGAATACCGATAAACCATTGCCAAGTTGGTTGTGCGCGAGCGATTGAAACTCCAAGACAACAATAGCCATGGGAGGTATTTGAATCGCAGCAAATCCGAAATCTAATTTCCGGATCCGGCTTGGTTGGAATCGCGGCTCTGGCTCGCCCCGCGTCCCGGCTCTGGCTTTAAATGCGAACTACGGGAAACCGCCCAGAAATGATTTTTTGTTAAAATTCTGTTCGGTAATAAGTTATTCACAAGCGGAAAAAAGGCGCCTGTCAAAATTTCAGATTTTTTGGTTCGATGGGAACCTCAGGAAAAAGAAGTTATAAATAGTTATAATAACTTATGATATCTTATAATACTTTGTTCACAATATGTCATTTTGACTGTAGACTGTTAAATCCGAGCAAATGCGGATTCTAGGAAGAACGGACATCATTTTTGAGAGTGTTGAACTATTTGACGGATTCTAAATTATAGGAATTTTAAAAAAAAATCAATAAGGCTGATCTTTCTTGATACATAACGAAATGAATTTTAATATTACAAATGATTAATGACTCTTTTTCCAGATGATCGAACTAAATATTACCTCAAAAACTTACAATTTTGACTTGTAATAAACCGACGCAAATGGTTCGGCAGAATCGATTCATCATAGCTAAATATTGCTTCACATCAAGACGGATCGAAATAATACCGTTATTGGTAAGACGGCCGAGTTTAATCAAATTGTCGACGTTCTGAATAAAAGTAATGTTTTGTTAGCCTTTGTAAATATATTTAAAATATTGTATTAAAATGTTCCGCCGATAAACAAGAATTCGATTGCCAAAGTTCATGCCAACTAGGGTGGCTAACAGCGATGCGCGCACCGCGGTGAACGAACGGGAGAAATCTATTTTCTGAATGAAAAGTACAAGTAAATCAATCAAGACAGTGGTATTATACATAAGAAAGCACTCTCAACCATTTTTGCACAGCTTTACTGTACACTACCATAAGGGTAATGGGTAGATGCACCGTCGGTGTACGTGCACCGTTTTTGCCACCATAGTTCCAATTCAATAAACTCAAACAGTAAGCACTAGGGTGGCCTAATCCGGGCCAGCCCGGAACCGGGACCAAAAACGGTACCGGTCCCGTTTTCGGTCCCGGTCCCGTACTGGTCCAAAAATCCATTTCGGTCCCGTTTGGTCACGCTGGCCCGCAGGAGCATTTCGGTACCGCGAGACCGGGGAAGGAAAAGTACAACACTGTAAGAGGAATCGCACTTGAATCGTGTTAATTTACATGCAATATAACTAGCAAGTGCTGCACAACTATAATTTATACTTTTTAAAAAAATATTTAAGAAAATTCTTTTTTGTCTTTTATGGAAATGTGTTTATAGGCATCCCTTGTTCCCGAAACGCTAATACACTTTCACAAAAACACTTATCCGGCCTCAAATACTTCATTTTTAGAGTAATCGTACAGTGGACCCGCGGGACCAAACGGGACCGCACTCTCGCTTTTCGAGTCGGTCCCGGGACCGCGGAATTCGGACCCGGATTAGGCCAGCCTACTTCTTGAAGGTATACGGAGTCATTTTTTGATAAATAAAGATGACATCACTATATGCGAACGATGAAAGTAGGGGTATTTCACATTCTCTGCATATTTTACATGCTCTCTGTGAGAAAGAGATCTCCAGATTAAGGACAGGATGAGTCTTATAGCTGTGTACATTAAATATGAATGAAAAAAGGTAATTCACCTCTATCAAAAGATTCATCCAATCTCCAATCTCCTCAGATTGCCCTGTCGTTTCCTCCACTTCCATTAGTTTCTTGTTAACTCTCGCCCTCATTCTATCTTCCATTCCGATTTTGGTGAAAATAGATGAGAGATGCTTTTCCGGAAGATCGAGAAGTGTCTATAAAAAGAACCTTTTCAAATATTCATTGAATTATATTTAATAAAATGTCGTACGGCCTAAGAATTTTAGTCCAAAGGGATCGTCCTTTGACATTCTTTCAAGCTAGAAATATTCTCACAGGCGGCGCTCGAACGGCCTTGAAATGACATTTCTTCAGTCGCTCATTCACTTGAACATTATTTCTGTCCCAATATGGAAGGTATGAAAAGATCTCGCAAATTAATTCGTCAGGAAGATGGAGAAGGGTCTAAATTAAGTTAATTTCTTTTAGAAATGTTTTAACTATTAGAAATTTTATAAATATACGTTTTGGAGAAAGTAATTCTGAATTTGCACCTTCTGTTCCTTCACTGTGTCCATAGTTGCTTCGGAAAATTGAAAAGCCGAATTCACAACGGTCTCAAAGCAAAAATTAATATTAAAAACAATAGCGAAGAAATTTTAGCAATAAGAAAACAATTATTAATGAAATAATCAACATTTTAAAAATTAATCACTTAATTTATATCTTCAAACTTTTAGCACAAACATCTGGGTGAAATGTTTTTACCAGGGTGTTTGTCTAAAGTGGCAAGATGATTAGAGAAGCTACAGCAAGCGCGTGGCATTGTGCAAACACTTAAAGAAGGCGTAACACGAATGATTGAAACATTTTATTTTTCCGATATTCGAGGTTTCAGTTCTGTTATCAGTAGTTGGTGAAACACAAATTCAGTGCGCGTTTCCCTCGCGCATCCTCCTCGTTTCCCCTTATCTCTCTGCCTTTCTATGACTACTTTTCCACAAAATGCCAACTCCCACCGCGAAAATATTGCAGGTTTAATGTGAGATACTGTAAGAATTCTGGTCGTTTTGACAGTTTATTAAACATAACTTTCTTCAAACTAAAAACTGAAACAGCGGTTTTCGAAGCTCTCATCGGGAAATCGATCTCGATTGCCCCACAGTGAGAACTCATTTGACCAAATATTCGTGGGACACCTTCTTTAACGTTATGACGCTAACACAGCCTCCGAAAGAGTATCGGAGAGATCAAGTTAGAGAATGAGGGAATCTTCGGGAGAGTGCACGAAAGAGAGAGAGAGAGAGAGTCAGACAACGAAATACATTCTTGGCATGATGCCAACTCGATGCTTTGGCTAATTATGGCGACATGATTCTTCAATTATTTTTTTCATTATTGATCTCAGTTAATGAGGAATTTAAGACAATATATTCTAATGAAGCGTACAACGATAAGAGGAGGAGGAGAACACTCGAATACTAGCAGACAATAAGAGACGCTCATGGAACTGTTCCAGCTAAGCGTTGGCCGAGCATACTAGCACAGTATTCGAACCAGTAGAGTGAGCCAGAGTTAGATAAAGAGAGGGATGACGAGAGAGCGCGCCAAACGAGAGGGTCAGACGATGAGAGATGGTTTTGGCTTGGTGCCAACTGGATGCTGTATATAGACGCTACTTCAGCGTTGGTGCTTTTTTTGGAACTGCCGTTTAGGAACCCGAAATAAATAAGCTACTAATATCCGTCTCATTTCCGTTCATTTTTATTGATCTCGCATAAGTGAATTCGCTCATACTTTGTTACAGATACATGATCCTCACCTAGGTTTTGAACTCTTTGAGGCAATTATGGAAACAGGGAATCAACAAAAAGTAAATAAGCCTTTTGTGATATATTTTGTACTTATCCTCAGATACATTGCCGCAAAATTAATGGTTTTCCGTAGGGATTTGTTTTAAAATAACTTTATTCAGACCCTTCTCCATCTTCCCGATGAATTAATCTGCGAAATCTTCTCATATCTTTCATATTGGGACAGAATAAACGTGCAAGTGAGCGAGAGGCTGAAGAAATGCCATTTCAAGGCAGTTCGAGCTCCGCCCGTAAGATTTTTATTCATATGTTACTTAAATATTTTTGTTGTAGTTACTACTCGACCTTCCGGACAAATTGTTCACTCTAATCCTGACCAAAATCTACTTTATTATTGATTTATAGACACTTCTTGATCTACCGGAAATGGTTCTATCGTATATTTTCACCAAAATCGGGATGGAAGACAGAACGAGGGTTAGAGTGGACAAGAAACTAATGGGAGTTGAGGAAAAGACAGAAATATCGAAGAATATTGGATATTGCATGCGTCTTATGATAGAGGTGAGTTATTTTCCTGACAAACAGTCATTTCGTGTGTTTAACAATACTGCGTACTCTTGAAACGATGTTATATAGCAACGGGAAAAAAAAAATATATATAGAATATATTCTAGCAAATTCGATGAGAGATTCCAAATTTCGTCTCTTCAGCGATTTATTGCAGAATGAAGCTGATTTTTCAGCGCAGCTTGTGCGCGCGATTCCAATTGCACAAGCTGCGCGCGGGATTCTACAAGACGCGCGCCGGACTTTTTGCCGGACCTGGCTTGTTCCGTTCGAGACCTTTCAACAGAACGCGCGATGTGCGCCCGATTTGTCTAAGGTGCGGCGCATGCCGCGCCTTACACTACACAAATCGCGCGCACAAGCTGCGCTGAAAAACCGGAGGGTGCACGCACCGCCGTTTTCCACCCTAGTATGGATATAATATACATTTAGAATCCATCGAAAAAAATGAACGTATCTACGATGCTTTCTGTTCTTCCAAGAATGCGAATTTCGACTTGTTTAAAAATTTACGATCGAAGGAGCGTAAGTATTCTCACTTTAATTATTTTTTAAGCTCTTTATATACACTGTTTTCATTTTTAAATGGGTTCAATTAGATTGTATTATAAATTTTCTCTTCTTTCAAAGAACACTGAATAGGCAGCGGCTAATGAGTTGCTATTATAAATTCACAAAAATTAACGTCCAAAATTATAAAACGTTTCGCTCCTATACAACAGATAAGGCTGTGACAGTGCACGACAATGCGAGAGACACGCCGAGGGATAGAAAGAGAGTGCACGCACCGGTAGTCCATTTTATAAACGCATCATATCAAAATTGTAGTAACTGTACTTGCGTATTTAACTCTTTTTGAGTGAAGAAATAAAATAAAACTATTTTATTTTAGGACAATACACAGTTGGTCAATCCTATGGTGCGCCATGAAGATCTGTACGCTATATGGGCGAAGAATCTATTTTTTTCTCGTTATATACTCTCCTATGGTATTCAAGTCAGAGGAACTTTTCCATTTGTACAAGGTCAGTTCTGGTTCATAATATTATTTATGCTAGTCACTAGGAAGCTTCGTAACAGCAACTTAAAAGAATTACACGATTGATCAATGAAATACAAAATCAATAAAGTCACTCAGTGAAATTGCTTAATTTTCAGGATTTTGAGAATAGCTTAGCCGCTCTGGAAAAAAACAATTATGCATATTTTTTCGATGCCGACCAAGAACACAGACCAACTCGTCAATTACTTAGCACCGATCATAGGTTCAACGCAGTTCAAATTTAGAAAATTGGATGCCTCCTGGAAAAAAAGGCATTTTGGCTGTAAATGAAATGTGCCCAATTTACAATGCATTTTATCCTATTTTGCAGATGGTTCAGCAACGCCCACAATGCCTTACACTTAAAATACACAATTTGCACATTTTGGAGACGCAGAAATTCGCGCAAGAATTGATGGGAGTCGATCCACGACTCATTACTGATGAGAGTGGAAAAGTGGAGAGGAAAACGAGTTTGAGACATTCTGAAGTGAGCTTATTACGGTGGAATGATCGTCTAGCACAGTGCCTCATTATTCGAAGTCGATATATATATATATATATATATATATATATATATATATATATATATATATATATATATATATATATATATATATATATATATATATATATAGACACACTATATTCAGCATGTGTGTTTAGCACACGACTAACTGAAAAAATGCCGAAGTGAGAGAATACGCTTGAGACTGGTCGAGACAGGACCAAGTGAACATGATTAATGAAATATCCCGCGCAAATGGCTTTGGTCGAAAATTCAGGTTCCTTTTAAAAAAAATACCCGCAATTGGGTATCTCGGTTCCGAGTCTTCAAAGGGAGGTGAGAGTTCTAGTGAAATTTGCGCGGCACTAAAAAGGCAGCAGACATAATGCATTTTCTATTTTTTTAAAGAAGGATTATCGCGAATCTCCTGCTCCATCATTCCTCATCTCCTATCTTTCAATTGCGCGGTAGCTTTTTCCTCGTCCACCCTTATCCCTCCCTATCATTTTTGAATCCCTGCATGCAGTGTGAGTTTGGCACAGAGCCAAACGCGAATAACTTTGTTCAAACTTATCGGTTGAACATGCGGTTTGCGGGGCTCTCATCTGGAAACCGATTACCAAAACCCGACAGTGTGAACTCAGTTGACTAAAAGTTCGTGGGGCACCAACTTTAAAGAAAAAAACTGTACCAACATTAATAAACTCATGACCAAGCATTTTCAGGTTTTCATCACGAACAGAAAATGTCACACCCTGGCGCTGTCTGAAAAGGGCGTCTTAACGTTGATTAAGAGGGAAAGGAAAGATGGAGGAATTTGCACGTTTTTAATTTCGTTTGTACGGGCTGCTAATATAGACGAAGATTTCCGCAGACTGGCTCATTGAATACATTACACACAGAGAAAAATTACTTTGCCATGCATGCGAGTTAATGATTAAATTGCTTAAGCTCTCCACACTTTTCACGCTCTCTCTGCATAAACTAAGTAATTCAATCATTAACTCACATGCATGGCGAAGTAATTTTTCTCTGAGTGTACGGCTTGCTCATTTTTTATTGTATTTTATTTTGTGTGAGACGTGCTGACTTTGTGAGTAAGGATTCAAAGAGGACATCAAAGAATGATAGAAAATGTCGAGAAAAGAAAGTTGAAAAAAGATATTTCTCTTAAACTCCGATTGTTTCTTGATAAAGTATACTTCTGCAAATGGTTTATCAAACGGTTCGCAGCACAAATATAACTATGACAGATGAGAGGAATGAAAAATCGAGAGACAAATGCATTCATGAATCCGAGAAATATTCAAACAATTGGAAGTTTTCGGAACGATTGATCGTGATTAATTCCAGAATAAGATTGTCTGCCCAAATCGAGATGGTAAAAATCATGTTCAACAATTCTTCTCAGAATCATTGTGAGGTCGCCTTGTCGCATTTGAATATCACAGTTACCATTGACCATAACCTGAATTGAACGGAATAATATTTTTTTAAATATTTTTTTAAAAAATCTGCGGCTTGACTTTCAGATAGAAGTCCGTAGGATCATTTAAGCGAAATCTCTCTTAGTTATAGTTACTTTCACTTAGAGGTAATTGAAGTTGTCTACTTGTTTTCCTGATCCAACTTTCTCAGAGTAATCATAATTGAATGAAAGTATTAAAATAAATTTTAAAAATTATGTATGTATGACGTAATTTAAAATTCATGTACCTTTCTCTTTGTCGAAGTGAGTTTTGCCTGTGTATTTGTGAAGAAGAGGGGATCGATGCCAAAGAAACAGTGTACAAAAGACTGAACTATCGACTTCTCCACGGGATGAATGTAGAGCAGTTTCATATTCTTCTTTTCAAGAACATGCTGAAATTGCTACAACTTAACACAGTTTTCCATATCGTTTTATCAAAACGAGTTCGGCTAAAATCTTTCCATGATAATGGGAAAAGGAATATGGCCTAAAAATCAGACGAGTAAGGCAAAATTGAAACCCGCCTGGTATAGGTGAATAAGATTCTCTGAATTGATGTCAATATGCATCCGTAAATACACGTGATTGATGTTTGCATTCCGGTCCAGAAAACCGCACAACACAGGGAAAGAGATAACGGGGCTTTTCAACTGGATTTCTCTCTAAATAAATATTTATTCGTGCAACCCCTTATTACCGTTTTTCGAGGTCAAATCTGCAATCATAGTGTAAACCACAGGCTTAATATATTAAAATATCTACGTTCTCTTTCGTTTCCAATATCGATTGCATTGACATTTGATGTTTTGACGCTCTTTACCCCTCTTCTTGCCCTTCTTTTACTTTGTCAGCTGATTGTATTAATATTATTTCGTTAAACCTGTCGGTGGTCCTCGACAATGAGCTTGAATATTACACTGATTTGAGGCAGAATGGATAGAATCTCTTCTAGCAGCGAGGGTTCAACGTCATACTGAATGAATATATTTAGAATGGTTGCGACAAAAATATAGAAAGTCAAAATAAAAAGAAAATAATCTGCAA
Source organism: Pristionchus fissidentatus (assembly GCA_036245785.1). NCBI lineage: Eukaryota > Metazoa > Nematoda > Chromadorea > Rhabditida > Neodiplogasteridae > Pristionchus > Pristionchus fissidentatus. Next base: position 41,301,868 of record BTSY01000004.1, read on the forward strand.
CAGCTCACAAGATTTACCAAATCGCTTCATCAAATTTAAATATTGGTCGATGCCGAGACAATCATTGTAGACCGAACTCCTGATACCGTAAGGGAATATCGTCTTGATGGAATTACCAGTGACCTGAGTAACTGAATTAGTATGCAACTATCTTCACATATTTGTTTCAGTACTACAATTAGTAGTCATCGAAACTGGGATGGGTATGACTGTTTCACTCCCTAAGTGTCATACATTAACGGCCCTCATGAGAGGAGCTCGTCAGTGACGGCATCAGGATTTATGGGGTGTAATCTAATATTTCAGAAAACAAATCATCGACTGCGCTGCCCAATGCCCACTTGCAATTGTATCACCACAACAGATTGTTTTTAAGAAAGGCGCGAAATATAAAACGAACTTGAATTTTAAAATGATACGAATCACGCTCTATCGTCTTACACTGTGGTTATCAGCGGGAAGTTGTATCTATCATTTCGGACGAGTGCTTGTAATTTTGTAATTCCTATCGTTTTATTTTTTACTGTTTCTACCAGATTAGCATAGATGTTCTAAATTATAATTATTCAGCGACACATCCTCTGATTCGACTCACATGCACATTTAACGATTCAAAAAAATCTTACGGGTGGTTCCAAGACGGTTTTGTGGTGACACGACTTTAGCCTATTATTTACTCCAACAACTTGCATTCTGTCCCGGTACGGAAGATACGTGAAGACTTTGCAGATCATTTCATCGGGAAGGTGTAGAAAGGCTCTGCAAAGTCTGCAAAGATCTGCAAAGTCTTCACGTATCTTCCGTACCGGGACAGAATGCAAGTTGTTGGAGTAAATAATAGGCTAAAGTCGTGTCACCACAAAACCGTCTTGGAACCACCCGTAAGATTTTTTTGTTAGTTTTCCTATTTTAAATAATTAAATTCTCTTACAAAAAATACAGCTTCCCGACAAATAATTAAATTCTCTTACAAAAAATACAGCTTCCCGACAAACTTCTTTCCCTGGTATTCACCAAACTCGGTTACCAAGAGCGCACATTTGCAAGAGTGAACAGGAAAATGATGGAAGTGGAAGGAAATACCGGGAATTCGGATTTTATCGATCGATGGGAATCGTTAAATGTGCATGTGAGTCGAATCAGAGGATGTGTCGCTGAATAATTATAATTTAGAACATCTATGCTAATCTGGTAGAAACAGTAAAAAATAAAACGATAGGAATTACAAAATTACAAGCACTCGTCCGAAATGATAGATACAACTTCCCGCTGATAACCACAGTGTAAGACGATAGAGCGTGATTCGTATCATTTTAAAATTCAAGTTCGTTTTAGCGAAAAAAGCTACCGTATCAGCAACAAGCAAGCACTAACAGACGCCCAATTGGCACTCTACCAAGGGCACTCTATCCTTTTCCATAATTTTCCTGACATGTAAATAATGCATACATTCGTTCTGCTACGCTGTTCAATTTTCACTAGAATTTTAAATTCGGGTAAATAATTGGATCTTCGCTTCCCACACTCTCTACAGACCGGTCACAAGACGAGAACGTAATGAAGAGATCTAATCCAATTATTTATCCGAAACTCTAATTTTGCTTGATTTAGATTCAATTTCATTTAGCAGGTCGAGCATGGATCTCGATTTAAACAGAGAGATTAAGGAATCATACCTTGTAAGTTCCTTTTGTTAGTAATCTTTTTTTCTTTTTGTTTATTCCTTACATTAGGAATCAACAACGTAATGGATTACAATGATTTTATAGACCATCCTCCACCTCCCTGATGAGATAATCTTCGAGATCTTCTCGTACCTACCTTATCGGGAAAGAATGAACGTCCAAGTAAATGGACGGCTGATGGGGTGCCATTTCAAATCCATTCGAGCCCCGCCGGTAAGTAAAATATTCCATTTTCCTTTTTTCAGCATTGTTTTGAATAGTTTTCATAATTTTATCTTCCGATCAAAATAGGCCTATATTTGTGTTATTTGTATTTGCAAATTAACAAAATATTCTTGTTCAGACCATTCTTGACCTTCCGGGTCGTCCTCTCATCAAGATCTTTACGAAGCTCGGTTTCAAAGATCGAACTAGGGCTAGAGTCAATAAGAAATTGGTGCAAGTAGAGGAAAACACCGGGCGTTCGGAACATCTCGAGGAATTATTGTTCTTCGGAGTACAGGTATTTATTAAATTATATTTATTTAAATTTTATATATTACAGGGTGATATTGATTCGATCGAACTTTTACGATCTACGAATGCTGGACACGTGCTTAGGTTATTCGATGAGCATACGTGCAAATTAATAATGAAACGCATGGCGAAGACTGTTTCTGTTCATTGTGAGGGTCGCCCAGGTGAGATTCTAGGTAGTTTTGTAATTGTAGGAATTAGATACATGCCTAATTTTGTAGGATAATACCGATTTGCGCTCTCAGTCAATACCTCGGCACCATTCGATATTTGAAACGGACTCTTTCTCGCTATCTCGCCGTACTTTCTGTTGTTTATTATTATTATGTTGTTTATTGTTTTTGTTTATTAGCAAAACGTTTCAAAATTCTTGCTCTTTTGCTTTTTTTTAAATCTCCCGCCCCGTACGCCTTTTGGAGGGTTATCTGTATTCATTAATTTTACGCCCTTGGTTGACTTTTTTTGATTAGAATAGCCATTTTGCAGTCACACAATCATTTGATAACGTAAATCAGATAGTTTTTTTCCATTGCAGCTTCGCAAGAACGTTCTTCTAAAAGAGATGATGCACGCTATTCTGCAAGTCAGTGTTTTCGGCCAGCTCGTGATATGCGATGAACGAGAGGTTCGACTTTTACTTTCCTTCTATCGCTTTCCTAACTCACACCCGCTGTGTTAACCTTCATCCCATCCTGATATCCCCTCTAACGCCCTCTTTTTCCCTTTCGACTTCTTGACCTCATCTTACAGAGGGGGCGGGGCCTAGCCAAAAATTTTAAAAAAGTGCCCTGTTGCCTTCATATCTGACCTTCTTCATAGAATTATCATAGCAATATTCAAATAACTTTAGGTTGAGGACCAGCAGGAGCATCCGTTGTTAACCTTCACCGACCTGCGTCAGTGTATGCTCGACAATATTAATGTGAGATGCATCAATTTGGTAACTGCCGTTGATTTTACCGCGGCGGAAGTTGGAGAATTGCAACAAGCGAGTATTATATTATTGTTATTATTATTATATTATTATTATTATATTGTATTATATTATTACATTATATTATTGCATAATAATATTCTTATGTACAGGTACCGCGCGGGTAATACTACAGAAAGGTGTAGCAGAGGAAAAATATGTCAATAATGCAAATTGAGCAATTTATCGTTGCAGTTATCGCTAGAGCGACCTGCTCTAAAGAGGCTCACGTTGGAACGAGTAGGCAAACAAGTTCAATTGGACTTTGCTCAAAATTCTATGGGAGTTGACGCGAAAATCTTTTCAGACGCAAGTAATGAATGGCTGAGAACCAATAAATCGGAAGCAAATGTTAGTTTTTATACCATTTTTTATACTTTTCTAATGTGGCACGTTGACAAGAATAGTGAAGCTTCTTTCAGATATTTTATCAGCAAATTCCGCCCTATAGAAGTCTGCATCTTGTGGGAGAAGAAATGGTGACTTCGATTTGTTGGGACCATGAGCTTCCAAGATATCTTAAATTCGATATACGATTCGAACGAAGCGCTAATCTTAATCAATTTGATGAGAACGGATACCAACGACTCAAAACAATCTGATGATCTCGCTACATATTAGTTATATTTCCTACACTGAATCAAGTTGAACCATTATTAAGTCCTCCACTAGTTCGAATGATTTGCGCACGAGTCCTATCAAATTCTAAAATTATTATATTTTTTCGATATTCAAATAATATTTTCCTCCTTGTGTAAAATGTATTTTCCTATAAGCACATACATTAACTTGCATAAACTAAATAAATTTTTGTTTTCAAAGCTTTTGCTTTTTGCGTTGACAGTTATCTCTATTTTCTCTCTATTTTCTCTATTTCTCTATTTTCTCTCTATATTTTCCATGCTCTCTCAACAGGAGGCAACATCTCCAGAGTAAGGAAACTGCGAGTAATGATCAGACTCTCCTCAATTCATTCGACACGATCTCTCATCTATCAGACAGCCGAGTGAGCATACATAATTGAGAGGGTCAGAACATTATTCAAACTGGCCAACTTCCCGCCCGTATCAATTGATACAACGCTCTCCTGAAAGACGCAAATATTACTGTATTTTGGCGTGATGGAGATATGTCTGACAAGCACAACAAACAGATTAACGTCATTAGACTTCCATTTTCTAACGTTTAATGTAATGAATAATCTCAATTTGAATAAATGTTCGAAAACAATTTCAACTTTTTTCCTTGCATTTTTCGTACATTCATCACTTCACGTAGATATAGTTATAAGTATTCATACTAACAAATCATAATTCAGCTCACAAATATTTAAATAGCTTCATCATCATCCTTCTTTCAGATAATGATTAAATCTGCTGGCGAAGCTAATGTAGCTCCCAATGTCCATGTTCAGATTCAGCAATATGTGAGTGATCATTCATTTGGTAATCTTATTTCTCAAACAAGCTAGTGTTTCTAATGGCAACGACTCGCTTTTACAGAATCTCTTGCATCTTCCTGATGAAATGATCTGTGAGATCTTCTCATATCTTCCTTATCGGGAAAGAATGAACGTCCAAGTAAATGAACGGTTGAAAGTGTGTCATTTCAAATCCTCCCGAGCACCGCCTGTAAGTGCAACTTTTCCATTTTTTTTTTGTTGTAACTTGAGGATAGCGTTGTTAAGTTTATTGTAGACACATATCTTCTTTTTTTAATAATCGGATATTTACGATTGAGTTTGACAAATATTATAATATTTATGTTCAGGCCTTTCTCGACATTCCGGATCGTCCACTTATGTTGATCTTTACGAAACTCGGATTCCAAGATCGAACTAGGGCTAGAGTCAATAAGAAGTTGGTGCAAGTGGAGGGATTGGCCGGGCGATCGGAGAATCTCGATAATTTGACCTTCTTTGGATTGGATGTTATGTTTTCTTAATGAATTTTGCACTGCGCTCTGGGCGCAAAAGTAATTTAATTGTTATTTTCGCATTATTTAACACCTCAAATTTTTACATAATAGTTCTTCTTAATTTCAATTCATTATGACGTTCGTGATGCCCATTTAATTAAACTTTTAGCGAAAAGCTTTTAAATCTGATATTTCAGTACGTTAATGATTCTATCGAACTATGTCGATCGACACGTGTTTGGGGCGTGACTACTCAATTCGATGAGCATATATGCAATTCAATATTGAAACGGATGGGGCGTGCCTTATCTATCGAAATAGCACGAGTCGTACAAGTGAGATACAATATTATTGAATATAGGAAATACGGTGATTCGATAATATTTTTTCTATATTGAAAATAAATTCAAATACTGTATTATTTTTACATTTCAGGATCGCTCACAAAAAGTGAATCTGAAAGAACTTCTTCCACATGTTCTCCTTCTCGGAATTGTTGGCCAGTTAATAATAGTCGATCAGCGTGAGGTTTGTCATTCATTTCAGTCATATTTTTCTCTCACATCGAAAACGGATGCCTGAAAACACATTTCCTAAATAATTTGAAAAAAAATTTAAAAAATAAAAATTTCAATGAAAAATCATAATTGTACAGCACTTGATAGTGAAACTACATATAAATAAAGCATAATTAATGAGTGATCGCTCTTGCAGTCTTGTATTTTTCCCTACGACCAAACGGATCCAAAATATATTTTTTGGCCCGTGCGGGACCATGACCGAAAACATTTATGGTGCCGGTCCCTTTTATCTCTCAATTTTTTTTCGTTATCTCTGATCCAATTTTGAGTGCACCATTGCGATATTGGACATAATTTCAGGTAGAGGTCCAGGAGGAAAATCCATTGTTGACCTACCATGACCTTGTGCAGTTTATGTCCTGCAACATTGATGTGAGATACATCACATTGGTGTCTGTAGTTAACTTTACCGAATCACAAATCGAAGAATTGCAACAGGTAAGCATCTTTTTCCAATTTTTTCACATAATCTTTTTAAAACTTAACCGACGCATATAGTGGTCCAAATGCACAGAAATGTGATTTCTTTTAAAAAATGATCTGGTAACGCGTTTAAAAAATAGGTAAAAATCATATTTGCAGTTGGTGCGGCAGCGAGAGAATAGACTGATGCTGAGGATGCAGCGGGTTGACGCTCAAGTGCGACAGAACTTTGCTCGATCTTCGATGGGAGTCGACCTCCAGTTGTTCTCTGATCCAACCAACAAATCTTTTACGACTAGCAAATCGGAGGCAAATGTGAGTGAAATGTTCGTCGAGCATGAAATGAGTATACTTGACTATCCTTATAATTACAAAATGATACGTTTATGAAATGGATTACTGTTGTAGGTATGCTCTCTTTCAATACGTCTGTGTGTCTCTTGTTTGCCATGCGCTCATTCCTATCATTTTTTTTGTGTAGCATAGCGTTTCTTTAATATTTATGTCTAAGCAGAAATTTTTCAAGAACAGCTTGCTGCAGATTTTTTATCAGCACCTTCCATCCTACAGAGTTCTGCATCTTGCGGAGAGTCAACTGGTTACTTCCATTAAATGGGACCATGCACTTCCTCCATTCTATCTTGAATTTGATGTGCAGTTTGAACGACTCGACAATATCCGTCTTTTTGAAGAGAACGTATTCCAAAAACTCAAGACGCTCTGAAAATCACACTACTCATTTTCACCTAACCGAGAAAAAACTCATGTTTCTACTACTCCGATTTGTTCATTCGCAATTTACCCTTGCATAATTGATTAAATATTGACATCTTTTCATTTAAAAATATAATTTTTCTTCACACGATTGACTATACGCAGCTCAAATGCATATATATATGCCGATAAACAATTCAAAGAACCCTCACTTGTTCTGAGTTTTACTTCAATTATTTTACAGTTGACTTTCTGATTTTCATTGATTTAGCAATTTACTGATTGACCGATTTTTTATTAATTTCTCACCTTTTTTATACACCTGATTTGCATCTCATAATGAATAATATGCAACGAAAACTTCAAATAATAGGAAATCTTGGTACGATGAAAACTAGACCAACGCTGATTTGCGTAACTATTACAGTATGCTGGCGTCATAGAGTCCTTTATTTAATTCAGTAAACGACAAGGAAAACAAAACAAGATTTAACTATTTATCTACAAATTTCAGTTGTCTAGCATGCATCTCCCCCTCCCTCCTTTTTAAAATTATTTAATATTCAAATAGTTTCTTTGCTTGCTGTAGGCGTTACACTTGGTCGTATCAAATAAATGAAACGTCCCATCTCGATTTGTTTCTTAGATAATGAAAAGATTTGCGTACGAAGCTTCGATGAATCCCAATGTCCAGTGTGAAGTTGAGAAGGCTTGTATTGAAGAATGGGTAAGTGAATCTTCACTTGGAAATCTTGATAATCAAAAAGGAGTACCTCAAAATATAAAGTGTTTTTTACAGAATCTCCTGCACCTTCCTGACGAGATTATCTGCGTGATCTTCTCTTATCTTCCTTATCGGGGAAGAATGAACGTGCAAGTAAATGAACGACTGAAGAAGTGTCACTTCAAATCTATCCGAGCCCCTCCCGTCAGTGCATTTTATTTTCATTCATTCATTCGTTGTCAATTCCGTCATGGGATCATGAAGTGGGTTATTAGGTGACAAGAGACGGGTATTCCTCGACATGGTCAAATGATTTCATCAAATGATTTCACAAGCCCGCCCGAGCCCCTCCTGTTAGCATAGCGTTTTTTTCTCTTTTTGTACGCCATAGTAGATTGCGAAATGTGAGCTCACGGTCTTCTCATTTCGCACACTCTATGAGGCTCTTTTTATCATATACGTGTTGTATGACGCGTAGGCAGAGTCAGAATACATCTCACTTTATTTTTTTAGAAATTTTTTTATTTTACGTTGCAGTCGCTACTCGATCTTCCTCACAAACCTCTCTCTTTTATCTTAACCAAACTGGGATTAAAAGATCGATTGAGAGCAAGAATCAGCAAGAAAATGAGAAAAATCGAAGGGAATACAGGGCCTTTGGAGGACTTGGATCGATGTGATCTCGAATTAGAAGTAGAGGTATTTACCGTACCCGTCTTTTTGTTTAAGTTATTGCCTTTCCCATGCATATTAGCTGCTGTTGAATGTTCACCCCGCACGCGATCAAGTTGGGCATTTTCTATGTATTTTAAAACTGGCAATTATCTGTTACAGATCGGCGGAGATTTTATCAATCTGAGACGCCGGACTACTTCGCCACAGGTGATTTTCTTTCCGCTGACCCCTTGAGGTCTTACTGGAGAAAACGAGAAATATTACTGGACACTAGGGTACCGCAACGACACATGTGTCGACACGAAAATTCAATTATGACAATTTACATGTGTCACGACACACGGGACAATGTCTTTTAATCTCATTTTAATTTGATTATCTCCATAATTGGATTTTCGTGTGTCGACACATGTGTCGTTGCGGTACCCTACTGGACACTAGAGTTGACCACTTGAAATAACCTTTGTTGGAGAACAAAGGAAGTTTAACAACGAAACAAAGAACTGTTCCGGAACGGAGCCGAAACGCTTTGTTATTTTAAATGTTATTTTCGACTTTTTCAGTGGTCATCTCTACTGGACACTGCAGATAGCAGGGTTACAAAATCATCACTAGCACACACCCTCGCTCACCTTCCGTAATTTGTATTATCCGCGGCATGCTTCACACACAGAAAAAAAAGTATTATATGAGGCCCATGACCCTTAAAAAACCATATATTTAACACTAAGACTTAAGTTCTTATACTTTTTTTCTGAGTGTTTTGTAACTCAGAGAGGAGTGTTTGTGAATGTGTAATATTACAAATTTAAAAAAAATACTCGTCCGAAATATTAAAACGTTTCGCTGATAAACAACAGAAACTAGGGCGAGAGAGCACGCGAAAAAAAGAGAGAAACTGACAGTACGCACACCAACTGGAAAAACTGTAGTACTGGAAATGCAACGTAGTATGTTAAATTTGTAATACCTCAGGTGAGAATTACTGAGCTCGATTTTGTCAACGTCAGCCAATTCATGGAAATGATCAATCGAATTGCGCGAACAGTCAGCCCCACTGTAGTCAGCATCGTTGTGGTGAGAAAGAAAACTTTTAAATTACTTAATCAATTAATATTAATAAAATAATTTTAAAAATATTTGAAAATTTGTTCTTTCCAAAATTTTGTTAATTTCAGACATCCCATTTTGATAATCTCTCCAAGATTATCGCTTCTATTCTCTGCATAGAAATGACGATGCGCTTAAACATCGAAGATCATCCTAAGGTTGGTCATAATGGCACATTTGTATTTCAATAAAACATTGTGATGTTATAAAATAAAAAAATAAAAATTTGCCTTAATAGCATCAACCTCCATCTTGTCCTATCTAAGCAATTTCACCACTCCTCTTGTGAACTTTTTTTCCTAGATGCAATTCTTACTCGCTAATTTATTCACTCATATGCACCCTTGTAGCGTACTATAAATAAATAAATAAATAAATAATTGAAGGGCGATCTCATACGTCCTTTGATTGCCTACTCCGACCTTCGCGATTTCTTAATGGAGAACACGACTATTAGCCAAGTAACTGTTAGAACTCAAATGAAACTATCAAAAGAGGATCTCGACGACCTACACCAGGCGAGTTTTTAATAGTATTTGAACATGTTTGAAATTTCTATCTCCGAATAGTCGTTAAAACGGAGTGGAGGAGTTGAAAATAACCAAAACAATTGGTTATTTATCGCTCTTTGATCTTCTAGTTCCAACTTTATGCATCTTTCACGATCGATATTAATATTTCAGTTGGTGCGAAAGGCGGATAATTTGGAGAAGGTTTTCATCGAACCAGTGGATAAGTATGCGGGCTCTGCTTTTTGTCGCTCTGCGATGGCTGTAAACATTGCTGATCAGAGAAGAATTTTGATGAGATCCTGCCCGCCGAATGCTGAGGTTCGCGACTTTTTCAATAGACCACTGTTCATCTCAGGACAGGCTCTCTGTGATACATGGGGTCGAAAGATTGCGTGTAGAAGACCTAGCACCTTAAAATTTACCTTAACGGCATAGATATAACTTCACAAATTCACTTATATTGTATCTGAACGTTGCAATTTTGAATTAAATGGTCATTTTCCACAATTATCATTCATTAATTATGAATAGTTAAATTAATCTACATTTTTGCAGGTTTTCTTCCGGGATGATATTAATCGTGGAAGTGTGCATCTTCGCGAGGGCGGACTTGTCACCTCGATTTTATGGACAAATAAAATCAATAAAATCAGTCATTATAATTTAATGTTCGATAGAATATACAGTCAAAATGACATATTTTGAACAAAGTATTATAAGAAATCATAAGTTATTATAACTATTTATAACTTCTTTTTCCTGAGGTTCCCATCGAACCAAAAAATCTGAAATTTGACAGGCGCCTTTTTTCCGCTTGTTTCCGCTTGTGAATAACTTATTACCGAACAGAATTTTAACAAAAAATCATTTCTGGGCGGTTTCCCGTAGTTCGCATTTAAAGCCAGAGCCGGGACGCGGGGCGAGCCAGAGCCGCGATTCCAACCAAGCCGGATCCGGAAATTAGATTTCATATTCAAATTTCTCGCCTGAATACCGATAAACCGTTGCCAAGTTGGTTGTGCGCGAGCGATTGAAACTCCAAGACAACAATAGCCATGGGAGGTATTTGAATCGCAGCAAATCCGAAATCTAATTTCCGGATCTATAAATAAATAAATAAATAATTGAAGGGCGATCTCATACGTCCTTTGATTGCCTACTCCGACCTTCGCGATTTCTTAATGGAGAACACGACTATTAGCCAAGTAACTGTTAGAACTCAAATGAAACTATCAAAAGAGGATCTCGACGACCTACACCAGGCGAGTTTTTAATAGTATTTGAACATGTTTGAAATTTCTATCTCCGAATAGTCGTTAAAACGGAGTGGAGGAGTTGAAAATAACCAAAACAATTGGTTATTTATCGCTCTTTGATCTTCTAGTTCCAACTTTATGCATCTTTCACGATCGATATTAATATTTCAGTTGGTGCGAAAGGCGGATAATTTGGAGAAGGTTTTCATCGAACCAGTGGATAAGTATGCGGGCTCTGCTTTTTGTCGCTCTGCGATGGCTGTAAACATTGCTGATCAGAGAAGAATTTTGATGAGATCCTGCCCGCCGAATGCTGAGGTTCGCGACTTTTTCAATAGACCACTGTTCATCTCAGGACAGGCTCTCTGTGATACATGGGGTCGAAAGATTGCGTGTAGAAGACCTAGCACCTTAAAATTTACCTTAACGGCATAGATATAACTTCACAAATTCACTTATATTGTATCTGAACGTTGCAATTTTGAATTAAATGGTCATTTTCCACAATTATCATTCATTAATTATGAATAGTTAAATTAATCTACATTTTTGCAGGTTTTCTTCCGGGATGATATTAATCGTGGAAGTGTGCATCTTCGCGAGGGCGGACTTGTCACCTCGATTTTATGGACAAATAAAATCAATAAAATCAGTCATTATAATTTAATGTTCGATAGAATATACAGTCAAAATGACATATTTTGAACAAAGTATTATAAGAAATCATAAGTTATTATAACTATTTATAACTTCTTTTTCCTGAGGTTCCCATCGAACCAAAAAATCTGAAATTTGACAGGCGCCTTTTTTCCGCTTGTTTCCGCTTGTGAATAACTTATTACCGAACAGAATTTTAACAAAAAATCATTTCTGGGCGGTTTCCCGTAGTTCGCATTTAAAGCCAGAGCCGGGACGCGGGGCGAGCCAGAGCCGCGATTCCAACCAAGCCGGATCCGGAAATTAGATTTCATATTCAAATTTCTCGCCTGAATACCGATAAACCGTTGCCAAGTTGGTTGTGCGCGAGCGATTGAAACTCCAAGACAACAATAGCCATGGGAGGTATTTGAATCGCAGCAAATCCGAAATCTAATTTCCGGATCTATAAATAAATAAATAAATAATTGAAGGGCGATCTCATACGTCCTTTGATTGCCTACTCCGACCTTCGCGATTTCTTAATGGAGAACACGACTATTAGCCAAGTAACTGTTAGAACTCAAATGAAACTATCAAAAGAGGATCTCGACGACCTACACCAGGCGAGTTTTTAATAGTATTTGAACATGTTTGAAATTTCTATCTCCGAATAGTCGTTAAAACGGAGTGGAGGAGTTGAAAATAACCAAAACAATTGGTTATTTATCGCTCTTTGATCTTCTAGTTCCAACTTTATGCATCTTTCACGATCGATATTAATATTTCAGTTGGTGCGAAAGGCGGATAATTTGGAGAAGGTTTTCATCGAACCAGTGGATAAGTACCCTCAAAACGGAAGAAAATGCACCGTGTCCGGTATTTTCCGGGATTTTCCGGGAAAACTCAGGAAAGCCTGGCAAATTGTTGTTTCTCAACGAATTCGTCCAAATTTTGGAGTACGAGTATGTCATCTAAATTCAAGAAATGCGTTTTGAGAACTAAGAAAATTATTGATTGGAAAGTACTGTATCAGAAAAGGTGCTTTTCGTTGTGTACACCACGCCGGTGCACGGGTGCGTGTGTATGGTGCACATGGCTAATTGCCAATGAAACAACGCGCGGGAGAGCTCCGCTCGCTCGTACGCGTCTTTGACTGATAACTTTGTCTGTTTTCATTTATTTTTTTTCACTTTTTTCACTCATTATTTCGATGCAGATGGGAGAGGATCGGTTGATGTGTCCAGGTTGAGGTGCGCCGCGCGGACACCTGACGCGTTGGCCGCCGCGCGGTCGATTGGCGCGTATGCCGCTGCGCGGTCACTTTACGCGTTGGCCGCCGCGCCGTCCGCGTTGACCACCGCGCGGTCGTAGCGCGCGTCGGCCGCCGCGCGGACACTACACGCGTCAGGAGCGGGAAGAACACGTAAGTACTTCTTTTCTCCTTCCTTTTTATTAAGTTAGAACTCGTATTTTCTCTATAATTATTGTTTTTTCTTTGAAATTACGTAATTGTCTGACTTCTCCATCATTACAGGAGCCAGGCCCGTCGCCTTCTCGCTGATCGGCTCGGTCCGGGACAGTTTTTTTCGACTAATTAGGTAAATATTTTCACTTATTTAACATATATGCCTGAAATAAGAGCAGTAGTTCTTGTGCTGGACATTCCAGTCTCTTCTTCCCGCGCTCTCTCTCGTCTTCCGGAGGGCCCGGCCTGCGGTTTCGTCGAAAAACAATCGATGTTCACTGACTTTAGGTGGGTCAACGCGGTATATTGATGTAAAAACTTATGTTTTACGAATGGAACTTCACGTCTACTTCGATTATCGATTAATATTTCACATTTCAGCGCTGTTTCTCGTGCCCAGCTCCTTCTACACGGCCGTTTCGCGACCGGGAATCTTCCTTTTTTGCTGATTAGGTACACTTTTCCTCCTTATTTCCCTATTTCCACCAAAATAAGAACAGAGGTTGCTTGTGAGGAACATTGCAGTTTCCTCTCTGCAGTTCTGCGTCGCTTCTCTGGTGCATTGGAAGTGGATGTTATTGCGAGGTGAGTGAACACAAATGCGGACTTTATTCTACGGGCATGCGTATCAGTAATATAATGACAACAAGAGAAACTTTCGAAATTTTGAACTATTAGAATAATTAATCGGGGCAGGGCTGGCCACGGTTAGCCACCACCTGTCTCATCTTCTTCTGCACTCTGGCGATGAGTCGCTCGCAGAGACCTCTCGTCAGATGGGTGTTCCACCAGTGGTGAATTCCTTCTTCCAGATGGTCCAGACTCTTCGGCTTCCATCGATGATTCAGCCACGACTTCAGCAGGGACCAGACAGTTTCAATCGGATTTAAATCCGGTGACTCTGGCGGCCAATCTTCGACCTAAAGGTATACTGTTCCAATTATTTTTGAAGTGATTTGTTTGCCAAATCTGATTATTTTGCATATATGTTTTATTGATTTATTTAGGAACTATTCAATAATTTCATCTTGATTCCCGATCTCTTCAGGTAGAGGCGTGTGCTGCGACTCCCGTGGCACGGTGCCCAGTCCTGCACCAGCGTTCCAATGGGACCGAACGTGTCCCTTGAGTTGTTTTTTCATGTATTTTTTCGTGGTTTTATATAAATAAAAGTCAAACCTGCTCCACTGAAGATACTTCTCATGAAGTATTTGTTGGTATTTGGGCGAGTCGACGTTGACTTCTTTGCCTCTGAGAACCTTGAGTGGGCAAGGGCCGCGAACACTGATGCCACCCCAAATCAACAACTGCAATATTGATAACTTTAAAGATACCCTTTTCGGCTACCACCATAATTCATTTTTAAAATTAATCACCTTAGCTGCATGCTTGGGAGCTGCCTTTCTTGCTTGAAAGCGATTCTTAACGAAGCAAGTCTGCGAGTTCTTGCCCACTTGGATGTACGACTCATCCGTGAAGGTATGAGTGAGGAATTGCCCCACTTTCTCCAGCATCTTCTCGCAGTACACAAGTCGGATCAACTGATTAATCAGTCTGACGGCATGGCCGTAACGGACACGATATTGACGCAGTCCCAGTTCCTGTCGAATGATCGCAACGACCTCCTTCTTCACCTGAAATTGGTTTGTATCGTATACTGCTCTTCATAGCAATTTATTTAATTACGATATATCGAAGAATAAACCTCGAGTCCCAATTTCTCCTTGATTGTCTCGATAATCTCTGTTGTTGTGCGAGTGCTTTCCTCCTCGTAAAGATCATCTACAATCTTCTTCACTCTCGGGTGCATCTCAATGGGAACGCTCCTGGGGGCGTACGGCTTTCTGAAGTTGTCTCCTTTGTTCAGCAAAATTCGACGCACCGTTGCCGATGAAATGCGGTCGTCTGAAGTAATAGTTATTCGCTTATCTGAAATTCGATGTAGATTACTTCTTTTCCTCATCTCTTCTGCAATTGCTCTGTACGTCATCCCCTCATCTCGCATTCCTCTCATGTCATCTCTGATCGTCTTCATAAACATCGGCATTTTCCGTGACCTCCGGTAATCGGTCAGCTGCAATGGTACCGTATACATACTTGAAAATACGGGAAATTGAGATATCACTTACTTTGTGTTTGCGCCCCATCGAGATGTGATGAAATTGCAAATGCAGGAAATAAATTTAATGTTGAAAATTACTTACTGTATTTAGCATGCAGATTGCAAAACAATCAATATTTTTTTGTAAAAAGTCAATATTTTTAAATAATTTTTTTTATTGTTTTTATATTCTAAATTTTGTATTTTCATATATTTTGCAGTTTTCTATTACAGGTAGAATGCCGAAATATCTTTTGTGTCGTTCGCTTTCCGGGTATGATGTTATTGAAGAAGGAAGTCTTGGAGTGGGATCGGGGCCGGCCGCCGTGGGAGAGAGTGTAAATTATCTCGACAAGTTTGGAGGGACTGCGCACGGCGTCATCCTAGATGTCGACAAGGGAAAGAGGAAGATGGAAAAGGAGATGGAGAGAAGGGAAAAGGAAGATCGATCTGCTTCCGGTTCCCCCGTGGTAACGGTCAGTCCAATCCTTTGAGAAATCATCAAATATTCTTACTTTTGCAGAGATCTTCCAGTCGATCGAGCTCTCGCAGTTCCGTATCGACAGCATCCATCACAAGGACACCTCGCAGCAGGATGATTGGGAAGAAGCCGTCGACTTCTGTGCAGCATAAGCAGACTCCTCGTCCAGTTAAGAGACGCGCAACTGGACGTGGACGATCATGCACTCCCCCCCTTTCCATTCCTAAAGCTTCTAGAGTCTCATCGATCCCCTCTTCAACTTCTTTCCCACCCCTCAAACCCCCTCACTAATTGGAGGCTTACTCAATACATCACCCCCTAATCCTTCTACAGCAACTATCAGTGCTGCATCGATTCTCAGTACGCAGAATCTCTCTCTACCTTCTCTTCTTTCTCCATCTTTCACAACAGGAGGACAAGTTCCCGTATCGTCAGGTACATTCATATATTCATTCATAAGTATCAAAAACCATTGTATTTAAATTAATACAACTTCGAACGTTTTTCAGACCCTATCATCAATTTCCTTCTCAACCAAGTTGTTTCCATGCAGCAGCAACTCGGATCATTGACTACCATGGTGAACAATATGTTTCTATCGTGGAACGATTTGATCATTCAATCGGCCAATCGATCGACCGGTGCACACCAAGAGGTCAGAAATTGCGTCAATAATTAATTCATATACATACATACGCTTTATTCATGTCTAATTAAGTTGAAATAATAATAAAAAGTATTTTAAGCTGGCAGGAACGAAGCAGAAGCTGGAGGAAGTGTCGACCTCTGTTGCTAAAGTTGAGACAGTCGTCCTCAAAGTGGCAGAGCAGTACAAAGAAGATGAAGGCAAGTAAATAACATTGCTCCATTCATACGCATTGTCCAATAATTTATTTCAGAATTCGACTACGCGCCGTACTCGACCAAGGCTGATATCGATGGAGTCGATAACAGTCAAAAGTTGGGAATCCTTGCAACTGATATCGAGAGACTCATCTACACGGATAATAGCTACGACGACAGAGTGGATCTGCAGAGGAACTACAAGGATCGGCTCAATCGGGCAAAGGCGAAATGGCTCGTCGAAGTAAGTAAATTAGATTCGCTTACTTGGAATAGTACGTAAATCACAAACACTCAGTGCTGCATTCATCGTCGACTTGTGTCGACTGGAAAGAACCGACCAGATGCTATTACTCTCATCGTGCAGCGTATTAATGAATATGCGAAAAAGAGAAGAGCAGAAACGAAGAAGAGGAATGAAATGGAGGACACGAGGGTGCGACTCGACTCCAAGAAACTCTCGAAGAAACCGCCCGTTCAAGTGATTGGAGATTCTGAAGAGGAAGTTGTTGTTGACTAATTCGGTAAAGATCACTCTCTTATGTAACTTGTGTGTTGAGTTTTCGTCGTTAATCGTTCGTTATATATCCAAATGTTGAATAAAGTTGACTTTTGTGTGCCCTCGCCTCATAAAAACGCAGCGCAAACAATCTCTCGAAATGAAGAGCAGCATGGGAAGACCACGGGAGGAAACTGCAATGTTCCTCACAAGCAACCTCTGTTCTTATTTTGGTGGAAATAGGGAAATAAGGAGGAAAAGTGTACCTAATCAGCAAAAAAGGAAGATTCCCGGTCGCGAAACGGCCGTGTAGAAGGAGCTGGGCACGAGAAACAGCGCTGAAATGTGAAATATTAATCGATAATCGAAGTAGACGTGAAGTTCCATTCGTAAAACATAAGTTTTTACATCAATATACCGCGTTGACCCACCTAAAGTCAGTGAACATCGATTGTTTTTCGACGAAACCGCAGGCCGGGCCCTCCGGAAGACGAGAGAGAGCGCGGGAAGAAGAGACTGGAATGTCCAGCACAAGAACTACTGCTCTTATTTCAGGCATATATGTTAAATAAGTGAAAATATTTACCTAATTAGTCGAAAAAAACTGTCCCGGACCGAGCCGATCAGCGAGAAGGCGACGGGCCTGGCTCCTGTAATGATGGAGAAGTCAGACAATTACGTAATTTCAAAGAAAAAACAATAATTATAGAGAAAATACGAGTTCTAACTTAATAAAAAGGAAGGAGAAAAGAAGTACTTACGTGTTCTTCCCGCTCCTGACGCGTGTAGTGTCCGCGCGGCGGCCGACGCGCGCTACGACCGCGCGGTGGTCAACGCGGACGGCGCGGCGGCCAACGCGTAAAGTGACCGCGCAGCGGCATACGCGCCAATCGACCGCGCGGCGGCCAACGCGTCAGGTGTCCGCGCGGCGCACCTCAACCTGGACACATCAACCGATCCTCTCCCATCTGCATCGAAATAATGAGTGAAAAAAGTGAAAAAAATAAATGAAAACAGACAAAGTTATCAGTCAAAGACGCGTACGAGCGAGCGGAGCTCTCCCGCGCGTTGTTTCATTGGCAATTAGCCATGTGCACCATACACACGCACCCGTGCACCGGCGTGGTGTACACAACGAAAAGCACCTTTTCTGATACAGTACTTTCCAATCAATAATTTTCTTAGTTCTCAAAACGCATTTCTTGAATTTAGATGACATACTCGTACTCCAAAATTTGGACGAATTCGTTGAGAAACAACAATTTGCCAGGCTTTCCTGAGTTTTCCCGGAAAATACCGGAAAATACCGGACACGGTGCATTTTCTTCCGTTTTGAGGGTACTTATCCACTGGTTCGATGAAAACCTTCTCCAAATTATCCGCCTTTCGCACCAACTGAAATATTAATATCGATCGTGAAAGATGCATAAAGTTGGAACTAGAAGATCAAAGAGCGATAAATAACCAATTGTTTTGGTTATTTTCAACTCCTCCACTCCGTTTTAACGACTATTCGGAGATAGAAATTTCAAACATGTTCAAATACTATTAAAAACTCGCCTGGTGTAGGTCGTCGAGATCCTCTTTTGATAGTTTCATTTGAGTTCTAACAGTTACTTGGCTAATAGTCGTGTTCTCCATTAAGAAATCGCGAAGGTCGGAGTAGGCAATCAAAGGACGTATGAGATCGCCCTTCAATTATTTATTTATTTATTTATAGATCCGGAAATTAGATTTCGGATTTGCTGCGATTCAAATACCTCCCATGGCTATTGTTGTCTTGGAGTTTCAATCGCTCGCGCACAACCAACTTGGCAACGGTTTATCGGTATTCAGGCGAGAAATTTGAATATGAAATCTAATTTCCGGATCCGGCTTGGTTGGAATCGCGGCTCTGGCTCGCCCCGCGTCCCGGCTCTGGCTTTACATGCGAACTACGGGAAACCGCCCAGAAATGATTTTTTGTTAAAATTCTGTTCGGTAATAAGTTATTCACAAGCGGAAACAAGCGGAAAAAAGGCGCCTGTCAAATTTCAGATTTTTTGGTTCGATGGGAACCTCAGGAAAAAGAAGTTATAAATAGTTATAATAACTTATGATTTCTTATAATACTTTGTTCACAATATGTCATTTTGACTGTATATTCTATCGAACATTAAATTATAATGACTGATTTTATTGATTTTATTTGTCCATAAAATCGAGGTGACAAGTCCGCCCTCGCGAAGATGCACACTTCCACGATTAATATCATCCCGGAAGAAAACCTGCAAAAATGTAGATTAATTTAACTATTCATAATTAATGAATGATAATTGTGGAAAATGACCATTTAATTCAAAATTGCAACGTTCAGATACAATATAAGTGAATTTGTGAAGTTATATCTATGCCGTTAAGGTAAATTTTAAGGTGCTAGGTCTTCTACACGCAATCTTTCGACCCCATGTATCACAGAGAGCCTGTCCTGAGATGAACAGTGGTCTATTGAAAAAGTCGCGAACCTCAGCATTCGGCGGGCAGGATCTCATCAAAATTCTTCTCTGATCAGCAATGTTTACAGCCATCGCAGAGCGACAAAAAGCAGAGCCCGCATACTTATCCACTGGTTCGATGAAAACCTTCTCCAAATTATCCGCCTTTCGCACCAACTGAAATATTAATATCGATCGTGAAAGATGCATAAAGTTGGAACTAGAAGATCAAAGAGCGATAAATAACCAATTGTTTTGGTTATTTTCAACTCCTCCACTCCGTTTTAACGACTATTCGGAGATAGAAATTTCAAACATGTTCAAATACTATTAAAAACTCGCCTGGTGTAGGTCGTCGAGATCCTCTTTTGATAGTTTCATTTGAGTTCTAACAGTTACTTGGCTAATAGTCGTGTTCTCCATTAAGAAATCGCGAAGGTCGGAGTAGGCAATCAAAGGACGTATGAGATCGCCCTTCAATTATTTATTTATTTATTTATAGTACGCTACAAGGGTGCATATGAGCGAATAAATTAGCGAGTAAGAATTGCATCTAGGAAAAAAAGTTCACAAGAGGAGTGGTGAAATTGCTTAGATAGGACAAGATGGAGGTTGATCGTAAAAGAAAGGCTGTCGAAGCAAAAAATGTCAAAAATCGATAATAAGGATAATAAGGATCGATAATAAGGACAGCTCGAAATGGCCGAAAATAGAGCACAGAACATCAGGAAAGTTCGCTCAAATTCAAATGTGAATATTTCAACATGTTGTCTTATTGCGCTCCAGCCTTTTTTCGCTTCTTTTTTTGCATACTTCAATGCCTCATTATTTATTGAAATTTATTGTCGTATTAGAATTTATGTAACGAAAACATCGAATGAGAAAAAGAGCTTTCAAAAAAGACCGCGACGCGACACGCGACGCTCGCCATTGATCATCAGGGAATACCGCGAATTCAAAATTATTCCGTGGATTCCCGGTAACTTTAAATACCCGTGTGACGGTAATTAAACGTACGAAGAAGAATAAAAAATAATAATCTAACTGTATTCTGCGTCAGTTGTAACTGCAATTATCCGACTTTTTTGGGCTGGAAATTTAGGTTTGCTTGGTTATTGATTGGTCATTTCAAGTTGTTCGGTTCCAAGCCAATATTGAATGGCTTCAGTTCGATAACGTCGATATAACCGTGCGAAAGGAGTTCGCTAAGGGCGCGTTCGGAGTTGATCTTCGAGACTATGATGAACACGGCTCGAATACATTAACTACAAATCTACCGGAAGCCGAGGTGGGAATAATAATAATAATTATTATTATTAATATTATTATTATGTATTTATCAAGTTATGTACTAATTAATAATGATTGCAACTAGCCGGGATGTGTTGAGGTTAAATACACTACGCTATATGCGTACACTACGCTCTATGCGTACACTACGCTCTATGCGTACACTACGCTCTATGCACAGTTCTGGGTGCAGGTTCGGTCCAGGGGGAGATCGGTAGCTGGCTCCAGGTTCGGTCCAGGGGGAGTTCGGTATCCTGCTCCAGCTACGGTTCAGGGGTACCTCGGTAGCCTTCTTCAGGAACGGTTCAGGGGGACCTCGGTAGCCTTCTTCAGGAACGGTTCAGGGGGACCTCGGTAGCCTTCTTCAGGAACGGTTCAGGTGGACCTCGGTAGCCTTCTTCAGGAACGGTTCAGGGGGACCTCGGTAGCCTTCTTCAGGAACGGTTCAGGGGGACCTCGGTAGCCTTCTTCAGGAACGGTTCAGGGGGACCTCGGTAGCCTTCTTCAGGAACGGTTCAGGGGGACCTCGGTAGCCTTCTTCAGGAACGGTTCAGGGGGACCTCGGTAGCCTTCTTCAGGAACGGTCCAGGGGGAACTCGGTAGCTTGCTTGACGTTCGGTCCAGGGAGGAGGACTCGGTAACCGGCTCCAAGTACGGTCCAGGGGGAGTTTAGTATGTTGGGGAATGTTAATCTCTAGAAAGAGTACTGGCTTATTCCGTTGCAAAAAGGCTCGTGAGGCTGAGAGCGATCGAAAAAAAGTTGCCACTACGCCACTTCGTGGCTCCGTGGCAACTTTTTTCGATCGCTCTCAGCGTCACGAGCCTTTCTCAACGGAAACGCAGGATACCGAGTGTTGGATTCCAGGGCGTGTTCATACACGTTTCCAACATCGCAAAATACTTTTCATATGGTCCCCCACGCTCTGCGAATCAATTGGTAACTTTTTGAAATTTTAGATTTTTCAGGTTAAAACGTGTTAGAAAACGTTCAGACACGTTTCCGACATCGCAAAACACTTTTCCTATGGTCTCCCACGCTCTGCGAATCAATTGGAAACTTTTTGAAATTTTAGATTTTTCAGGTTAAAACGTGTTAGAAAACGTTCAGACACGTTTCCGACATCGCAAAACACTTTTCCTATGGTCCCCCACGCTCTGCGAATCAATTGGGAACTTTTCGAAATTTTCGATTTTTCATGTTAAAACTCCGTAAAACAGGTGAGAACGTGTTTCACATTTCTCAAGAACGTGCTAGAAGGGCATCTGACACTTGCGAATAATGCGGCAAACGTTTTGCCCGCGGCGGGATTCGAACCTGGGGGTCTCGGATTGTAGGTCATGCGCGTAACCCACTTGGCTATGGATTTGGTCAATTAAATATTTCAAAATTTTAAAGGGATTTTGGTCTGTTGTCGTATGCAAAAGGATCCGAGAAGATAGAGCGATTTTGAAGCAATTTATAAAGCTTCCCCATACGCGATTCCGAGCCTCCAGAAAGGGGTCAGGGGCGAGAGAGTGTGCCAAATGAGAGAGTACCTTTCGATTCCCCTTGTTCTCTCGTTTCAAACCTCTTCCTGCTAGGTTTGCCGGCATGTTGAATGATTCGGAGCGAAATATACGAAAATTTCGTGAAATCGTGTGAAATCAAGTGAAATCAATCGATATTTAACTTCGAAAAACGGCAAAAGATGCTCAAATGTGAATCTCGTTACTTAAAAACGTGTTTGGACCACTTTTCACGCTTGCAAAAAATGCGGCAAAAGACTATGCACCGGCGGGGATCGAACCTGAGACCCTCGGATTTGAATTCGAGCTCGCTACCGACTTGGCCATGAAATTATACGAAAATTGCGTCAGGAGCGGGAAGAAAACGTAAAAGATTTTTTGTAAATAAAAAAAAATTTGAAATGTTTTCTGATGGGTTATCGTATGCAAAAGGATCTGAGAAGATTGCTTGAGTTTGAAGCGATTTATAGCGAAAAAACGAAAAATTTGTCCGTCACGCGGAAGGAAAAAAAAAAAAAAAACACACCAACAGACAGACATTTCAATTCCCTAGTAGTGGAGGAACGTTGTTAGGCTAAAAGAAACTACTGTGTGTGTGTTTTTTTTTAATTTCATGTATGTGTTTGCATGTGTGCTTACCAAATTAGAAATAACATCTTCGCTTCTCAGCTTTTCTATCGGAAAGCTGGTAACTATAGAAGTCTGCATCAAAAAGAGGACAATCACACCACTTCGATTAACTTAGAAAATTCTCCTAATCGATTTCATTACTTTGACGTAGGCTTTCATAGATCTAAGTATTTTAAAAATTCGTGCAAGGATGGGTTCTACACGAAACTTCCGTTTGTCTGAAGATCACATTTAATTTCTATTCTTTTCTTAATAATTATTTTGTTAATCAAATTGGCATTGAGACATAAATGCGTTCTCGGATTTCTTTGTAGTTTGTATATTTAATTGTTTATTTTCAATCAGTAATGTATTCATCGTTCATACAAATAAAACTCCGCAATACTTCAAAAATAATTGATCTACTAATTCAAACATTGACAGTATGGAAGGAAACAGTCATATTATCATTATAACATTTTGGTAATCAATAAGCAGTACTTCGAGAATAAATCGTCCATTAATATTTTAGTCCTGCAAACGATACTTCATCTTCTGATCTCTCTCTCTCTCTGTCTGTCTCTTTCTCTCTCTCTCCCCATTTTCTCTTTCCCCCATTTGACTACTCTTCTTCTTTTCCCCTCTCCCTCTCCTCTCACTCCCCCTCATTCCCTCCTCTTCCCACCCTCACGAGTGGTCGCTCGCCTCCACAATGGGCGACAACACTACCACAGCCACCGAGACCGAAACCGGAACCGCCGCATTCGACCCCAACCCGACCCCGGTCGGAGTCGGAACTAAGACGGGTGCTGGAGGATCCGACCGGTCGGGCAGCCGCAAGCAGCACAAGGGGTGCATACTGTTTGTTATTGCTGATCTTTGATCTTTTCGTCTCCGTTTTCAGAAACCTCTTTGGACATAATTAGTTTGTCGATTGATCTTTGATCTTCAGAAACGACGGAATCTACGCCAATCTCAAGCAGCGCATCGCGGAGCGAAAGGCTGCGAGGTGGGCGGAGCTTGACCTTCCATCTTTGATCTCTGGTCTCTGCCTTTGTTCTTAGTAGTTTGTATTCTCGACATGTTTCGTCGATCTTTGCAGTTTGTAGTCTGCACCCTGCTAGTTGGTAGTCTGATCTCTCATCTTTGATCTCTCATCTTTGATCTCTGGGTCTGATCTTTTTAGTTTGTAGTCTGACCTTTGATCTCTCTTCAGGGAGACTGCTCGACAGCAAGAGAAGAACTTTCTCGAGTATCGAAAGATCATGATTCTCTACGAGCACAAACCGACGACGAAGGCGCTGGCGAAACCTGCCGATGACGTAAGAGACGAAGCCCCGCCCCTTCTGGCTCCGCCCACATCCAAGCCCCGCCCCTTCTTCAGTAACCACATTACAGTACTTCCCGAAGCGCAAGTTCTCCTTCAAGGACATGGCGTTTGGCGCGCGCAAGTCCCACTTTCTCAGTCTGCGACCGAACGCGAAGTGAGTATTTTTTCTATAATCTACAGTATGAAAAGACTGCACTGTAGTTTGTAGCCTGAACGATGAATTTATTAGTCGTTTGATCTTTGATCTTATCTTCCAGATTCGCAGTCTGGCACGGCAAGAAGAAGGAGGAGGAGCAGCAGGCGCGCGACAAGGTGCTCAACTCGAGGTTCGCGCCAAAACAGAAATTTGAATTCTTGGCATGAATCCAAAAAATAACATTTCACTATTCCAGGACCAAGGTGAAGACGATGGTGATGGCCACGGCGGCGGCCAAGGAGCAGAAGTCAGGCACATTTGAATTCGCAGACTTAATCGTCCAATCAGCGATCCTGTCGAAATTTTGACAGCACTCGCTTTGGTGGCACTTTCTGTGCGGGAGATTCAAATTCAAATGCTTCCAGGGCAATCGAGGACGCGCAGGTCGCGAAGAAGCTGGCTGCAGCCGATGCAGCAGCGACGGCCGCGATGGACGACCAGATCCGCGCCCTCGACAAGGTGTCCAAGGAGTTCATCAGCTGTAAGTTGGAGTTTCATCTTTGTAGTTTGTAGTCTGATCGTTGATCTCTTTCAGACGGCACCGAACCGCCGCTGAAGGGCGACGAGGTCAAGGGCACGCGCGCCATGATGCCCATGGCCAAGGGGGTTTGTTGTTTTATCTTTGATTACTGTAGGTTCATCTTTGATACTGTAGTTCGATCTTTGAACTTTGAGTCGGACGGCCAGTCGACCTTCTTCTGGATCTCGGCCGATGTTGAGGAGGTCACCGACGAGGACTGCCCCATCGACTCGGACAAAGTGCAGCAGGTATATGGTAGTGGTGTGGTGCTTGGTGCAGCGCGCCGACGCCCTTTCCAAAACGTCGCGTCTTGCAGGTGCTGACAGGCGAACTCAAGGTCAAGCCGGCAGAGTACGGCCGCAAGGACTTCAACCCCTACGACAAGCTGGAGGTGCTACGGTGGGTGATTTGAATACCTTTTGAATTGTCGCCGTAATTTGAAAATTTTCGAAAATTTGGTCGTTTTGTGCAGGAAGATCAGCAAGCTGTGCGAGCGCGAGACGCACATGATGGCGAACACGCTCATGTCCGTGATCAGACTGCTGGCGCCGGATGAAGAGAGGTAAAACTACAAAGATCAGAGATCAAACTACAGACTACAAAGTTCAAAGATCAATCCATGATATTCAGGGAGAAGATGATGGCGTCGAAGAGGAAGTCGCAGAAGTCGGATAAGGTGGGAGCTACCGTATGCGCCGATCGAACGATATCAGAGATCAAAGATCAGACTACAGTATCCTAGTGGTCTATTGGTGGATTGAGACGAGGGTTGCCTAGTTATGATGCAATTTCGTCTAATTATTGATTAATAAGTTAATTATCGATTAAGTTGTAGGTATCTTCTGAAAAACCAAAGAAGATCACGTGGCAGGAGACGATCGAGGAGTACACAGGAATGGGATGCATGACGAGATTGGATGGAAGAGGTATACGGTAGGGACACTGTAGATAGAAGAGGTATACGGTTGTGCGAGGGGTACTTTAGGGGTTATTTGGGTTACAGTAGTTTGAGAGGTACTGTAGAACTTGTTTGGGGTGCTGTATGTTGAAGAGTTCTTACGATATAGATCGGTAGAGCACAGAACATTCTTACGACCGGTCTTCAATTTAGGAGTGGTAATATTGTAGTTTGATCTTTGATCGTTGTCAGGAGTCACTGACGGAGTGCTGGACAAGAAAATCCTACCGATGATTATCCACGTTCGTGATTAGAAGACGCCAAACGACCATAGATCAAACTACAAAGCTGTTTCTTACTCAATTCAGCAAGCATAAATCAATCATGAACGAATAAATTATTTCTGATACCTTTGATTTCTGAATTCTTATCAATATTATAAAGTTGTTCACTTTACGGCAACCCTGCACCCTCCAGAGACGCAACGCTATCTCTTCCTACCTTCATGGCAGCCGAACAGAGACTCAGAGAGAGAAGGGGAGAGTGGACGACAACCCGCCCACTCTCTTTTTTTTGTCCGACAAGCAATTACTGTAGCATCAAGGTTTGACTGAATCATCGATGGTTTTCGGTTTATTTTCAAAGTTTGAGTGTCTGTATCTCGCTTCTACGGATACGGCAGCACTTCAGATAAATGGGTCTGTTCATTGAATTATTTGTCTTGATTAGATTTTTTTTTAGTACATATTATTATTATCCAGTACCAGCCGGCTTGTTTTATCGAAATAAATGGGAAGGCGATATTTTCCAAATCGGATCATGATCGAGCAACATTGCGGGGTCTGCACGCCCAGGAAAGTATGTCAGTGCCTGACGGGGTTGGCCTCGTGAGAAAAATACGAGAAACAAAACTCTCTCGGATGTGAAAAGATTGGGCGACGGTGAATGTCGATATTTCGAAACCTATTGATAAGATGTACAAATTTATAAGTTTTGAGACGATTGAATTAACGCCAACGGCCGCGAATTCGTTAAGATCATAATGACGAAGCGCAAAAATTATTGAACTAGAGCTTGAGAACATCTTTGAGACTTCGTGAGAATATGGACATGATTTGACTTTATCTGTCCGCTTCCGCTACCAAAGTATCGAGCTGCTCATTTTCTCTGCCACCATTTCAATCGTTCTCTGAGGGAGAGATCTTCACGACGCAGAACCGCGTTTCGAATGAGTCAGATATTTGTCGGATATTCGAGTTACAAAATCTTGATGCTCAAAATTCTCGGAACTCGTCGATTGTCCATTACATGGGCGACAGATCCGTCTAACTTCTTTGAATGAGCATGCAGGAACATGTGAAGAAACAGCGTTCTTGAAGCATACAACAACGAAAAATCGAAAAGAAAATTCGATTTCAGGACATACCGAACCCTTCATTGGACGATGCTATTCTGTTATTTTTAGCACGATATATCAAATATTTATAGATGTCCTCAGTTATTGGAATGTACACAACTCGTGGGATTGAGGAAGCTAACAAGGTTAACAAAATTATTCATACCCAATTCTATGTTTTAAACAGGCATTTCTCTCCACTGATCTGAAAATATCGACCTCTCTGGAAAAGGGAGAAGTACTGAACCTTTTTCTCAATCAACATGTATGCTCTGATGTGGAGGTTATTTATTGAAATGTGGATCATGTTCTTATAATTATGACAAAATCCCAATCTTTAACATCAATTTGAGAAATACTCCTTCCAATTTTCGACATTCATTTTAATATTACCTCATAATATTAATAATCATAATATTAATAATTATCTTAGTGCATCCTTATAAAAATGGTATTTTACGTTAGTTTTGTGTCTGAAAGTAGTGCGACTCTCATAAAGACTTAATGAATGTGTTATATATGAAACACACATAAATAGCCATTGAACGTCTGAAAAAAACACATTCTCGACATTTTCACCTCATTTGCATCTCCAATCAGAATATTTGTTCTTATTTTTCCTTTTCTTTCGCATTCTCCTCTCATTCCTTCCACTTCCGACTCACACGATTGGTTGTCGTTCTCAAATAAGGCGCATTTTGTAAATTTTCTCAAATAAGCGAATAATTTTCTCAATTATCAATTCAATTATTTAAATACAATTATTTGTGATTCAAATAAGTTCTCAAATAAGCGCATTTTGATTCCCAATTGATTATTACCGTCGAAGTGCACAACTGCAGATTGCAGTATCTATTTACAAAGGTGTGCAAAGTTCTCAGTTTTAACAATAAAATGCCAAAGATAGTATCTTACAAATATTGATCTCAATTATAATGGACAATATTTACGAATTGTGCGAATGGATGTTTATTTGTTCCAGAAAGCCACCAAAAATTTTCAAAAAATATTGTACGAGTTGATTTCGAATGGGTCAATCTCGGCGAGTCTCTGTTTGAAGCAGGCAGTTCGTTCTCATTTCAGCCAGTTTTTTTTAATTATTGGGATTACAATTATCCAATTCGGAACAATTCGGGACTTCCGGTTTACCCTATACGTAATTATCCAATCGATAGATGTTTTTACGCTCCAAAGATCCGTGCCTGTGACCCCATTGGAAGAAACATGAAAGGTGCTCATGGTTTCCTTTTGGGGGAACCTCCCTTTCCCATCGGGAAACCGTTGGTTCGAGACTATCACAAGTTACTATTATAATTCGTTACAAATACTATAATAATTCGGGCGAAAATACTCCCAAATTGAAGTGAGTGTGTAGTGGTCCCGCGTGCCTAGTGTCCTAGTGTCCCTAGTGTCTCCTAGTGTCCTTAGGACACGAAGTTCCTAGTGTCCCTAGACTAGGGTAAACAGGTCCTCAGTATCGTATTGCATTCGCAATCTGGCTGTTTAGGAGACCATCCACGAGAGGCCGGGGCGCTGGGGGGAAATCGTCCGATGTCTTTTTTGCAACCTATGTCAATAACTTGGTGGTGAAGTCAGCATCACAAGTGCTGATATTGAGCGAAGTAACTAAGGTTCTGGGTCCCGCACCGAAAAGTTACAGTAACCCCACCTTCAGATATCGATTTTTTTGAAATTTTAAAAAGTAGGTTTTTATAGTGTTTCTAGGTGTATTTTGCGAAAAAAATACGAATGAAACCACTTTGAAAGTCATCTGAGGACGATAAAGGGTCGAAATTTCAATTTTTCACTGTTTTTCGACCGTCCTGAAAAAAAATTGCCCATCTATTGACAACGATTTTATGATTTTTGGAATCCTCGTCAAAAACTGTATTAACAACTTTGTTTCGTTGAATCCGCGCTGTGCCCGCGATGGTCGTAATTGTGGCCTGAAGGTTCGGATTTTAGCCAACCTTCGCGTGTTCCTGGCGATATTTCTGATCCCGATTGCGAAATATCCCGTGTATCAAGTGATATATCATTTGCCTACGAGACCGCGAACATGACTGACGCGATGGTTTCATCACCGTGTGAAAAAAATTCAAATATTTTTTTCGACCATGAACCCGGGTTCATGGAAATTTCGAGAAAATATTTTTCTGCAAAAGTCGATGCACCTGTGTGAAACTTGTTCAGTAGATAGAATATATTAAATATGCACCATATTCACTATTATTCTTGCACTATTTGACTATCTAGGTGTAGCCTACGAAGGAAAACCACAACGCAATACTCAACACAAAAACGTTAATTCTGGGAGCAGTAAGCACTTTCATAGTCAGTCATGTTCGCGATATCGTAGGCAAATGATATATGACTTGATACACGGGATATTTCGCAATCGGGATCAGAAATATCGCCAGGAACACGCGAAGGTCGGCTAAAATCCGAACATTCAGGCCACAATTTCGACCATCGCGGGCACAGCGCGGATTCAACGAAACAAAGTTATTAATACAGTTTTTGACGAGGATTCCAAAAATCATAAAATAGTTGTCAATAGATGGGCAAATTTTTTTCAGGACGGTCGAAAAACAGTGAAAAATTGAAATTTCGACCCTTTATCGTCCTCAGATGACTTTCAAAGTGGTTTCATTCGTATTTTTTTTTCGCAAAATACACCTAGAAACACTATAAAAACCTATTTTTTAAAATTTCAAAAAAATCGATATCGGAAGGTGGGGTAACTGTAACTTTTCGGTGCGGGACCCAGAACCTTAGTTACTTCGCTCAATATCAGCACTTGTGATGCTGACTTCACCACCAAGTTATTGGCATAGGTTGCAAAAAAGACATCCGTGGGGTATGTCCGGCTTCTCGTGGATGGTCTCTTAGATCACAACACGAGGAGAGAGGGCGGGGTCAAATGCCGTTTTGCGGGAAACGGTCTGTTTTGGAGAGAGAGTGAGTGCGAGAGAGGTCTCTCTCTCTCTCCAAAACAACACTCTCTCAGGCCCTTCCCAATCCGTCTCTCTCTCAATCCGCCTCCCTTCCCCCCACTGTCTTCTCCTCATTCGAACCATTTTCTAATCTTCTCCTTTCCCCTCCCTCCCACTGATCTGATTGTCGTGTTATCCATTTTCTGGTTATTACTTGCCCGATGTAATTTGTTGTATGGTAATTGACGGCACTGTTTTTTTGAATGTATAACCCGAAGCGCGTCTGACCAAATGAATCTGATCATTTATCCCTCCCTTCATTTCCATGCTCTCACTGTTGCCCACCACTAGTATTTCAAGTTTAAAATGATACGTTCATGAAATGGACTACTGGTGTGTGTGTACTCTCTTTCTATACCTTGGCGTGTCTCTTGCTTTCTCACCTTCTCTCGCAGCCGTATCTGTTGTTTAGGAGATGAACGTTATATTATTTTGGACGACTGTGTGCGAATTTCTAATAGGGATCGAGTGAAATTTTAAATACTGAAATTCAATTATTTAAATACAATTATTGGTGATTTCAGGCTACAGTAATCCGTCGCAGCCGTACTACAAGAAGTAGCGTTCGCCAATTCTTTCTTCCACGACACTACTTCCACTACGGTGAGTTATTGATTTGTTATACATATCTTCTCTCTTTTATCTGATCATTTCTGTACATGTTCATGCACCCTTGCGGTGCAGGAGCAGAACTTTTTATTTTTATTATGGATGTTTTTTGTGACTTTATAACAGTACCCGTGGCTTTTTTTCAAAAATCTACTAGTCTACTCTTCCGGTTACCAACTAGTAGAAATAGAGAGAGAGAGTGCGAGAATGTTATTGAGCCACTGGTACTACTAGTGGTGGGCGAAAACCATAGAGGCTCTTGTTCAGGTCACACTCAAAAGTCCCTTCTCTCTTCCGTCTTCGCATTTCGACTGCACGGAGATCCGGACCAGACGTGATTCCCTACAAGAATGGATAGATTGAATGTGAGTTCGTCTTACTTTCTTAGAAAAGATGAACTTGAAACTTACTTGGCGAAAAAAAGATGGCCTCGACAAAAGTATGTCAGGATTTGCAGCGACCTAGTACACTAATGTAAAATCAGTATTTTGGCTTGAATCATCCTCAAAATGGCCCCCTCTGTCTCTAGGTATCATTTCCTTTCTGTGCATTTATTCGAATATTTCAGAAAATGTTTGGCGCACCTTTGTGGTGCACAATCCATAAATAAATATACAGAGCCGTAAACGAAAGTTATGTTGCAGGAGATGATTAATGCGAATCCGTCGTTGAGAGAGGAGCTGGATCGTGACCCGTCTCTACTTCAAATGATGCTGGAGCAGTTGCAGCACCTGCCTCAGAATGACAACTTCTCGCTGAATGTAGGTTAAATTAATAATGAGGTTTTAAGCTGGGCTATGCATCTTCCGAATTGAACAATTTTAAAAAGTGAAGTATCGCAAGCAAGGGATACAACCCCATTTATTCCCCGAAAGTTCTTTTCGGGGCGCTCCTCTGGGTCGCGAAAACGACGTTGGCACCACTAATTCCGAAAAAAAATGAAATGCTCTCATGATTAAAAAAACTCTTTAAAAAAATTTTTAACAATTCACTGTTCAGGCTATGCTGAAACCTGGTCTTAATCCTCTGGTTGGATTCCCGCTCTCTCTGCCCTCTTCGATCTTCCCTACGGTCAGAAATTTATCAATTGTCAAACTGCGTATTACTTAATTTTGAAGCACCAGTGCAATCGAGTGAGATTCGTGAGAAACGCTGACAAAAAATAACCTGAGCTAGGGTTTGCCGTTCGGTTTCCGTTTCGGTGAGACGGACTCTCGCTTGCCCCCTGGAATTTCTCTCTTTTTCACGGAAAACGGCTGTTTTGGAGAGAACAGCCAATTTGAAGAAATTGAAAAACGGAGATCGGTGAAAAATCAGAAATGGGAGCAGGATACCTACACCGTCTCGTCGTTTCATGGTGATAGACTACCAGAGAGTAAGCGAAAGGCCGCTTCACGAAAACCGAACCTGCAGCCCTAGTCTAAACTGAAATGCTCTCTTCATTTAAAAAAACCCTCGATTGAAGAGTCACTGTTCAGGCCCCGTCCATTCCCGGTCCTTCTTCTATGGCCAGATCCCTGCCGTATCTGCCGCCTACGATGGTCCCGTCGGTCAGAAATGTTTGCTCATTGTCAAACTTCGCGTGTTTTTTTTCATTCTGAAACACCAGTGCAATTGAATGAGATTCGTTTCGCGAAGAGCGTATAGCTGCTAAACGCTGATAAAAAAAATTGTCTAAACGAATGGGTTGCTCTAGAGCGCACTCATCCATGATTTTTAAACATTTTTTTTCAAATCTCTGGAATTTATTCATCGCTATTCATCGTCAGACACTCTCTACTGCACGGACGGACCACTCGGTGCTCGGCCCGCGTCACGAGCGACGGAATACGGGGCTGCAGCAAGGGACGGAGTCCGTGCAGCAGACTGCTGGCAGCAGCACCGCGAGGAATGTCAATGAGAGTCCGAAGATGAAGAAACGGCGCGCACAAATCGATGTTCGTTTACCTTTTTCCAATGGTCAAATTCGTCTTTGCATTTTTGGAGATGAATATTGCACAACCGAAATTTATTAAATTTTATTTATGTATTTTGCAAGTTAAATAATGTTCTTCAGCTGGACCATTCGTGCGACGCGTGCGCCTTCCAGATTGATCGACTCGAACAGGTTAGACATTTTTTCTCACACTTATTTTGATACACAGGCTTAAAACAAACTCTATGGATGTACTTACTCTTATTGTTCATTATCAACTCTCATTTGTTACTCTTAAATCGCGGAGCCTCGGAAAATTGAGATTTGTTTTTAATTATTCTTGTTGAAGGCCATCAATCGATTACGTGCGATTGAATCTGTGCAAGACGCCGCTGGACTCGCGTGCGCACTCCGTATGATAGTCACGAGCTGTGCGGAAGTGAGGACTATTACATTTATAAAATGATACGATAATATCAAACAAAAAACACGGACTTTCGCTTAGGCATGTTAGCGACCCTTTCACCTTTGTATGCTTTATCGCCCTCGGTAAAAAAGGGAAGTGACATTTTGTTGGATCGTATCATACAATTATTTTTTAAACATCGCGCCTCTTAAGTGTGCGCGAAATGAGGACTGTGTGCTGGACTGAAACAAATCTGAAAAGCGTAAAAAAATCTTTTGTATAATTTAATGTTTCCAGCTGACTGTTGAGGAGGAGGAGTACGTCAGTCTCAGAAGTCGTACTACTCACTCCGGATCGGCCGTCTCAAATGAAGTAAGTCCTTACGATTAATTATTTTTTGCAAGGAACCGAAATGTGAATTTCGGAGAATTAGGTCCATCGAACACTTTCATTACACCGGTGAACGGATGTTTTAGGAGCGATGTCTGTCACCCTTTTTTTCTTTTTTGTAATAAAATCACAAAATGATGCGACGGCAACCATTCCTTTCAGGAAATGGACCTCGTGATTTCCGTGCTCTCCAAGTATGCCATCCTTCCTGATCCACACGAATCGAGGGAATTCTCCACTGAGCTCACCAAGTATCAATTTCGTTTTTCTCTTTCTCTCTCTTCAAAATCACGATTCTGACCACTTTAGGGTGGCGAAATCAGTGCAGTATCGATACACAGTGCATTCTCAGTATGTGCACTGAGTAGTACACCGGTGTATCGATACACTTGAAAAAGCGAGAGTGATGTACTGAAAATACATGCGCCCCGTGCACTGCCAGTGCACTAGTGTACTGCTAGTACACTACTCGTTGTGGGAGAGCGTGTACTGCAGTACGCAGCACATTTCAGTACATCACTCTCGCTTTTTCGAGTGTATAATTTGACTTCTTCAAAATCAAGTACTGCAGTGCACATGAGACTCAAGTGCACTGCAGTACTGTACTGCTATTAGCCACCCTAGACCACTTTGAAATTCCAGATGATAGACATTGGCCGCAATTCAAAAGTAGGTATTTGCATAATTTAATCTTATTTTTTTACAGGTGGTGCCTACTCGATAAGCGTCGCGTCGAGTGCGGCATAAACCAGGCGTGGGATGTGACTACGACCAAAATCGCGATTGGAATAGTGAAAGCGGTTAATCAGCTGCCACAGGAGCAAAACACCAATTTTGTGGCATATGCGACACTCGGAGCCACGGTGCGTGCACTAAAATTGCATTTATTTATTTTAATTACTTTATTGGTCTAAAAAATAATGCACATGAGTGTTGCGCGACCTAATTTTTTTTTAAAATTATTTCTTTTAAAATTTTTTTAAAAATTCTATTATTTCCATGAAATCAGCCCAAGGTGGGTGCGAGCACTTTTCATATCCCAAATATTGATCTTGTTTTGTTCCAGATATCGGCGGATGGGCAGACGACTGATTGCAAGGCTCGTCTCGATCTTCTAAATAAGGTTTGTCTCAATCGATATATTCAACCACTAATGGCGATATAACTGACGAAATATACGGAAATAATTGGTAATACTATTCGTTCAGGAACTGAGCGTGTTGGAGGAATTGGAAGATGTTGGAGGTGAAGCCAGAATCGGGCTGGAAACTGCACTTAGAATGATGATGAGTGCTTTCTCAAAGGTAAAAAGTTCAGAATTTGTGTCACTAAACCGAAAAAAACTGTGGAAATGTGCGGGAAATTGTCAAATTCGTTCCATTTCTTCCACTTCTATTCTATTTTTTCAGATATAAGGAAATTCTAGCTTCTTTTAAGTTTCACGGTACTAAATATGTATTGTTAGTAAGTACAAAAACAACGGCATGTTGGTGAAGAATCTTCATTTGCATGGGGCTA
This sequence comes from Pristionchus fissidentatus, assembly GCA_036245785.1. NCBI lineage: Eukaryota > Metazoa > Nematoda > Chromadorea > Rhabditida > Neodiplogasteridae > Pristionchus > Pristionchus fissidentatus. The sequence continues at coordinate 41,337,035 of BTSY01000004.1, forward strand.
TAATCAACGGATTGACAAGTAACCCAGAGTGAGAGATGATGAGGGAGCGATTGGAATTAGTCCATTTTCGGCATATATATTTTCATGATTTGAATAGTTGGTTTTAAAAAGATTCCCTCCACGTACTATGATGATCTGACATAAAGTGCGATTTGAAAGCTTTGATGAATCGTGAATTGTAATTGAAAAGTAACTTAATTGAAAAATTATGACGCTTTGTATCATTTCAAACCTCTAGAATGGGGTGAGAGAGGGTGATGATTTTCTTCTCCAAATTATCTATTTTAGTTGACTGGAGGTCGGATGAAGGGTATGGAACAGGCCGAACCGAACGATACCGGATTTCACGTTCTCCCTGAGGTGGGCGATCACGCATCATACTTAGAGTGATGTAATTATGGTACCATGTACAAATTGAGGGGTAACATTGTCAAGAACGACAATCCTGACATATAAAACACTAGATAAATGAAAATTCAGGAAAACAAAAAGAGATAGAAAATTTCCAGGTGCAGGTCTACAAAACGGATTCGTTTTCAACGAAATCATAATGAAACAATTTGTGAAATATTGGGGGAGTGTTATTGTTTCCGTACCATTATTCCTATGCTTACTGATGACGAACATTAATAAAAGGAATATTCTGAGCAATGGGCGTCATTGAATGTGATTTTATTGATGGCATCCATTCAGTGTCGTGATCTCGCCCTCAAAATGGCCAAGAAAGTTTTGTGGAAGTCGAAGCTTGCGTCGAGCTGCGGCGCCAGCAAATTCAGATCGACTTTCACTGAGTGAGTTGTAGCGGGGATCTGTTATCTTTTACAGTATTTATTTTGCAGATGCGATGGGATGAAACGGTAGAATTATTCTGGGAAAAGCTAGTTTGGCAGACAATAATAATTACGTAATAATGAAATAGTTGCTTAATGAAGGCAATATGATAAAATAATATTTAACGATTGAAAATATACGGTGAATATAACTGCTCCTTACAGACCAAACTGTGTGACTATCGATCGATCGACAGTCGCGAGTTCGGTGGTCGAAGAATCGATTGGAGAAGACGACGGCGCACCGATGACAACTACACAGACCCAGAAGTTGCTGCAGTTTGATGCGCTGCAGCAGCGACAGATTGCTGCGAAGAAGGCCGACCTAATCGAGCAGCAGCAGCTGCTGGAGAAGCAGCTGAAAGAGCAGGTGCAACTCCGTCTGGCGAAGCGGCGCGAGGAGGACGGCAAGGTGCTGTAGGAGTACATGGAGAAGTTGCGAAGGCAACGAGAAGGGATGCTGCAGCAGCTGAAGGGAGAACAGAAGGGAGACAGGTTGGAAATCGCTCCTTAACAATTTCAATTGCGACCATGAAAAGAAGTAAGCATTCGAGACAAACCCGGTCTTTGTGAGTGCGAAAGTGTACGAATCTGTTTTTGTTCTCATCTGAAATTCATACTTTACTGCCTACGAGAAGTCAAATTTCCATTGCAGAATCGATTTTGGGCAACGTGGAGTGAAAAGAGGATATGACGATTAGAGGATATGACGATTCCGAAGACAATTTCTGAACGAACAAGCAAATCTCTCACCACTCTCCCCCACTAATACCCACTGATACACGAATGTACCGAATCTCATCAATTGTCTCGTTTTCCTTCTCTATTCATTGTTATATGTATTTAGTATGACCCACTCTCTATTCATTGATGTGTGTATTTAGTATGACCCACTACCGTTTTGAGGCTGCAATTTTGCGAAAGTGTACGAATCTGTTTTTGTTCTAAAATTATGATTACAAATTCACACTCTATTTAAATATTTTTTCTCAAATTAAAAAAAAATGTTCTGGAATACAATTATAGAGTGCAGCAAATTTAATAAGAGAAGATGATATGACGATTCCGAAGACAATTTCTGAACGAACAAGCAAATCTCTCCACCACTCTCCCCCACTAATACCCACTGATACACGAATGTACCGAATCTCATCAATTGTCTCGTTTTCCTTCTCTATTCATTGTTATATGTATTTAGTATGACCCACTCTCTATTCATTGATGTGTGTATTTAGTATGACCCACTACCGTTTTGAGGCTGCAATTTTGCGAAAGTGTACGAATCTGTTTTTGTTCTAAAATTATGATTACAAATTCACACTCTATTTAAATATTTTTTCTCAAATTAAAAAAAATGTTCTGGAATACAATTATAGAGTGCAGCAAATTTAATAAGAGAAGATGATATGACGATTCCGAAGACAATTTCTGAACGAACAAGCAAATCTCTCCACCACTCTCCCCCACTAATACCCACTGATACACGAATGTACCGAATCTCATCAATTGTCTCGTTTTCCTTCTCTATTCATTGTTATATGTATTTAGTATGACCCACTCTCTATTCATTGATGTGTGTATTTAGTATGACCCACTACCGTTTTGAGGCTGCAATTTTGCGAAAGTGTACGAATCTGTTTTTGTTCTAAAATTATGATTACAAATTCACACTCTATTTAAATATTTTTTCTCAAATTAAAAAAAAATGTTCTGGAATACAATTATAGAGTGCAGCAAATTTAATAAGAGAAGATGATATGACGATTCCGAAGACAATTTCTGAACGAACAAGCAAATCTCTCCACCACTCTCCCCCACTAATACCCACTGATACACGAATGTACCGAATCTCATCAATTGTCTCGTTTTCCTTCTCTATTCATTGTTATATGTATTTAGTATGACCCACTCTCTATTCATTGATGTGTGTATTTAGTATGACCCACTACCGTTTTGAGGCTGCAATTTTGCGAAAGTGTACGAATCTGTTTTTGTTCTAAAATTATGATTACAAATTCACACTCTATTTAAATATTTTTTCTCAAATTAAAAAAAAATGTTCTGGAATACAATTATAGAGTGCAGCAAATTTAATAAGAGAAGATGCTCCGCTTTTTCAGCTTTTCGTATGCGGCATGTATACAGAGTTATCACAGATATTTGTCATGCCCTTTTTATTCCCAGTTTTGTGTTTCACTGACCACGTAGGAGAGCGCGAAATGAGAATGAAAAGTGCTATAGCGCATTATAAATGGCCAGAATTGCGTTATGTTTGTTTTTTATGTTTTTAAACATCGATATAATATCTCGATAGATGTTTGTCGTCACGTTTATGATTCTCTGCTCGATTGGGCCGCCTATTCCGGCTAATTCTTTAATCACGACGATGCTTTTGTCCCTTGTGGCGGAGAAAGTAAGCATCGAAAATATTAGGAAAGCATAATATGTCATAATGATTAATTGATATTAATTTGAGTTAGAGATCGCTCACATTTACGGATGTCAAAATCTTGCTGATCTACTCATAATGAAATAATGAGAGGGATCGGAGGGAGTATCGATTGGGCCAGTCAAGAGGTTAGATTGGAACTTATTCATGTCCAGAAAAACAATCGCGATCAAAATGTTTCGGAGTTCGAGGTGGAGAACGAAGGGGGAATCTCACGGGGGATGGTTTCTGGGAAGAGCTAAAAGTGACTGCGCTGTGAAAAATACTGGAGCGACTTTCGTCGTAGAGGAAGGTGATTAGGACTGGGAAGCGTAAACATTTTAATGTATAGGGGCGGAGTACGCAGTCACAGAAAAAGAATATCGATAATTGATTTGTTTAATAATACGGCTCTTCAACATCGCAAAATAAATGAAGGGATTGTTGGAAAGAGGAAACCAAGAAATCAAGAAAAAATATCATGATTTCAGATGCAAATAAGGTGAAAATCTTATTCGTAACGCATTAATTCGGTTTTTCGCAGAAACGTACCTCCTTCTGGTGTAAAACTAAAGAAATATAGTAAAGTATTATTAAGCGTATTATTACTTGTAGCTTCGAAGGAGAATCCTCGAGAAGTCGTTGTGGCTGGAAAGGTGGTGGGTTTGAAAACAGAGGGTTGTTTTATGTCTGGGAAGGGGCATACACAGAGCGCGAAGTATCTTAAATATAAGATACTCAGTACCAGACTTGGCGACATTAAGAGAGTTGGAACTTATATTTAAGATACTCGAGTATCTTACTTCTAGAGCGGGGGAGAGAGGGAGAGTAAGAGCCCAAGTATCTTATGTAAGATACTTCGTCTCTTATTTGGCGCCGCCGCCAGTAGCTCGCTGGCTGGCGCCCCTTCCCCGGGCGGTTACCGTAACCCACAGCAAAGATTGATCTGTTCATCGATTGTAAGCTACTTGGTGGGGAAAAACAAAAAACTGGGGAAAAACAATCGATAGTCTCACACGAAACATGAACAAGAAATGATAAAAACAGGAAAGAAAGGAACTGTGCCTATCATATTCGGGGGTCTCTTTGTTGGTCTCGCGTTCCTTTCTCCAGTCGGGACGAGACTTCTTTCCATCGGCTTTCTCGAGGGCTTCACAGGATATGCGATCGAAGAAAGAACTCTGTAAGTATACGTTTTGCTTTCAATAGATCGATGACCTTGTAATCATAAGATTGTAAACTATGGTTTATGAACAATGGTTTAGGAAAAATTGTTTCTTTGAGAAACCAGCTAATTAGAAAGACTTCATCTGGAACCACGGTTTTGGGAAAATCAGAATAAACACAATTATATTAAAACCATCAAATTATAAACGGTATTATGTAACCAACGATTTATAAACTACGATTGAGAACTGATTTTATTGGAAAAATCTTTTTGGAACTCGACGATTTATAACCGAGCGCGCATCGCGCGCCAGAGGTGGAGCGAAAGAGGAACACGGACGCAACCGCGCAGCGCGTGCTCTGTTATGCAAGCTCGCTCTGTTTGGTGGTTCTCGAATGACAGGTTACAAAATTACGGTTATACATTCATCGATCTCCAATAGACAGAGAGTCTACATACCGTCTTATCGTAGAAGGGCTCTCCATCCTCATCAACCATGCTCGGATCCTCTGCAGGCTTCAACTCCTCTTGGTTATCTCCTTCCTTCTCCGAAATGGTCAAATCCTGAAAAAAAACATAAATGTGGGAACGACTTGGAAAAATATCACAATAGCAAAATCGCTTTGAATGGTAGAGCACTATTATCTAGCTCAAAAATAACCCCGTAGTTTTCATTTAGAATACCACGGACCTTTTACAGCATTTTTGTATAAAGCTTTACAAACAAAACAAACCTGAGGCCGATTGCGCTGGGACATGCCACGTCCGCGACCCATCAGAGGCTGCGGTCCATTTTATCCACGGTTGTAGCCTTGATTGTTGTATGCTGAAAATAAAGCTATCATGGCAATTCATGTGGGAACTACCAGGAAAAAAACATAACGCCCTTTTTTTAATGGTCGAGCACTATGACCTCGCTCACGGAGAACCCCGCTGTTTTCATGAAAAAAACAACGAACCGAGTTGAGAATAAAATATTTGAATGTAGGAGCGAGCAAACCTCACCAGGTCTCTGCGGCTGGTAACTTCCGCGGATGGGCGGTGTGGTTTTCGATCGCCGGATCATATGGAAGACCGCCAAGGGTTTGAGGCTGAAAATAACCTTGGTTTATTTAGTTATTTTTTACCACGCACTGAAAGCTAGCACAAATTTGCAGCAAGAACATGGCCCTTGTGCACGTTGCGGGGAACACCAGCGCAATTATGTTGTTGTGACCGGCATTTTGATTGAAACTTGCCAAATAGAAAAACCAAAATAACGCGCGCATTGCGTAATACAGCGTTTCAGTGCGGGGTGCGATAACATGTGCAAAAATGTTTTTAAACGAAGACGGTAGATATTTCCCGGATAGGATTTTCGATGCTCACCTTGTGAGTTTGGCAGACCATGAGATCTTTGATGTCTGAAGCCTTGAAGATGACGTGCTCGTAGTCATCATCGCGAGCAGCAACAGTGTTAGAAACGGGGCGATCTTCAGTTCCGAGCGAGCGCACTGAAATAAGAGGTTGAAAAGACAACTTTATGAAGAAAATCAAAACCTTTCACGAGTTTTATAGTGGACTCGATTGTATTCACAGGCTATAGTACTCCAAGAACTAGCGGTTTACGACTACATCGTACCGCCAAATTATTAAACCAAAATAAATTGCGCGTATATTTTTCGTGACACGCAGCTCCCGTTCGGGCAAGGATCAAGTAAACTGTGGGAGAGTTTGAGGTGGTGATTTGTTTAATTGCACGAGTCTGCGCAAGTTTGCAGCAAGGGCGAGGGTGTTTGCGGTGGTGTTCACTGCATATTCCACAAGGTCCTTGCGGCAAATTTGCGCCAGAGTTTCCGTGACAGAACGGCTAGTCGTAGCGTTCGTCGCGTGATGCGTCGAACCCTACAACTAGCCGTCAAGTTGCGCTTAAAAACACCGGACCACCTCAAAAATCGAAAGAAAAATAGGACAAACCTTGCTCCCGACGTTGTCGCTGCTATCCAGCATCGATTCCGCCGCGGCCGCGCTACAACGATGCAGCTCAATTGTAATTATCGATAGGAACCCAAATATTGCGAAACGACAAGAAGAAAGGTTAAAAATCGATTAAAAAGGAAAAAAAAGAAAGAAAATTTGAAGCTGGAGAGCTGCATATTGTAGTGAGAAAAAACAGAAAACAATACACCACCTATCGTGAACTGCTGTTTTTAGGTATCGTATCTCTTATATTTAAGAGACTTGAAGTATCTTAGAGAACGAGTATCTTATATATGAGCAAGTTGCTCGTTTTAAGATATACATTCTCTTAGATAGTTGAACTAGATACCAAGTATCTTAGATACTTCGCGCTCTGTGTACGTATCAATGGGGAGGATGGAAATGAAATTGGTAGAAGAAGTAGAGCTGCATATGGGTCACTCCACAAACATCGTGCATTCTTAGTGAATTGTGCGATCCCATGGCTCATAAGCGGCGTCTATTGAATGGTTGCATTTTTCCTGCATTTCTATACGGATCTGAAACCTGGACATGGACGAAAGAACAATGCGATAATCGGTGGCGCAAAGACGCATAGAGCGTTTGATGGTCTGGTGCACTGTGCTGGATCATATCTCGAACGAGCGGCTGCGTGATCTCACTAAGGTAGGAGTTGATGTTCGAACCGCCTTGAAGCGAAAGTGGCACTGAGTTCACAGGCTTGCTAATGATCATGATTTGAAGTGGAGCAGAACTGTGATCGATTGGATCCCCCGAGGACTCAGACGGCAAGTGGAAGATCACCAACAAGAAGTAAAGATCTATTCATGAGAATAATCGGACCGACTTTTATGTGACAAGTAAGCACATCAGAGCACATCAGAGCATACATACTCTTGATAAATGTGTTAAAATTAATATTATTAAATAAAAAAAATTAATATTATTAAATAGTATTAACATGAATATTATGAATGGGGAAGGGAAGGGAAATTTCTCAAACTGATGTTGAAGGAGAGGATTTAGTCATGGTTATATGTGTTACAGTATCTATATTGCACAAGGCAACTTCCACAGCACAGTTTTGTTGTTGATTTAGAAAAAGATACAATACTTGTCCATTTTCAAGAGGTGTGGATAATTTGACTTCGAGAAGATCAGTTGAGAGAAATGCCTGTATAAAAAACGTGATTTGTATCTGAATACTCTCGCTAACCTTGTAAACTTGTTCTATCCCACGAGTTGTGTACATTCCAATAACCGAGGACATATCCAAATATTTAGTGGATCGGGCTAGATGAAACAGAATTGCGTCATCCAATGAAGGGTTCGGTATGTCCTAAAATCGAAAAAAGTATTTTTATTTTGTTTAATGCTATGAGAACGATGTTTCTCCACGCGTTCCATTATGCCATATTTCTATTTCTTCAAAATAACGACAGTGATTCCGTTGTCTCCTTTCTCTCAGTCCCCTCAACCTTCTCATCGTCACATTAAAGGGACAGTGAAGGCACCGTTGAATTGCCGCAATTTTCAAAGCCACGATTTGAATAAATTAAATAAATTTTGAATAAATAAATTTTTCCCATGTGGAGAGACAGTGCAAACGACAAGCATCTATGCCCTATATGGTGGACATTAGCGATGCGAGTTCGGTAGTCGTATTGTCTCAGCGAGAGACCGGTGATACGGCTGATAAAGAGGATAGAACGAGAGAAAAAGAGACGCCATGGGTTCGGTAATACCGATACCGACGCCGAACGGGCAACCCTAGTGGGCATTGAACCCACGTGAGCGCGCGCTTTACCTCTGCGTCACACTAGATGATGAAACTAGCTATATCAGTGCATGGCTCGCGGAAAGTAGACTACATGAGCCAGAAGTTGTGCGTTTACTTTCCCTATATGTTAAAAACTTACAATCAATGAATCGTTCCTCCACGCAATATATAATCGATTAGTCCTGGGCATTGTAAGCAACCATACTTTCACAACTCGAATATCTGACGAATATCTGACCCAGTCAAAGCGAAGTTCTGCATCGCTTAGGTCTCTCCCACAAATAAGGGCGTAGAGAATCCTGAATTTTGGAGCTGATAAAATATTATGCTTGAAGTGCATGTTACAAATTCACAAAAACCAAAATAATAAAACGTTCCGCTCCTGAACAAGAGACATCTATAGCTGCGAGAGAGCATGACAAGGCGAGATACGCGCCGAGGTATAGAGAGAGAGTACACGCACCACATTTCATGAACATATTATTTTAAAATTGTAATACCTGGTATGCCAGTGGTTGTCTGTGAAATGAAGTTGTGCGTTGAGAGTTTTGTACGTTACAGTACTTATTGTGGACAGCAACATGATGTAAGCATCTTCTCCAACATATTGCATCTAGAATTCCAAAGAGTTTAGGGTTGGCTTGGCGTGAGAGAAAATGAGGACCTCGATTTTTTTTTAAAATCTAGCTTATATTTCCTGGTTATCCAATCCCAAAGCATTCTTGTTTTTTTTTTACGTTAATTACTTCTTGGCACGATTACTAAATTCTCATATGAAGCAATTCGCGTATGAATCGAGCAGATCCTGCTGGTTTAGAAAAAAATGGACAATTTTCTGCAACTCTGTGATTTGAGGTTACAGAGGGTGCTGATGACGATAGGCATATTAATTTTTCTCGTAGTGCACCTGTTTGCCCCAGACGGCGTCACATTTAAATCACGTTTTTTGTTGAATTGTCATCAATGATGTTAATTGTTTGCCCTTATTCAGGTGCAGAAATTGATATCGATATCCTGTCTACTTCCTTTCACGATTAAAAATAAATTTCGAAAATTCATCTTTTCGTAGAGGCAAAAGAACGTTTGTTCTTTTGCACTAAGGTGGCTAATAGCAGTGCAGTACTGCAGTGCGCTTAAGTCTCACGTGCAGTGCAGTACTTGATTTTGAAGGAACCAAATGTATCGATACACCCGGAAAAGCGAGTGTGATGTAATGACGCTCTTCGACTGCGCAGCTTGCACTAGCAGTACACATTGCATTGAAGTGCACGCAGTGCACTGTACATTAAATCAAATCAACCTCGATTGTTCAGAGCACGTACTGACTAAAATTTCAGGCCTTTTGGAGAGGCGTTCCAGTGAATTCCTGAGAATCCCAGAAGCACACGCTCGGGGATTCGTCTTTCCCAAATATTTTTTTCAAAATTTTCCCATCCCAAACAAGCTGTGATGAGCAAATGCGTACGATCTCCTGGATGACTGCTTAGTAGAATTTATGAGGTTTCACACTCATTCCTTGAAGTTATGGTGACATTAGGAAACGCCGAATTGCCACACCACGAACACTCAAATGCGCAAATCTCAAAACAAGTTCCGAGATTTTCACTATTTTTTTCTGTCATCAGCATTTCATATTTAACTAATAGAGATCAAGTTGGCAATCTCTGTCGCGTCTCGTCCCCCCCACAGCACTGCGTTGGCAATTTATGTGACCAAATATTCGTGGGAGGCCTTTTTAAAGGGATATTAAAGGCATCGTTGAATTCCCGCAAATTTCACAGGTCTCGAATTTCGTATCATGGGAAGAAATCATGCAAAGACGTGCTTGGGGTAGGTCACGTATGCGCGTTCGTGAGACAAGCGCTCTACCTCTGAAACACACGTTCATGTGTGTTACATGCATTACCTCTATTCCAAGATTCTCAACTCGTGCCTTCCTGAACAGTGTAGTTGCGCGATCCAGATCCGATTTGGAAAAGCTCGGCTTCCCATTGATTTCGATAAACCGAGCCGGCTGGTACTGGATTATAATATTTTTAATCTAATCGAGAAATAGAATGAACAAACCAGACAAATTGCAACACTTCGTATGTTTCTCTCTCCAGCCTTTCTTTCAAGATGAAATATTCGCCTGCACGATAACGCAAAGCTATTTCGTTCATTGCTCGACAAGTATCGGCACCATTCCATTATTATTTCGCTCGGAATCGAATCGATATCGGGCTAAAAGATTAAATTTGATTAAAATTTATTAAATAAAAGAACACTTACGTTATGGGAATGCGGTAGACCGTTCATCCTTTTACGAGGAAGATATTCGCGATGCGCGTTGAAAATAATGCGCAATGCCCCCAACGCCCGCGTTGTTTGCAATAGTTGACCACGGTAGTTTAGTCCTCTCTGGGTCATGGAGAGAAACTATTAACTACGGTAAAAATTTACCCTAGATGAACCTCATGTTGCTATCCTCAATCACAATTGTGAAATACAAATCTCTCTGCGCACAACTGCATTTCACAGACAACCACTGGCTAGGGTTGGCCTCGTCAGAGAGAAACAGGGATCTCGAAACTGTTTAATTCAATGATCTCGCTGGTTTCGAGAACAATGGATGAGTTTCGAGATCTCGAAACTCAAATGTGTCTCGAAACTCCCCCTCATCCTAGGCATTCCCGCCATTTCGCGATCAATTCTTCTCAAATGTTCTCAATTTCTCGATCTTCTCAATAGGTTTCGAGATCTCGAAACCAATTGACGCCCGATCATTTCTCATTTGAGAGCATTTCTCGAGTTCCGAGAAAAGAGCGGTCATTTTTCTCACGAAGCCAACCCTACCACTGGCATACCAGGTATTGCAATTTACACAATAATTTGTTCATGAACTTGACTACTGGCGCGCGGACTCTCTTTCTATACCTAGGTGCGCCGGTCGCTCGCCTTGTGTACGTTGTCTTGGAGAGGAACGTTTTATTTTTTGGACTAATGCTGGTGAATTTATAATAAGCGCACCAATCATTATATTTTACCGTAGGTGTAAAGTTCAGGATTCTCGTAACTTTTATTTGCGGGAGAGATCTTAGCGACGCAGAATTGCGTTTCGAATGGGTCAGATATTTGCCGGATATTCGAGTCGCTAAAATGTGGCTCACATCATTCCACACCCCGTTATGGCATCCAGGTAGGGATTGATTTCCCAATCTACAATGTTGCGTGCGGCAGACACCACAAAATCTACTGTAGGAAGGTGATAGACGGCTATATGTTACTCGAGACGGGGTTGACACTGGTCGATGCGTCCCTCTCTCCCTTGCGTCTCAACCCCGTCTGGTGTAATGTGTTCGCTCCCATCGCCACCCCGCCCTCTCTCCTTTTGTTGTGGCAGTAAAACTATTGTCAAATGATAGTGCGCTAGCGAAGTCGCCTCCAATCCTTTTCTGTCGGAATGGATGTGGGCTGTTTAAAATGAGCCAACCGAGAAAACGTAGGAAAAAGTAGGGTACCCGGTGGCCCGACCCGGTGTACCAGAATGTACCAGATGTACCAGAATGTACCAGAATGTACCAGATGTACCAGAAGTACCCAGCCCCAGAATGACATTCGAGCTCTGCGACTTGCGGAGACTATCATTCGGGCACAGAGAGAAGCAAAACCAAGAAAAATGCGTTGTCCCTTTTCGGCCCATTCCCTAGAAATGCCAATTCAGCTCGATCTACTCATAACAGGGATGAGATCTGTTCGTGTTTTCCCCTTTCCCTCCTTTCTATACTCCTCTCATTAACTTTGTGATGCTGAAGAGCCGTGTTCATTTTTTTTTAAAAAATCATTTATCGATATTTATTTTGTGTGACAGTCTGACTCCACCCCTTCCTCTCTTCTACAGTGGCTGGAAGCCGCTTCGGAAGTGGAAAATGCAGCCCATGCACGTCTGCAATCAAAAATTTTGAGAAAAGTGCGCGGCAACGCGTCGTCTCCGCCGATTCGTGCGCGACTCACTCACCGCTATGCACACCAGTGTGATCACTCCGCAGATGGACGAGATGACAATATCCACCGTGTACCAGTTCTCATCGATTTCGCCCGTGAACGACGCTTAATTAGCATAATTAATTGACTAAATAACGTAATTAGAATGCTAATTAGCTAAACCGGAAGTGTCCGATTGCGTAGTGATGACGCAACTCACGTCTTGGCGTGCACTGCACCTCACTTCCTGCCGGCAGAGTGAGCGCCTAAATAACGGTTTTGCAAAAGATCATAGTCCTGTCGAAATTTCAACAGGGCTCGAATTTTGTGCCAACATTTGGCGGGAGATTCAAACATTCAAAAGACTACCGTATGATCGATCGATCCGTACCAGCGACTCGTGTCGCACTCGCACGCAATGTGGTCCAGCTCCAGGCGGCCGCGCGTCCTATTCGAGATCACCCTGAACACCAGGAGCGATGGGGTTACGGTAGGAGAAATATCGATTGGATACTCACGAGAGTTTGCCGCGCTCCCTACAGCTCCACACATGATCGTTCATGGTGATCTGCAATCAATAAATCAATAATTACGTTAGTTTTCGATCGATAATCCGAATTGCGTCATCACTAGGCAATCTTACTCACCAGCCGCTTGCACTCCTGCACCTTGCACGTAGTGAGCTGGTTCGGGTCGCAGCTGCAGCTCTGGGGTTCTGGAAGAATTTTGAATTTTCAAATGTTCCCGCCGAAAACATGTAATAAAACAAGAAAAACTGTCGAAATTTGGACAGGAGCACGATTACCTGCGTGAGGCAGCGAGAATTGGAGCAGGAGAAGAAATGCGATGAATTTCATCCCAATTTCAACAGAGACGACCGCCGCGCACCTCCGAGAGAACGAGAAATGAACGTATCGAACATTGATTTCTAAAAATGCTCCGTAATTGCGATGCAAATTTTGAATTTGTCTAGAAATAATGGGATCTCGAAAGAAAGAAATGAATAACTACTATTCCTGCACGTAAATTGTCAGAGTTCATCAATGATCTCGAGAACCAGACATACAATAGGGGCCGGTTTGTTTTTATTAAAAGTAATATTAAACAGTTCATTTCTCGCTAACTCACGCCCAAATACTCAAAAAAATAACTATCTTCATTGCGGAATTCCGCAATGATACGGAAAACCGATTCAAAAAATGACCGGGCTTTCTTGATTGCGGAATAAGGAATGGGAGGGGAAATCGATGCGGAATTGATTTTATTGCGGAATGAATTCCGTATAGACAACCCTATTCATCATCTTTCACTGAACAATCGCAGCTGGAATATGTATGTTTCAAATATTTTACAAGCTTTGATCAATTTCCCCTCAATATCGATGCAACGAGTAGATGTAATACGGAAAAGAAAAGTGCGTGCAAGTTTTGCCGCCTCGGGCTTGACAAAAACCCGACATAATAGACCCTTTTTGTATGAGATTACTATCTCGGATGGCACTGTTGTCCCACGAACCCTTTTTCAGCAAAGCCATTTACACCTCTCTCTCTCTCTCTCTCTCTCTCTCTCTCTCTCTCTCTTTCTTCCCCCATCTACTTTGGTCACTCCTTTCCGCCTCTAAATTTACGACGATAATAATCTGCACAACCCCCGAGTGTCCTTTTCTGTGAGGCGAGGAGTGTCAGTGAGGTTGCCTTGGTCGATGGACAGTCGGTACACAGAGAGAAAACATACTAGGAATACGACATCAAGTTGGCACGCCTACTAATATATAAGTAGGCGATTAGTAGGCCCTACTTATATATTAGTAGGCGTGCCAACTTGATGTCGTATTCCTCTGTGCAGATCATGCTAACTAGTTCCAATCCTCTAGAAAGGGGTCAGGTGTGAGCGAATGCTCAAAAGTTCCTCTGCTTTTACACGCTCTCTCTCTTAATTTGTTTCCAATTTTACTGAATTTGCCCGGGATTTTGTATATTATCACTGCATAAATTGCCTCCAATTCCGCTAATTTCGCCCGATCTTGGGTCCCCTAACCTTGCCACTCGTGAGCCGAACTACTCATTAGAGCAGTCAAAACACTCCCACAAGTGGTGTCTCGTTTGTCTTGACTCTACACATTTCATGCACTTTGCCTTGCGTTTCTTAATTGGTTCGCGGATTAGACAATGCCTTGACGTTCATTCATCCCATTATTAGGCCTCTCATTTCAACGTGTTCGCTGTTTAGACACGCCATGCTACTTACAAAGAAAAAACTCTTAGAGTATAAAACACCATATGTCGAGACGGAGAGTTTGAAACTCTAATTTTCGAGAGAGAGTGCACGAAAACGAGAGACGCGCTCTCTCATTTTGCCACGCTCTCTAACATTAGAGTTTCAAACTCCCCGTCTCGACATATCAGGATTAGTGTTTTTTCTTTAAGAGTACTGTACGAACTTTTCAATTGCATGTTCACTCTAATGTTCAAGAGTACTCGTCTGAAAACACTCCCAGAAATTCATCATGGATTTTCAAATGGGTCTAGTAATAATGCAAAAAAAAGACATCTCATGTGACAGGCCAATTGCACACTCTTGCATAAGGAATGTTTTGTGTAGATGAGAGAGTGCGCAATTTGAGGAGAGTCCAGACGGGTTAGATCACAGGATGAGGGGAGGAACAAGTGGTCATTGCATGTCAATCTCGTTAGCACGGCGCTTCCGCGTTCAGTCCCCTCGTGATATCCCAAATCATCCCAATCAAGATAAGCATTGTTCTATCTATCATGATTGATCTATAGCTAATCGCTCCTTTTTAAAAAGAAATTCAATACATTTATTCTGTGCAAATTTCATGGGTGGAATTCCACCCTCTGAGGGTGGAAAACTCGTGTAACTCAGCTCAAACTAAACGAAATCTCTCCAATCAAAAAGGAAAATGTTCCAAACGTGTCTTGCAATCCCTGTATCAAGTTTGGAAGATGTAGCTTTACTAGGAAAAAAGTTATGAAAGGGTACATAAAACTGTTTTGCACCTTGCACCCCATGAAATTTGCGCAGCATTACTGAGTGGAATGAGTTTTGTTTACCCCACGGGGGCTTTCTCATTTCGCGTATCTACAATATGTCCGTGAACTGAGTGGGGGAGTGAAAAGAATTTGTTGCCCCCTCTCGCGAGAAAACCTAAGTAGGATATTACAACTTTAAACGATACGTCCATACTAGTGGACTACTAGTGGTGTACTCTATTTCTATACCTCGGCGCGTCTCTCTCTCTTTCTGACGTTCTCTCGAAGCCGTATCTGTTGTTTATGGACGGAACGTTTAATTATTTTGGATGAGTGTTTGTGAATTTATAATATGTATTGTTCTGTCCATAATGATTGTTCTTTGATCTATCGGCTAATGGAACTCATTTTTTATCGATATTGAACTATTTTTTATCAGCCAGCATGATCCAAGTTTAATTGAATTCTTGATGAGTTTTTTTTACATTTTTCATCTACGTATCGGTACCCAAGTGCAATTAACTTAACCCTAAATTATTAACAAGTTTTCTGAAACATATCCGAATATTTGACGAGATGTATAGTCTAACACATAATTTTTATATCATATAAGCGCCATATTTTTTAATAAATGAATTTCGCGCCTGCGAGAGAGTGTTCATTATTAAGAGGGGCACGACGAAAAAGCTTCCCGATTTTCCGAGAATTCCACCTAATTTCGCGCCCTCTCGTCACTGTCCCCTAGAGGTCACACTCGGAATCGAAATAGTTTCGCATTCTTGCCTTATCTCGCTCTTTGATCTACCAAGTAACAGAGTGTCGCGCTTTTTCTCCCTTATGTCGTGTGCTCACTTAGTTGTTTCTTGCAGCTCTTGGTTTCACCTATATCATCATTTCACCCTAGGGTGGCTAATAGCAGTACAGTACTGCAGTGCACTTGAGTCTTATGTGCACCGCAGTACTTGATTTTGAAGAAACCAAATGTATCGATACGTTCGGAAAAGCGAGAGTGATGTACTGAAATGCACTGTGCACTTCAGTACACGCTCTCCGACAGCGCGTCGTGTACTAGCAGTACACAGTGCATTTCAGTACATCAGTCTCGCTTTTTCGAGTGTTTCGATACACCGGTGTACTACTCAGTGCACGTACTGAGAATGCACTGTGTATCGATACTGCACTGATTTCGCCACCCTATTTCACACCTTTTCACTAATTCTAACCATTTATTTAGCAGTGTGCTTTTTCTCCCTCTTGTCTTTTCAGTTTCTTTTGGTTTTCTTGTTTGAAAGTTGGACGTTTCTTGCAAATATTTGATTATTGAGTAATTTCGCAGCTTTTTAAAAATATTTCCTTTTTAATATAATGTGAATTTTATTTTTTTTTTCTTTACCTTAATTATTCTTGAATGTGCGAAAGCGGCTACAACTATCACAATTACCTTGCATGAATCATTCATTCTTCACACTCTGCTCATTTTCTTGGTCGACCAAATAGTGCAAGAAAATTAGCGAGTCTCTTCCTCTCGCATCGTACAAACCACCCATTTCCTCTCCGTTTATCCTTGGAATTTCTAATTCTCTGACCGTTGGTTTTGAACCGAGCGCGTTCAAATTTCTTCCTCTTTTTGTCCAACTCGGGCCAAGGTTAGGGCAATTCCGAGTGACCACACCATTGTGCATTTTCAGCAGGGCTCAATATTGCAAATCTACAGAAAGGTGCGAGAGAGCGTGCAAAAGTGAGAGAGTCCCTCTCGATTTTGCACGCTCTCTCACTCTAAGCCCCCCTTTCTGGAGGGTTGACCGGCTTATGGAATGATCTGAAAGTGAGCTCGTCTGATTGTGAGGTGATGGTAGGTCTGAGGTGGGTCTTGGTACCCCTAGTTTTGAACTTTACGAATTTAGCTATGACTCGATCTGGGTATGTTTCAGGAAAGTTACAAACTTGGTTGGTGCCTGAGTGAAAGTTAATGAATCATCGCCGAGATTTCGGGGGGGAAATGAATACCATTCCCGAATTTCGCTCCTGACACCGCGCGATTTGGAGTTTCATGCTTTCTTTTTGTTCGCATCGGGCCAAGGTTAGGGCAGGGGAAGTTGCGGGGAGACCACACCTTCCGTTTTTGTGACACTTGTCTCTTTATTCAACTCTCGACAGTTCACACGAATATCGGATTAGTGCGCTGCATAGGGCGAGGAGGAGTTAGTTATTTGAGTCAGTTTATTACAATATTAAAATGTTAAGTTCATGAAATGGACTGCTGGTGGTGCACTCTCTTTCTATACCTCGGCGTGTATCTCGCAGCCAGTTCTGCTGTTTAGGAGCGGAACGTTTTATTATTTTGGACGAGTGCTTGTGAATTTATAATAGTTTAGCATGGAGACCAAATGAAGTGGGATGGCTAGAGTCATTGTTGATCAACCAAGGTGGCCGATACTTCTTGCTTATATTTCCTGCAAATGCAAGCAGAAAGTGTCGGCCATCTCATGGTATTATCGCGCCAAGGTCTGTACGATGCGTGAAGTGCACAAATTCACCGTTTGTATCCAACATCATTCGAAAAATCCGTAGTTCTTTGCACATTGCAGCAGCAGCGTGTGCAATCCTTTAAATGCCCTTTTCCCTTCTCTCTCTCTCTCTCTTACCCTCTTGTGTTTTGCTTTCTTCCTCAATAGCTCCCCCATCACACAAGACTCTGCTACTAATCCGCGCAGGAAATGAGAGGAGAAAGCGATCCTTCTCATGATCTCTCTCTCTCTCTATCTCTCTCTCTCTCTTTCTCTCTCCCTCTCGTTTGGAGGAGGGTACCCCCCAATTGTTCAACAATAGCCCCCCATCGAACCACCGTTCCCTCCCCCATGTCCGCTTTGCCTCTTCTTCTTCCATTTCTCTCTCTCTTTATCTCTCTCTCTCTTTTATTAGATTTGTTGTCTGTGGTCCAGAGAGGGGGATCACCAAGTGATTGATCTACCATGACAATCAAAGCGCGGCACATTGATTACTGCATTTGACCCGACCCAGACAAACTCAAGGCGTTTTTTTGCGCTATTCATTTTCAATAATTCCGTGTGGGACCCTGCATTTGCCCAACTACTTACGTGTCAACACAAATACAAATCCTCTATCGAGAAACACTTTATCCCTGTTCTCACATGATTCCAAACCTACAGACCAGGGTTAGGACGAGAGAGTATGCAAAAGTGAGAGAGTCCCTCTCCATTTCACACGCTCTCTCACTCCAAAGGCCTTTCTGGATGGTTGAGCGGTCTGTGGAATGATGTGTTCTCCTCCTCATCCAAGTGCTTCCATGCTTTTATGCAGACCTCCAGAAAGGGGTATGGGGTAGATAAATCATCTCTCTCACCCCGGCCCCTTTCGATAGCTGTTGGATAATTTCAACATCTTTCTCATGTAGGCGATTTTGATGAGTTTTTGTTCGGTTATCACACACCTTTGGCGCAATTTTCCGCATGATTTGCTCGCGTTTATTGCTCTCTCGCTAACCGTTGGGTTAACCCCTAAAAGTTGCGCCCCCCCCCCTGCACGCACTATTCACCCGCTTTTTTCCCGCATTCTAACTGTTGAAACTGCCCCCTCCCTGGCCCTCGCTAAACCATCATTAGCAGGTTTCACTCTTTGTATTTCTAGCTGTCCTCAATTAGTTTTTTATTAACTCCTATTTCCCCCCTTCCCAAACGACACTTTACTGTGCATCGTTCGTGTAATCACACATTATTCCGTTGCGCCTTCGGGCGTCGATAAAATATATAATATATTGATTTTGCTCGAAATTTCTTCTTATACGCTTTATCATGCATCTTGACCATGAGCTATCGACACGATTCGCTCCTTATTTTTGCATTATTTGTTCATTTGTTTATTATTTTCGCCTAATTACGATAATTCATTACTCTTTCCTTCATTATTCTTCCCAACCTTGCCATTTACGCTCATCTTCCCACTTGATCTTGGTCGAGACTCTTGAAATGCCTACATGAAAAGGTGGAAAATCTCTCGAAATTGTCTCTGCGCTCTCCCACTTTCTCACGCTCTCTCACCGACTGTCTCGCAATTCCAAGTAGGAATGTGTGTAATGAATCATCAGTTCCGCGTTCCTACACCAATCAATCATCTTTTGCATGTCGCAAAGCCGTGACGTCACATTGTATTTTGTTTAACAGCCCAATTTTTGTGCTGTAGCCCAATATTTTGTTTTTTATCGTTAGATGAATTTATAATAGTATGTCAAATAAAAAAAGTGCAAATAAAACTGGGCGCAGGAACGGCACTCAGCCCATGAGAAGTTCAAAAGTTTCGCATAAAAAGAGATTTTAAATGAAAGCTGCGCATAAGTCTTTGTTCTGTATCACATCATTCCACAGGCCGGTCAACGATCCAGAAAGGCCTTTGGAGTGAGAGAGTGTGTGAAATCGAGAGAGACCCTCTCACATTTGCACATTCTCTCGTTCCAACCCTGGTCTGTATGTTTGGAATCATGTGATAAGTCTTTGTTCTGTATGAGCGTGAAGATGAATCGCGCAATTGAACAATTGATTTTGTGCTGAAATTAACCTCCCCTATGATTCATGATCCAAAAACATCTCAGTTCACGTAGCGATCAGCCGTTCCCTTTTCTGGGTCAGCGAGATGTGTTTCAGGCGAGAGAGAGAGAGAGAGAGAGAGAGAGAGAGAGAGATGTGCTTCATGTTCGCGCGCGAGACAGGGAACTGGTTGATTGATAGATGTGATAGCCAAAGCACGAGTGAGATTAAGTAAGAGCTAATTGGCATCTCATCTGATAAGCTAATTAACGAGCCTCTAATAGTTCGGCTAATCAATAAGTAAATTGCAAATAAATAAGCTGCGCCTCATTACCCCGGTCAAAAATCCAGAAAGGAAACAGGCGCGAAGAGCGTGTGAAAGTAAGAGGAACATTCCCACTTTTGCAAATCACCTTTGACCCCTTTTGTAAGTTTTTTTCCTAACTGCTAAACTAGGGATGGCTTCGCAAGAAGTCACTCTCTTCATTTCACACACTCTCACACCGGTCTGACCGACGAGATAGTGTGCAGAATGATGAGAGCATTTCTTGAGAAGCCATCCCTATGCTAAACCTCACTGCTGATTGCACGACAACTGTGATAATTCCCAACTTTCACTCTCCATTTCAGCAATTTCGTCCTTTTCCTCCCACCAACTGATCCGCACTTTCACTAGTGCGTCCATCTTTTTTTCTTCATTTCCCTGCTCCAGAAAGGGGTCACCAATCAGAGAGTCGAGAGAGACCCTCTCACTTTCGCACACTCTCTCGCCCTGACTTTCTATGGAGGACTCTTACGACTACACTCTAAAATCATTGTGCACGCTTGCAAAAACCCGTACGAACCTGACCACCAATTGTCGCCCCCAATTAATTCTCTGACTAATTAGCTTTTTCAACTAATTAGCTCGTTTCGCACACCTTCCCTACTCCTCCCCCGTTCTGACCATTTTGCTGTTGACTTTCCGGTTCACGTTAAGTAAACGCCTCATTTCGCTGTTATTTTTACTTGGCCACACCTCATTTTTTTACTCTTTGTTTGCGATAAGTTAGTAAGTAATTGCCTATGTTTGCAGCCATGACTCGAATATTACCGGTACTTGCGTTGCTCACGTTACCACAGCTGCGGGCAGACCCAGACACTTCAAAGGTAAGTTACGTCATTAATACGCAACCCTCTTGAACTTTGAAAAGTCGGCGCGCTTTCAATGCCCTTTTGAGGTGTTCGCCTTTGAAGTTATTTCCGCCGCCGCTCTGACCAACCAGGGAGTATGCGGTTTCAACAGACTGCGTAATAGCCGCGCGGGCTAATAAGTGTTCCTTGCACAAGTGTGTCTGTGCGCATGACATGCTCTGAGGGGGGATAGCAGCTTTGAGAGGGTTGTTAGCCCATAACACTAGACAGCAGCTTAAGTTCGCTTACGTTTGAAGTTCACTTGAGTTTCCATTTCCTGTATCATACTAAACTACACAAATTTGTGGAGATGGAGGTATGCCAGTTGTTGTTACGGAATGATGCAATTCGTAACTGATTGTTTGAGCAAATTAGGAATGCCCCGCAAAGCCATAATTAGCTGCAGGTGATTAGTGTCAATTCCTGCGATCCCCCAAAGTGCAAACGAAAGTGCAACAGCAAATGTGCTTCCTCACAGACACCAAGTTCCAAATGTCCAGGGAATCGATTGGCGTTCGATAGTTCTAAATCTTCTGGTTTTCTTTCTTATTGCACGGTTGAGAGAAATTCAGAACTCAATTGCTTTCTCAGTTTCGCATCTAAATCTACTTGGAGCTATAGGCCGTTTATTAGAGTGCGAAATATGAGACCACGGGCTCTTCATTTCGCACACTCTCTCACCTATCGACCGGTCGAGAGAGTGTGCGAAATGAGGAGAGCGTGGTCTCACATTTCCCACTCTACCGTTTATCTTTCACTTTTTATGATAGCAACTGCAGCAGCACGTGATATTTAATACCCAGCGATAAAGTTGGCAGAATCAAGATTTCACTTTTTGTCTCGTCCCTAGTCCCGTTCTGGTGATTTCGCATGATGTCGCTAGGCCCGGTATTACAATTTTAAAATGATCCGTTCGAGAAATGGACTACTGGTGGTGTACTTTTGTTCTATACCTCGGCGTGTCTCTCGCATTGTCATGATCTCTCCCAGCCGTAACTGTTGTTTAGGAGCGGAACGTTTTATTATTTTGAATGAGTGTTTGTGGCTTAATAATAGCGAATGCTCGATCGATTCCGGTTGCAACATTTCCCTTGCACTCTTAATTTGATGATTGATGTGAACTCGATCATTCATCATTTTCGGTTGCACCCAACTTCTGTCTATGTCAGCAAAAAAGGCAGCAAATCACGCAGACACAATTGACTAAGCTCCTCAGGCTTACTGTCGAACAGCACAATAGCACGAGAAACACATGTCTGCGCTCTCTCGTTTTCACATAATCTCTCTCTCGTCTTCTCTGACCGCCTAGAGAAAGAAAAAGAAGGGCAGCCTTGCAGTGTCAATAAAAAGCGGGGACCCCCGGCGCGAGATTACATGATTAAAGCAAGTGAATAGGGATGAAACTACTCGGGATACATCTGTCTGGACCAGTTCGGGAGAAATACGCACAATCAATTGGAAGGGAGGGAAAGATCAACGATCAACTATTGGCTTATCAAAACTTATTGAAACGTATCCGATGCTCCCCCCCCCATTATTTGTTAGAGTTCGAAATTCGGGTAAATAATTGGATCAGCTCTCTCAATTTCGCATACTCTCTCACCAATAGACCGGCGTAGAGATTGTGTGAAATGAGGAGATTTAATGCAATTATTTACCCGAATTTCAAACTCTACTATTTGTGTGGCACAGGGGTGGCACTGTCGACTGGGGGGGGGGTGCCAGGCGGAAATCAGTTAAAATAAAAAAAATACCAAAGAGGAGGAGAACAGATCAAAGATCAACTTTTAAAAATTTCAGAATGAGTGCAGACGGCCTGGCTACCTGTCAAAACTTCCGCAACGATTACAAGGAGAAGTGAGTATTTTTTTTATATTTTTGAAAATCACCAACACCATAATGAAAAAAATATTTCATTCACTCAATCTTCTGTACACGGGAAAAGTGAAATAGTATCTTCAAGATCTTGAATGTAAGACAGTAGAAGGACGGTATCCACATGGAAAACAACCAGAATGCACGTATTTTACTAACTGACTTTACTCGTTCATTGAGGTTCCTCCTCTGATTCGGTTATTGCACCTGCCAGTCTGCGCTCGAGAGAGAGAGAGAGAGAGCGATTTTCTCTCTGAAATTCGCCCAAAATTTCCCACTCGATCGTCAACTTTTTCGCACAACAATGCACCCGGTTTTTAAATTATCGGTGGTCGCTACCGCTTTTTACAGTGCGAAATCGCCCCTTCTGTAAAGATCGTTCCAAATCACCTGAACAGTACGCGGGGCAAGAGAAAACGTGATAGTCTTGCTCATGCCAAGTCTACCGTTTCCGGGAGCCCTTTCTGGATGTTTGAATTACGAAATTGCGTGCCTCTCCATTAACGAAGAAAAGCGCGTGTAGGTTTTGGCGCCTCGGGCTTGACAAAAACACGGCATAATACGCGCTCTTTTTGCGTGAGATTCCTATCTTACATGGCCCTGTTGCCTCATGAATTTCATCAAAATACTTTCCACCCTATCTCTCTCAGTGTCTCTATGTAAACGGTTTGGCTACGTGACCGATAGAATCGGTCATTTGTCAAGTAGGGGAAGGAGGAAGTAGAAGGAATTTGACCATGGAAAGTATGCGAAATCCGCTCACCCCCAGTATCTCGAAATGGGATCTAGAGGGGTTCAGAGCGCCAGAGAGCGAAGGGACAAACCATACCGACCACATACCTGGTCATACCTCCAGGAAGGGGTCAGAAGCAAAGAACAAAATGTGTCAAGGAAGCATTCCACATCGTCTGTTGAACATCCAGCCAGAAAGGAGCGTGAAAGTGTCTAAAGTAGGAGATACCATCTCATTTTCTCACGATCTCTCGCTGCTGGCCCCTTTCTGGAGGTTTTAACTCGTATTTTTCGTATCTCTGGGTAGGATCTAGATGGGTTCGAGTGCCAGAAAAGGAAGTAACAGAGGTAAATTAGGGCCAACCCAATTGGTTTCTAATCAGCCTCAAACCATCTTTGTCCATGTAATCTTGCTAATTTATTCCGATCGGATCTGACATCCTTCCAAACCTCCAAAAAGAGGTCGAGAGGCGAGAGAGAGAGAGAGAGAGAGAGAGAGAGAGACATTGCTTAGTGGGAGGGGGTGCTGTTATTGAAATGCCACCATTCCACATTCCGACTTGGCGTGACTCTATGTGAAGAGTATTTGAAACATATACCGAAACCACCGTATGGCAAGTTAGACAAAGACATACTACATCGATCAGAAATGGATCAAAAAGAGGTGATCAAAAAGATCAGAAATGTCGGTGAACATGAGAGAGATATTCTATCAGCGCTCTCTTGCTCCTGACGCTCTTCTTTGAAGGCTCTAGACTAAAGCGTTCGTGTGAAAGGAGAAGGGAATGATAAAAATGCGCAGCATGTGATATCACTGAATACTATCTAGTCACGGGGGTTGTAAAACGCTGACTTACCCCTAGTTAAACAGGCGTTCTCAGCCGTTCATAGCACAGCCTCCGAAAGACGAGATAAAGTTAGAGAAAGACGGAATTATTGAGAGACTGCGCGAAACGAGACAGTCAGACGACGAATGATGTTCTTGGCATGGCGCCAACTCGATGCTGTTTATAGTTCAAGAACGGCTCTCACAGCAGGGCGCCTGCGCGTATCTCCCTCTTGAATACGAGACAACCCTCATTTCACGAGCTCTCATTTCGCAAATCCCTCCATCTTGCTCTTACCTTGCTAATTCTTGTCTGGTTGAACGCGCACTATGCTCCTCTACCTGCTCTTTGCTTTGGTGTCTGGAGCCACTCTAGTTGCGTCGGTGAGTGCGTTTTTAGTTTGTTGAAAATTCATTTAATTTTTCGCGTTCCTAAAGCCTTAGGCTTTAGGAGGCATTAGGAGGCTTAGGCTAAAGGTCTCTAAAATGCAATGGGTAGTTCGTGGAAATGATGACGGAATAGGAACTAAATAAATAAATCTTTTTTTTTCAGGTAATCGAAATCTGGACGGATCCGGAGCCGGATACGACATTGACCTACGGAGATGAGCCCGTGATATTCAAGCCCAGCTGCGAATGGAGAATGAGCCGGACACGGTGGGTTACTGTATTACTGTAGCCACGGGGGTACTGTAGTCACGGTTACTGTAGTCGTACTCAATACTGTAGCCAGACAGTCCAGTCAGACAGTTTAGTGTCATCAGTTGTATCTCTAGGGAATATGGGGGTACTGCACTGTATTTGGTTACTGTAGATAGGGTAATGAAAAGAGTAGGTACTGTATACTCAAAACCAATCGATATGCAACGCAACACGACTTTATCATCGTTGCACAAAAATGGTCAGAACGGCCGTTTTCTTCTATTATTGATCGAAATTACGACGACGCCTCCTCGTCGCAGTGGTACGTTCCTGAAAGGGAATTTGGTTACTGTAGGATCTTAGGAGCTTAATACCCTATGCCCTTAAGACCTTAAGCATTACCTTAAGACCTTAGGATCTTCTCACCATTGATGATTGCGAGCTGGACTAACTGTCTCCGCTTGTGCTCGTCGTTGGTGGGCGTGAGCAGCTTGGAGACGGCGGCCACTCCGCGACGAAGCTTAGACTCGGCCGAGACCTTAAAAGATTAGGGTCTTAAGGTCTTAATATCTTAGGGTCTTAAGGCCTTAAGGTCTTAAGCTACCTGGGACACGTCGGTGGCCTTGATGAGAACGTGCAGGGGCTCGGTGAGGTGCTCCCAGCCGGGGTGGTTGAGCAGACGCGCCTCGCGCACTGGGTCCTGAATGGAAGATTGGGTTACGGTAGATCTAGATGTTGTAGGCTACGGTATGGCCTTCGGATCTTGAGATCTGGGGATCCAAGGTTACAGTAGGGTCTACAGATCTGCTCATTCGCAAGTTATGGTATGTTCCCCGGATCTTAAGATCCTCAAGATACATAAGGTTGCGGTAGGATCTCCGAATCCTTAGATCTGAAGATCCTAATATCCTAATGGTTACGGTAGGGTACGGTACCTTGACGGATCCCCGTCCTCGCACGAGAATGTGACAGCCCGTCTCGCTCTCCACCTGCTTGACGCTGATGCCGCGCGGACCAAGGATGCGGCCGATGAAGTTGCATCTGGATTACGGTAGGGTGGAGCAGAGTAGTATGGAATACAGCAGGATGGACTACGGTAGAGTACGGTGGGTCAGAGAGCACGGTAGATGAGGGTACGGTATGTCGAGGGTAGGAAGGTCAAGGATACGGTAGGTCGAGAGTAGGAAGGTCAAGGATACGGTATCTCGAGGGTACGGTGGGTCACGGGAAGGGTATCGTACCTCGGGTAGTACGGTATGGGGATCTTCTCCTGGACGGTGACACCGCCCTCGAAGGGGTCGAAGTTGTGGCCAACCAGCGCCGCGTACGCTCTGAAAGTTAGGTATTGTGTTACGGTAGCGTACTGTAGGTGTAGGATAATGTAGCTCAGGGTACGGTAAGGTTACGTACCTCTGGATGGCGAGTATGTTCTCGTGCTGGCTGTCCGTGCGGGGCGACGTGGGAGTGAAAGTGTCGCGCTGCAATTGCATAGTCATGATACAATATTGCATAGTGATGACATCACTCACCAGACTCACGCGCGGGATGTGGTGGTTGAATACGGTAGTAGTTGGCGGCAGTGTGACCTGGGGTACGGTAGCGGGTGCGGCAGGAGCACCTCCTCCGCCGCCAGCAGCGGCTCCTCCCGGATACAGTACGCACCTGGGATGGTTACGGTAGGTTACTGTAGATGGGTTAAGGTAGGCTACCGTACCAGACTCGGTCGATCTCTTCGTTGAGCAGCCGCAGCGCGTGCGGGTACGCGCCGGGCAGCGCGTTCAGCTCGCGCATATCCTAAAAATCAGGGGTACGGTAGGTATACGGTAGGCAGTCATCGATAGATCGCTCTCGGATACCGTACCTTGACCAGCTCGTCGAGGTACTTGGCGCTGTCCTCGCTCGCGTCTCCGCCTGGCGAGCCGTCCTGAGCAACAACGTTTACGTTACGGTATCGGTAGATCAGTTATCGATCGGCTACAGCATACCTGCTCGACTCTGTTCGGACTCGCGGGCAGCATTTTGTCGTTCTTGTTAGTTGAAAGTTTCGGGGCTCACGAAGTGTAGGAACGCGTTGGCTGAAGAGAAGTCAGTTGGTGATTGTATGAAGTACGGTAGGGGAGGGTGGAGGGTACCTTCCCCCGGAGCTCCAGGCGGATCCCGTAGAGGATCCTCAGAGCTCGAGGGGGGGGGGAGAGGGGAGGGAGAGCAACCGACCTCCGCCGACGTTGTAGAAAATGGAGAATGAGTGGAGAAGAGAAGGAGGAGAGAAAGTTGGGGAAGAGAGGAGAGTTTGCAGGTCTTGCATATTGCAATTCTCTTGACACTAGGGTTCCGCAAGTGAGACAATTGGGGAGACACAGAACAAAGGAATTAATAATGTCTCCTTTTTAATCCGGAGACGGAGACGTCTCCCTTGATTTTGCATACAAAAATTGGTGTCTCCTTTGATTGAAAGGCGAATAATAGGAGACGTCTCTTTCCACTTTTCCCTTCTCCCCCATAGAAGAGCGGTGGAAAGGCGCCTCAAAATCACTAGAGTTCAACCGCTATTCTCTTCAATTTCACTAGAAAGTTATTGTTCTTCAATGGATCGTGAGAACAATGGGAAAGGAGACGTCTCCCCAAATGTCTCCCACTAAATTACCATCGAGAGACGTCTCCCTGGGAGACACCAATAATAGGAGACACTAATCCAATCAGTGTCTCTTTTTTGAAACGTCTCTCTTGCGGAACCCTACTTGACACACAGGACCCATTGTTGCATTGTGTGGACCTAAATTGCCTGTAAATTGATTATCGAGAGACTGTAGCTGTGAAATATCGATCGCAAACTGATGGTTCTCAAAGAAAGGCGAGCAATGTGGATTCATGATTCAATAGTGTAACTACTTGAACAGTAGTAGTTCGTAGTTAATTTAGAAGAAATTCACAGGAGTGATAGAAAAAAAATTGAAAAGTACTGTAATCTAGATTTTGTTGTTACAGTATGCTGATCTCCAAGCTCTCCCGCTCCGAGTACTACAGGATCTTCCCGCAGCGACGCGGCACGCCGCCGCAGCAGCGGACGTCCGCGCGCGTCACCCACCCCATGCAGGGTAGTCGTAAGACCGTCCGCGTGACAATATCCGCTGTCTTTTCAGTGATCGTGCGGCCCGCGACGCCGCCGCCCATGCGCTACTCGACGGCCGCTAGGGCGCGGCCACGCGTCTACCGTCCGCGGCCGCCTCCACGTCGCGGCAGCTCGCGGATTGCTGGCGCGCAGCGCGCGCCATGTCGTCCGCCCGCGTCCGTCGCGCGCCTGCCACCCAGCGTGCAGCGGCGCATCCAGGTACCTGGTATTGCCTAGTGATGATGTAATCTCTCTTTGTTTCTCAGTCGATCTGGCACCGCCGCCGACCCGGCATGAGCTGCAAGGAGATGCAGCGCAAGACGAAGTGAGACTTTCTGGTTTTAGCAACTTGTTTCTGGATTTAGCAAGCGAAATTGGCGACATTAGCGGAACGACTAATTGCAGGCAAATAATGGTCAACGTACCGCTGCACCTGCTGCTGGCGCTGGGGCGCGTGGCGCCGCGGCCTGCTGCAGCGGCTGCAGCAACCACGCCTGCTGCAACTACGACCACAACAACGACAGCAAATGCCGCGCCGCAGCTCGACTGCAAGGTGAGCAGCACACGCGGCGAATCCCCAGTATTTTCATAAGTATCTCTCGGGGAATGTGTGTATTTCGCTCTACATTTTGTGAGAAGAGGAAAAAGTGATTGTGACTGATTTTATTTGTGTTTCAAGCAAATCCTATATTCCTTCCTGGCTTAGCACGAGTAATAGGTCGGTGCATCGCTGTTCAAAAAATAGAAAATAATGATGATAAAGTGGGAATCGCACTCCCGCTGAAAATAAGGAACTACATTCATTTTAATTAATTAACTCGTTGATATAATTGATTAAATGACTAATTAAGCTGCCGCACTTTCTCACGCGTCTCGAGCCCGCGCTGCAGGAGAAGCTGCGACGCGTCTGGAGCGGATACCGCGAGGACAGCGGCGCCGACTGCGCGGAGGTGAGTGTTGCGTCATCATTAGGCAATCTATACAGATACAGATACAGATTTATCCTGTCATCAAGGCAAATGGGCCTGCAGGAAGGTAGCCTCGTGGGCAGAGGAGGCAGGATCTTCGAACTCAGGATAACAGGGTCAAGGGAATAAATCATGCTTGTCTTCTTTGGTCAATTGTAGTGTTGATCTTCGTCGATAGACATTGAGCGTAGAAGTAGATCTTCCAGCCTCCAGTGACGTCCTGACTAGCGTGCATCAACATAAGTGAAAACTCACGTCGTAGTCTTGTCGACTGGAGCTTTTCTTGATAGTTGGCGACTTGAATTGGGTGTAGTCGATTCGGACACTCCGTTTGAAGTGGTACCAGGTCTCTCTATCTGCAATCTATATTTATCTGCAATCAATGTTCAGAAAATGAGGGTTATTAAGTCATAAGAATCCAATATTGCGCCATGAATTGACAATTTAACTGTATTACTACGCAATTTTGCGTCATCACTTGGTTTTCTGAAGACTTGCTGCACCGAAGAAGAGGAAATGGTTCGTGCGCGAATTACGTAATCAATATGAAATGAATATTCGGAGTTGTGCCATCACTAGGCAATATTTAGTTGTCAATAGTGTATTAGCCGCTCATTGTCAGAAGTTGAAGGCAATTGTACGATGCATTTCAGATGCTTGCGTCATCACTAGGCAATTTTGTTATCTGAAAACAGTCTTTTTTTAAAGGGATTTCTTGTTTTCCGTAGTAATTCATTGGAAGACAAGGTAGATCTCGTGGATTTCTTTGTTTTACTATCACTCCGCTACAATAGACGCAATTTTTCTGAAAATGAATCCCTGTTAAACAACCATCCTTGATCCGGCTAGCCAACCCGACGCCCACCTCTCATTCCCTCCTGTCTCCCGCTATATTCAATAAAGCCTAATGAGGTCCTAGCAGTACCTATCTCTCTCTCTCTCCCCGCACATTTCTCGAATTACCACTTCTACCCATACTATGCCTCTAACGAGTCGGTAGCCGGAAATTAGAGTGTAGGTAGGGAAAGGCCGAAATATGCACCTGCGCTAGAGGAAATTAGTTTACGCCACCCCATTTGGGCGCACTCTTAAAGGGCTACCGCACTTTCGTATTAGCTAGTAATGACGTCATACTTTGGTCAGATTCCAGTTCGTTGAACTGGATATTCCCTAGTAATGAAGCAATTACTGTTTCAGTTATTGTAAATACATATTACCTGATGATGATACATATTACCTGATGATCATTTTACTACAGTGCAAAATCGATATCATAAAATACATATTACATAGTGATGAAGCAATAATCGCTTCAAATAATAACTTAGTGTCTTGAAAAAGTCATTGTGAACAAAATTCGAATTGCCTAACCATGACGCAATCTCACATTTTTCCAGCAAGTCCGTCAGCAACTCGATATTCTCATCGCGCACGACATCTCCGTCGAGTCCTTCCGCATGCCCTTCCCCTCGCTCTTTGACGCGGAGCAGGCGCCGGCGCAACCCCGGCGCCGCTCGAGCCGGCGCGCCTGAGACGCCGCGCCTCCAACCCCTATCGTCTTTCTGTATCTCTGTACCTATAGCGGGAACTGCCCTAATCTTACTACTGGTGCCTAATTATTGATTGCTTTTTCATTAAATTCCTTCCGATATTTGAGGGAATTCGATCTGTCCCATATCTCTCCATCCCAGAGATAGCCGTCCAATATTTGACCAACTGCGTTTGATCACCCATTATACTGTACATAATCGTTAGCCGTATCTCGCTCGTTTCTCTAACCTCTCTCCAATTCGCACACTTTCTCCTCCGCGCCCTCTCACAATCGCCCGCTCTCTCGTCGTGTCTCTGTCCTCCTTCCAATAATACACATGTTGTCTCCATAATGTCTCGCTCTCTCCAATGAAAGATGCAATAAAATCGCCGCTCTCCCTCTCTTTCTATCGCTTTTTGTACACAAATCGATGAACTGAGCGAAACGATGACTCGTTCCGAGACTTGAAAAAATGAGAAAGTTTCGTTGTGTTTCAGCCAATATTGGTAGTCTCAAATGAGTCGCAGCGGTCGCTACTGGCGCTGCTTGCTCAATAAATAAAAATATACAAAATTCCGAGTATCCTAATATTCTACCTTTGATCTTTGATCTCTCTCACTATCAGCTGCGCCCGGTTCATGTCGAACTGCCTTCTGCCCGAACACCACGAGGCTACTGTAGGTAATTATCGATTGCTCATTTCCCGTGCGAAATGCGGCTTCCGCTTCACTCAATCAGCAATCAATCGACGCTGTTCCATCTTTCCAATCATCCAGGAAGGGGTCAGTGAAGAAACAGGGCGCTTTCTAAGGAGGCTTTAGCGTGTTTTTTTTGCGGATTGATGGGAGAAGAGTGGCTTTGGAAGCGTGAAGGTGGCGCGTCCGAGGCGTGGAAGGGGCGTGACACTCTTACCACATGATTCCAAACCTACCGACCAGGGTTAGGACGAGAGAGCATGAAAAAGTGAGAGAGAGCCCCTCTCGATTTCATACGCTCTCTCACTCCAAAGGCCTTTCTGGAAGGTTGACCGGGCTGTGGAATGATGTGTTACGGAAGCGTTGGATAGATGGACGACCCTGGTAATGCGACACCACTTGCACGGCGTTCTGGCTTGCGTATTCAAATTGAGGTAGACAGTTAGACAGTGCGAAAATAATATGTAAATTGGCGATGGTCTCACTACGGATTTAAATTTGGCATTTTGCCCAGAACGCCGTGACTTGTGCCGTCTCTCCGTATCTCGTTGCCCTTTCTGAGAATTGTTTCACATCGTTTCGCTCTCGTCTCGTCTCTGCGCGATTATTTTTTTTCAAATTTTTTCATCGAAATTCTGCCAACGTCATTCGATAGAGGTCATTTTGTTCAGCCAATTTAATTTTCAAAACAATTCCAAGTCCTTGGTGGTAGCGAAATGCTCGAGTCCATCGCGATTCCCAGCATATACGCCACATCATTCCACAGGCCGGTCAGCCATCCAGAAAGGCCTTTGGAGTGAGAGAGCGTGTGAAATCGAGAGGGACTCTCTCACTTTTGTACACTCTCTCGCTCTAACCCTGATCTGTAGGTTTGAAATCATGTGACGCGTGACGCAAATGTTTGGGCGTATTTATTTTTCAACCGCTCTTCAAATAGCGCCGTGTCTGCTCGAAATAGTATCAGCATTGCCGCTCCTCGGAGATTTATAAAAATAATAGTGCAATCAAGACTGTGCAAATAAGGGCCAGAGTGCAAGCCTATTGGGAATATTCGCGAGGGCTTTCAAACTCAGAAATTAGCAATTTAGCTAATTAATATTTCGCTAATTAGCCGGAAATTCAAAATGGTCAGAAAAATACAGCAACAAACCAAGAACATCTATCGTTGTCTGACCCTCTCATTTGACGCGCTCTCTCTCATCTCTCTCTTTCCCTAACTCGTTCTGGCTGATTCTCCTTCGAATGCTGTGACAAGCTACTATTCTTTCTGACCCCTTTCTGGAGATACTTGTAAATCACTGCGCCATTCAACTATTGCCTCCTCGTGCAATCTACGATCAATTCGCAATGCAAACTCGCGAAACTAGGGGGATTATTCATGTTTGAAAGGCGGTCAAAGATAGGGATGAAAACAGTGCCTACTTTTCTCCGTGTCAGATGAATCTGTCTCGTTGTCTCACCCTCTCGTTTTCTCACGTTCTCTTGCCCTTTATCTCGCCATTTTTTTCATTAATAGTGGGAATTTCAAAAGAGGAGAACGCTAATTCTGTCTGGTTATCATTGCAACCCATCCAGAAAGAGGATCAGGTGCACAAATAGGAGGGACCCTCTTGATTTCCCGAACTCTCTCACCCTGACCCCGTTTTGGAGATGCCAAATAGTCTGTCAACCTTATGGAAGGTGGTTGAATGGTAAAGGGTATCTTCTGCGACCAAACCATCGATCAACACAGACAGGATCCCACGCGGAAACTGGACAACTCTCACTCACCGGACACTCTCTTTTCATGAATACAGTAATCCGATTGTACCGTAATCCGCACCCTCTCACTTTCGCGTGCTCTCTCGGCGGACAGAGATGGCGAGAGATAAGGCGAAGAGGAGAGAGGCAGAGACACTTCATCCAGTTGTCCATCTCTCCTTTCGTCCTTGTTGCATCATCACTAGGAAATCCACACCACTTTCATATTATTTCATGTAATTGTAAGCAATTGTCAGCATTGTCTTGTTACATCCTTCCAATCTTCACCCTCCCCCTCCATTCCACAAGCCGGCGAACAGAAATGGATTTGAAACGAACGTGCGCGTAAGGTCACAATCTCTCGCGCTGATCTCTGTCTGCAGGTTCGGAAGTCCCATCCCTTGCATCATCCCTAGGCAACCTTTCTCCGGCTGCGGTAAAGGCGGGCTAATTGCCCGTCTCCACTATACACCTGTCCTTTTGAAAGAGAATAAGGACGTCTTTAATAACTGAAAAGGGGGGGCAGGGTACCCTCCTCCTGGGGTAGGGTACCCTTCTCCTTAAAGGGTCGGTCGGTCATCCCGGATTCTATTGTGCCTCAGTCCCCCCTCCAAATAGGGCTACAGCGCACCTGTACTAATCGACTCGTCTCTTCAGGAGGGGAAGGAGCACCTCCAAAGCCCCAGGCAGGTGCCCCTCCTCTCCCCGCCCTCTCTCCCTCTCCCCTCCCCCCTCTCCATACGTGGCACACATCGCCTAGGCTTCCAAAGGGGGGCGGAGTCTCGGCCTCCCCCCAACCAGCGGTCAGTCAGTCAGTCGCAGTGACATCCGCGCCAACCGGTCGCCAGCTCTTCCTTCCGGCCCTAGTTTCCGGCTCTGCACTATCTTCCGGCTCTCCATTTCCTGGCTCTGCACTATCTCCCGGCTCTCCAATTCCCGGTCCTGGATTCTCCGGCTTCCCGCGAAGCCCCGGTTCAGGTGACACAGGCTCTGGGTCTTTGATCCGCTTAGTTTCTTCCAAAGGGTGTTAGTCACACAGGCCGACATCGATTGGTCTCTCTCTCTCTCTCTCGCTTATGTGGCATGTTATGTGCATATCAATAGATAACGGCTAGTGTGAGGGGAGGGACGAAAGGAGGGAAAGAGGAGGAGAGAGAGAGAGAGAGAGAGAGAGAGAGAGAGGCATTGATAGCACTTGCTCTCTCTCTCTCTCTTCCTCTGTAGAATAGTGTCTTCGCCCCCAGACCGTGATAGTACACGCCCGACCCCGCTCTTGGACCCTCGGAACCAGGAACCACGAACCCGGTCCCAGGTGCGTCGGTTCTGACCCAATTTGGTAATAGCCTATCCCCTTCCAGTCCCCGTTTAATCCTCTGCCCTGATTATCCCTTCTTTCGCGGAGGTACCACGGTGCCGATTGCAGTGCACCACAATTAGCCAGGCGCGCTACCGTCGGCGACGATTCCCAATTCGCCCCACCACCACCACACCACGGGGCGGATTACGGTAGCTCGCCCTCGCTCATTGGCTCTAAGACGCCGCGGGCATTTCCGGTTGAGGGGGGGCTCTCTCGATTTCGCACGCTCTCTCGTCGGGCGCTGAGAAAGAAGACGAGGCGCCATGACAACGCTTGCGCTGTGTTATCGATAGCTGGGAGAGAGATAGAGGGAGAGAGAGAGAGAGAGAGAGAGAGAGAGAGATTACTAGTAGTAGTAAGTATCCCACGCCGGCTCCCAACTCGAGTAGTAACTCCTCTTACCTTCTCGAATTTCAGTCTCCTCATCGGCCCTTTAGAGGAAGGGTTGGGCGAAGCCAAACAGTCATAAATGGACTCTCTCTCTACCTCTTCTCCACAATTTGACGACGTGGCATCAGTACTAAAAGTGCTTCGCCCCCCTTCCAAATCGATCGATTTGTTCAGATGGAAGGGAGGATTTCCATTGAGCCCCCCTCGCCTCTCTCTCTCTCTCTCTCCTCCCTTCAATACACGCGACGTATCAGGGTATTTGTGAGTGTGCATGAGCATTTGATGGGTCGAGTGAATGGCCTCTCTTCTTCCCCTTTATCAATAGGTCACGCCTGCTAACAGAGAAGTGCACCGTACCAAGAACCCGACCCAGGACCCCGGTACCCGAACCCATGACCCAGAAACCCGACCCCACTCCGATGGTACCGATCCTGAATTTCCGTGCGTGCTTGACCTACTTGAATGGCTCTAGCACCATGCAAATTCGGCGTTGGCTTGGATGCGGGGGCTTCCTCCAGAAAGGGGTTTAGGGTTAGAGAGTGTGTGCAATCGAGAGGGACTCTCTCCCGTTTGCACACTCTCTCGCGTTGAGCCGTCTCTATATGATTCATGTTGAGGTTTGGTGAGGAGTAATGAACAAACTGTAAGGAAAATTTAGGATTTTGTAGAATCATCGTATTACCATTGGAAATTTGGATGATTGTGGTGGTTGTGGTTAAGGTGACCCGGAAAGCACTTATCACAAACAACCGTGCATGGCCAGCCTTAATGTAGATGTGAAACATATTTCGAGCCCCATGATTTCGAATCCGGATTGTGCTCGAGAAGTTACACTCTTGGAGTGAATTCATGGGGTCGAGGAATCGCAAATTTCGCATCTTTTGATTTCAAAAGACTGAATCACCAATGTGCCCCCACCCCTTACTCAGTATTTGGACTAACAAAAAACCGATTTTGACCCCGCTCTAAAGCTAACATTTCGATTTCGGTGCGTCACTTCAGCTACAAACGGTGATTGCATGCACAGTCCACGTCCGTTTTCATTGGTTCCATGTGAAACGACTCACCCCTATAAATTGCACCGGATCCGGGCCCCAACCCGACCCAGGAACCCGAGCCAAGAGTACGATGGCATCAATGACTTTGACTACAAATCCATTCGAAACACGTCATTGCTACGATTTCATGCGAAAAGGCTGACTCATTCCGCTCAAACATCGCGTCCTTTTTAAGGGACCTCGCCCCGGAACCCGGTACCAACCCCGAGCCAAAAAAATATTAGGTTACTAGTGGATGAGAACTTGGTACTTTTCGTTCTCCGGTCCATGCTGTAACCGACTGCGCCACCTTATTTTCCAGACGGAGTCAGCACATTTTCTTGAACAAAATGAAACACTGACTCCTAAGGTGGCATTCCACGTCATTTATATGGTTGTATGTGGAAAAGCTGACTCATCATCCCCTCCAAAGACCGTGTCTATTTCCGAGGAGTCGGCCCCGGAACCATAGATACCGGTACCGAACCACGCCACTGTCCTAGGCTCCAGCTGAACCAGGTACCCACCCTTGGTTCCAGCTGGAGTGCCACGCCATTTATTTCATGTGAAGAGCTGAGTCAACTCCATTCAAACACCGCGTGCATTCTATTTCACAAGCTGTTTCTTCTTGATATCACCCCCCTCTCCAATCATTTCAAACCACCAAAAGGGGGTCGGACAAGAGACCGAGTGCAAAAGTGATTGTGCCGGGCACTAGAGTGCGAAATATGAGTCTCTCGTCTGTCGGCCGGTCTAGAGAGTGTGTGAAATGAAGAGACCGTGGTCTCACATTTGGCACTCTACCGGGCACTCCGTTTGCCCCGCGCAAAAACACACAATGGCAGAACTCTAGCAATTTTTTTAGAAAAGATGTTCCCCTCCAATGCTGCCCGGAACTTACGTGCTTTCCGGTCGGTTTCATTCTATTTCACAAGCTGTTTCCCTCCCCTTATCACTAATGTCTTCCGATGCTCGTTATGTTCTCTCTCTCTTCATTTTTGTTCCTTTCCTTGCACATTGTTATCATTGGTATAAGATAAGAAGACTTGAGGCGCCCGAGCGCTCATTGATAACATATCAATATGCACTTAGAAGAGCCGAACAACCATTGATTGATCTTTGATCTCTACAGTACGCCTGCACTGAAGCCTCTGAGAGCGAGCGAGAGAGAGAGCGAGCGAGAGAGAGAGAGAGAGAGAGAGAGAATGAGAGAGAGAATGAGAGAGAGATTGTGTGCGAAAAGCGGAGTCGCGAGATACGACTTCGGTCGGTGAAAGGGGTGGACAAAGTGCGACGACTTGGTGTGGTTGCCTAGCACCTTTCCTTCCCCTCTTCTCTCCTTTCTCCCTGCGAGAGAGAGAGAGAAAGGGGAAGGGAAGAATGGAGAGGAAGGAAGGATGGGGGGGATGAGTGACATTGCTGGAAGGTTGCCAGGAACGACCGTGCAATGTATAGTCGGGAGGGGGCTTGTAAGTGCTTTCTCCCACTTTTACTATACGATTTTGGCAAGACCAAACGACACCTAAAATAGTGCTGAAAGGGGGCCGAACAATGTGTTAAATGTGTACAATTTTGGGAAAAAAACATATGATGAAACTTATCTCTGTCAGACCAGAGATCAACTTGCATTATTATATCTTTATCGCAACAATAAATGCGCGAGTACACACTAGCCGGTAGCTCGGAACCGACATGGACAATTCAAAGATGATCGGGGAGCAGCGAAGTAGAAGACGCGGCGCCTCCGAGGCGACCCACATGATTCCAAACCTACAGACCAGGGTTTAGTATGTAAAAGTGAGAGAGTCTCTCTCGATTTCACACGCTCTCTCACTCCAAAGGCCTTTCTGGAAGGTTGACCGGCCTGTGGAATGATGTGGAACGGAGCTAAGGAGAAAAAAAAAGAGCTTCTCACAAGCTTCTTTGTCTATCTCATTCGCGAGAAATGATCATTTCTGCCCGTCATCGTAGATAATGGTACCTGTCCTCCGATAAATATCCTGCACTTCATTACAACAGTGCTAGTTAGCCATCCACCACAAATAGTACACAAAGTTCTCCCCCCCCTCGACTATTTGATCTGCCGCAGGTGGTTTACCAGAATTGTGTGCAGAAATTCGAGGTCTCGTCTACATGTCGGTGAAGCACACTGCCAATTTGTGTTTCACGGATCCTTATTCAGTTCAGGAATTTCTAGTTGTTGATTTCCGTTCTTTTTCGTCTTCTCATGCCAGGCAAATACAATTCTATCATAAATATAAGGCACACGATCGGAGCCTACAGTCCACAAATTGTTCTCTACTCCAGTCTCTACTATTTGGTCAACCGCAGGTGGTACGCGAGGCGAGAACTGTGTGCAGAAATGCGAGGTATCGGTGAAGCACAATGCTGATTTGTGCTTCAGTTGGGACATTTCTTGTTGGTGATCGACTCATCGATTCCAATTCCCGCAAAATTACAGAAATATTATTGAATATTAGAGATGACCACTCGAAAAGTCGAAATGAAAAAAGAACAAAGCGTTTCGACTCCGTTCCGGAACTGTTCTTTGTTTCGTTACTAATCTTCCTTTGTTCTCGAACAAAGGTTATTTCGAGTGGTCAACTCTACTGAATATACATGAATATTTATCGAGTATTGCCTATTGAAGACGTAATTCATCGATTGCCTAGTGATGACGTCACTGCCACGAATCTTTCAACTGCTGGAAGTAGAGCTGCGAGGTGCCCTCGACACAGTACGGAGTGGGCGCGACGGAGTTATCGATTTTTCGCTGAAATACTTCCGATTTTTTCTCCCAAATTTATAAGTTCAATAACTCAGTTTGTAATGCCCATAGAGTGAATAATGTAAATTACGGTAAGACCACATGATGACGATTGATCGGAATATCTCCCCATAAACAGTCTCTAGGATCAGAAGAAGAGTTGGCCTCGTGAGAAAAATGACCGCTATTTTTCTCAAAATTGGAGAAATGATCTCATATGAGAAATGATAGGGCGTTAATTGATTTCGAGATCTCGAAATTCGTTTGAGATCTCGAAAGCCTTATCATAAGTCGAATAATTTTCGATGAAAATTGATAGTAATGGACTATTTAGATATGTTGGTAAAATGCATTTGTCTGATAACAGTAACTATTTAAAACACGAAAACTTCTCAATAGCTCTTATTCTTCTTACTCCCCTCCTTCCCCCACAGAGGCCAATCGGCAACTCATGGCTAGATGGGAAGGCGATATTGCATTTAGTGCCTCTTCAATAATGCCTCGATATTTTATTTCGAAAAATAAAAAAAAGGCAAATTTGAAGCTACAATCTGATGTAAAGCTGAATTTCGAGAAAGTTTTCGAATTACGAAATCTCGAAAATCGAGCCCTTTGTTCACCTTTTCTCGAAAATAAGAGATAATTGAATTAGTGAATTTCGAGATTCTCAATTTCTCTCTCACGAGGCCAACCCTAATCAGAAGACAAAGTGAACATTTGCTTTGTGCCATTATCCTAGTGACTTTTTCTGAGTATATATTGATGATTCCTAGTCATGACGTCATTCATCGATTGCCCTGTGATGACGCAACTTACCGCTCTTCTCAGAATTCTCCTCTTCAGTCCACTCCATCCTCCCGGAATTGTAGATATCGCCACGGCCGCGATTATGTTGGCGGTACTGAATTGAAATATTTTATTTAAAAAATAATTATTTAAATATTTACATATATATATATATATATATATTTTTTTTTCCCAGATTGCTTCACATTTCCGATTCTCTTTTGCCACTCATCTTATTGGGAAATCAAGTGTGTTTCACGCCTCGCTTAAATTGCCGAGTTCTATATTAGCCACAATTCGCATTTGGCACACATGTATCGATTAAAATAACGCATCATTTCAAACATTTCAACTACAACCGCGCCGCCCTCGCGGTTTGCC
The DNA here is from genome assembly GCA_036245785.1 of Pristionchus fissidentatus. Taxonomy (NCBI): domain Eukaryota; kingdom Metazoa; phylum Nematoda; class Chromadorea; order Rhabditida; family Neodiplogasteridae; genus Pristionchus; species Pristionchus fissidentatus. The sequence continues at coordinate 41,376,703 of BTSY01000004.1, forward strand.
TATGTATGACGAAATTATCCGCGCCTGATTGCCTAGTGATCACTAAAAATGGCTCCAGCCCGCTCACATCGCTAGATATTGTACGTCGTATTCTAAGCCGTTGACTATTCACAATGATATCGTTGTATGGCTGCCTAGTTATGACAATATTTTATTTTCGCGATTGCCTAGTGATGACGCGACAAATTTTAAAAAATTTGTCTCTTACATCGCCACTCCAGCCTCGAAGCCGTTAGTATAATGCCTAGTAATGAAGCAAAAAGTGAAATGCTTTCCAAGTTATGATGTAACGCAAAATGCAAAATGATTACCTATTAATGACGTAATGTTTTCAATTTACGATTACCTAATGCTGACGCCATATATTTTCACTTACTATTACCTAATCATGACGTAATATAACTTACATCGCCACTCCAGCTTCGAATGCGGCCTGCACCAGATCGTAGCTGACGCTGGAGAGGGGCAGCCACTGAAGTGCGTGCTGTGGAATAAGGAGTACTTAGGGACTTAGCCTTAAGGTAGCTATACTTAAGGCTTAATGAAAACTATACAACTTTAGTAAGATATGTACCTAACTGCTGACAATCTTTTATGCGGTGTTAGTTTTCCGGAAAAGCTCTTGCGCTAAAAGGAGTGTTAGCTTTTACTTTTCCTTTTCACACGGCGGGCTCGGAAAAGCTAAATATTTGAATTCCCGCAATTATCGATTTTCGGCCATAACTCTGCTCCCAGTGCAGCTAGGCTTACCAAACTTGGTCCAGGAAGTTTAAATGCAAAAAGTAGCCCTAAAACAAATTTTCTATAAGGCTGTTAAGAAAGTCTTGCCCGATTTTCAATATGAACTTTGAGCTTTCAGTTCTCTCTAAGTTCATATCAATATTCCATTTATTCATTGGATCTTGTACGAGGTCTGTTTGATAATGACACCCAACAATGGATGAAGTCCTGTCTAGATTGATATCCAAGAGAAGATCCAAAATATGATTCATGTTTTCCAGCAAGTATATCGTAAAAGTTATTAGAGCTAGTTTCTCGCAGGGAATTTGTTTCCAAGAGCTCATTGTAGAAACACAGATAGTAGTTTAATCCCCCTCTAATATTATAGTTAGAGTGTCTAGCTATCAAACGTATTTCAAAACTTGTGGTGGTTCAAAGACGACCTGTCCGTCAAAAGTAGTGTCTGGATGATTTCGACTGACAATTTCCAATGCGATGCGATCCAGATCTAGTGGTGCGCGTTTTACTTGCTGACACTTTCCTATTATGCAACAGTTGTTATTTCGAAATGTGATCCTCTGAATGTTTTCAAAAACCAAAGATTATTAAAAGTTCGATACACTCTGAAATACGGTAAAATACCAATTTCTAGATTGTTCGTTTATGAAGTGTCCCATAAAAGATTGACAAATTCAATTATTGCTCGACTAATCAGTTATACTAGTGGACATTAGCTACAAAATGAGCGTAAGAACGAGATCATAGACTCTGATCAGAAATGCTAACTTTCGATGAAGTGCCTATTTCGATGGCGAATTTCGAACATCATTTGACTAATGAACCAACACGGCGACGACAGTCTCTCACTCAAAATGGACGATGCTATTCTAACAGTAGTAGAAGGCGCTGTAAATGTGCAGAGATTGGGAGTTAGCTTCATTCGGGCAGCGCCGCTAAGTCAAAAACATCTATATTCAACATCGTTTGCACGCCTCTTCTAGATATGACACACATTTTCTTAGAAGCCCGATGTGGTGGTTGAGTTCAATAACTCATCACGAATTCATTATATACTTCCTTTATCATAAACCACTTGAATGGAGTCCTATCTCATTCCACCGTAGAACTGTAATCGTTTGAAAAGTTCGAGTCGAAATAGACCCGACCCAATTTCTCCATTCATATTTCTCGCCAGTATAAATGCATAGACATGAGAAAGTGGCAACATAAAGAGGAAGACTCATTACATTTAACATGCCTATAAATATTTAGATCGGGAACTTAGGAAAGAAAATTGGAGGATTTTTCAAGAAACGTGAAATCGGGCAAGACTTTCTTAACAGCCTTATAAATGCTAGCTTTAATAGGAATCGAGATACAGAAAATGCGGGAACTCCTTTTCCGGAAAAGCTCGCGGAAAACTAACACTCTCGATTGCTTTTCCAAGAGCTTTTCCGGAAAACTAACGCCACATTATACTTTTTCCAAATTTTGTTTATAAAAGTTACCACTGAAGAGCGTGCTGTAGAATAGGGGGCAACACTTATTCTTAGGGTACTTATCCTTCAGGTATATTTAACTTAAGGGAGGTGCAAGCACATAAGTATCAAGCCTTCGAAATCGATTATAGTTTATCCGATTATAGTTTATACACAACTTGGACACAACTTGAGCACATATAATTTTTTTCTCACGCCTTCGAAAAAGTTTGATGCAATGTGTACGTTTACCCGATTCACAAGATCAATAAAACTTTAAAAAAATTGCAATCATCAACAAGCAAGTAAGAGAATCAAACCAGCGAAAACAGGGGGTATGCATTGATTGAATTTATTTAGTTATGCAAAATTAATTATGATAATTGATTATTATAAACTTACAGCAGCACTCGCTAGTGCGAGACTTAGCTGGACAATGCCGCAGCCAGTCATCGCGCCCATGACTACGGTGATCATCTGCAAGAGTGGATTGCGTCATTATTAGGCAATCGTGACTAACATTTCGTCATCACTAGGCAATAATGAGGCTATAATCGCCTGATCACTGGGGGAATTTTGAGGATAGATTGTGTGATTGCTAATAACAAAGGATTTTTAAGTGCGTCTTCACTATGCAATGTGACAATTATTTCAGCATGATTAAGCAACCGAAAAAAATTGCCTAGTGATGGCGTAATTGATTAACCTCACCCTCATCACCCGTTCGTTCTCCATTATCTGATAGCGCAGCGACAGCGTATACCGCGAATGGTCACGCACGTTGACAATCTGCCAATTATCGATTAATTAGTTAAATTATCGAATGATAAATGAAACTATCGATCGATAATTGTGAAAATATAATCTACCTGCGCGATCTGTCGCTTGTTGAGCACGTACAGGCGATAGTAGCCCTGAAAATTCGGATATTGCGTCATCACTAGGCAATTTCGCAACTTACAAAAATCGACCCGACAAACAGCGCCATGGCGCCGAGCACGGCAAACGTGTTCACCACCCAGCCTGAAATTGCATTTCAAAATCAATCGATAATTTGAAATTCAATCGATAGTTGGATTACGAAGCATTCGAAATTGCAACAGCGAGATAAAGTCAGAAAAGGAGGCAATCAGCAAGAGAGAGTGCGTGAAACGGGAGAGGCAGACAACGAAAGACGCTCTTGGATTGGTGCTAACTCGTGAAATTAAATCGATAATTCGCACCGACAATGTTGAGAAGCGACATGCCCATGCACATGATGAGTTTGATCGATAAAAGGACGGTTTCGATCCATCGCCGACGATTCTTTTCGTAGTCTTCGATGTAGAAAAGCGCGAATCCCCGCTCCATTACCTATAAAATAGCCTTGAGAATGGGGTAAGGAGCGAGAGTAGGGTTGCCGGTTCGGTATCCGTAAAACGGCACTCTTTCTCTCTCTCTCCCCTCTCACTCCCGTTTCACGATTGGGGGAGGTCAAATCCTTATCACGCCGTTTCACGGGCACCGACACCGAACGGTCTACCCTAAGTGAGAGATTCTCTCTCTCCTTCTCCCTACACTCCTGATCCCTTTCTCAAGCATTGATCTAGCAGAGGAATTACGCACCCATTGCGCACCTTTTTGCGAGCATTGTTGTTTGTACGCTTGGACACATTTTTCTACACGCATATTTGTTTTCTTAATTTTTAAATAAAACATATGGCCGAAAACAATTACCCGTCTTATACCTTCCAATGTATGTAATGACAATGAAACATACAATGATCACCATGCTGAGCAGGTTGGCAAATACGTAATATTGCCTGAAGAAAGTCGCTATAACCAGGACGAAATCGAACTCGATTGGTCCTGAAAAATCAATAAATTATCCCTCCAATTCTTCCTAAAATGTAAATACTGAACAATTCTATAGCACAGATTTCGCAGCTCACTTGAATGCCCCAGCTCCGGTATCACGTAAAGCAGGTAGGGGTGAGCGTGCTGGTACCAGATGAGATAGCTCCTGAATACATTATCGACGCTAAACACCGTAAGTCCGGCGGTGGCTCACCTCGAAACGACTAAAATGTAGCCGTCCAGAAGGAAAGCAAGCATTATTTGCGTAACGTTTGGATGGGCAAATACTCTCTGGAAGAAATGATGAAAATTTTAATTAATTATGCTATTTTTGAGGCGATAGAAAGTCAATAAAACAAGAACTCAAATTCTTCAAAGCAATGAAGAACAGCCAGAAAGCTAGGGCAGAGATAACCATAGAAATAATTTCCAGGACTTGAATGAGCATTCCGAGCCACATCCATGGCGAATCGTTTATTCTATTAAAAAACTATCGATTGATGGCCTCGTATATCTGCATTTTAAAGCTAATTTGTAAGGATAGTGATTGTATTGAAGGGAAAAAGATGCATTACTTTCAGAAACCAATTAAACTTAACTTATAAACTCACAAATATTGTCGCAAACCAATCGTGACCCAGACGTTCCCAGTCCAATTTCCCATTGTCATCTTGACAATCATAGAAGATCCCTGAAATGCCGCGGAAAATTACGAATTAGTGAAACACAAATGGATTTCCGGAAGAGTTTGAAATTCGGCTAAATTAGCGAATCTCCATTATAGAGATGGTGTGAAACGAAGAGTCTGATCCAATAATTTACCATTATATCAAACTCCAATTTCCGGTGAGTTAAAACTCACGCGTGAAATCGATGTGTTGAAAGAGCAAAACTGAGTGAGCGTGGGAACCCCGTCCGAAATTTGTCGCTTTTCATTTCGCAGTTGAAATTAGAGTTAGAAAGATCATGAATAGTGGCGATTATTAGAGCAAATTCGGGTATATAATTGGATAATAAACTATAAGGGTGTCCCAAAAGTTTTGCGACTCGGGCCTATTTTAGTTTGCGACGATTGCGCAATCGATCGATATCGATGATTGCGAAATACATTTGGTAAACAATCCATTTCGTAATCATTCAAGCCTTAGCACAAGTCGAGTGCTGTAGTCTCCTAGTTTCTACAACGTTTCTCCCAATGGACACTTCTTTCGATCATCGCACAGTTTTGCTTCACAATTTTCTTGCGGGAAAGACGGCGAAGGCAGCCCATCAAGAACTGGTGCGTTCGAAAGGAGATTCTGCCCCGACTCTATCGACCTGCTATAGATGGTACCAGCGTTTCAATTCTGGCGACCATAGTATCAAAGACGAACCCCGTTCTGGACGCCCTCACAGCAAGAATCAACCCCTGGTACTCAGTGCAGTGGCGGGCAAACCCAAAGTGAGCGTGCGTGAGTTAGAGATAGCGGCTCATACTCCCAAATCCACGGTACAACGAATCCTCCACCGGGATGAGAGGAAGCCGAAGCTCCCCCATGTCATTCCCCACTCCCTCACCCCAGCTCAGATCAAAAGCGTGTCTATGTGTGCCGAGAATTGCTTGACCGTAGATCCAACTTTCGATGGGTCAGCAAGATAATCGCTATGGACGAGAAGTGGATCACATACGATAACCCTGAACGGAAATTGTAATGGTTGGGCATCGGAGAGAATCCCCAGCCAGTCCCGAAGAAGGAATTGCACGAAAAGAAGTACTGAGTTTCTTCTTCTCCGTGTTGGGACCCGTCTACTGGGAGATCCTCCCCAATGGAACCACCATCAACGCTGACGTCTTGACTACTCAACTGGAAGAGGTCGCCATCAGGGTCCCTCCTGGTCTTCTAAGCGATGGAAAAATCCTGATCCTTATGGATAACGCGAGACCCCATCATGCGAAATTGACCGAGAAAAAGTTGGACGAACTGAATATGGAATGGCTGCCTCATCCACCGTAGTCACCCGATATCAGCCCCTGTGATTACCACTGTTTCCAATCTCTTGCTAACTTCTGTCGCGGAAAGAAGTTGGCTAATCGGACCGATCTCGACGCGGCCTTCCAGGCTTGGATCGATTCGAAGACCAAGTCATTCTGGAGCAATGGAATCATGAGCCTGCCCGATCGATGGCAGAAGGTTGTGACTAAGAAGGGAGCCTACATTGATTGATCACCTTTGTCAACTGTTGAAGATGTGATGATAAAAGTTTTTATTGAAAAAAGTCGCAAAACTTTTGGGACACCCTAATATTTTCGCATGGGGGAATCAGACGAAAATAGCTTACTTGAATTTCAAACTCGAGTTCTCATGATAGGTAATTATTTTATTTTCAACGCGTGGTGTGAATGATGAGAAAGGTCTCAACGTGAAGTTTCTCTTTAATTTCTGCACATGCCAGTGTCTATTACGGACACGTTACAGAACATTCCAACATTTATCTCATTGTTTACCCACGTGATTCCACAACGTGCAATCGCCAATGTTTCATTACCTTACTTTTCTCACCCACGCAAATCCGAAATATATTGGCCGTGGCAGCACAAGATATAGCACCTTCCCACGAAATCACAAACTATGACACTGAAGCTATGATTACACTACGTTAGCATGTGACCCAGCTATCTTTATATCAGATCTTTTTTGCGAAAGAATATAAGAAAAGTCGAAAGAAAAAATTCAGTCAGACACCGCTATCTATTATACCGGGAAGTGTGTGACAGCTTCCACATGATTCCAAACCTACAGACCAGGGTTAGAGCGAGAGAGTGTGCAAAAGTGAGAGAGTCCCTCTCGATTTCACACGCTCTCTCACTCAAAAGCCCTTTTTGGATGGTTAACCGGCCTGTGGAATGATGTGCTTCGTTGTATATGAGAATGGCGCAAACATCGAACAATCGAATCCTTTATTCATATTATGCTAAATTCAAGTCAAAATTATTATTATCAATTCTTCTATTTACAAAATAATTATGTTTTTAATTATTCTAATTATTCTTTATTTTTTCTAATTAGTCGCATCGACAAGAGACGGAGCTGATGGCTCGTCTGAATCGTCCCTCCAGCTTGAAGTAGTGCTCGGAGGTCGTGTGGAATCTGGGAGAGATTACGTCATCATTAGGAAAAAAAGATGCAATCATCACTACGCAATCGATAAAAAACTGCCCCAACGAGGCCACCGTAGCACGCATATAGAAGCAACAATTGCGTCATCACTAGGCAATCAATAACCCACCTCATCATACTTCCAGCCCGTCCAGCGTGCTCCCACATGTCCATCTCGCATCCGGCCAGCAGGAATACGGTAGTAGCCTGATTGTGTTACGTCATCACTAGGTAATTGTATATACGTGATTCGAGGCCTTTAGAAGGAGATCAGAGTGGAGGGTGTGCGAAAGTGAGAAAGACCCTCTTTTCACAGATCTCTCACTGTAAATCCCCTTCTGTGTGGTTGACCGGCTTGTGAATTGGTGATAAAGGTTGCGTCATTATTAGCTAAAGTATACAATTCAGACTGAAGACGGAACGATTGTACCTTATCATTGAAGGCATGCCTGGCGAGGTCCAGCGAGACTCCTTCGTGCACAACAAGCGTGGAGGAATCCTGAAATATGACGTCATTATTAGGTAATATTACGGATTACGTTTATCACTATGCAATACTGTGGATTACGTTGTAATTAGACAATAACTCAGTATTACGTCATCACTATGCAACAACACACTTACCGTGTCGTCCGCGAGCATGCCGCACGTGGTGAAGGGACGAGGCTGAAATTTCGTCATCACTAGGCAATGATTGCCGATCCGCTTGTTATACAGTGCGGCGAGTTTGCAAATTTTTTACCATATTAAGCCTCTTTTCATATTTTTTTTTTCTGTAACCAAGATCCACAAAAGCGAAATGTTCGTTCGATCGGCGAATATACAATGAGGTTGAAACTCAAATGCTCATTGTCATTACAGCGATTTTTTTTAATTCCGCAAAAAAAAACAAAAGCGTTTCGAAAGAAATGCAAAGATATAGATAGCAAGGGAGCACACACTTCAGTAATCCATTTCGGGTGCGTATAATTTTTAAGATCCCTCCTGGTCTTCTAAGCGATGGAAAAATCCTGATCCTTATGGATAACGCGAGACCCCATCATGCGAAATTGACCGAGAAAAAGTTGGACGAACTGAATATGGAATGGCTGCCTCATCCACCGTAGTCACCCGATATCAGCCCCTGTGATTACCACTGTTTCCAATCTCTTGCTAACTTCCGTCGCGGAAAGAAGTTGGCTAATCGGACCGATCTCGACGCGGCCTTCCAGGCTTGGATCGATTCGAAGACCAAGTCATTCTGGAGCAATGGAATCATGAGCCTGCCCGATCGATGGCAGAAGGTTGTGACTAAGAAGGGAGCCTACATTGATTGATCACCTTTGTCAACTGTTGAAGATGTGATGATAAAAGTTTTTATTGAAAAAAGTCGCAAAACTTTTGGGACACCCTAATATTTTCGCATGGGGGAATCAGACGAAAATAGCTTACTTGAATTTCAAACTCGAGTTCTCATGATAGGTAATTATTTTATTTTCAACGCGTGGTGTGAATGATGAGAAAGGTCTCAACGTGAAGTTTCTCTTTAATTTCTGCACATGCCAGTGTCTATTACGGACACGTTACAGAACATTCCAACATTTATCTCATTGTTTACCCACGTGATTCCACAACGTGCAATCGCCAATGTTTCATTACCTTACTTTTCTCACCCACGCAAATCCGAAATATATTGGCCGTGGCAGCACAAGATATAGCACCTTCCCACGAAATCACAAACTATGACACTGAAGCTATGATTACACTACGTTAGCATGTGACCCAGCTATCTTTATATCAGATCTTTTTTGCGAAAGAATATAAGAAAAGTCGAAAGAAAAAATTCAGTCAGACACCGCTATCTATTATACCGGGAAGTGTGTGACAGCTTCCACATGATTCCAAACCTACAGACCAGGGTTAGAGCGAGAGAGTGTGCAAAAGTGAGAGAGTCCCTCTCGATTTCACACGCTCTCTCACTCAAAAGCCCTTTTTGGATGGTTAACCGGCCTGTGGAATGATGTGCTTCGTTGTATATGAGAATGGCGCAAACATCGAACAATCGAATCCTTTATTCATATTATGCTAAATTCAAGTCAAAATTATTATTATCAATTCTTCTATTTACAAAATAATTATGTTTTTAATTATTCTAATTATTCTTTATTTTTTCTAATTAGTCGCATCGACAAGAGACGGAGCTGATGGCTCGTCTGAATCGTCCCTCCAGCTTGAAGTAGTGCTCGGAGGTCGTGTGGAATCTGGGAGAGATTACGTCATCATTAGGAAAAAAAGATGCAATCATCACTACGCAATCGATAAAAAACTGCCCCAACGAGGCCACCGTAGCACGCATATAGAAGCAACAATTGCGTCATCACTAGGCAATCAATAACCCACCTCATCATACTTCCAGCCCGTCCAGCGTGCTCCCACATGTCCATCTCGCATCCGGCCAGCAGGAATACGGTAGTAGCCTGATTGTGTTACGTCATCACTAGGTAATTGTATATACGTGATTCGAGGCCTTTAGAAGGAGATCAGAGTGGAGGGTGTGCGAAAGTGAGAAAGACCCTCTTTTCACAGATCTCTCACTGTAAATCCCCTTCTGTGTGGTTGACCGGCTTGTGAATTGGTGATAAAGGTTGCGTCATTATTAGCTAAAGTATACAATTCAGACTGAAGACGGAACGATTGTACCTTATCATTGAAGGCATGCCTGGCGAGGTCCAGCGAGACTCCTTCGTGCACAACAAGCGTGGAGGAATCCTGAAATATGACGTCATTATTAGGTAATATTACGGATTACGTTTATCACTATGCAATACTGTGGATTACGTTGTAATTAGACAATAACTCAGTATTACGTCATCACTATGCAACAACACACTTACCGTGTCGTCCGCGAGCATGCCGCACGTGGTGAAGGGACGAGGCTGAAATTTCGTCATCACTAGGCAATGATTGCCGATCCGCTTGTTATACAGTGCGGCGAGTTTGCAAATTTTTTACCATATTAAGCCTCTTTTCATATTTTTTTTTCTGTAACCAAGATCCACAAAAGCGAAATGTTCGTTCGATCGGCGAATATACAATGAGGTTGAAACTCAAATGCTCATTGTCATTACAGCGATTTTTTTTAATTCCGCAAAAAAAAACAAAAGCGTTTCGAAAGAAATGCAAAGATATAGATAGCAAGGGAGCACACACTTCAGTAATCCATTTCGGGTGCGTATAATTTTTAAGATCCCTCCTGGTCTTCTAAGCGATGGAAAAATCCTGATCCTTATGGATAACGCGAGACCCCATCATGCGAAATTGACCGAGAAAAAGTTGGACGAACTGAATATGGAATGGCTGCCTCATCCACCGTAGTCACCCGATATCAGCCCCTGTGATTACCACTGTTTCCAATCTCTTGCTAACTTCCGTCGCGGAAAGAAGTTGGCTAATCGGACCGATCTCGACGCGGCCTTCCAGGCTTGGATCGATTCGAAGACCAAGTCATTCTGGAGCAATGGAATCATGAGCCTGCCCGATCGATGGCAGAAGGTTGTGACTAAGAAGGGAGCCTACATTGATTGATCACCTTTGTCAACTGTTGAAGATGTGATGATAAAAGTTTTTATTGAAAAAAGTCGCAAAACTTTTGGGACACCCTAATATTTTCGCATGGGGGAATCAGACGAAAATAGCTTACTTGAATTTCAAACTCGAGTTCTCATGATAGGTAATTATTTTATTTTCAACGCGTGGTGTGAATGATGAGAAAGGTCTCAACGTGAAGTTTCTCTTTAATTTCTGCACATGCCAGTGTCTATTACGGACACGTTACAGAACATTCCAACATTTATCTCATTGTTTACCCACGTGATTCCACAACGTGCAATCGCCAATGTTTCATTACCTTACTTTTCTCACCCACGCAAATCCGAAATATATTGGCCGTGGCAGCACAAGATATAGCACCTTCCCACGAAATCACAAACTATGACACTGAAGCTATGATTACACTACGTTAGCATGTGACCCAGCTATCTTTATATCAGATCTTTTTTGCGAAAGAATATAAGAAAAGTCGAAAGAAAAAATTCAGTCAGACACCGCTATCTATTATACCGGGAAGTGTGTGACAGCTTCCACATGATTCCAAACCTACAGACCAGGGTTAGAGCGAGAGAGTGTGCAAAAGTGAGAGAGTCCCTCTCGATTTCACACGCTCTCTCACTCAAAAGCCCTTTTTGGATGGTTAACCGGCCTGTGGAATGATGTGCTTCGTTGTATATGAGAATGGCGCAAACATCGAACAATCGAATCCTTTATTCATATTATGCTAAATTCAAGTCAAAATTATTATTATCAATTCTTCTATTTACAAAATAATTATGTTTTTAATTATTCTAATTATTCTTTATTTTTTCTAATTAGTCGCATCGACAAGAGACGGAGCTGATGGCTCGTCTGAATCGTCCCTCCAGCTTGAAGTAGTGCTCGGAGGTCGTGTGGAATCTGGGAGAGATTACGTCATCATTAGGAAAAAAAGATGCAATCATCACTACGCAATCGATAAAAAACTGCCCCAACGAGGCCACCGTAGCACGCATATAGAAGCAACAATTGCGTCATCACTAGGCAATCAATAACCCACCTCATCATACTTCCAGCCCGTCCAGCGTGCTCCCACATGTCCATCTCGCATCCGGCCAGCAGGAATACGGTAGTAGCCTGATTGTGTTACGTCATCACTAGGTAATTGTATATACGTGATTCGAGGCCTTTAGAAGGAGATCAGAGTGGAGGGTGTGCGAAAGTGAGAAAGACCCTCTTTTCACAGATCTCTCACTGTAAATCCCCTTCTGTGTGGTTGACCGGCTTGTGAATTGGTGATAAAGGTTGCGTCATTATTAGCTAAAGTATACAATTCAGACTGAAGACGGAACGATTGTACCTTATCATTGAAGGCATGCCTGGCGAGGTCCAGCGAGACTCCTTCGTGCACAACAAGCGTGGAGGAATCCTGAAATATGACGTCATTATTAGGTAATATTACGGATTACGTTTATCACTATGCAATACTGTGGATTACGTTGTAATTAGACAATAACTCAGTATTACGTCATCACTATGCAACAACACACTTACCGTGTCGTCCGCGAGCATGCCGCACGTGGTGAAGGGACGAGGCTGAAATTTCGTCATCACTAGGCAATGATTGCCGATCCGCTTGTTATACAGTGCGGCGAGTTTGCAAATTTTTTACCATATTAAGCCTCTTTTCATATTTTTTTTTTCTGTAACCAAGATCCACAAAAGCGAAATGTTCGTTCGATCGGCGAATATACAATGAGGTTGAAACTCAAATGCTCATTGTCATTACAGCGATTTTTTTTAATTCCGCAAAAAAAAACAAAAGCGTTTCGAAAGAAATGCAAAGATATAGATAGCAAGGGAGCACACACTTCAGTAATCCATTTCGGGTGCGTATAATTTTTAAGATGTAATATTTTTTAAAAATAGATTTTAGACACACCTTAGGAGTCGTGGTTGCAGCAGCAACTTCCGGCTGCATCATATCCGTATCCGGCAATAAGGTGCTGCTACCGACGTAGAGGATCTTGGTCTTGGGTCGGACCACGGGCGCGATGGGTACCGGGACTGGAGCAACTGGCACGGGTACCGGTACATCGGGTACAGGGAGTGGTGCGACAGGTACGGGAACGGGTGCGACGGGTACTGGTACGGGAACATCGGGTACCGGCACAGGAATAATGGGTACTGGAACGGGAGCTACGGGTACGGGCACTGGACTTATGGGTACCGGTTCTGGTCCGACGGGTACTGACACAGGCGCAACGGGTACAGGAACGGGAGCTATGGGCACAGGCACGGGATTCACAACAACAGGTTTGGGTTTCACGAGTGCGGGAACGAGGGCGACGGGCACTGGTACCGGAACACCGCTACCAGGGACTACTACCGGTACCGGGGCTGGCCCAACCGTGTCCTTGTCGGTAGGTACCACTGGGACTGGCTTGGGGTTGGGGCCGGTGCCGGATAGATCGGGAACGGGTAGAGGCTGCGGGCCGGCAGTGTCCTTGTCCACCACTGGTACCGGCTCCGGTCCGAAACCCGGCAGGAGGACGACGGGTACCGGTACGGGGCCGGTGAAATCGCCCGTAGCAGTCAGCGCAGGGGGACTGATGACGGGCATCACGAAGGGCACCGGCACCGGGCCCGATGGAGACTGCAATGATACTACTGTAATGAAGCGATATCTACCGTAATCCTACCGTACCCTGTAGGGTTGCCCGTTCGGCGTCGGTTTCGGTATTACCGAGCCCCCTGGCGTCTCTTTTTCTCTCGTTCTCTCCCCTTATCAGCCGTATTTCCGATCTCTCGCAGAGAGAGTCGTAATACGAATACCGAACTGGCATCCCTAGTACCCTGTCTCACCGTAGTCGTGATGATCACATTGAAAAACGCAAATTAGTCCCTTCACGATTTTTGCGTGAGAGCAATGAGAGGGTGTTCTATTTTTGTGTATGCAAATGCCGATAAAATCGAGTAGTCGATAAAAAAATTTCTCACTCGACGGGATACCGTAGTCCTATTCCCAATCCTACCGTACTCAGTGCTAGCATACCCTTGTCTTACCGTAGTAGCCGTCGTTCGCTTGTCGCAGAAGCACGTCTTCAAGCACATCGATCGTCTCGTTTCGATGGTAATGTTTGCATTTTCACAGAAGCCGTTGGCGGCGTACCGTCGACAGCTGCATATATCGATCGATATTGGTTACGGTAGTTTAGGGTTACGGCAGTCTCTGGTTACGGTAATCCCGTGGTAGGGATACGGTAGTCAAAAAGATTTCGGTAACCCCGGGTTACGGTATAATAAATACCGTAAAAATAGCTTACAGTCGATGAGAGTCTTGGCAGTCATCCATGCACAGGCCGCAGCCGCGTCCGCAGATCTTTTGCCGAATCTGAATTATCAATTGAACTAGTGAAATCTCCAGAAAGGGATCGAGAGCTAGAGATAGGGAGACAACACTCTCGCTATCGACCCCTTTCTGGATGATTTGAATGGTGAAATAGCCCATTAAAGTGTGATTTTCGCGCTATCTGCCCCAAAAAAACATAAATTCGTCATAATGCAGCGGTTTGATTAGTGGTGGAATGAACCGACAGTCGAATTTGGCACCGGAAGCGATAAATCGATAATTCACCTCCAGTGACCGGGTGGTGTTCGTGCAGAAGCCGTTCGACATGAACCGTGAGCAGCTGAGAAAGGTCAAAGATCAAGGATTGAAGATCAAAGAAAACCGCGCGAAATTTTGATTATTTTTATAGAGCCGAAAGCGCCTCCTGCAGCAACCGCTCTGGCTGATCTACGAATAACAATTGTGGCTGAAACACAATGAATTTTTCTCATTCTTTTTCACTGAATTTTCGGCTGAGAGAGATCACAGGTCAAAGATCAAGATAAGCTCGCGATTTTTTTAATGGCAGAGATTGCGCCTCCAGTACCAATCTTCTTACAGATATGAAAAATATTAATCGTGGCTGAAACACAAAATTCCCGATTTTTGAGTTTTCGTTTTTAGAATCTGAAATGTGAGGATTTTTTAAATCTAAAAAAATCAGGCTAAAAATATACGATAATTATAAACAGTATTATTAAAATTAGTATCGTCCTCACCCCACATGGTCGCGGCCGCCACACTGGGCTGCGGCGCCGGCGATAAACACAGTAAGTGCGAGGGCCGTAAGCATCGTCGTCATCGGAACTATCAATTGCCCTGCTTCTGCCCCTTTTATACATGATCTGTCTCCATTCTGATCATGTTTGGAATACACTTGATCGCGCGGAAAACAATGTCCATTGTGTATCTTCTCGAAGAGAGAGAGAGAGAGACAGAGAGGGAGAGATAGAGAGAGAGAAAAAATACTGTCTGCGCTCTCTCTATTTCCCCCGCTGTCTCGCCATCTCTAACCGACATCAAAGAATTGCGTGAAACAATGCGTTTTATCCACGCAGATGCAATGACACAAATAAATTATCTCGGAAAAATGAGGGTATGTAGATACAAACACGGGTGAATCAGCGAATTCAAAAATCCAGAAAGGGGTCAGGGGCGAGAGAGTATATGAAAATGGAGAGGGAACCCCTCTCGATTTAGCACATCCTCTCGCGTCACGACCCCTTTCTGGAGGATTTTACAAGCTAGTGAATATCGTATAAAATATCAACAAAAATTTGGTGGATGTTGTGGAGATATTACGGTCGAGTTCCGCACGTGGCCGGCGCGATTATGCGCGGACGGGAACGGCTGTGGGCAGGGCGCCGAAGAGCGCGGGATCGAAGGCGCCGGGCGCCGGCACGGCAGGGAACGCTGCGGCTGGAATACGGTAGTAGGTCATTCCGTCTGTGTTCCTCGGCAAACGCTGATCAAATATTATGAAATCACATGATTTTGATAACCGTAAAGTTGAACATGATCTTTGTAGACTGAACTTTGATTTTTGTTGATTGATACCAGTTACCCCAGAAGAGGTCTCTCCCAACACAGCAGAACGCTCTCCCAACATGATTTTTGTGCATTGTCTTGTTCCCAAGAGAACGGTGTGAAGATGACTAGACCCTTTTTTTAATATTCTAGAGTGTTTATGGTTGTCGATTCGGGAACTGCAAATTGAGCTATCCCTATTTCTTTTGAAATTGAGTTCTCCGTGAAACATATAATCACGAAATCAAAATCAGCAAAATAGTATTTTTCTAATGTAGATCTGATGATTACTTGTTTGTAACCCTATTTTACTGAGAATTGTCGAGAAAAAAATAGTAAAACAATAATAATAATAATAATAATAATAATAATAATAATAATAATTACTAACGCTGAGCGAAAGTGAGAAGCGCGAGGTCGGCGGGCAGAGGGGCGGCGATAAGGGGAGAGGGCTGCTGCAACTAATTATTGTTAATAAATTAAAATAAGAAATATAATTAAGAAGAATTTACAAAACACAGACTACACAGAATACACAGACTGTTGCAAGAAAACAATCAAATTCATTGTTGCACGCTATCAGTACTTTCGCTTGCTCAATTAGTGCAGCAACTCACCACAAACTCTAGAGGAGCTGCAGCAGCTGCGACCGGTACGACCGGTGCAGCAACCGGAACGGCGGTGTTAATCGTGGGCGAGGCGTGGATGGAGATCGACGCCTGTATTACGTCATCACTATGCAACGATTGCGTCATCACTAAGCAATCCGGAGTAAACTCCACTAACCGAGGTGCCGGTGACGTGGCCGCCGGGCGTCTGCTGCGCGCCAGCAATGGCTGGCGCCGCGCGGGCGAACGGCTGCGCCAGGTACGCCTGTCGACGGTCGCGCGGCGCCCTGTAGTGATGAGTTGAGATTGCCTAGTGATGACGAAATGGACTTACGCAAGCGCTACAGCGACCAGAGAAAGTGCTACCACAACGGTGAAACGGCCCATTGTAAACGCTGAAACGGGGAGATTGAAATTTTGTAAGTGAGAAAGTGCGAAATGTGAAGATCGGCGTGAAAGTTAGTGGGAAAGTGCGCGCTCTACACAGCGCGGCTTTTATAGCCGCCCTGGGGCAACGATAGAACACTTGATGAGTTAAAGAAGAGAGAGAGAAAGTGGGGAGAACCTTGGATGAAAGAGGTTCGGTTGCGGAACCTCGCGCGAAATTGATTGAATCGTGAATATACATTTTTTTAATCAGTTTTTCCATGAAATATCCAATTGTAGGAATGTAAATTTGAATTTGTACCTTTTTTGCGACGGTCGTCGAGAGCTCAAACACGTCGGCGGAAGCCGGAAAACCTGTGTGCTCGCGTCTAATGTAAAATAACGAACGCTGGTCAAAGTTCGATAATTGCACAGTTAACATTTTTTAAATAATGCCTGTCTATCAAATACGTGTCATACCGTGTGATAGAGAAATATCGACGACGAAAGAGTGGGTGAAAGGAGAGGGTCAGATAGCGAGACAGTTTTGGTAGTCATTTCAATGATGGCTGTATATAATACCCAATGTCTGATCAAAGATTGATTATTGCTTGACAATTGTTTATTTTCAGTAGAAAAAAATAATACAATACTTTCCCTGAAAGATGGAAGTCTTAATAGAGACGATGTCAAATCAAACAAGGCGGGAAAGTGTTTCAGTGATATATCAAGAGAGTGAACGACTCCGTAATCTATTCTGTGTCTCGTACCCTGGTGAAAAATAATGTATAAAGAAGGAATATTGTGTATTTCTATTCGAGGAGTTCTATCGTCAATCACTGTTATTTCGCGATATCAGCATGCTGAAAGAGTTCGGCAGGGTGTTACAATCGCCCTCCTCTCGTAACACTTCTCACACACAATCCAAGGACACCCCGCTGTTGAAATAAGCTTTCTCCACTTCCCGGTTGCGTCATCACTAGGTAATAGCGCCTGATTGCGTCATGAATAGGCAATAATTTCGCAATTGCGTCATCATTTTGTATACCTGGATAGTGTCGTAGCAATGTAATAATGCTCCGTTTGCGTTATCACGAGGCACGGCATTATTGAGCATCTTGAATCAATATTGAACGGGCTGCTCCATCACCAAGAACCATTACCCTTGTTGCATCATTGCTAAGCAATATAATGTTTATCCACCCGTGTAGAATAACGATGAACAGAGACAAGCAGGTATGTACAGACACAGGAAACTGTGAGGTAGGAGGGGGTCAATAAGTTATAATTGGCGCGGGCGCTTAGCGGCGTCCGGCGGCCACTGGCCAGGCACCGGGGAAGAACGGCGCCAGCTGCGCGCCGGCGAAAGGCGCGGCGCCGCCGAACGCGGGCACGGCGGCGAACTGCGTCGGCGCGTAGTGGCGCGCGAGCAGCGCCGGGTTGCCGGGCGCAACGAGTTGCTGTTGGAATCTGCAAAAGGAAGGAGATTGCATCATCACAAGGAAATCCCGTACTGTTGCAAAAATATTTGTCAAAAAATGAATTAACACAAAAAATAGTTATGATTGCATCATTACTAGTTAATTGGATACCGTACCTGTAGCCGCCAGTAGGGAAGGTGCGCAGACCGATCTGCCCTGAGGGCTCGTAGCGGTACGGCTGTCCGGCCCACCCCAGGTTGTTCAGCTGCAAATCATCTATTTTTCCAATCCCGAATTATCGATTTTCGCTCGAAACCTGGAGTCCGGCGGTGTAGGAGAGCCCGGTGCCTGCGGGGATGGTGAGGACTCCTGAAAGGATGACTGATCAAAGTGTAAAGATTGGAGATCAAAGATCAAACTACAAAGATCAAAGATCAAACTAAAGGTCAAACCTGGTCTGTGGACGAGATCAGGGGCGGCTGCAAGTGGGGTGACCGAGATGGGGGCGAGGGAGGTGGTTGACAGGACAACGGGGGCAAGGGTCGAAGTGGTGGTGGAAACTGGGAGAGAGCGGGGATCAAAGTACAAAGATCAAGGTTCAAAAGATCAATTATTGGCTTGTCTGTTGCTTCTCGGTAGAAATAAGAGCCTAATGTCTGCCGGTTTCGACAATTGCAATCACCGACGGGTGCACAGCATTCGAAACAGAGTCGGTGAGAATTATTTAGAGAAGGAGAGAGATGACGAGAGAGCGCGCCAAACAAGAGGGTCAGACAACGAGATGTTCTTGGCATGGTGCCAACTGGATGCTGTGGGGATGTGTTTCACCGATATATCTACAGCGTGTATGACCCGATAAATATCAGTGCTTGACGATACTCGCTATAATAAAAATAACGATGTTCCCACTAAATAATTAATTAGATGAATGATTAATCCGAAGGAGATCACGAAGATCGAAGATCATCGCTACGTAATTCCTCTGGCCAGAAAGGAATAATGAGTGACAGACCAGAGACGGACTCTCTCACTTTCATACACTATCTCGCTTCGAACCCCTTTATGGAAGTTAGAATTAATGTTAGACTCACCGGTGGTGGTAGAGGGCGTCGCAACGGGGGCAAGGGTCGTAGTGGTGGTGGAGAGAGATTCCTATAAATCAGGCATTGCATCATCACTAGGCAATATTATGTAGCGCTCAGTTGACTGAAAAGAATGCGCAGCTCATGATCACCTGATTGAATATTGATCAGGAATTTACACTAGTGTTGAAACACACATCTAAATGTAGATGAGAGGTCGAGTATATTCTTTGCTTATCCAGAGGCTTGGAAATTTGCCAATATTTCATCATAATTTGGAAGATGTTAGTGATTGACTAGGTAACCATACCCCTCGTTTAATCTTCAAAGGAAGACGAGAAATCGAGGAACAAAGGTACGAAAACAATTGAAAATTCAGAAGCTTACTTCATTGGATACTTCAAACTACGCAATATTACATCATCACGCAAATATTACATCATGCAATTCTGCTCACCTCTCTTCGGGTTCGCTCGATCGTGTAGAGGAAGAGGTCCTGCGGTCGCGGGAAGTCGGCTTCGAATCTGCAGTGAGGGAGCTAAGACCTAGGGATCCTTGGTTCCTAAGGTCTTAAGTTTGCAAGGTCTTAGATCTTAAGTCCCTAAGAACTTAGATCCTTAAAGGGACCAGGCAGCCTCCAAAAACATATTTTTAATTTTCATATTTTTTTATTCAACTTTTCTCACTATCATCTAATGGAGAATGCAGAAAAAATTAAATTTTTAGCATTTTTTTACAATTAGTTATTTTAATTTGAAATTAGACTCTGGAACGGTGCGTCGCCTATTTCCGAAAAGACAGAAAGCTGTTTTATTTGCTCTCATGACTTCATATTTTTGCAAAAACAGGATTGAAGAGATTTTGACCACTCCCGGACTGAATGAACACAATCACATTCCATCAAAATAGCTGGTTTTGGAGATATTAATTGTGGTGTAGTCGCTACCGTAACCCGCTGTACTGAAAAAGCGAAACTTTGAAAAATCATAATTAATTTCAAAAAAATCGCAAAAATATGCGGTTTTTAGCATTCTTCCGGGAACAGGATTTTCTTTTATTTAAAATAACTTATTTTTTGACTGCCTGGTCCCTTTAAGAGACCCTCAAGACTCACTCTTCAATCGCTGCTGCGACGCAGCTCACAAGCAGCGCACAAGCGACGAGCGACCTCATTCCTCAAGGAAACCTCTGAAAGCTTAGAGATTCAGGTGTAATGAACAAACTGTGAAACAAGAAACCACCATGTGAACATGTATTATTTCAGAAAGTGAGATTCGGTATGAGACAAATAATTTCTGAAATGAACAAAAAGTTTGCTAGATACATAGCAACAATTGCAGAAAGGACAAGGCCAATTGCAACAAATGCAAGGTCAGAGTGATAAAGTAACGGTGGAAAGGCGATCCGGGGTTGAGAATGCATGGAGACGTGAGGGGAGTTCTCTCACTTCTACGCGCTACCCCAAGTTGGGCCCTTTCTGGAAGTTTGGAATAGTAGATATGACAACAACTCGAGATATGATGAGGCGGCATTTTACAGGGGGTGTAGGAGAGAGGTAGATCAAAAGAGAGTCATGGGAAGGGGTCAGCGAGAGAGGAGAGAAAGTGAGAGAGCCTGTGTACTGGCATTTTGCCAATCCCCTGATTCTCTCGAAGGGAATTTACAAGAGCCGTTCAAAATTGTTCCCGCCAAAACGCCGTGTGATGAGGCGGCAAGCGTCCGTTCTTGCCGCACGGCTCTCTTATACGACGACCCCGACTCTCGACCTTTGACATTAGCTATTGTAATAATCATTTAGGCGATGTTTCAGTTCCGCTCTCGAATTGAATGACCGTGATTAGAACCGCGTCCTTGATAACATTGGAAGATAGGAAAGAGACAATTGGCACGGTGCCAAGAGCCGATGGCATTGTTCCCGCACTGGAGAAATTTAGAGTTTGGTGGGGGATCGAGGTACTCAACTATAATTTGAAATATTTTGATAACGCAAATGAATCGGGACACAAATACAGAGCTGAATTTCTTCAATATGATATTATACTTCAATACAATAATACAATATCTATAACAATTCAAAATAAATACGAAAATGCTTGAAAAAAAATAAATTGAAAATCGGACAAAATGGAAAATAATCTGAAAAATCACTTCACGATCAGCACGCTTTCAGTACGGTGTTTTTTAGCGTACGGTTTGTAATATTGACCTGCCACGTTTGCGCGGGAAAAGTGTCATTTGAACCGCGCGGCTCCCGCCGATTTCCCGCTCATTTATTTTTGTTTTTCGCCGCTTTTTCTCGTTTTTTGTTGCATATTTTCCCAATTTGTCGTTGCAGAAGGCGGCGCGATGGCATTCCGCTTCGGGTCGGGCACCGCACGGCATCAGTCGCAAAAAGAGTCCGTTTTCCACTATTTGCAAAGTGTTTTCGCTTACATATTTTTGTTTTAAAGCTTAATTATCATCCTTTTTAGGCCGGCGACTTGGGATGAGCTGATAGCGCTCGCTGCTAATTATGGCGGCGGTGCGAGCGGCCAGTGGCGCAAGCAGGAGGTACGCGTCCTCGTTCTCCGATTTTAAATTATCGATCGACCGATTATCGATTGATTATCGTCGCATATTTTCAGTCGCAGCAGCATCAGCAGCACGCCGCGGGCGACTACGTCGAGCAGCCAGATGCCACTCGCGTAAGTGGATGCGCTTTGCAGCCGATAACACTGACTCTACGCCAGGTTGGCGTGATTCGAGGCTGTACTTCGGCACTGAACGGGATCAGATCAGTTCCCTGGCACTAATGATCGTTAGTAGCAGGGAAACGCCTGAAAATCTAAGCTAGCTATATTCGCACGATCTAGGCGTTATCTTAGGCTATCTTTTCTTTTCAGGCTTAGGCTATCTTCTTTTCAGGAGCCCTCTGTCAACGACAACCCCTCCATTCAGCACAAGCTGCAGCAGCAGCAAACAAGGTCGGTGGACTGCAGCGGCTTCTTATTCAGCCCCCGACTCTAAAGCATGTGAAAAACGCCGAAATGCGGCTCGGTTCATACACACACCACCCGAAAATATCGAATTGCATGCCCTGTTCGGCTGCTCCAAAACTCAGAATGTGGGCTGTGTTTCACGTTGTACCATGAAGGAAACTCACAACTTTTGCGTGTCTAGGTGATTTTCATCTTCTTTTGATCCATGTGGCGCTTCATTCCTCCTTCGATTTGCGATAAGTTTCACGCCGTGCCTATCTTAATTGGTCTAGGCGGGAATTCTATTCGCAACGCCTAATTATCTCGAGTAATATAATCAAAACGTTGCAAAGTACGGTATCCTGCTCTAGCAGTAGTTATTGATGCTGGCTACATCCTTACCGTACTGAATGCTACCGGACTACGGTATCATACCGTAATATCGTTGCCCCTTTGCAGTGCTCGCCGACGGCTACCGCGATGAGGACACCGTGTGCGTCTCGCTCGCTGGCCTCACACTGGTGATTGTCATCCCTCGGTGGCTTTTTGGGGATCTACTGAAACGAGAGCTGATGACTCTGAAAAAGCTGCTGACTCCTCAACTGTCCCCGCTATCGCTGTTCCCCGGTATTCCCCCCGAACAAATAGATTATTCGCTGAGAGATCTCAACTCAAGGCGACAGTGCAGGGAAGGGATAGGATTAGATGGGTGGCAATCAATAAGGCGCTCAGGGGCAGCATTCAACAGGATGCAATAGACCGAATGACTAGGATGGTAGAAAAGGCAGTGGCGGAGGGACGAAACTACAAAAAGGCCATGGGGAAGCAGAGTGTTGGGAGAGAGAGAATAGTAAAAATGCAAGGGAAAGGCGGAGTGGTAAGTACCCAAGCTGAGCTGGAAAAGGTATTCAGAGACTACTACAATGAATTATATCGAGGCGATAGTGGTAGGAATTACAGAGTGAAAGAGTCGGAGGATGAATTCATCCCCATCGGTAGAGACGAAATTGAGAGCGTGTTGAGTGGTTTCACATCGGGCAAATCACCCGGGGAAGATAAGGTAACGGGAGAAATGCTTAAACTGGGGTCCAATATTGTATCACCGTATCTAGCTTCCATCTTCAATAGAATTCTCATAGAGGGTATTATTCCAAGCGGATTCGGCGACAGTCGAACAATATTACTCCATAAAGGCGGGGATAAAACAACTCCCAAAAACTACCGTCCCATATCTCTCCTCCCGGTTATTCAAAAGACCCTCACTGCCGTTATCAACAATAGAATTGGTCGCTCACTCGATGATCAAAGATCGCGAGAGCAACAGGGATTCCGCGCCGGGCACTCCACTGTAGATGGTATATATATTCTCAATACTCTCATCTCAAATTGCAGGGAATACAGGCGCCCTCTCTATCTCCTTTTCCTAGACGTTAGCAAGGCTTTTGACTCTGTCCTGTGTAGTTCCGTTTTATCTGCTCTGGAACATGACGGTGTGCATTCAACGTATACCCGATTCTTGCAGATACTCACAGTTCAGAGTAAAAGTTCCATAGTTGTCAATGGGAAAGCGGTGGAGGTTAACATCGGAAGGGGGGTGCGCCAAGGTGATGGATTAAGCCCGCGTCTTTTCGTCTCGGTGCTTGATACGGTATTCCGCAGGGTAAAATGGGACCGAAAGGGAGTATGTATAGACGGCGAATATCTCTCCCACATTCTCTATGCAGATGATTGTGTAATAATCTCCCATGACTCACGCCAAGTCCAAACTATGGTAAAGGAACTAGAACGGGAACTACTGAAGGTGGGATTGCAATTAAATGGCTCAAAAACTGTCGCTTTAACGACAAATCCAATGGGCAGGCCGGTCGTAGTGGGAGGTGAGGTAGTGCAAACGGTAGACAAGGTGGTATATCTGGGGAAAGAAGTCACTCTCGGTCCCAATAGGTTTGTGGAAGAAGTTCACAGGCGGGTTAGAAGCGCGAATTGGGCATTTTACAAATACTCCGAATTCTTTCGGAAACGTGGGTCCCCCATGTCACTCAAAAAGCGCCTTTTCGACGGTGTAGTTCTACCCGCACTCTTGTATGGTTCCGAGACTTGGTACCTCTGTAAACGAGAAAAACAAATTCTTTCCGTCGCTCAGCGCAAACTAGAACGCAAAATGATTGGAATTACCGTATTTGATCACGTCACAAATGAGCGGATCCGTGACATCACTAAATTGAAGGATGTAGTTAGAGAGGCGGAAAGACGGAAATGGATATGGGTAGAAAGAATCTCGAATCAAAGCCATTATCGGTGGAATCGGAAGATGCTCGATTGGACCCCAAGAGGGAAGAGGAAGCGAGGCCGACCGGCAAAGAGATGGAGAGATGATTTCGTCAACGCTGCTGGACCACAATTCGTGCAACTCGCAAGAAACGATCGCAAGCAATGGAGATCTCTCATGGCAACCCAGCTTTAACACCCAAAACCAGCTGATAAAGTTGTTTAAATGTAAAAAAAAAAATGTAAAATGTAAAAACTGAAACGAGGAATCACCGGTCTCCCTTGACTCAATTATTCAAGCGCTATAAATCGATATAAATTCCACCCTACCGTACTCCTATGTCATACTGTAATTGCTATCGATTTGTATTTGCAGAGCGACGACAATCGAGCACAGGCGGCCACGTCGCCGACGACTAGCGGCAGTCCATTGGGGTGAGTCAATTTTTCAGAGAATTGCGTGCAGCAGCGTGCCACGGAGGTGCGTGATTGTCGCGCATGATGGTTAATGGATTGTTTTGCAGATTCGCAGCTGCAGTTCGAGCGGAAGCTACCGTAACCCCGCGCCGTCTCAACTGGAAGAGCGGCATCGTGCCATCCCCGCGCGCTGCCGTATCCCCTACCGTAACCCCTTTTGTTTTCTTCGAAAACGAGATGTCTCCTACCGTAACCCGCACGGTATCTTTCGAGAAGACGTCTCCTACCGTAACTTTCAAGAATACGTCGCCCTCACTCGGTGCCGATCGATGCGAGTCGGCTACCGTAGTCCTTCTTTCGCCCCCGAAGACTACCGTATTCCGCACTCCGCCGCAGACTCAGTCGAAGAATCTGCTGGCGCGAGCTACCGTACCCCGCAAGCAGCCGCCCCATACCGCGTTCACACCGTCGCCTCTGAGACAGTCGGCGATTCCTGGTGTCGACAAGACTACCGTACCCCGTGAGACGTCGTCCTTCGCCACTCCTTCACTTGGCGGATACCGCGGTGCTCCTGCTACCGTAATCGCACATCAGAAAACGACTATCATACCTCAGAAGTCGGTTACCGTACTCCAGAAGAAGGGTACCGTGCCCCAGAAGAGCACTGCCTCCTCCCCCGCCGAGGCTGGACCTCGCAGAGTGCGCACTCTATCGGCTACAGTACCCACTCTTGCGGCTACCGTACCCACTCGTCCGCTCAGTTTGCGATTCGGACCAGGCGCCCGAATGCTTCAGATGGCACTCGATCAGAGCGTAAAATCAATCACGAAGGCAACTACCGTACCCCGCCATGATACCGTATCCCTCCCCGATACCGTACCTCCCAGACCCCGTAACCAGGTTAGCACTTGAAGAGGGCCCAGATGTATTATTGTTTAGAGACTACAGAATACGTTCAGAAGGTAGCACAATCGTTTTATCGCCATTAATTTACCCTGTTAGACTACCGTACCCTCTTTCACTACCGTACTCCCGATTTCTCATATCACAATTGCCTGTCATCCAATAGTTACATTGTACAGATTACTTCATACAATATTAAGAAGATACTACTTTTCACAACATTCATGTATTTATTCTCTCACTACTTTTGTTTTTTTTGTGCACGCATTGAACTGTAATCATGAAGCTGTTTATCTGTAGAGCTTTCTTGTTTCCGCGGTTATAACACACGGAAAACAATCAAAGGCACTCGAAAAACAATCGATTAATTTAAGGGGTGGGGGGATAATCCAGCTGACTTATCAACGTGTTGTTACCGTAGTCCAATATATTATGGTATGTATCGCGATTTGCATCGTCTGAGGTTGTGGGTAATGGGGGAGAGAGGGAGCAGCAATATTTAGTGAGACGTGTAGATCAGATTATCGATCGATCGACATTCAAGCTCAACAAGTTTCGAAATTGGAATGGTGGGGAAGGAATTCATTTGGGTATAAACGAGTAACGAAAAAGGGTTCAAATATCATAAATACTCGAGGGCGACTAAATCGATAAATCGATGCGCGTATACCAAAAAAAAGTTACTGCGTGTTTTCTTGTCAACGTTCACTACCCGCCTAGTGCTTACAACATAAATATAGCAAGAATGATACGCCGACCTACGAAAATTCTAGTGAGCAATACACGAAAAAAATGTGGCGAATAGCCTTTCTGAGCAACATGCGTACATTTAACAATTAAAATAAGACGTGCGAATAAAGGGGCGGGGTCAGAAAACAAAGATCAAAGGTCAACAAGAAATCTCCAGCAGGCCGTCGTCCGCGTCGAGAAAGGCTGCGTCCGCGGCCTCTGGTGGGATTACGGTATCCCCGTCTACCGTATCCATCGCTACCGTATCCTCCGCGTCGTCATCTACCGTATTCCGGCCGCCCTCGTGCTCGGAAACGATTTGCTGCGCCACCTGAACAGATTACGGTACCGTATGAATAAAGTCAGTCGTCGATCCTAACTGAACTACTGTATCTCTATATTGCATTTATTAGCTTAGCGCATTAGAAAAGAACGCAAAATGGCCTTTTCATGAGAGAAAAGACTCATTAGTCGATCAGCTTCAGACTACTGTAGTCCTACCGTAACTCACATGCATGCAGCCGCCGACTAGGAAGCGGACGTAGTGGTCGCCGACTGCGGATCCGACGCAGAACAGACTGCCGTCCTCCTCCGATCGATAATCGCGCCCGAACGAGTACGGTATATGGTCGCCCGCGGCCTGAGAAGAAATCGGTATTATCGATTGAGATACAGTAATGCGCCGAATAAACGCCACAATATACATACAAAAAACAATAGTCCAAACAGACTATTAGGTTAGTCTTTCGTAATCAATAACTCCAGCTACCGTAATCCCACTCGATAAAGCTACCGTACCCCTTCAGGCAGGACGCCCTCGAAGGTCGTCCGCTGGCCGATGCACGCGGCGAGCAGCGAGAACTGCTCCTGCAAAATTATCGATTAATTATTTGATTACATCGAGCAGTATTTATTCCTATCTGGAAGACTGTAACCGCGGTGGAAGAGGTACTGTCGGTGTTCGATCTTACAAAAAGGCTATGCACAAGCACCAGATAGGTTGTTGTTCCAAGATGGCTTTCTATTAGTCAAAGCTTTCTATTTTGAGTGCCGATGCTATTGTTATTCTAAATTGCCATGATCTACCGGGCACAAAATATACCGTACCTCTCAACTACCGTAATCAATAAATAACCGTATACCTCAATGACACCACTCCTCGTCCTCAGGTATAGCCGCTGCCCCGCAATCTTCTCCACGCTCGCGGCCGCCCGCCGCTCGTACAGCGCGTGCTTCTGGCGACCCTGCGAGCGTTAATTGATTAATAATAATTATATATAATTAATAAAATAACTAATTAATTATAGTTATAATATTAACAATCTAAAAGAAATTTAATGTTTAACAACGCCATCTGGCCATATGTACAATTCGTGTATGCGCACCCGGACAAATCTTGTTGCAGCGTTATCTAATAATCTAATGGTGATTCAGCCGAAGCAATTGATCAATCCCATCTAATTTACACTTATTAGATTAAAAATTTAAGAGGAAAAATTATTATATTAACCGTTTCCCCTATAGGTTCTGTGTTTAAGTAATAAATCAGTTAACAAATTAACCATCGAAATTTATCGAATAATACACACCTGCATGAGCTCAAACACATTGTAGTACTCGGGGTAGAGCGAGGCGGAGAAGCGCGAGCGCAGGCGCTGCGCCGATCCTGCAACGACGAGCGAGGGTTACTGTATGCTCTAACGTTTACGATATCCGCTGGATCGATACCACCCTTACTTCCACAGTATCAGTCATCCAAACATCCAATATTTTCACTCAAATACTATGGCTACTGGATACAGTGCATTCTCCATTTTACGAATTGCAGTAATTTCCCTCTACCGTAACCTCAATCAACCTTAATCGATTGCCCCCCCACTCACTTCTCAGTTCGTGCTCGTTCTTCCGCATCACGTGTACCACTCGCAGGCCCCGCTCCATGCAGAAGAGGACGGCGTCTGCTGCAGAGATGCCGTCACCAACGACGATTACGGGAAGAGGAGGAGATGACGGTGACGTCATCGTAACATCATTATTGTTGTTGCTGCCGCACCTGCAGCCGGCGCTGCTGCCCGGCGTCGTCGGGTCCTGCAGCGAAAAATAAATCAATAACTCCGTCTACAGTATGCATAGAGTTCAGTAATCGATAATCAACTTACCGTAGGCTCGGTCATGCGCTGCTTGAGCTGCTGCAGTGTGTACACCACGGCGGCGTTGTCCGTCTCGCCCTCCACCTCCAATAGGCATAAGATAATCCATAAGTCATCTGAGCTACCGTCTCCCGCACTACAGTACAATGAACCTTTTTGACCGCACCCCCAATTTCTATCACTGTTGTCCATAAGTCAGAAATACTGTACCCCAATCTCTATCACTATTATCGATGTTCCATTGTTCCAATGTTATACACCAGTCCCCATCGCTGTTTACTGTACTACCCTGACGCTCTGTATCTTGATACGGTAGTCCCTGCTAAACTACAGCACCACCCTGGCGTACTGTAGCTTGGCGCCCGTCAAACTACAGTACGCTGCACTCCCAAACGGATGTTGTGTGTCTGCGTCTACCCAAGTTTGATTGCCCTGTTTTCACGGGCTGTCAGTCTGCACGTTATCAAGGCGCCTGCACACATGCACGGGGGAATGGCATTCCGCCCCTAGTCTAATGATCCTTTGTGCGCTGTTTGTGTCGTCTTGGAGGATTGCGGAGTGTTGCTGCACTCCTTACGGTAGAAAAAAAAACAAATGTGCATATCGAAGGACGGAGACCGGTCCTTGTTCGATCCCTATTCCTTGGGGGCCAGGGACCAGGGACCTTCTCCCTCGGTACTCTTTTTTTTAGTTCTCTCTCACAATAGTAGCCCAGCCCGACCACTTGAGAACTAGCGTATGGGTGCACCGGCGGGAGCAAAATAACTCGTGAAAACATGTTGACCATTTTTTTCTTCTCTTCTTTTCATCTTCTCTCTCTATTCTTGAGCGCATAGCATAGTCTCCGTCTCTGCTCCCTTCCGGAAGAGGTCACAGACAGGAGAGATAGACAGAGAATTTGGCAGAGAGAGAGAGAGAGAGACGCAAGTGCGTCACGCACCTAACTGCTGATTCCCCTACGCGCTGACAGGGATCAACAAGCTACTCACACTACCCGACGGAGCACCGGAATAGCCTGGCCTACCGTAACCCCCTCCCCTTCCCTCATAATTTTGAGTAAACACGCCTACTCTTCCAGACAGACGTGGTCGCACAAATACTTTGCAGAGCCACAATAACCTTAGCTATCCCAAGAGTAGACAAACAAACACCTTGCAACTAGCGCAATAAGATCTCCGATTGTCGGCTACCGTAACCCACTAAAAATCAAGGACAGCCAATACTTCCCCAACTTATTCCATATTCAACCTACCGGTAGCTACCGTAGCTACTCTACCGTAACCCCTCAGCAGATACCGTACCTCCAATCTCCTCTGCTGCATGAGTCCGGTGGCGAGGACGACGCGACGCGCGAGGAGCGTGAAGGCGCGGCCGGTAGCCGCTTGTACGCCGCACACGCGCCACAGACCCGCGGGAGTCTTCTGAAATGGCCGGATTGCGGTACCACCAGGAACCCACTAAGACACAATTTACTTAGAATTCGGCGACATTTATACTATGTTTGCAATTCGCATACAAAGGACCCATCGGAGCGATCCTCCGCTACCAACATCTGGCTACCCCCTGAACCACCAATTCACCGGGTTTCGTTCTCTCCAAGATTTCACAAGCGACTTACGCCATACTTGGATAATCATAATCAAAAAATGAGCCCATTCAGCCTGCATTAATTTTCCCTGTCTTTATAGACCCTGTGAGTTCGCACACTATTCAATCCTGTCTTTATAGACCCTGTGAGTTCACACACTATTCAATCCTGTCTTTATAGACCCTGTGAGTTCACACACTATTCAACCTCGTTCTGACTTTGAATTCCCATTGAACCATCAATGTGTCGAGTTTAAGCGGAGGGTTTGCTACGATGTTTGTCTTTTCAACCGGTGAAATTACCAGGCACGATTGAACGTTTCCCATTCATCACTGGCATATTATGTGGTTCCTCTTTCATTCACTTTAATTGAATCCCTCACAGTCGCCTCGAAGTTACCTACACACTGAACCACCAACGCGCCGGCTTTAATTTTCCACATTGTTTCGTCTCCCAATATCAGGCGATAATATCCACAATATTAAATTAGTACACCCTAAAATCGATTTTTGTTTTGATGTTGTTCAAGACATATACTGGAGACCCATCAATTCCCTGCCCCCCGCCCCGCTATTGTCCGCGCCCAGTACCACCACCTGCCGGGTTTCTACAGTTCCACCTTCTCTGACTCTCTCAAGTTGAGGCTCAACACTACTAGTCAAAAGTAGCAACACAATTTCACTCTCTATACATATCGTCTATATTTGTTGGATGTTATTCAATCCTAAGAAGAATACTCGCCCATCAATCCCCGCTCCCTCGCCCCGAACTTATCAACCCCCTGAACCACCAATTCACCAGGCTGCGATCTACATTTTCCCTTTTCATCCCACCATTCACCTTTGTTTGAAATTTTTTTTAAATAAAAGACAAAAGCGAGTACCCATCAGCTCCCGCTCCCCCGACCCCGCTCATGTCCGAGCCCTGCACCATCAAATCACCCGGCCTCTTTCCCGCTTCACCCTCTCCATTTCATCACTGATCTTGCTCTCTTCTTGATAAAATCGCTCTTTGCGCCATCTCTATTACACACTACTACTCCCTTGCAACGACAGCCGCAGCCGCTCAGCTGTTTCAACACCCTCTTCCTCCCTACTCTTCCTGGCACCGTGCCAGCCACTCGCTAACTGCCGTAACTCTTCATAATTACCACGCTCCAATCAACTGACACGTAATCAGTCCGGCAGCTGATAACCTCGCCATGTGCACCCTCCTCACACGCACGCAAACACGCGTGGTACCACACCACCACCTCCCGAATTGTCATCTACACAGTGCACAGCGCGTAAAAATTCCCTCTTTCCTCTTTCTCTGCGTCTCTCCACCTCCCTCACTCTCTCTTTCACCGTCTAACCACCGAAAGAGTTTGCGGATCGGAGAGACTTCCTCATTTCCCTCTCACTCCAACAACGCCTTTTATGACTACAATCTACACACTCACTGTCGCTATCACTGTATTTAGCAAAGGAGATAGCCCCCCCCCGCCAGAAACTCCAACGCACAGTACACTTGTAGAGACAATGAATAGACCACGTTGTGTCAGCGACAATGCTTGTTTTGCTTTCCTTTGTCATCACTATTACTTAGGAATGACGCCATCGGGGACATCCTTCCACCCTCACAACAGACACGCTCACTCACATTCCATGCCGCTTCTCTCTCTCTCTCTATCTTTCTCTTCCCGTCTCAAACCACGTTACACCTTCTTCCTCTCTCTTTCTCTGCGTCTCTCCATTCCGTTCGCTCTCTCGCACGCTCTAACCGGCGAGAGAGCGTGTACAAGTGAGAGAGTCTCTCTCTCCCTAGTTCCACTTCGTGCTGGGCACTGCACGCTTCTTGCTGATTCATGAAAAGGAACGAGAGGAAGGGGGAAGACCACTTCGGGAAATGAGTAAGCGGGTCCCGGAGAGAAAAAAGAAATAGGAGAAAGCGGTAATCACAGCGCCCGCCCCCCACGCCATCTGACCAATTAAAAGGGTATGCAGGAGAAAACAATCCTATTTGAAAAATCCACAGTTTTAAGGAAAAATCGATAAAAAATAGATATTGTAGGGTCCCGTACCGACAGCTTCGTTACGGTAGTGCCGCTGCGGATGTGCGACGCGATGCCGACGTGGCGCGGATAGTCGCGCATGTACGCCGCCACGACGGACGCCGGTTGTCTGCAACAACAAAATCGATAATTCTTTCTACCGTATCCTTCATTTGCCGATAGTCTACCGTAATCTACTGGGACAATCGGTTCTCTATCAATCATTGCCCTCATCCTACCGTGTCCCAGGCTACAATACAAAGCCGCTATTCAGTAATACAGTCAGTTATCGATCAACCATCCTAACGTACCCCTGATCTACCGTATACCTCTCTCGGGCGCTCCGCGGGTCCTCCATCCAGGCGGCCATCGGGTAACCGGGCAGATCGAGCAGCCCGCCGACTGAGACCGCGACCATCTGTAAGAGATGACGGTAATGCATGCAATATGATCGATTGATACCCCTGTTACAGTAACACACGCAATTCTTTCACAGAAAGTGAAGACTTCTACCACTAACCTACGCAAACACCATCATCTGCATTGCTCCACTGTACTATTCACAATACTGCCGTAATCCTAAGACTACTGTAACTCTACCATAATCCTTCCGGCTACCGTATACCTCAGGGTCGTGGGTGGACCAGCTGCCGCCGGGCGCCGTCGAGCCGAGTACGACGTGCGGCACGGCGCGCTCCGGGTCCGCAGCCCAGCGCAGCGCGGACGCACGATGCAGGCCGGCGTCGATGGAGGGACGCGCGAGACTGCGAATGTACGGTATGTTACAAATCTATTCATAACCACATGCATGTTTACATACATTTTTTTATCCTGGCACCTAGGCAAAGGGCCTGCACGAAGTATCATAACCATCGTTTACTAACGACATTAGTAACATAATTTCCACCACTAATCAGTGACTTCAGAGTTTCATGAACAACACTAAACCAAGGAAGAGAAGGAAGCAACAATCCAGTAGCATTGGACGACTCGAATGTCACATAATCAATTCTTACCCATAGAGTTCCCCATCAATAGATATACCGTACCCCAACTCACCTATCGTACAGATAGCCCATGGCGCGGTCCGGCGCGTCGCCCATGCGCTGCTCGTACCACGACAGGTCCTGCAACGATTACCCATTACCAATTGGATTACCGTACCCCCGATATCGATTGACACTTTCCACAAATTTCATTTCCGCACGTAAGCAAGGTGATATCAACGCCTTCTTTTCTCCCGAAAATTCCATTTGCACCCCGGGAACTCGATCCCTCTGTTTACGCCCTTTCAGTCGCGCGAATAACCCGATTATCGATTGATTTGTACCGTGCTTTCTCTTTGATATCGATCGAAAATCCCCAAATTCGGTATCGACCCCTCCATTTTCTTATCAAATTCCATTTGCACCCCCATGAACTCCATCTCCCCCCTGTTTACACCATCAGTCGCGAGCCTATAATGTCGGCGCATTCAAAAGAGCACGTAAAAGGCGCACAATCCATGTCGTTAAATCTTCGCTAAAATGGCCAGAGTGCACCTTTCCCCACGCGATGACCTTTCGACTGCATTCCTTGATCTAGCGTAGTATTTTCTATGTGCCTACCGTATCCCTTGCTATATTAGAGTTGGGTCACACTTGTTACTTACTGCGAACGCTGAGCAATAAATCACATTCTCCCCTAGCTCTCCCATCCATCTTCTCTCTCGTTTCTACCATCAATACTAATGCGATCAGACACCAGCGGAATTTATTTCCCTTGCAAACACGCGTAGATGCGGAAGATTTATCTCGTCTCGTGTAATTCCCAACCACACATAAAAAGGGAGCGGTTAACGGTTACGGTCTATTATCGGGTACTGATTTTTTTACGAGACTTTATGCTGCCGTGCCTCATCCACCCCATTTATCAAGCTCCCTGACCCCTATCTGGAGGTTACCTGATGTTTCATTCCAATCAGTTCTGCTCTACCATACTCTATACCCCTCCCCTCCAAGATATCTGTCTAATCGTGATGACTCCATGCCTATCTGTGCCCTCTCTCCTAGGTGCTCTCAAACGAAATAGCGACGGAGAGATCAATCTCGGCTTAACCCCACCACCCTTCTCGTCTTCTTCCTATTTTCAACTCGCAATCACTGATAAGGCACTAAGACGATAAGAAGATCTTGACTAAACCACGCGTAAATTCCCACCTTTTTCGACGATTCAGGGCTTTTTGAGAGACCCCTAGAATGCCATGAAGCATCACTCCTCTTTCGATCTACGTTATGGTCACCAGGGCTTCTTATCACCCACAATCCGCTCTCTTATCATATCAAAACACCAAATTCGCGCCGAGTCAGCGAGATATTTTGCATGATTCAACGCCGAGCTCTGATCGTTCACGGTAACATGCACATGGAGACTCCAATTTTGCACAAAAGTCGGTAATCTCAGCACAAAAATTCCGCGATTAGAAACGCCCAGTGGAATTCTCACGGCGTTTCGTAAGCGTGATTCAACGCCAAATTCATATTTGTTTCGTTCTTGCACGGGAACAATCCCTGCCAGCACAAGCTACAGACTAGCATAAAATATGACAAGCGCAGCAGAAAATGCACAAGATTAGAAGCCCAATGGACCGCGTTTCGTAAGCAAGATTCAACGCCGAGCTCTGATCGTTCAACAATCCGCTGTGCACGGAGCCTTCGATTTTCCACAAAAGAAGGTAATCTCAGTCAGTTCAAAATTTCCACGATTGCAAGCGCCCCGGGAATTTGGAAAGTCGAGTAAGCGTGATTCTACGCCAAGCTCTCTGTGTTTCTTCGTCTTTGCTCTGTAAACCACTGCACGCTAGCAGAAAATATGGGGATGAAGTAGAAAAAATCGCAAGATTAATGACCAATGAATCCAAAAACGTATGTCGAATGTTATGTGTATTAGCTTGTGTCGAATAGTAATTTCATAGCACCGCGGAACATCTATATTTCACCTCCGAAACTCCATTCCCGCAAGCAAGCGAACAGCCCAATCCTGACACAAAACGCGCGCGCACTCTCTCAGTGATCTCTCTCGCATACGCCAAAGTGCACAAAAAGAACCACAGATCGATAAGAAGCGCTAACGGAGCAGCAAAGCCTCTAGTGTAGTACTCTCTATCGTACTCATAAAAATCGCTATTGGCAAAAGTAGGCTATTTCAATGGCACAATACTCGCACACTCTCCCAGATCAACTCGTACATCATCAGATAACAAACAGAACCAGAGATCGCCACACTTTTCCCTCGTATTCGTAGCCTATCATTTATTTACTGAATCAGCTTGCCTGTTAGTTTGTCCGCCTTTGTCTCTCTGTGGCTGATGACGAATCATCCGAAAGAACCCGGAAACCGTCATCTCTATTTGTCCCCAAGGGACTCCCCCCGTTCGATGTCGCGCGCATGCCCCTCGACACCCTTTTCCAGTCGTGCAAACCCGATCCCCATAGGAAAAGTACGTAAAAAACGACGAAGCCAACCCGCATTTTGGGAAATTTTGGTGCAAAAAATGAAAACCCGACACGAATTTTCGGGTTTCATGCCCATATTTGACAAACCCAAGCCGTATTTTCGATTCGCCGCAGCCCTTTCGGCCTATACCGATCCCCATCGTCTCAAAAAGCCTCCATCCCGAACTCCCCAACCTGCACCCCCGCCCCGTTTCCAAGCAACTCCAAATTTCTCTTGCTTTCGTAGGCTACAAAGCGCCCTCTTCTCGCACCAGAAACCACAAGCTACAAAGACTCCAAGCCTCCAAACACGCTAACAAGCACCTTTCAGGAGTGGGGTTCAGAATCTCACGCATGTGTTGAGTGGATAGAGACTCAACACCATAGATAGAGAGCGCTTCTCTCTCTCTCTCTCTCTCTCTTTCTCCTCCTCCTCCTCTCTCTCTCTGTTGCCATCTTTCCACTGCTCCCCTTCAGCCAGAATCCTCCCCTCTACTCTGTAGCCTCTAGTTTCTGCCTTGTGCCCGTGCATTGCGAAAACGAACGAACAACGTTGAAATTAAAGAGGATTCGGATGTTCTCTCTCTATTTTCCCATATGAAGTCACCATCTTCGTAAAAGCCAAACAAGAGTGCTTCTGATATTTCGAAACCTTGTCAAGATACAAGACCGCCACATTTCCCTACAAACATCTCGGTAATGTAGAGAGAGAGAGAGAGAGCTGCGGGTTCTGTGGCAAGCTACGCACATTTTTCTGCTAGAGCAATCAAGCGTGAGAGCGGAAGACACAAATTCGCGTGAAAAAATACCCAAATCGAGCATTTAAACTACAGTAACCCCATTTTCTTTCCTACAGTTGTCTATCATAATCACTTCGAGATCACTGGTTAGTCAAAGTGCGCACCCACATCGCACCTGTATTCTACCGGAAAATAATATCGTATCGTACTTACACTCGAACCATTAACCACTCTCTCTCTCTCTCACTCTCTCTCTTTCTCCCCATCCTTTCTTCCCGGTAACGACTATCATAATCACCCTCAACGGCTCTCAGGAGGCACAACCCAACAAATAAAATCACATCACCATCATTGTATTTTCCATAACTTCGAAATAAACCAGTCGGTGATAGCAAGTGCATAATGTTCCCAATCCCCTTCGACTACTGTAATCTCACCTGATCGATCAGGCTGCTCTGCTCAAGACGCGTCAGTCGCCGGTGCACCTCGTCGTCGGGGTGGCCTAAAGAATCCAAATATTACCGTACTCTGACAAATCAATAAACCAAATTTTCTAGAAAGTCTCTACATAAAATGTCCATTTTTTCAAAGTATATGTATAATAATGTCCTTTTTTTCAACGCCTCTGCACAAAATGTCCATTTTTTTCAAATCCTCTACATACCATGTCTATTTTTCAAAGTCTCTACATAAAATGTCCACTTTTTCAACAATACAAAGTATTTCGTCATCACTACGCAATCGCTCACCTCGCAGGCTGTCGTAGTAGGGATGGATGCCGGAGAGGAAGGCGGATACCGCAAGGCCGGCCGGACCGTTGCCTGCAATTGGGAAGTTAATTATCGATTTATAGCTACCGTACTATCTACCGAAGTGTCCATCGATTGATCTCGTGACGTCATAGATCAACAAGAAAAATCCCCCCTCAATCCCTAAAGCACAACGCGCGCGTGTATTTGCACAGTGGCCGGGAGTGCGGTGGACTATTCGTCATAATTATCACCCCGTTTTTTACTTAGAGGATGATAATATAATTTTGAGTGTTCAAATAGCTGAGACCACAGGAAAATAAGTTACTGCATCTTGAAAGACCTGTGAAACGCCAGTGAGCCTATGAATAACCCTCGACGTTAGAGGATGATAATGTAATGTGCACATGGAGCAAGAAGTTGAGTACATGAAAATTTCGCCACTGCATCTTGAAAGATTTGTGAAACGCCCGTGAACCTAGTGCCGTAGTTTTGCGGAACAGACCATAAATAATATGAGAGGAGACTACCACGCCTACTGCGGATCACTTCGCAATATCATAACTCGGTTTAGAAATACTTGTGTAGCACAAACTAGCCGAGTCCAAAATGTGGCAGCTTACAAGGCGTGAGTTTGCGGTACAATTCTATATTACGTATTGACTCGGACGCAGCCGATGGATCGCAGCATAATTCGCAGCCGCCTCTAGTAACCATTGTGAAACGCCGGTGCACCTTGTAGCTATTATACTATCGAATGTGGGTTGAAACAACAGGACATTACCAAAATAGCATCTCACGTTTCATAATCTCCTTTAGTAACCTGCGTGAAACCCCAGTGCACCCGGTGCATATCCCTCCACTATTCCTCATCCATGTTTACGCGCTCATTTCCAATCGCCATTTAACATCTCCGGTTTGTGGTTCTGTTGTTTACTACAGGGGAACACACCATTAGAACCGTCGTCAAAGTCGTCACCATGGCTACCGTACCCGCACAGACACACCAGCTACAGTATGCCTGCACTCTCTCCGTGCGGGACCAGCTCATTCCCCCTAGAAGGGAACCCCTCCCTCCTGGGAGCTCGTTCGAATAGACAACATGTTTTCTCCTTCTCTTGTTCTAGCAATAGAATGGAGAGAGAGAGAGAGAGAGAGAGAGAGAGAGAGACCAGATAAGGTCTTAGAAGACGGGCGGCGAAAATTGGACGTCTATCATCGTCGAAACGGGTTCTTTCTCTATGGAAGGAGGGAGCGAGCAAGACAAATTGCTACACCCCGTTCTTCGGTCCCGACGCGGATTCCCTTATTGGAAGCTATTGGAAATGGGAAATGTTGATAACAATCAAGACAGAATGCGCTGTGCGCGAGAGAGTTCGTTTCTAATACTATAAGGGAACCCTGGTCCCGGCACAAAACGTTCTTTCAAGCCTAACAAAACGCTTCCGAATCGTGGATAATGCGGGGGAATTCCCAACAATTGCTTCTACGCTCTAGCAAATTCTAAAGAAATTTTAACGCAATTCGCACACATGAATGAATATAAAGCGGTGGTGGGAAACTTTGCGATGCATTCAACTACTTCACATTTTACGCCAATTATCACGCCTTTTCACTTGAGAGCCGTGGATTCTCAGGATTCCGACAATTAGTTCGATGCTCACCGATCACGACGACCTCCGTGTCCGGCACCGCGCCGTACTCCTCGCCGCGCGCTGCCGACGATCCGCATCGTGCGCGCGCCGCGCGTCGCAGGAAATCCATGCGTTTTTCCTTGTTTAGAGGGGAGGAAGTTGTTGTTGATTGTGTTCTGAAAATGGACAATTGCGAAATTCCAGCGAAAAAAAATGGGAAAATTGCAGGGCAAATAAAGTATAGTACAGTACTTACAAAAAAGTAATTGACAAGTATAAGGTTAGTCAACTTTCTAAAACAATGAGGTTCAATGTTTCACGCTTCACTTATATACCCGTTTCAGGAAATATCAACGACAAGAGAGCGAGAGCGAGCGCGCTGTGCACTGGGGAGAGTTGAGGATAGATGGACGGGAGACACAGGGGGAGGAGAGGGGCGGGGAGAAGGAGAGATAGAGAGAGAGACCGCCTTTCTCTCTCTCTCTCTCTCTCTCTCTCTCCTCCCTCCACTTCTCCTTCTCGAATGTTAGAGAACTAGCGGAGAGCGAGAGAGAGAGATAGTGTTAGGAGGGGTGAAAAAGGGGGCAACCCTTTTTACTCTATCTCGTCGTCTAGGGTTTAGAATGTGTTCTCTGTCACAATCCCCCCCTCCCAGGCTCTTGTTAGCGGGTGCAAAAACACCCCCTTCGCGTCAATATCGGGGACCTACCGTACACTTCCCGCCTAGAAACATACCGTATCCGAGCCCGCGATCCGCGCAGGATCCACGCTCAGGCGCAACACCGACTTTCGAGACCTTCGGCGGTCTCCTACGACGACAGGCCATCGTAGGAGACCGCCGAAGGTCCTTCAAAGAAAAACCGATGGATTACAGTAGAATGATGGGATTACTGTAGATTGGCAGGGTTACGGTAGGCAGGAAAATATATCAGAAGCAATCAGATAAAGCGGCAAGAGGAGAGATAACCGAGTGGATCGAGATAAGCAATCCAACTACACAATCAGTACAATTTATTCTCTACTACCGCGTTTATTCACGGATGAGACGCACACATTCGCTTATTCATAGATCAGCGGATTACCGGAAGTATCGCTAGGAATTTCAAAACTATTTCGGAAATTTTGGTGGGATAACACAACAAAATTCGAAGATTTGCGAAATATTTTCGTTGCTCAATTTTTGTCTGTACCTCACTACGGAACGCCGCGTGAATTTATGGCTTCATTTACTCGCAGCATAAAGCAAAGCTATCCCGGAGAAGTAGCGTTTCACGCCCCATAAACAACTGATTCGCCTCACAATCGCGAAAGCCACATAAAACACATTCGGATCGTGAATCATCAATGAACTATAATATTTGCAGCATGTTTACAGCCATGCTCCTTAAAGTCGTTTTACAGCAGATAAATCTTCCACTTCCCTGTTTTCCTCATATTTCACAACCACTTCTCGGCGTCACATTTTTCCTACAGGTTTCCAAAGAAAGATCAGGGGCCCTAGTGTATCTCTCTTTTATTCCCGCCCCTTTCTGGAGGTTTCTTCAGGCTATGAAATGATGCAGGTCATGCTATCGTCCCCTCCCTTCCTCCAATTTCGCAACTACTTCCCGGAACCACAGCTGGCCCTTTCCCAATTTCCTTCTTTTTCTGCTCTCCCATCCCTTTTCGTTTATCACCAAAGGAGACTCGAGTCTCCTCCCGAAAAAGATAAGAAAACAAAAGAATGAGGAAAAGAATATAGATCCTGTGACTTCCTAACCTTCTCCGAAGATATGGTATGGAATGCTAATCATGTATTTAATGTATTAGTTAATCTGGATAAATATCTATTGGATAATTGTCCCCGCCAGCGCAGATAAATATGCTTCCCCCACTCTCATCATTCTGCATAGATTGTAAATGTTTATTAATTATCTAAAATGCTAATTATCTCAGTGTTCATCTCTTAACTATCATAATTAGAAACTAATTCAAATAAGATTTTTTCCCGGCAGCACAGCTGGTCTCTCCCTCCCCCCCTCATCCCTCTTCATATATCATCTCGCTGAGCACATGTGGGGAACGCAACAAACAAGCTTCTTCACTAACACTCTCAACTTTTTCATCTCTCTCTCTTTCTCTCTCTCTCTCTCTCTCTCTCTCCTCTCATCTCTCTAACCCCGTCTACTCGTCTTGCTAACTCCCTTACTCTGTCTGAGTCAGAAACTACTGCACAAGTAGTTTGTGCTGTGTCAGTTTTGAGTGATTAGTGAGCAAATTCTGAGAAATCCCAAAGAAATTATAAGGACTTCTTTAAGTGTCAAAATGAATTAGCTACTGATAGCAACTGCACGCACCCCCAGTTTCACAACTACCGTACCCAGTCGTGTTACAAAAACATGCTAGTTTGCTTGCAGCGCCTGATGATGAATACCCTTTCCTATAATTTCAAAATTAGCCGATCCCTGAATACTAGTGCATACAGACCGCCCCCCTGAATATCCACAAACCAAATACAATTGTATTCGCTTCTATTACAAAACGCTTGCTTATCTAACGCATCGTAGCCTCCTTCGATTTAAAAAAAACTAGCCGTTTTAGTTCCAAATGACGATACGAGTGCATACAGTATCCACTCCGTCCCACTGAACTACCGTACCCCAGAACACGCACAAACAATGATCATAGTTGGTTGTCCTCTATCTCTGTTATTCTCAGCATCTGACGCGTGAAACCTGAGAAGCTCCCTAGAACTTTCCCAGGTTTGTTATGAAAAACAAAAAAAGTCCGATGAAACGTCAGAATACACCGGAAAAAGTGGAACATCATGGGAATCGGGAATAATGACATTCAATAACAGAGAGCGATGTCTTTACATCATAATAAATGATAATCTCTGGCTTGTTACATGCTAACCAACACACATACCACAATACATCGGAAAGTTCCGCATTTTGAACGTCAAGAGCTCTAAATTTGTAAACAAATTAGCAATTTCAAACAACCAGTGAAACCGGAACACACGGGGAACCCAACGAGCAAGGTTTTTCTCCTACAAATTACAAATTTCCACCAATTCCCCTGATCTTTCACAGTCAAATTCGATTAGCATGTGCTGCGCATGATGCGAGCACGTTTCGCTACGAGTCCGCATTAATCCTACACCTACCGCGCATGGTGCTAGCACGTTTCGCGCACATTTACAAGCATGCACGACCTCTGCTTTCTCAACTTCCCTATTACTCCCACCGCGCCGCAATCAATATCAGGCAGCAGAGCGGTTACGGTATCCCCCCAAAATCATCGATCATGCTAGTTTCCAATCCACTCACTACCGTAATCCCCCAACACCTCCCCGATCTGCGCCGTTTCACGTGCATCACGTGCATTCCAAAGACAGTTCGCTCCGATCCGCGCGGTACTTTGACCAGCCTTCCTCCTCCTAATCGTCCCACCCACACGCACCCAAGTGTCAACTGACCACCGTAACCCATCTCTAACTTCTCTGCACTCTCTCCAATTCACACACTCTCTCCATCCCCGACATTCTTACGCCATTCCAGACCGTTAACTGACTACCGTAAACCCCTCTCTCTGACTTCTCTGCACTCTCTCAGCTCGCCGCACTCTCTCTCTTCCCGACAAGGTTTCCCCCATCTTTTCTTCGCCTTATCAGGTTGATCATCACCCTGATGCACATGCTCCGATTGGACTCTACAATCTCCCTCGAATCGTCCCAAATCAGCGGAAAACACGCACTTCTGCACGTAAAAAGCGGCCGATTTCAGTGCGGTCTGTGTCACTGACACACAGATTGAGAGATAAGAGATAGCAGATTAGATGTTTCGGAATACACAATGCATGCAAAAAAATGAATGCGATTAGATTGCGTGCGACGAAAAATTTCTCGTTCACTGATGTCATTTTTACCCCGGGACCTGGGTGTAATTCGGGTACCCAAATCGGGACCCGGGTCAACGAAAATCGGAAAAAAACCAAGCAGCAGGGCAGCGTACCCTAGAAGGCTTCATAACTCCCTAGAACGTCTCAAGATCAAT
The DNA here is from genome assembly GCA_036245785.1 of Pristionchus fissidentatus. Taxonomy (NCBI): domain Eukaryota; kingdom Metazoa; phylum Nematoda; class Chromadorea; order Rhabditida; family Neodiplogasteridae; genus Pristionchus; species Pristionchus fissidentatus. The sequence continues at coordinate 41,419,513 of BTSY01000004.1, forward strand.
CGACGGCACCTACAGTACCCTGGCACCAGGGCGGAAGTGACACTGGCGTTTCACTTCACCAAGGAATGAACACAGTGTGAGAGCAGATAATGCATCTCGGTCAACGGAACAAAAGCATATACAAGAGCGGAACGAGAAAAAGCACGCTGTCGATTTGTCAAAATCAAAGGTCGTAAATCACACCCTCGTTAATCGCGCGCCTAATCGGCTGAGAGATACTGACTCAATGCACAGGAATTCCCCCGATTTCGTGATCACTATGCAATCGCCTTTCCTTTCGCTAGTGACTAGAGGCATTTAGGAGAAAGTCGGCGTGCGGGACGGAACAAAAGCATATTCCGGAATGAACCGTCAAATTCCGTTGTATTGTGTCATTTTTGAACTTGCCGACTTATCAACTGTGCTAAATAGTGACACTGGCGTTTCACTTCACCAAGGAATGAACACAGTGTGAGAGCAGATATTGCATCTCGGTCACAGAAGTAACAATAAAGTACTGCGTACAATACAGTTATTTAGGAAACATGAAAAACATTGCCCAGAAAGCACACAACTTCCTAATAGAGTCCTAATAGATGTCTCCAAAACAATGTCACAGCCATTGGCACCCAATACATTTACTTATTAGCGATATTTACGAATGTCGGCCCACTGATACTTTCAATACACTTAGAGGGTCCATATTGATAACCATAGAACACAAAGATGCACCCACCTCCGCGAACTCTCCCTTCTATTTGCGCCAACTAATCACTTTTTCCGATCTCTCTCTCTCCGATCTATGATGCGACAAGGAAAATAGATAGACAAGAGACGGACACAAGCAGCTTATAGTTAGGCAAGCATTAGATCACGGCAAGAGCCAGCGCAAAAACACACCGCATTGATCTATGTCTGGCGCCGCAATTTATGTTTGCTACAGTAATCTATGCGAGATACCGTAACAGGAGCTCATCTCCGATGGATCGGTGTACGCAGGCGTCAAAATCGATATCTTGGATATACCGTACTCGGATCAAGGTACGGTAAGCATGATCCCCGTGGGAGCAGGGGACAAAGTTCTCTCTACACTCGCGCGTGTTTGACCCCATTTCGCGCCTGGGCGCTATCAGCAGCGATACAAATCGGGAGAAGGAGAAAAAACGCGAGCAATTATAGTTATCAGCAACATGGGGATCATTTTTTTTCAACATAGCCACTGTAGAAATAAATCTCAATCTAGTTGAAATATTGGGCGATAGGACGTGTTTGACCTGCCTTTTAAGAATCCGGAAAAGGTTTTCCCGGATTTTTTCCGACTTTTTATCTAAGCGACAGTTCCAAAACTTATCATTACCAAGCTTGAGGACATACTTAGGTTACACAGTTATTTAAACGTGGATGTAAACAGTAAAATGTAAAGTATGATTATCAACCACATGCGAGAGAGGGGTGCGAGCGAACGGCGGGTATGCGATCCTCAAGAGATGGGAAGAAAGAACGGCCCCTCTTTCTCTGGACTCTCTAACAATCCGATGCTCCCTCGTTTTACCTGACCCGCGAGATAGCGTGCGCGAATGGGATAGCGCATTCCGGTTCTCTCTCTCTCTTGTCCCTTGTGCTGCTCTCACTACGTTATCATCACATCACACCTTCCCTTTCACTATCCTCTGTCATGGAAACCAGTGCCAATTAATAAAGATTTAATGAGCAACGCCGCTTTACGCCCTGAGGGCGTACTGTAGTAATACTGTAAGAGTAGCCTACCACATCATTCCACAACCAGCTCAAACTCCAGAAAGGGGTCAAGAGTTATACAACAATAAAACACGCAAGTAGCATGCACATCAGGTATTGAACGGTCTCAACAACCACATAAATTGCATTGCAGCCATCATTTTACCAAACTTTATCAATACCATACAAAATAAGTCATTCCACGATCGGGAGGCAGCCTATTCTCTCACTACCATAGTCACAAGTGGAATCGAATCCCACAGCGTACCTGCATGCCACACAGAGAGGTGTGTGTGAGGAATCATTCAATCGATAACTACAGTATATTGGCCGCCTAGCGTCTCGAAAGGAAAACGATCAATAATCGGTAGGAGGTAAAATATGCCGGGAAAATAGTCATTATTATTACATGTTTGATACAAGATTGAGGTGCTCGATGGGAATACCTTGACAAACGCAGAGTGGGGGTTTTGAGGTATACTGGAAGGTGGGGAGAGGTGTGAAACGCAAATTGTTAGTCCTCTCAATTCCTGGTAATCGTTGTTCAGAATCTACGGAATGGCTGCTTCTAGTGGGGGGGGACAATTCTGGAGGGATGGGTCGAAACTTTCTGGTTTTACTATAATAATGCACTAAAATATGGGATCGAAAAAACGAAAATCGGTGGAATATTGTACAGGTAGCTTACACAATGCACATGCCATCTAGTCATCGAATCAATCCATCAATCGATAATTCAACGACTCGATAGTGTGTACGGTATCGGGGAGGGTGGTGACGTCATCACTACGCAATCTCAGATGTAGTCGTTGCGATCGTATTGGCGCGGGAAGCCGCCGCGGGGCGCGCGCGGACGATTGGGCAGCACGTCGTTTCCGTAGGGGCCGAAGGGGTTGCGCGGGTCGCGCGTAGGCTCCTGCAATTGCGTCAGCATTAGGCATTTGTACGAAGAAAATATCGATTGAACAACGAGAGAGTTGCGTCATCATTAGGCGGTTTCATAATTCCATGAAAACATTAAGTGTAGCAAAACTTTTACTATTGGTTCAACAATTGCAACATTGCATTTATTGGGGATTTCTAATTCCCACTAAACGTATTAATATAATTTGTGACGAAGCGACGAAATTATTTTTGAAAACAGAGATGATTGATTTTTGTGAGGACGATTGTCGGTATTAAGTAATCGAGGCTGATGTATGTTCAATTACCATAAGGTCAGAGCGAAACAAGTAATCAGTGGGCGAGCAAGTGTGACACAGTGACACAGACCAGAAGTGAATAACTGTAGTTCGCTTCTGGTTCGCACAAAACATTGGTCAGTTCACATTTTCATATATTTTTCGATATATTAAATTTAGTAATGCAGCTTTCAGCGTTCGACGCATACGAATCGAAATTGTACAACTGTTCGAAGGCTTATGATAAGTATGTGAAACAAGCCTTCAGCTGGTTCAAACAATTGATTTTCAAAAATTGTTGCAGCCCTCATTTTGTTCACAAAAATCGCTGAATCATTTATTTATATTTTTACTCGATTTTCCACCTTTTCCATACATTTTAAAGCAAAAAATAAAAGCAAATATTAACGGAACCGACCATGAGCGGGTTCGGCTGCGGGAAAAGCGGGTTGAAGGGCAGCGGGAAGTCGGGCATGTTCGGGTCTCTGAAATGATGCGGCTCTAATTATCAATTCCAAACAATATTACGTCATAACTATGCAATCCCATACTCCATCTCCTTCTAATTTCACGTTTCAGTGGAAGCGCGTGTGAAATCACATCATCGTCATCATTATATTATCATCGCACACACTAGAAATGGAAAAAAGGGAACGGATTGTGGCTAAAACAAACGCGGAAACTGGCGCAGAAGATGAGATATTTTTGTATAGACAGACATTGATATTAGAATTTTAAAATGATACGTTCATGAAATGGACTACTGGTGGTGTGCTCTCTTTCTATACCTCGACGTGTCTCTCACTTTGCCATGCTCTCTCGCAGCCGTATCTGTTCTTTAGCACGGATTATCAACGGAACGTTTTATTATTTCGGACGAGTGCTCGTAAATTTGTAATATCGAAGCGAATTTCGCGGTACCGAAAAATCAAAGAGGGCCACTATAGGAAGTTATCTAGTTCTTTACGTCTATCTATACAGTTCCTTCCTTATTTTATGAATGTAAAATCCGAAAGTTGACTTAATTAATCTCACGCGTCGTATAGCATATTAACAATCACTCGTCCGAAATATTAAAACGTTCCGCTGATAAACTGCGGAAACGAGAGGCGAGATTGCGCGTGAGAGAAGCGGAACTTCGTATTGTAAAGTTGTCATACCTGCCCATGGGTCCGATCGGCATGTCCGGATCGGGCGCGTGAGGGCGCGACGGACGCGGCGGCGTCGTCGACACGCGCAGCGGATCGTCCAGCAGCAGGTCCGGCGAGTCTGCAATGGGGCCGGGAATTGGAAAAAAATCTAAAAAATAAAAATAAAAAGAGTTTCGACATTTCCGCTTTCCGAACATCGCTGGAGTCACATAACACAATCTCCCGTTTCACATCCGTGTCCTTTCTTTTTCATTCGCACTTCACAATAATGCACCCGCGATTCGCATATATTTCGTTCAATGTCCGCATAGGTCAAATGGGTTTCTCGCAGGTCTCTCGTGCAGAAATGCCTAAAATCGCACGCAGAAGTACATATTGCTCAATTTTCGATAAATTTGTCAAAAAAGTGGTCAGAAATGCACAAAACATTCAAAATTTTCTTTCGCCGACATGGTCTGGACGCCATGCAGAAGTGCCTATCCTCGCTAGCGAGAACCTATTTGACCTATGAATGTCCGACAATTTTCGCAATTCTCTCAGTTTACATGAAAATTGCTCCTGTGCCTGCCCATTTGATGCTTCGCCAGGTCTTCAAAGGATTGTTGCTATGTGAAAAGGCAGTTTGTATGTCTCACTTTTGCAATAACCAAACAAACAGCATAATAACTATAGTGAGATAGTAATGTGGTGCAGGGTAAAAAAATTTTAAAAAAACAATCTCACTGATTAAATTTCTAAGCATACTGAGCGTTACCTACATTGTTGTATAGGAATAATAATAATCAATATTCATATCACTGTAAAATATATTCAGTTCATGATTGTAATCTTAGAACCCACAACTACTGTACTGGCACGTTGCCAACACGTTTGAAAGGCCCGCTAACGCCGGCGCGACTGGCTGAGTATCGCCTAGTAATACGCCGGCGCGACTGGCTGAGTATCGCCTAGTAATTGAATTTCCTAAACTAGGCCAGGCTCTCTCGCTCTCTAACTCTTGTCTAGTCTAATCGATATTCACGTTTTCACTTGACCTTCTGCTAAGTAGATATAGTAGCGTTTATTCTATTCGACGAATCACAAGGAAGCAAGACCACATACATAACATACATGGAGAGACAATTAACGAAGGCAGTGATACAATCGCTTTGGTGACCTCCTGCTACTCATTTTATGTCAAGTGTGTTTTGCGCACACGTGGGCAGCAAATTATAGATATTTTTTGCAGAGTGCTCCCACCACTTTTCTCTCTCGATTACATAGTGTCCCCAGTACTGGCCAACTCCCCAAATCTTTAACTTATCACATTTTAAACTTTTGCATAGTGCCCCCTCGACCAGGATTCTAGAAAATACAGAGTGCTCCCGGGTGACCGTGCCCACGTATGGTTTTTGCACTTCACCGATTCGTCAAGAATAAATGCTTCCGTTGAACAACACTGTCTTTGAGAGAGGAGCATTACCAAATGAAAACCACGTTTTTTGACGAATTTTCGACTCGATTACGGCCGTTCTGTTTTCTTGGTGTGCAAATAAAAATCATCCTCCACATCGATTGCATCATCATTACGCAATTTGCCACTAACTAAAATTAACCACTCGTCTGGCGGAATACTTATACACACTTCAATAAATGGGCTCCGGAAAGAGTCTACGCAGTCTCATTTTGGAATTATGTGTACATTGAATGTACAGGAATGTACTACATTCCTTCTCGCGCTGACTCGTCTCGGAGTGAAATGCGATATTTGCAGGGTGCGTTGCGGCAAGTCGAAAATGCGGGCTATGAAACCCCGAAAATGCGGGTTGGGTTTTCATTTTTTTCACTAAAAATTCTCAAAATGCGGGTTGGCTTCGTCGTGTTTTACATACCTTTCGACCTAAGGATATTTGCATCATCACTACGGAATGTACCAGCCAGTCACTCACCAATCATTCTCGGCCGATTGGCCCTATTCCGACTGTTCTATGCATTATTCGATTTTATGTATTATGTAGCCTACCATTGCTTAATTATGCATATTTGAACAAACCACAAAAGTTCAAAGAAGCAAACAACACCCACACCTCGAATGCATCATCACTACGCAATCTTCCACCCACTCACCAATCATTCTTGGCCGATTGGCCCTCTTCCGATTGCGCTTCTCCTCGAGCGCGCGCATCGCGAAGCACGAGTACAGGCGGCGGTAGGTGGACGGAGACGACTGAAAGTTATCGATTGATAAAATGAAGTAATCGATAATACAGATACTCAATAATATTTACAGTGATTCACAAACATCCGCGGCTACGAATACCCTTGTCGCTGGAACAAGACCTAGAGTTTATTTTGTAGTTTCGAAACGAGAGTGGAGACTAGGGTGGCCTATTTCGGTGCGGGAACAGAAAACTACAGTCGGTGTTCTGTTGCCGGGAACAGGTCAAAAAGCGAGAGTGAGGTCCCGTTCAGCACCGAGCACCGCCGGTGCTAACTTGTTATGGAAATCTGTGGTTCTCATCATTCAACTCTCGACCCCTACTCACATCGGCCTTGTGGCGTAATGGTTAACGTTTTGCCCTTCCACCCGAACCTCCCGGGTTCAATCCCTCCACACACCACGAGTGCGCCAATCGTGCAGTTACGTCATTTTGCATTTTAATTAGCATTTACTTGATCTGCAAGATGTTTGTGATACTATTTTGTCGTTATTTTCTTTTTTTTGTTGCTTAATTTCAGTAATGGGTCTTATCTCGTTGGTTTGGGCATTACTGAAATTAAGCAGGTAACACAAATATCTTTAAGAGTAAATGCTAATTAATAATCAAAATGATGTAACTGCACGCTTGGTGCACTCCTGGTGCGTGGAGGGATTGAACCCGGGTGGTTCGGGTGGAAGGGCAAAACATTAACCATTACGCCACAAGGCCGATATGGGCGGGCTTCGAGAGATGGATGATGAGAACCACAGATTTCCGTAACAAGTTAGCACCGGCGGTGCTCGGTGCTGAACGGGACCTCACTCTCGCTTTTTGACCTGTTCCCGGGAACAAGCAGCACCGGCCGGTGCTGACACCTATTTAGCACCGGGTCCCGGTGCACACCGAAATATGCCACCCTAGTGGAGACTAACGTAATAATAGAATACTGTAATCGATGTTCCGATCACGTAATCAATCGATAAATCGTCTCGCTCACCGCGTCCTCCACAGTCTCGTCGGGGAAGTCGCGGTTGAACTTGACCTTCCAGTACGAGACATCCACCTGGAATCGATGAAATAATTACGAGAAAACAACAACGAAAAATGTTAATCTCGATTTCGAATAGCGAGGAAAACAGGAAACAACGAAGATTCGATGGTCTTCACGACTAACACAAGGAATCCGACGAATACAGCTGTCTAACATGTCAATTATGTTAAATTCCCCGATTTCATCACCACTACGCAATCCCCCGGCAACTCACGTGCTTGGTCGAGAGGGCGGATCGGACGGCGCGGTTGGCGTAGAGCAGCTTGGCCACCTCCTTAACATGAGATAAATATTATATTATTTATATAAATCAGGGGAAAGCTATTGTAAATCGAGAATACCAAAATCACAACAAAATGAATTATCGTTGGTTTCCACACATAACCCTCTCACTCTTGCGTGCTCTCTCGCATTGGGTAAACACAGGAACTATTAGATTGTCATTTCCAAATGCTCGGATCATTTTAAATCAGTACCTTGACGTGCAGGTTCTTCAGGATGACCGACTGGACGGGCACCAGCGAGAGCACGCGCGACAGCGAGACTGCAACAACAATATCTTTAAATAATTTAATACATTCACCTACTTTGTGTATTTTTCATTCTATAGCTCATAGATACGTCTCAGTTCAGGAATTAATTCTTCACACACATTTTTCTTCACTTGTTACAACAATGCGGCACGAACACATCGGGTAAATATTTTTTCCAAAATTAAAAAAAAGTTCCTTTTTTTTCTTTTGCAGTATTTTCAGTCAAATTCACAAGAAGAAAAGCATAAAGAGTGTACAATGTTTTCAACAAAAGAATCCGTTTCACGCAATCCTATCACCACTTCATTTCACGAGCTTCGAATGTGGAACTCTTCAATGTTCTCTCTCTGGTTCCATGTTCTATGGGAATGGAAACGTCGATACGCATCTCCGTTGTTATCCTCCTCCTCGCACTGCTACAAACCGCGCACGCGAAGCCGAGCAGTAGCGATGATACGGTAGGTTACGGTACCATAACAGAGTAGTTTTACGGTATAGTAATTGTGCAAAACGATAGTTTACGCCGTAAACTAAAAAAAGCAAAACTTTACGATACCGTAATGGAGTACAGTACTATCGCTTCAGGAACCAGGTGTATCTCGGGATTCAGCATCGCGTATAGTCGCAGAGGAGCCCGATAGTGCAGACCAACGGATTAAAAATCGATTCGATTCGATCGACGTAATATAAGCAAACAACTAAATACTCAAAAGTGGCGGGCCATTGTGAAGATTCGATCATCGCTTATTTCGGATTATCAAGCAAATAATTCCAGGAAGACACGAATTCACCGGGCCCATCATCGCGTGAACAGGAAAAAGCCCCGAAGAGGAAATCGAAGAATCAAAACCGCAGGGGGAGCGATGAGGCGGTTATCACACATTACGTCATTAAAACGAAATAAAATTTGATTTTAGGATGACAAAATCGCGGTCGATTCTTCGTCGTCAACAGAAGACGAGGATAAGGAGGCAAAAAGAGGCCGACATACCATCGATTTGACGGTCGGTTACCGTATCTAATTAACCGCCGTGGGACCAAAATAAGCTAGTTTGTTAAGTAAATGCATTCCAGCTCTTTCACAACTCAGTTTAGCACACGGCTCTTATGCCTGTCGGATACAATATCTAATTAACTGCCGTGGTCCCAAAATAAGATCGTTTGCTACGAAACAACCTCTCACATTCCTTTACACCCCCCTCGCTGAAAAATGGCCCACGATCAGTTTAGTATAACGGCTGTTTTCTTAAAAGCTCCATATCAATCGATACCTAGTCTACCGTATCCAATTAGTACCGTACTCTTCCGCTCAGAAACTCGTCGACGCACTGGACCTCAGCCAGTCGCAAACCGAAGTGTTCGAAGCGGTGGTCAAAGTGAGTTGGTGTTTCACACGCGCCAGATAATAAACTAATTAAAACAAATTGCAGATCTCCAAAACCATCGTCAAATTCATCCAAGTCGCGTGGCCTGTCGTTCCCGTGCTTGCCGGGCTGTTGGGTCGTTGAATAAAGATGCATTTCATAATTAAATAAAAATCCAGTCACTTTTCCATTGCACCATAATTTTATGCGGTTTTACTGGCGGCCAAAGTTGCAATAAACATGTCTAATAAAATCCAGTCATTATTCAATTGCACCATAATTTTTTATGCCTTTCGTGGCGGGAGATTCAAATAGGCTCAAACGCACTCTTACCGTCTCCGCTTCTCGCTATAGCGACAGCGATCGCAGCGCGCACGCGCGACTCCGCCTCCACCGGACGCACCGTGATCGGCGGCTCGAACTGCAAGGGGCTACTGTAGATTATCGATACGTACCACTTGTTTTACTACTGTACTTGACGGCCAGGTTTCCCAGTCAATAAATAAGCCGCTCCTCCAATCACCGTATACTACAAATTCGCGAAGATGCGTTCAATATAATAAACCGTTCCTCTGTGTGCATCTTACTCTCTCGCGCTTTAGCGTACGCTCCCGCCCTAGTTTCTGCCTTTTACTAGCGGAACGTTTTAATATTTCGGACGAGCATTTGTCATACCTCGCAGTCGCCCGCCACCATTCTCCTCGTGATGGTGAGAGTGGCAGCCAGCGGATCTTCGGAGACGACACACACGTGCACTGCAATTGTCCATAGAGTACAACTTATTGTTGGCACGGCGCCAACCCAAATTTTGGCACTTTCACGGAACCTGCGCAAACTCATTGAAGAATCCAGCCGGACTTTCGGTAAAGGTAGTCACACCCACATTTCATCTCAATTTTCTACTAGAAGGCATACACTGCCATTGCCTATGGACGTGGCACTTTATGCATGCATATTTTCCTGGCTCTCCTCGTCTTATCAGCCGCAACACTAATCTCTCGCCCAATGGTCCGTAACACAAACACCAAATTTGCACATCTCCACTAGCGTTGTTAGTTCGATTAATCCTATTCGTGAATAACAAAGGTTATTCGCGAAGAGAATTATTCGATCTAAGAGCACCAGTACAAATTTAAAATACTACGTTCCACTCCAAGAACTACCTGTGCTGTGTTTACTTTCTGATTCTCTCTCCATCGCATGCACTCTCGCCCTCCTTTCTGCCATTTATCAGCGGAACGTTTTAATATTTCGGACGAGTGTTTGTGAATTTGTAATATGCATGTACACTCACCAGACAGTGCGCAGCGATGGGTGAGCGAGTTTGTCGGCTTGTACTCGTCAGTGCCCACCTGAGGAACGGGCGTCGAGCGAGTGATGAGCTGAAGGAGATTGCATCATCACTAGGTAATAATATGTATATCATCCAGTTTATCCTAGTCCGAAGAAGGAGAAGTAACAAGGCACTAAGTGAACATTGTTCACGACAATTCCACATTCAACGAAGTACAATCAAATTTTAGATTCACGCATCGCAGATGCAATGAATCACTCGGTGGTAGTGTCAGGCCTTAAATATCGCCTAGCCATGACTCAGAGCTCGGGGAGGGAGTATAGCTACTTCAGCTAGATGACAGAAAGCAGCTAGAAGGTATCTAGAAATAAGAGCTACTTCAGCTCTGCGTTCAGCTGAAAGTGCCTATGCCCCACGACCACTGAGCAAATAAGTATTAGTGGATTTGCCAGACCTTAAATATTGCCTAGTCATGACTGACCTCGAATCCCTCCACATTCAACTGCTTCTCAACATAATCCACGATGAGCTTGCGAAACTCGGTAGACAGCATGCTTAAATTGACCATTATACACAATTTCCCACTCCATCTCCACCAAAAATATCGATAATCGTCGCGAACGATTGACTGCCACCACAATTTTCCTCCTTTTTCAAAAAAAAACTATTAATTTATGCTTGAAAATCAACAACAACGTTTCGCGAACAATCAGAAAATCAACATCAACAAGGCTTAACGTTAGGTGAGAAATCAATCGATAACAACAAGATACCGTAATCAATTAGTCATCATCATAACAAATCAATCAATAATCTTTACTCCTCTAGTTTGGGCTCCTTCTTCACGGGCTCTCCCTCATCCTCCAGGACCTCTTCTTTCACCACCTCCTCCTCCTCTCCTGCCTCTGCTGCTGGCTCCGCCTCCTCCGCCCGCTCACCCGCAAAGTTAAGCTCCTGCAACGACTTCTACCGTAATCCTCCACGATCGATCGATATGAAAGGTACGCCATAATCCAACTCAAGTGATCGATATCAAAGTTATGCCGTAATCAATTTCCATCGATCGATATTAAAGTTACACCGTAATCTATCGCCATCGACCGATATCTACCGTAATCTGACAATATCGTACCTTCTGGTAGCGCTTGCCCATGTCGCACGCGGTGATCTCGCGCAGCGCCACCGTCGCGTAGACGCCACCTGATCATATTATCGATAGAGGTTAATTCACAGTACCGTAATCCTCCTTTAATCGATAACTGACGACTACCGTATATTCCTTTTTTTAATATGATACGATCACACAAAATGTCAGAATGTTAGTTCCTGTGTTTCCTGTGGTAAATAACGGAAGTCCGTGTTTTGATGTTTTTGGGGGTGATTATGTCATTGTATAAATGTACTACCTGGTAGGTCGAATCGCATCCACAGCGCGAGTCGCTTCTCCACATCCCCACCCGCTTGTGTCTCCTCCTTCACGCCATTCTTGGTGTCCTCTCCCTCCTTCTTGATATCCTTATTCTCCTCTTCCTTCACCACTCCATTCTCGCTCTCCAGCGCCACGTCGGGCACGTACGTCAGATCTCTCTGCAAAAGCATCAGAATCAACAGCCGAATCGTTAGGAGATGACGAACTCCTATTACTATAACGATAATACGAAGCTAACAAAACTATGGCGAAATAAAAAAAAAGAGAATTTGTATCCGAGTAACAACTCCAATAACTGCCGAGTAGTAGGCTCAAATAACTTGCCATAAACTTTGCAGTTTATTGCAGTTATTACGAGCTCACTGCAATAGTTGAGCTATCGATAACCTCTGTGGGCTACCGTAAGCCTAACCGACTCAGGAACCGTACCTGGATCTGCTCGCTCGGTCCCTTGCCTCGCACAAACTTCCACGCGACGCTGCCCGGACGCACAAAGAGTGGCCGCAGCGCGAGCCGCGACGCGTCGCCCAGCGAGAAGTTCCTGAGCGAGCGGTACTAGGTAAATGAAACGCCAATGTACCATCGCCATCATGGGACCACTGGGCGTCCGATAGCCCGCGTTCTTTTTTTCCTTTCTATTTGTAAGTCGTTATCTGATATTAGGAGATACGCGGTACTCACAAAAAAAGGAGCAAGATCAGAATATTCAATCGATAACGACATCCGTAACCGTGACATGAGCTACCATTTTACATTTATAAAATGATATGATCAGAAAAAAAATTCAAAATGTTTCTTCCTGTGTTTACCGAAGGCGAGAGAACACGCACACAACTTGAGGGTTGACAACGCGTCTGTTTGGTAAACAACGGAAGTACGTGTTTTGACTTTTTGGTATGATTGTATTATTTTATAAATTTAATAACCATCACTCACTTCTCGAGCGTCCGGAACGAGTCCCAGCTGAGCCCGTCGGCCTCGAGCGCCGCCTTGAAGTGGGCGAAGACTGCAAGGACGAGAAATAAAGTCATTTATCGATTCGACCGAATACCGTAACTAGAATCGATAACCTACCGTATCCCTCCTTGTCGGCGCACGCCGAGTTGGGCAGCGGAACGTGCACGTCGAAGGGCGAGGCGCCCTCAGTCTCCAGCTTGACGCTGTCTGTGAAAAAACATTTATGAAAAAAAAAACAATCTAATATTTCGAAACAAAAATTATTACCACCGAAAGATGTAAGGCGAATTTTACGAGTACGCTTTAACATAATTCAGTGACTCATGCGATCGGAATACTACCTACAAACCCGCCTCACTCAAGTACCACCGCTGAAACGGGAATCTCACCGGCGCCAATGTCGCCCTCCAGCACCGCCATCCCATTGGCGAGGATGCGCTCCGACGCCAGCTGCAAATGAAATTACAGTATACCGTATACCGAGGGAATACAGTATGCTAGGCCGAACACTTTAACAGGGGCAAAAGCTCGCTTATAGTAACCAGTCGTTCTCTATAACACAACAACTCTTAGACCATCGATTATAAATGAGAAATGAGTATGAAAAAGTATCTGAAATAATCAATAACACCTCTCCGGCCTACCGTACCTTGTTCCACAGCAGACTCTGGTAGGCGTGCACGTAGATGCTGCGGATGTTGGGCGGCAGCCACAGCACCGCCTCCTGCCACGTCTTGCCTGCAAAAAGAGTACGGTAGTAACATCGATTGTTTTCAAAAAATAAACAACAAGATTCAAATGCGGTGCAATATAATCACAGGGCAGTTCACTCAGGGAACATGAATAACCAACAGTCAGCCATAGCACGATTTCAAGACCATTATTAGGCCTTCCGACAAGCGCACACTTAGAAATAGCCACGCGACTGTGATCGAACTACAATATATCCATGCTCTCGCTATATCACATCTCTACAGACTAACCCCACCTCCTACAATATCCCACCTCCCACCGGCCGTTACCGTACCTTTCGACAGACTCCGCAGGATGCTGCCCTCCACCGAGGCGAAGCTCTGCGCGCCCTGCAGCAGCTTGCACGCGGCCGTCGCGTCGCCGCTCGCCTTCCAGAGCTCGATCGCGCCCTGCACCGAGTCCTGACCTGCAGCAGGGGGTAGTCATGGATCTGACCCAGCACAACACCTTTGATTTAGATTTGCTTAGTCAAAATGTAGTTTTTAGCCACAAATGTTTTGCGAATTAACGATATACTGAGAAAAGCAGTGTCCTTTGCTCGATCGCGCCCTGCACCGAGTCCTGACCTACAGCATCGCTAGTCAGCAATCTAGCCCAACTCAACGCCCTTCTCTTTCCCTCTACATTAAAAAAAACTCGAAAAACAGAACTTGAGCAAACGATATCAGACGCGGATGACGTCATTATTTGACGAAACATTCGGATAAAATTGATCGTTCTACCACTTCTATCTCCTCGGTCTCACACAGAGCCAAACAAAGGAGTGCAATGGCTACCGTACCATTCCTTCCCGCTCCTCCCAGTATGAGACCCACGGCGTCCTTCCAGTTCCTCTGCAGGATCAGCCGGCCGACGTCCGCCGTGCGCGTCTCACACGAGCCGAATCTGATGATGACAGGAGATTATTGACTGGTTGTATTGATAGATTATCGATTGATTTTCACTAACTATTGATGGGAGGAGTCGACAAGGTGAATCGGAATCAAAATATGTTTTTTTTCTGAGAGGGGAACTTGATGTTGCAAGGCGCGATTTTTCTTCTGTTATTTGACATCTCCGCCGAAGCATCAGTGGCCAATAGTCGTCATCTCACAAGGCACAATGTTCGGATTGTCAGGGAAGCGGCCACAAAGTGTGTTTCCCTAATTGGGAAAAGGCGCCGAACAGCGCTCGGACTTTTCAACGCGCGATGTGCGCCGGATTTTAGCGCGCGATGCGCGCCGGATTTCACAACAACGGCGCACGTCGCGCGCAGCTAAAATCCGGCGCACATCGCGCGTTGAAAAGTCCGAGCGCTTCTTGGGCGCCTTTTCCCAATTGGGAAAAGACACTCGTTGCTCGTTTGCCTTACATTCTCTGAGGCACCAGAACATTGTGCAGGGCCATCTCGTGAAACGGCGAAGCGCCAGTCTCATGGCTAACAAGGCAAACAAAATACTTTTTTTAAACAATAGGAGAAAACACACAAAAGTTATCACGCACAAAACGGGAGTGATCAATATTGAGGTTATTATTGTTGTTTGTCGATTACCTCTGCGTGCCAAAGTAGTTGATGAAGCCCTTCTCCGCCCACTCCGCCAGCCGCCCCGCCAGCGTCGACTCCGCCGCCCGATCGATGTCTCTGCAGGCGCGATTATCGATTGGCCAGCTACCGTCACCCAACTCTTCATTGTTAGTATCGATTAGGACAGCTACCGTAACCCGACAACAATCTACTACAGTACAGTATCACGATACAAATCAGTTGACGATTGGCCCGCTACCATAACCACTCCCCGGCTCTACCGCATACCTGAGGACGATGGAGAATCGATTGCCCCAGTGGGAGCCCGTCTTGACGCCCTCCTTCTCGTAGCTCATGTCGTACAGGACGATGCCGCGCAGGCGCGAGTTCAGATTAAGCAGCTTATCCTGATCAACAAAGGAAATCAATAGATAATCGACAAATCAATCGATAAATTCATAGAAATGACGTCACCGAAGTTAACTTTTATATAATATAAATTATATTTATAACTAATAAAGGTAATTAATTAGCCGCACAATGTCGACTTGGAAGGCGGAGACGCGCTGCGCGGTGACGGCGCGGCGGTCCTTGAGGCCGCACGTCTTGAACAGACCCGGATTGCATCTGGAATAACAATAATTAATAGATTAATAATAGTAATGTTACATTGAGTAAGATGAAAATTAGTAGTGGGCAAGATTCAGTGATGAAATAACCATTCAAAAGCATCATAATACTTTATTGATTTAGGCTGAATCACGGGAAGCCGCTTGAAAGACGTAATCGCGAAAGGCCCTTCAGTCAAGTGCTTATCACTTTCATAGAAAAAGAGTAACTTTCGAAACACATTATGCGATTGCGAAAGACCCTTCAATCATCCAACACGCTCACCACACTCATAGGTCGAAAGGGTGCGTTGCGGCAAGACGAAAATGCGGCTTGGGTTTGCCATAAATGGGCTTGAAATACCGAAAATGTGGGTTGAGTTGTCATTTTTTGCACCAAAAATTTAAAAAAATGCGGGTTGGCTTCGTCGTCGTTTTTTTCAGTGCCCATTCAAGTTTCACTCTGCTCTCTTCATCTCCCTCCCCAATGCCCAGTAATATTTTCTCATTGTGTCAGACAAAAGCAACTATGTAGCACTTACTTCACACAAATTACCTACAAGATGCAATTGTGCAGCGCGCTGCACCCCCCTCCCCCCCGGCCAACTTACAACTAGTCCTGGCAATTACTCATAGCACATAACGTCTATTATTATCTGATAGCCCACCTACTAGTGAGTGCATATATTTCATCTTATAAAAAAAGTAATTATTCAATATATGCAGCTAATGAAAAGAAGAATATCAAACACGTCTGAAACGTGTACGAAACCCCTGAAGCGACACTGAAGAATATTGAACTAACAAATGAATAATTCTCACCCGCTCATCTTGGCTACAATTCCAATGGCGTACGACGTCTCCTTGTTCTCCTTCGCCATGGTGAAGTGCGTGTGGGGCGGCGTGTCGCGCGCCCAACGCTTCCTCTTTCTACAGTAATAATAATAATAATTCATAAGAAGCGGTAGAAATCGTATTATGAATACATCAATATTCTTGCAGTTTCTAAAAAGATTAACATTCGGAAGCAAAACAGGCGCGCGTTTAGCACTCATCGAAATCAGTAGACAGTTGGTCGCAAAGTTAGAATAGGTACTTAGCAGTTTAAATACTTATTTACACAATCCAGAGGTCAATATCTCGCAGGTACTTCGTGCAGAAATTCCAAAAATCTTTTGCCGAAGTGTATATTGCTCATTTTTCATTAAATTTGTCAAAATTGTAGCGATAAACTCAAATTTCCGAAGGCCGGCATGGTCAGGTCGCCATGCAGAAGTGCCTATCCTCGCTGAACCTATTTGACCTATGAATCAATCCTACCCCGGCTTCCTCCTCTTGACGACGATGGCGTCGCCGTCCTTGGACGTCTCCGACTCCACCTCGCCGCCGTATCTAAACAGTTTTTAATAAATAAAATTAATTATTTATAAATTTAATTATTCCAATTCCATAACACATCCACCAGAAATAGCAGGAAGTTGCATTCAAACGCAATAACATTGACAGAAACAGTCCGGCCTGTTACCCATGCAGATTCATGTTTCACTGTCGCTACTTCAACCATCAGCCGACTGCCTTTCAGATTTTCGGAGCATCAAAAATGAAATAATTAAAATAAGCTCCAGTTGATCCCACCTGCTTCTCACGTAGCCGTGCAGGCTCGTGCGCGAGGGCTTGTCCAGATCCTGAATATTGATTGCATTATTCCCTCTTATTGTTTGAAAATCATTGAATCGTGGGGGGAGGCGCGTACCGCCGTCTCCATGCGGCCCTCCTTCTCGCGTCGCTCGAAGACCGCGTCGCACGCGGCGACGAACGTGTCTGTCACGCACGCGGGGCGGACGACCGACTCGTCCAGCAGCTGTAATATGTAACAATTATTATAATAAATTAAACAAACAAATAAAAAGGCGTTGGAAGTGCGCCATCCTGCTATTTAGTTTGGAGCGAAATGCGCCTTTCTTTAGGTTGCAACACGGCTGAAAGAGCTTGGCGACGAGATCTTGTTTCTTTTAGCGGGAGACTCGCCATGGATGCGCAAGGGGTATTCTTTTTGCTGATAGGCCAAAACATTGACAACAACATGACATGCTGTTTGCTGATTGCTGATCAGGTTAGTCGGGCTCTCCATGAAGAACGGAGAGCCCGACTAACCTGATCAGCGCCCTTAAAGCGACGCTGATAAATTCTATTCTATTCTATAGGCCAAAAGTCGTGATAGGCCAAACGCGAGAGTGACACAACCTAATGAATTTGAGCGAAAAACAGTCCGATCCAAAATCGTGATGTTTTGAACCGAAATCGAGTGGGGTTTTCAGCAAAAAGCGGGAGGTTCTGTTGCCAGCTATACGCTAGCCCATGTATTACACTTTTAAAATGATACGTTCATGAAACGGACTGCTTATTCTCTCTCTATACCTCGGCGTGTCTCTCGCTTTGTCATCCTCGTATCCGCATGTGTTGTTTAGAAGCAGAACGTCTTATTATTTTCGACGAGTGTTTGCGAATTTATAATCTGAGACTCGCCTTGCCGTCGCCGGCCATAATCGTCTTGCTGGTGGCTCTGGCCTCATCGAAAGTAACGAGTCTCGAGGCGACTCCAGCCGCGTCGATTTCCTGGAAGAAAACGCCATTTTTTGAAAGAATAAACAAAACGGGTTCATAACATTTGAAAGCAGAACGATTAAGCACACAACATTACAGGCATCTTCCCAGATCCTTTCACAATTACTTTAGCCCACTTTCATGCTATCAGTAAGGATAAATCCTTCCTAGAATGGGAAAATGCGCACCTGCACGATGAAATCGGAGTAGAGCCGTTTCAGGACGCAGTCGATGCTCTCCTTGCGGTCCGCGCCGATGAAAGCGGTCAACCCGAAGTCTGCTTCCATCTAGAAATATATAATTATATAATATAAATATACAAAAGTGTTTTAAAATGATGAAAGTCGACTGAAAACAACGCAAAAAACAAACGAAAAATTTAGCACTAAGATTGCAGCGCTTATCCAAAACGCAATTTTTGCGTAGCTTGGTTACGGTAATGTTAGAGTTAGGTCATGTAATTTCAGTTGGGTCACGTAAATAATAATTAATTTTATATATGCATTTATAAATATTTATTTATATTTGTTTTATTTTTCTCGATTTTCCTTTTTTCACAATGTGACATTTTGAGCATGGGTCGCCGCCCGGGAGCTGGCAGAAAGGTTCGCGCGACCAATTGGTATTGGAGGTCATACCAGTCTTTATGTGAGAGAGTGATATCTCTCACTCAGACTGGTAATCGTTCTGTCTTGCTGACGATATCAGAAGGAGAGAACCCGGAAATCATACTCCACGGAGCTGGCGATCTTGCAGTAGCCATAATAAGATCCAATTGGCTGCAGCTTCTCCAAAACGAAATGGGACTCCGCTGTGGTACATTTCCTGTGATTGGCTCATTAAATTATGGAGGAAATGTGCAAAGTTGCGATAGTGAGGACTTGCGAGTAGCAATAATGACGATACTTGATTCGGAGCTTTTCCCTGCTAAGAAGCACTACGTGGGTTCGACTTGCTCTTTATTATTATTTATAGTTTGCATTTAGTTATGCATTGCTCCTCACTGGTGGCCATGTGATGTCGACTTCAGGAGTTTCAATCATGCACGTGAAGAGTCTGCAGCCGGTAGGTCATTTATCGGATTGTAAGAGCGTTTCCACGAACATCGATCCACTTACAGGTTAATCCCCCCCCCTCTAGAGGGCTGGTGAGTGAAATCTCTTTCAAACATTCCTCGCGAGTGAACCCATGCTGAAATGTTGGAATCAGGTGGAAACTTCTATATGGGGTCATGAGTGAGAGAGTGTGCGAAATCTTCTCTTGATTGTACATACACCTGATGAATTGAGTTGTAAATTATTACCCGAAATTACCAAC
Organism: Pristionchus fissidentatus; assembly: GCA_036245785.1. Lineage (NCBI taxonomy): Eukaryota > Metazoa > Nematoda > Chromadorea > Rhabditida > Neodiplogasteridae > Pristionchus > Pristionchus fissidentatus. Next base: position 41,439,155 of record BTSY01000004.1, read on the forward strand.
ATTAAATCTATCAATAATCATATTCAAGGTGCACCCATCGACCAGATGAGAAAAGTTCTCGACGCGTACATTCTCTTCTGTGAGAGGAGAAAAGCTGCCATTGCAGGAGGGATGGCATCGGAGATAGAAAAGGTATCGTAATTGTATAGATTGCGCTATTGCCAATGTGAATTGCAGGAAATCGAGCTGAGAACTACCGTAATCCCCGCAGACGAAAGAAAGGGACGTGAGAAGAAGAAGGTATTTCATTAGAAATTAATCCTTTACCAATCTCGGTAAATATATATATATATACTTTCTAGAGCAAGGAAACGGCATCAAATCAATCTGACGTGCCTCTTCCAAAGAAAGGTGCGAATTATGATACTGTATAAAGACCGACCATTGCACATGCATTTCATTATGCTATCGAATACATCATTTTACCATGAATTAGTTGTTTCTAACAAATTGTATCGATATTCAGTTCGTTCCAGTTCCAGTGTACGATATTCATTTCCAGTGCGGAAACAGCGAGCGACACTCAAGAAAGATACCTCAAGATTCCTTGATACTGAGGATGAATTGGTACAAGATGATGTCGAAGGAGTAGCTGAGAGTACAGGTTTTATTCAGTTCGCTTTCTGGAGCAGTGTGCATGAGTCCTCCATGTACACTGTACAACGAGATGTTGATAGATAAGACGATAACGTAGTCACTAAATCGTCTATTTAATATATTGGCACGTCAGACTTTTCCACACGCCCACTCAAGTGATATCACTTCGTTGACATCACATACATCAAAATAAAAGCTAAATATGTTATGAAAACCATAACTGATCAAACGATTTGGGGCACGGTGCACAATCCACCATCGATATTCTATGCATACTGTAATTTCGTTGCACGTTACTTTTTTATAGGTTCTGAAGCTAATGATCTACCCATATCTTCCTCGATTCCTGCAGAAACTAACGGTTCGTGTCGTAGTCAAAAATATAATAATAAGTTTGAGCAATTTAGATGGTCTTTCCCCGATTGATCGATATGGTTCCTTCATCTCGGGCAACTCTGAGTGCTCTACTCTCATGGGTTGGTCCAAATACATATCTCCTGATTACAAGAATATAACTACTGACCAATAATATAATTTCAGAAGAAATGCACTTCGCAGATGATACTGAAACACAGTTCGTAACTAGAGATCGTTCAGGTAGGATTGGTTTATCTATTGGTAGATCACCTAATACTGTAGTCATACATGAACAAATTCTAGTTCATTCAGGAGGAGTGAAAAAATACTAGTTCATTCAGGAGGAGTTTAAAGTGTACTGTATATTAAAGTGAAAAGAATGTAATTCAGGAAGTGCGTTCGGTATTGAGCAGATGGTCACTTCTACTATTCCTCCTCCCTCTCTTCCCAGTCAGTCCTCAGGTTTTCCACCTTCTTATATCACACTACTTCAACCAATAACAGGAAGTCGGAATTCTACGATGACGATGACTGAAGAGTCCCACTCTACTCTCAATCTTATGCCTGGTTAGTGCCTTTTCGTCTTAGTTTTACTGTATGTAATCGTTTGGTTCAAGTAATTCAGAATAAACTGTCAGTTATCGACTGAGATAAAGTAACCCACATCCCTTAGTACTGTAGTCCGAAATGAATGGGTACTTAATACTCATTCATTTAGGAGGAGTCGCGAGGGTCCCGTACAAAATGGAAGGAATGACTCGTGGCACGGCCAATACACGTTCGTTAATACACATCTCTTATCACTAGCCTGGTACAGTTGCTCTATTGTGGCTCTAGACATGCTATACATCTCAGGTTACGCAATTTAAATCTGGTCAGGCCAAAATAAAATTCAAATAACGTCTGGTCATATTCAAATAATACCTGATCACATTAAAATTTTCGACTGAACATCTTTGAATCTGACCAGATCTTGAATTCACCTGATTATATACAATAAGGCAGAACATCTTATTACAATCAGATATGGCCTGATCGAGATTATGATCGATTTACATAACTAACTTGTAACTATGTGCATATCATAGTTGCAAGCTTCATCTGTCGTCTATTATACTTGATTAAGGAATCCCGTCAAGATCGGCCGTCACGCATGGACCATCTTCCTCCCTCTCCACTGGTAATGTCACATATAATATCACGTTTACAGTAGTCAATCAGGAGTACATACTCACTCGAGTAGTACTGTAGTGAAATATTATCCATTACTACTGTGCCAGGGCTATTGGCTCTACTTGTACGAAATAAATTATCTAGATTTCCCAGTCTAACATTTTTAGGCTACTCTGGAGGTGAGTTGAGATTTCCTCCTCATGGGATTTCACTTGTGAGTCGCGACCCGCCGCCTCATCGAGTAAGCCAAGCACAATGTAAAAGATCATGAACATTTTCCTTTTCAGACCATGGCCATCACCACAAGAGCTCCGTATGAGCAAGCACCTCGCCCTCCGATCAGGAGAACGGGCGGGGTGCTCGGAGTTGTCCAAAAGAGGAAGAGGGAGCGGGAGGAGAACGAATATCACTAAACCCTCAGTCGATAACGTTGTTAAGTATTATGGGAAACATGAATTGATAAAACAATTCCGTTGAAATGTATCGGTCTCTCTTGCAATCAACTAGTTTAAATCGGGCGTTACATGAACATAGACACAGAGGCTATTTCACCCAGTGTATCCCCACAATGGCATCGGCGCGCCTACGCAGTGGCTTGCTTTCCTTCCTTTCAAATCGAATAAGCGCATCGCCACTGTGTAGACACTGTGGACATGCCAGCACATCGCCATTGTGGGGATTGTGAGTGGCCACTGCGGCTTCATATTGTAGACAGTCTGCAACAGTGGCCACACACTCCCACTTTGTCTATAGAGAAAAATTAAATTTCCGCAAGGAAGAATATGCAGGGAACAGCGCCGCTAGTTTTCGTTTATCAATTTTTTTTATAAAAGCGAAATGATATGTCTTCGTCATAGCTTCGGGGCGAAATTGATTCTACACTGACAGGAAATATTCCATCTCTCCTTTCGTACGTACATTTCTCTCTCTCTCAAAAATAAAGACAAATGCCGTGACTTCGAAGGATAACGCTTCTACCGTACTATCCTATCCATGACAATGGATAGGATGACACATGGCACATGAACTAATTCATCGAGAAATAAACGAGTTTTGCCATGTAACTTATTACACAAGCATGTGTAGATTGTTGTAATTCTGTTACGTTACGTAATATTTTTAGAAAACCGAATTCGTTGAAAGCACTCCCTTCCTTGTCTCACAAATGCCTTCGAATTGCAAAATGGAACCCATTTATTCGATACTAACCAGTAACATACTAACAGCCTCAAGCTCATCGATGCAAGTAATCTCACTACGACGAGAACGGCAGTAATTAAAACAAAGATACTCTGTGATTGCAAAGCTATAAAATTGCTGATCCATTCTGGAAGACAAAGGGTTATTATAATCATTAAGAATATTAAAATCAAATAAGCCTTCATGCTTGCTTAACGTCCTGCTATGCAAAAGGCGGTATCAATAGTCAATCACATAGTATAATTGTCAACTGACTATACAACTCACAAACGGAACATCACCTGCTACTCGGAAAAATATTATGAAGAGTGGTGAGAGCACCGAATAGAAAGCAAAACGATATTCTTCCAGAATGAAATAAAGCCTGTAACTGCTGCAACAGTGATTACCTCACCTCAATCATATCGAACTTCATAAAACTCCATCCGAAAATTGACAGTAAAAATAGAGGAAATAGGAACGTAAAAAATCCTGAAAGAACCGCGAAGAAAGTTTTCCCAGTAACTACACAATGTGTAAATTGATTCTTTATACTTCAGCTAAAAAAAATCGAAAAACGAAGCACACGGGAGTGGAGCTCCCGTGTGTATATTTCATCGTGGATAGCATGATTGCAATGTAAAATACGGCTTCATCTATACAACGGAATTCCCGTCACAATCACAGAATATCATTGTTAACCAACTAAACGACTCTCCCAAAGGAAACGTCACCTGTCATTTGAAAAAAAAATATAAAGACTGCTGAGAGGACCGAAAGAGCGATCGCCTTTAAGAATCAAAAGGAAGTGAGAAAGAAAGCCTGAAATTGTTGCAAGATTGATTACTTTACCTCACTTTATCGTATAAGTCACTCCGTTCGAAAACTGACAATAAAATAGAAATATAGGAACGTTGTTTTAAAAATCCTGTAAGAAATGCAGGATTTATTAAATCACCTCAACATAAGGAAGGCAAGAAGTCCGCACTAAAAAAAGAACGTCCCGTCAAAAGATCGTGGAAGTATTTCAGCAGAGATTAGTTCACCTTTCCAAGAGAACGGAAGAAAAAAACAAAGAAATAGGAATGGGAGAATGAAATAGAAGAATGAAACCTGAAACGCCGAAAGATTCATTACTTCTCACCTTTTCAATTGAAGAACAGAAATTAGACGAAATACGAAATATGACCTGAACGCTAAAAGAGATAAGCTTATACTTCACCAGTAAAAGGGAAAGAAGAAGAAAGGAAGTGAAGAGAGGGAAAAAGGCTGAAATTGCTGCAACGTTGATTATAAAATTTATCTAATACAAATAATAGAAAAAGAATTTCCTGAAATACCTGTAAGATTAAATTAGCCAATTTTAGAGGAGAAATAAGAGGGGAGAACCGTCACAAATGTTTATTATCACCCCATTAAATATAAACCCTGATATTTACTAACCTTTAAACACGCATCAGAAGACAAACTTTGGCCTAAACGTCACGAAAAAGAAGAAAGAAAACGAAAAAAAGAAAAGTCGCAATTCCCCAGCCCTCTCTACTTGACCTGATTACGGTAAACAGGATTTCCACATGGGAGAACATCGTCGTTTTGAATACTACCGTAGTTAACAATCTATCGATTTTTTATATAAAATAATCCTTTTTTGTATTTAAATATAATTTTTTTTGTTTTTTTTTCTAAAAAAAGGGCATCGAAGCCACACGATAGCAATTAGATGACAAAAAACACACCTACGATACAATCAAGCAGAATACGGCATGGACGCAAATATTGCGCTAGGTAGGCACTACGCAATATTTGCGTTTGGATATTGACGAAATATAGCTCAATTTGTACAAATAATAAGCCATCCATAATATTTTTATTCGTTATTTTTAAAGTCTATAACCACTTCAGATGACAAGAAAGAGGCAGTGTGGTCTCAATGTCTCCGCGTCTCCCACCCGTACTGCTATCTCACCTGCGTCTCGGCCTGTAAAGAAGAGGAGACCAGGAGCTGATGTAGACGTAGTCTTCGATGCTCTACAATTAGACGATTCAAGCCAGAATAGGTACGAAGTTAGATCCGCTGCATTGTAAATTCCTAGTTGTTTTTGCAGTACCATTCTTGAAGTGTGCATGAGTCAGTTGGAGATTAATATAAAGCTCATCGCAGTGTTGAATCAAGGTTGAATAGCAATTCCGAAACAAAACAGTATCATTCAATACTATTCAGACAAATTGTATATGGGGATCCCTGATCACAATGAAAGAGGAGAGACCATAACATGAAGAGGCCTTAAGTACTGCGGAATCATTGTTGAGCGGAAAGGCGGTACTAAGTTAACGGTGGTTCGAATTATCACTTTACATATATTTGTAGATAACACAATTGCTTATTGTACGTGTGACCCTTCCCGTAATTCGTCTACTCAAACCTTGGGTGACTCACGATGGAATCATTGTAATCACCTTGGGGATTCCGAGTGCACACACGTGAGAGCGGTGAAGGGGCTTGGATATGTCGATGACTGGATGTCTGAAGAGAAAGAGGTAGATTATTAGTAGATTAGTGAATCACATTTCTTTTAATATATCAGGAGATTGTCCTATCTGTGGACGAGATAGAAGATTGTTATCAGTTTCTCGATCAGCCCACTTTGTTTATCGTACGGTACAAGAGTGCCTACAAGAGGAGACATTGTATGGAAAACAGAACCGAAATATCAGTAGAAAATCTCAATTTAGACCATTTCAACAGTGGACCCAGGATGGATTGGGAATAAGCGGCAGCGACTAGAGATCCGTGAATTCGCTAAGGGGAACGTGAAGGAACTCAGTGACGGACTTCCGGCCGCTTTCTTGCCCCTCTGCAAGTCTGCTTCCCTTCCCGATGGATCGATTGATCCCCGATATCGGGAGCTGCTTCTTTTCTTGTTTTCGGATTCCCCAATCACTGATATACTAAAAGTACTTGATTAGGTAGGTGTGTCAAATTGAACGCTCCTCTACTTAGGTGGGATTGGATGGAGCGCCAAGGGAAGTCATTATGAGATTGATCGACGAGAAGCATGATTGTAACAACTTTGATCATGAAACCGAGTTGATCTCCTTGTTCCCCCTTCTCTACAAGGCCCTCAAGCCAATCTGGACGAATGGAAGAATTCCTCTCACCGTGCTCGACTCCATTCGCTCCTTCATCGAGATACACGACAAAGTCTATAAATAAGATATTATATTTAGAAACACATATTCCTTCAGGTCTTCAATCGCCGTTTTCAGTCCCCCATCATGTATGGTCCGATAGAGGATTCTCCTCTAGATTTCTACCCATCGTGGCCCAAGATCCGAGGTCTCGGGAAGTATGATAAGGACAGAAGGAGAGATGAGATGGAATGTTCACGAAAGGATATTGGTTTGTAGCTCCGTGCAAAAAAAAGTGAATATCACAGTCGTGTTACAGTATCCCATTCGACATTGTCCCCCGGTGTACTCCTTCTCCTGTGCCCTCATAGAGTGACTTACGGATTTTCCATCCTGGAATCCACCGAGTCTCCGCGGTCGCTGTTCCGCGTCCTCGCCTCTCGCTTCGATCCCGAGGACATGCCTGAAATTGTTATCTATGATAACGCGTGCCACCTCTCGGCCTATTGCATCAGTCGAGAGGCGGCACTGTTCAGGAATACTTCGTTCTTTATCGATCGGTAACGAGAAATATCAAAAGAGGTAGAGCTAAAACATTTTCAGACTCCATTCCAAGAACCACAAGACATGCTCCCGTTCACTACATCTCTCGGAATACGATAGCGATGCGTCTATGAAGAAACTGAACAGCCAGTCGGCTGAACAGACTAATGCCCTCCTCCGACATATTAATCATGTCCTACCGTTTCTAAAAATCAACCGGTTCAGGAAGGCACTCATCTTATTCCTATCAAAGAATCAGCCAAGTCAATAGACCCTTGTGTATTCCTGGTTTTTTATCTAATGCAGTGTTTCACTTTTTTCACGAATGTTATTTTCTCTTCTTCTCTCACCTCGTTATCACATTTGTTCTCCGTCGCATTCTCCACCTGTTCTTGTTATTTTGTTAAGGCTCCCACTGGCATTGAATGAGGGAGGAAAAGAACGAAGAAGTTATCCGTGTTGTCCTCAAATGCATTGATCTTTATGACTCCAAGAGCCCTCCCCCAGAATGTTACACAATGATAACAAATTTGCAATGAGAAGGTTCAACAAGTTTTGTTTGTTTCTCAGGCAATGGTCTTCACCCTCCTCATTCCACATCCTCTCTCGTTTGCTCACGTGTGGAATGAGGAGATTGGAGAACCGTCGAGAAACTAAACCAACTTACTTCGCTTACTCGTGGATGAGAGGACAGATAGTTCTCCACGTGAGTTCGCCCTCCATCCAATGAATAACTAACGAACATCTGCAATATCATTTTTAAGGAATCTGTATTTTCGTACCCCTACCACGCCGAGTATTGAGCACCCTCCTTTTTCTTATCATTTCCTAGTGTTTCTGTAGAACTATCAAAATCGTGCAGAACTTCTTCCCGATACACGAGTTTTAAGAGAAAGGAATTTGCACTTTCAGATGTAAAGAAATTATGAAATGGTCTTGCCTGTTTGTGATACGAGTGATTGTAGACAGAGACTGCTGCAATGAACGTCATTCCAGTCACAATGTCATTCGACGATTTGAGACAAACACCATTCGATGCTGCCTGGAAAATAAATTTTTGGACACATACTCATATCATATTCGTACTTTCTCATTTCGATTTCACTAGGCAACATGATTTTAAAGATCCGCCAAACATCCAGAAAGATGATTGAGAAAGCACATAAAACCAGAGGGACCCTCTCAAATTCGCTCTTGACCACATTTTGGAGGATAGGAAAGATGCAAATTGAGGGGTAACTGACCCTATTGAGTAGTTCTCGATTGAGTTGTTGGTAGTCTCCGGGTACATTCCATGCTGGTGGATGCAATTGAAGGAATCGAGCATCGTTTAATGAATCAGAGTGAGGAATGAGAGGAGTGACCGAGACGGAGGGACGACCAGGAGTTGGGTGACTGGAAAGAGACGAAATAGGAGAGTGCGAGAACATGGTGTCTTCATTTCGTACACACTCTTCACCGATAGATTGGTGAGAGTGTGCAAAATGAAGAGAGAATTGTTCGAAAAGGTACTATTTCGATCGGAAAGGTGAAATTAGCGACGAAAGAGATCAACAATTATTGCGGAGAATGCAAACAATCTCTGCTGATTCGCATTGGGAATCATAGAATCGAATCTTCGAACTAAGTCATTAAAATCAAAAGAGACAAATATAATCAAACTCACGTGCCACTTGTTGACGATACAGAGCTTGTCGCGGGGGAAAGACATGCCGTGGAAGTTGGTCAGAACGTTCTTGCTCTGGACATCCTCGCAGATGAGACGGAACTTGCGGAAGTCAGACTCGGAGCTGTTGAGATTTCCGAGAGAAAACTGAATTGCTAATTTCGTTTAAAAAAATAAAGATACCCTTGATCAATGAAAAAGTATAATTGGTGAAAAAGGTAAAAAGTTTTAACAAAGGTTTTTAAAAAAAGAAATTTCACCTCGACGACACGTCTCTTGAGCCCGTCAGAAGCGATCTTGGTGCCCTGAGAGCGGTTGACAAGGGTCTTTCCGACCTGGCGGTTGGTGAACATCGAGGGAGCCTTGATGTCGTACCATTCCTTGCGGGTGAAGGGGTCCACAGTCTTCGTCTTGGCTCCCTTCTTACCCATCTTCTTGTTCTTTCCGACGGCCATGTTGACCCTTACTCCAAGTTCTTTTGCTGAAATCAAAGATATAGGATAGTGAATCGTGAAGCGTTTGCATATAATTCAGGAATTAAAATAAAAAAAATAGTTGTTTTGCAGAGAGAGAGAAAGAGAGGGAGGGAGAGAGAGACGTGGGGTTATCCATAGAGCAACTAGAGTTTAGAAAGGCAAATGTAAAACACGAATTAATATGAATTAATAATGAAATAGAAATAGAACACGCAGGAAGAACAAGAAGATTCAAAACAAACACGTAAACAAGCGCGAGGATACGTGCAATCAAAACAACGTGCGACGATATTACTTACAGTACTCAGAAATCCCTACGCAAATATTGCGTTTTCGATGAGCTACGCAAAAATTGCGTTTAGGATAGTGAGCGCAAACTTACTCGAAAAAGAAGAAAGAAAACGAAAAAAAGAAAAGTCGCAATTCCCCAGCCCTCTCTACTTGACCTGATTACGGTAAACAGGATTTCCACATGTGAGAACATCGTCGTTTTGAATACTACCGTAGTTAACAATCTATCGATTTTTAAATAAAATAATCCTTTTTTGTATTTAAATATAATTTTTTTTTGTTTTTTTTTTCTAAAAAAAGGGCATCGAAGCCACACGATAGCAATTAGATGACAAAAAACACACCTACGATACAATCAAGCAGAATACGGCATGGACGCAAATATTGCGCTAGGTAGGCACTACGCAATATTTGCGTTTGGATATTGACGAAATATAGCTCAATTTGTACAAATAATAAGCCGTCCCTAATATTTTTATTCGTTATTTTTAAAGTCTATAACCACTTCAGATGACAAGAAAGAGGCAGTGTGGTCTCAATGTCTCCGCGTCTCCCACCCGTACTGCTATCTCACCTGCGTCTCGGCCTGTAAAGAAGAGGAGACCAGGAGCTGATGTAGACGTAGTCTTCGATGCTTTACAATTAGACGATTCAAGCCAGAATAGGTACGAAGTTAGATCCGCTGCATTGTAAATTCCTAGTTGTTTTTGCAGTACCATTCTTGAAGTGTGCATGAGTCAGTTGGAGATTAATAAAAAGCTCATCGCAGTGTTGAATCAAGGTTGAATAGCAATTCCGAAACAAAACAGTATCATTCAATACTATTCAGACAAATTGTATATGGGGATCCCTGATCACAATGAAAGAGGAGAGACCATAACAGGAAGAGGCCTTAAGTACTGCGGAATCATTGTTGAGCGGAAAGGCGGTACTAAGTTAACGGTGGTTCGAATTATCACTTTACATATATTTGTAGATAACACAATTGCTTATTGTACGTGTGACCCTTCCCGTAATTCGTCTACTCAAACCTTGGGTGACTCACGATGGAATCATTGTAATCACCTTGGGGATTCCGAGTGCACACACGTGAGAGCGGTGAAGGGGCTTGGATATGTCGATGACTGGATGTCTGAAGAGAAAGAGGTAGATTATTAGTAGATTAGTGAATCACATTTCTTTTAATATATCAGGAGATTGTCCTATCTGTGGACGAGATAGAAGATTGTTATCAGTTTCTCGATCAGCCCACTTTGTTTATCGTACGGTACAAGAGTGCCTACAAGAGGAGACATTGTATGGAAAACAGAACCGAAATATCAGTAGAAAATCTCAATTTAGACCATTTCAACAGTGGACCCAGGATGGATTGGGAATAAGCGGCAGCGACTCGAGATCCGTGAATTCGCTAAGGGGAACGTGAAGGAACTCAGTGACGGACTTCCGGCCGCTTTCTTGCCCCTCTGCAAGTCTGCTTCCCTTCCCGATGGATCGATTGATCCCCGATATCGGGAGCTGCTTCTTTTCTTGTTTTCGGATTCCCCAATCACTGATATACTAAAAGTACTTGATTAGGTAGGTGTGTCAAATTGAACGCTCCTCTACTTAGGTGGGATTGGATGGAGCGCCAAGGGAAGTCATTATGAGATTGATCGACGAGAAGCATGATTGTAACAACTTTGATCATGAAACCGAGTTGATCTCCTTGTTCCCCCTTCTCTACAAGGCCCTCAAGCCAATCTGGACGAATGGAAGAATTCCTCTCACCGTGCTCGACTCCATTCGCTCCTTCATCGAGATACACGACAAAGTCTATAAATAAGATATTATATTTAGAAACACATATTCCTTCAGGTCTTCAATCGCCGTTTTCAGTCCCCCATCATGTATGGTCCGATAGAGGATTCTCCTCTAGATTTCTACCCATCGTGGCCCAAGATCCGAGGTCTCGGGAAGTATGATAAGGACAGAAGGAGAGATGAGATGGAATGTTCACGAAAGGATATTGGTTTGTAGCTCCGTGCAAAAAAAAGTGAATATCACAGTCGTGTTACAGTATCCCATTCGACATTGTCCCCCGGTGTACTCCTTCTCCTGTGCCCTCATAGAGTGACTTACGGATTTTCCATCCTGGAATCCACCGAGTCTCCGCGGTCGCTGTTCCGCGTCCTCGCCTCTCGCTTCGATCCCGAGGACATGCCTGAAATTGTTATCTATGATAACGCGTGCCACCTCTCGGCCTATTGCATCAGTCGAGAGGCGGCACTGTTCAGGAATACTTCGTTCTTTATCGATCGGTAACGAGAAATATCAAAAGAGGTAGAGCTAAAACATTTTCAGACTCCATTCCAAGAACCACAAGACATGCTCCCGTTCACTACATCTCTCGGAATACGATAGCGATGCGTCTATGAAGAAACTGAACAGCCAGTCGGCTGAACAGACTAATGCCCTCCTCCGACATATTAATCATGTCCTACCGTTTCTAAAAATCAACCGGTTCAGGAAGGCACTCATCTTATTCCTATCAAAGAATCAGCCAAGTCAATAGACCCTTGTGTATTCCTGGTTTTTTATCTAATGCAGTGTTTCACTTTTTTCACGAATGTTATTTTCTCTTCTTCTCTCACCTCGTTATCACATTTGTTCTCCGTCGCATTCTCCACCTGTTCTTGTTATTTTGTTAAGGCTCCCACTGGCATTGAATGAGGGAGGAAAAGAACGAAGAAGTTATCCGTGTTGTCCTCAAATGCATTGATCTTTATGACTCCAAGAGCCCTCCCCCAGAATGTTACACAATGATAACAAATTTGCAATGAGAAGGTTCAACAAGTTTTGTTTGTTTCTCAGGCAATGGTCTTCACCCTCCTCATTCCACATCCTCTCTCGTTTGCTCACGTGTGGAATGAGGAGATTGGAGAACCGTCGAGAAACTAAACCAACTTACTTCGCTTACTCGTGGATGAGAGGACAGATAGTTCTCCACGTGAGTTCGCCCTCCATCCAATGAATAACTAACGAACATCTGCAATATCATTTTTAAGGAATCTGTATTTTCGTACCCCTACCACGCCGAGTATTGAGCACCCTCCTTTTTCTTATCATTTCCTAGTGTTTCTGTAGAACTATCAAAATCGTGCAGAACTTCTTCCCGATACACGAGTTTTAAGAGAAAGGAATTTGCACTTTCAGATGTAAAGAAATTATGAAATGGTCTTGCCTGTTTGTGATACGAGTGATTGTAGACAGAGACTGCTGCAATGAACGTCATTCCAGTCACAATGTCATTCGACGATTTGAGACAAACACCATTCGATGCTGCCTGGAAAATAAATTTTTGGACACATACTCATATCATATTCGTACTTTCTCATTTCGATTTCACTAGGCAACATGATTTTAAAGATCCGCCAAACATCCAGAAAGATGATTGAGAAAGCACATAAAACCAGAGGGACCCTCTCAAATTCGCTCTTGACCACATTTTGGAGGATAGGAAAGATGCAAATTGAGGGGTAACTGACCCTATTGAGTAGTTCTCGATTGAGTTGTTGGTAGTCTCCGGGTACATTCCATGCTGGTGGATGCAATTGAAGGAATCGAGCATCGTTTAATGAATCAGAGTGAGGAATGAGAGGAGTGACCGAGACGGAGGGACGACCAGGAGTTGGGTGACTGGAAAGAGACGAAATAGGAGAGTGCGAGAACATGGTGTCTTCATTTCGTACACACTCTTCACCGATAGATTGGTGAGAGTGTGCAAAATGAAGAGAGAATTGTTCGAAAAGGTACTATTTCGATCGGAAAGGTGAAATTAGCGACGAAAGAGATCAACAATTATTGCGGAGAATGCAAACAATCTCTGCTGATTCGCATTGGGAATCATAGAATCGAATCTTCGAACTAAGTCATTAAAATCAAAAGAGACAAATATAATCAAACTCACGTGCCACTTGTTGACGATACAGAGCTTGTCGCGGGGGAAAGACATGCCGTGGAAGTTGGTCAGAACGTTCTTGCTCTGGACATCCTCGCAGATGAGACGGAACTTGCGGAAGTCAGACTCGGAGCTGTTGAGATTTCCGAGAGAAAACTGAATTGCTAATTTCGTTTAAAAAAATAAAGATACCCTTGATCAATGAAAAAGTATAATTGGTGAAAAAGGTAAAAAGTTTTAACAAAGGTTTTTAAAAAAAGAAATTTCACCTCGACGACACGTCTCTTGAGCCCGTCAGAAGCGATCTTGGTGCCCTGAGAGCGGTTGACAAGGGTCTTTCCGACCTGGCGGTTGGTGAACATCGAGGGAGCCTTGATGTCGTACCATTCCTTGCGGGTGAAGGGGTCCACAGTCTTCGTCTTGGCTCCCTTCTTACCCATCTTCTTGTTCTTTCCGACGGCCATGTTGACCCTTACTCCAAGTTCTTTTGCTGAAATCAAAGATATAGGATAGTGAATCGTGAAGCGTTTGCATATAATTCAGGAATTAAAATAAAAAAAATAGTTGTTTTGCAGAGAGAGAGAAAGAGAGGGAGGGAGAGAGAGACGTGGGGTTATCCATAGAGCAACTAGAGTTTAGAAAGGCAAATGTAAAACACGAATTAATATGAATTAATAATGAAATAGAAATATAACACGCAGGAAGAACAAGAAGATTCAAAACAAACACGTAAACAAGCGCGAGGATACGTGCAATCAAAACAACGTGCGACGATATTACTTACAGTACTCAGAAATCCCTACGCAAATATTGCGTTTTCGATGAGCTACGCAAAAATTGCGTTTAGGATAGTGAGCGCAAACTTACTCAAATTTAGGGACGGGCAGCCGGGAGTGCGCGGGAGGTAGAGCCAACAAATAGACTGTGACGCACCCACCACACCACGCGTTTGAATTTTAATTCTTTTGCAGAGCGAACACGTGTTTTCGCAGTTGTACGGTGAAATGTATGGTGTCCGCGGGTTTTATGAGTTTCATAATTTAGAGAATGTGAATACACAGCGTCTCAGAAAGAGTATCGCAAATCGTAGGGTGAATTTTCTCGTTAGACCAGTTGAAGTGAAATACCGTAATCAAAAATATTATTATAGTGCCTGTCCGCCCGTTTTCTCTTTTGCACAACACGCATTTAATTAATGCAAGCAAGTTAAGCACCATTTGATCAAAATCGTAGGGTGAATTTTTTCAGTAGAATGAAAAAGTGGCCAGAGCCAGGTTTTTAGCCGTGATAAAGTATGATGAGCAACCCGGGAAAATCAAATCCTACAGTAAGACTGATCTCCTGTACAGTTTGCATTTTATTCCGCTTTTTATTGATTTTTAATTATAAATTGGTTACTGTTATGCGTTTTTTAAAGCACCAACAATCAGCCGAACCTAGATAACCGGATTACTGAATTTTCAAGCCATATTTACCACGTTTCTTCGTTGTTTACCACATTGTGCGTATTGATCTCAGTATTTTTCCAATTAGATTGACAATATTTGTCAGCGAGGGTGAAGATGCTTCCCTTCTCTTCTCCTCACTTTTCCTGCTTATATCATTAAACCTCTCCACATATTATACAGCTTTGTCACAGAAACTGTTCATTTCTTCTCTAATCTCATGCTGTGTCTACAGTAACCTAGCCGAAGGGGGTAAAATAACTGTAGTGGAGGACACACGTGTCTCTAAATTACGAGAACACGGTCAACCCCGAAAGAGAATTCGGTAGATGTACATCATCCTTGGAAACTTGAGGGAGCTCATGCAAATACTTCTGACTCAGTTCTCAAGAAAAAATATTTCCCTGTTATTCTAGCTATGCTACCGTAGTCCAGGGTACTGTATACCTGGGTCAAAGTATGTTCCACAGATAAATTTTATCCGAAATCTATCTCATACAGTAATCTCGACCCAGTTTCAAAGGTTTAAAAAATCAGGTTACTGCACTTTGAGTTATGACAGGTTCAACAGAATGTCTAGGAGTACGGTGGTTGGGTTACGGTAGGCCACAATGGGCTCAGCCAACTGGCCACTCGACTTTAACGCATAATCCTACGAAGTGCCTATAAAAACACGAGCACAGCGAGTAGAGTGGAGAGAAGATACTACCTTCTATTTCGAATTTCCCTGCAAGTATTGGATGCAGGACGTTTCATACGAACAAAATGTCACACAACGCAAAAGTAGTAATTTTTATCATCACGAAAAACGGGTTTATATGTTGAATTTCTCATCGAAACAGCACAAATACATATCACATCACCCGTTGTAAACTTTTAAGCAAAAAAACCAAATTGCAGCGTACATTTTTCATGCAATAAAAAATGACTCAAAAAATGAATATTGACACACGGAAATGAGAAACCGCGACGCGTTGACGAGGCGGGCGTGAATCACAGGTTTGAAGTGGGCGGGGCTTAGTAAACTTGCAATTTTCTGCATGATTTTGAGAAAAAACGGAGGGACGACCAGGAGTTGGGTGACTGGAAAGAGACGAAATAGGAGAGTGCGAGAACATGGTGTCTTCATTTCGTACACACTGTTCACCGATAGATTGGTGAGAGTGTGCAAAATGAAGAGAGAATTGTTCGAAAAGGTACTATTTCGATCGGAAAGGTGAAATTAGCGACGAAAGAGATCAACAATTATTGCGGACATTTTTCATGCAATAAAAAATGACTCAAAAAATGAATATTGACACACGGAAATGAGAAACCGCGACGCGTTGACGAGGCGGGCGTGAATCACAGGTTTGAAGTGGGCGGGGCTTAGTAAACTTGCAATTTTCTGCATGATTTTGATGATTTTGAGAATTGCGTGAATTTTACATAAGAAACAACGATTCGGCACCGCTGATAACCACAACCAAGCAAAAAACATAATTTTAGAGCCAGTTTGAAATTTCGGCTGCCCGTCCCTAAACGAAAAACGCGCGCATCAAACTCCGTTTAAACTTTTTCTTACAGTAAGTTTTCTGACACCGATCACTTTCTGATTTTTTCATATTCATATTTATTTCGAGCTATGTTGTATGACTGATTTTGTTCGAATTATTTTATATTATGCGAGTGTATTCCTAACGACCGTATTCCTAACGACCATGGAATGCTCCCGAAATCTATCGTGATTGAATTTTAGTATTCGAAAAAGTGTATATTAGTGCACAGACAGTTTGCCATCACTCTGGAATCATGTGTTTGAATAATTATTTATCATTTAGCAATGCTAGTTCAAGATCAACGACCAGATGTTAACAGGGGATATCATCGTGAGTTTTGTGTATGGTGGGAAAACATAAAATAAGGTTCGTAGTTCAAGCTTCTTATAACATAATTCCATCTCCCAGTCAAGGCTCCAATGATTTTTTTAGGCATGACTTTCACCGGGTGTAGAATGGGGAGAAACGAAAAAAAAAACCTGGTTCGTCTTATTTTTTTCTCAGCTACATCAACGATTGCTGTGTCAAACGGTTTTGAATGTCACAGTGAGAGAATTTGCAGCCACTCTATTCGTCTATTTCTGTATGACCACTCAGCGCTAATGGGGTAGATCTACTTCAGCTTGGGGGAATATCTGCCGTCTGGCAAGGGGAATATCTACTTCTGACTGAAGTAGATCTCCCCCGTAGCTGACGCCTGTCTTCCTTCTATAGGTCTACCTTTTTTTCCAGCTATTCATACATTAGAATGCATTATAAAAACTGAAGCGAAAACGTATCCAAGTGATTACCTCGCTGCTTTGTTCATTCTAGCTACGATAATCCACGGGCCGTGAGCGTGTAGAAGTAAGAGAATCTCTCTCACTTTGCAAGCTCTCTCGTCCCAATCTTCGCAAAATGCCTCACTAAATCTCATGCATGTCACAAATCACATGATTCCAAACATACAGACCAGGGTTGGAGCGAGAGAGTGTGCAAAAGTGAGAGAGTCCCTCTCGATTTCACACGCTCTCTCACTCCAAAGGCCTTTCTGGACGGTTGACCGGCCTGTGGAATGATGTGAAATGTCAAGAAACAAATGCCGACTAATTCATGATTGTACACTCAGAAAAAAGTCACTAGGATCAGGACACAAAGTGAAAATGTTCACTTACCGGTAAGTGAAATGTCTCTTATTTCTAGTGACTTTCACTTACAGGTAAGTGAACATTTTCACTTTGTGTCCTGATCCTAGTGACTTTTTTCTCAGAGTAGCCATTCTGACTCCAACATTGCAAACGATTTCTCGCTCCTACTATCATAATTAGGAGGAAGGTTCTGACTTGCCCTAATGAGTTACTAACACAGAATCGGGTTGGCACCATGTCTGACTCTCTTCTTTCGGTTATTCAACCTTTCTCTAAATTGATTTTGGTGTTGCTCTTCCCGATGCTTTTACTAAAAACAGCTGTATAATTGAGAAAGAAGAACTTTATGTAGCAGTACAAAAGCATTATCACGTCTACATATTAGTTATCAAGTCGTGCCATAGAGCTAAGTGTATCGTGAGATCAGGTATATCGTGACAATTATCGTGACATGAAAAAAAACAATTCACATGAATAATCGTGTTGTGACATTCAGCGATAAATCCGCGATTATTGTTTTCATTCGGAAAAGAACGCAATAGAGGGATTGAAAAGTAGGTATGAACATGATTAATCTCAACTAAGAATGGAAAAAAAGATTTTTTCTCAGTTAGTTCTATTCATGATCAGTTTTCGTGACTTAGGCGTCTATCATGACTCAGGGAACACGAAAAATTGGAATGCTCAAGCGTTACTCGGAATTATTTTAAAAAAAAAGGAATTTCGAGAGTCATGAAGGTAAGCAACAAGAAATGCGTGCATGGTACTTGCGAAATCAATACGAGAAGGGGATAACTGGAATATTACTTGTGCTGTCTCTTGGGGTACTTGTCGACTAGGTGGCAGACGGCTCTGTTGTGTTCGCCCGTAGTGCACCAGCGACACATGGCTCTGCATCGATCGCCACATTGACGGAGGCAGCGAGGGCACAGGTTGAGATACTCGAGCCGTTCACTTCTCATCGTGAGCGAGTGATAGTCCTCGCATTCACTGGCATAGTGATCGCCTCTGCAAAATGCGCACTCGAGCTTGGGCTTGGGCTTGGCGCACAACGCGTCGCGGTAGCTCGTGGACGAGCCCTCGCCTCGCTTCTCGACTGCTTGCGCGCGCTTGTCATGAGTCGCCTCGAGAGCCTGCGCGCTCTTGTCATCATGTCCTGCACTTGGGGAAGACTGGCAACGATGACGAGGGGAGACGTCCTCTGCCTCTCTCTCACGACCATGAGTCTTCTCGGCGAACAGCTTGTCCACGTCCTTTCTCAGATCATAGAGGAGATCTGTATACATATCATTCCTCATGGATTCAAAGGCACGTTTCATGCTGTCCATCGTTTTCTCCAGTTCCATCTCGATTCTCTTGGACATTTCTTGCCGTCAATAGTACAATGTGGAAAAGTTGATTTAAATCATACTCATGCCAATCATAAAGAAATGAAGTGTTATATTTCCTGTGTGAGAGTTCAACATTGCAATATATATATATATATATATATATATATATATATATATATATATATTTATGCGTGTTCAATGGAAACGCGGTTACAAATAGAAAGAGAAAACGAATACAGCATAACAGAGTGAGATCATGAAAGGTCGGTAGGCGTCGCTCATACAGGGAAACAATAGTACAATGTGGAAAAGCGGAATTGATTACCGGGTTTTGAGAAAAGCCGAGCCGCTCTGGGAAAGAAACTATTGTGTCTATAGTTAATAATATAAACATTAACACGTGAACGATAACCTTGCGTTTTCAGCAGATTCCTTCTATTCTAATTATTCCAGCGGCCGGCTCATTCATGTAATTGCCCGGGGCCGCTCCATTCGACGGATAACGCTGCGTCTCCTTCTCCTTGAAGTCCACGACAATGACACACCCTCCGGCGACGTTGATTGTCATCGTCTACATAGATATGTGTTAATATTCACAATAATAAGGGCGGAGAATTGTCCAGGAGTACTCTCACCTGCCCGCGCTTGAGTTCTTCCGGAAAATTCTCCTCGCCGAGAAATCCGGTCAAAACGGGAATCGACTTCCGGGCGGGCTTGTTTACCGTGATCCTGCCAGCTGCTCGTGCCACTGAAAGAAGAAATGCTAAGCTGATTTTAAAACGTCAGTAGAAAAATGCGGCAAACACAATAGAAAAGCATATATCATGCTCTTTGTTGTGTTGTATATATGTTGTAAACTTCACCCTAAGTGCAACTTATGTCGCGATGATGTATTTAATATCGAAATCGGCGTCGTCTGCTAACATGGACGGATTTGGAGGAAAAGTGTTTTCTTACAACAATTGAAAATCTCGCGAACAAAGAAATTGAATTTGGCGCCCTCTCGAATAGCATGTTTTGATAATTAGAAAAACACTCAAGGAAAAAGCGAAATTGATGAAAAGAGTGGTGAGCTTGGAGATCTGCCCAATCATAAATAGCGCATAATCCTGATAATGTTTAAATACTTTATCTAAAATTTAGACACTGCTTAATTGAAAGACTTGTATTTGAGGTAGTTCTGCTTAAGATTCTCAAATACAAGTCTATCAATCATGCGGGTGCGCACGCAGCATCCGGTTAAATGATGCGGTGAGCGCTAATAACATCACCTCGAATGTTTTTGGCTCGATCCCGTATTTCCACTTTTTGATTATTTTTAAAAAGTTTTAAAGTATAGGATAGTCATCCATTTTCGGCTAAAGATATCGGATTTTCTCATTCCGTGCTTAACATAATCGTAACATAATCATGTTTTTTAATACAAAGAGAAAAAATTAGCGGAATGCATGGAGGTTAAGCGCATCACGATGTCAAAGTACGGTGCAGGGGGCTTCGGTCGCCGGGTACAGTTCGGCCCAGGGGGACTTTCCAGGGGGAAATTAATTTTATTTAACAAATAATTAAAATTTCTGTCGAAGTCATTCGTCGACCAATGGCCTGAATTCTTTGGCTGCACAGAGTTTGTCTCAAATTTATTTCTACTCGAGTCAAAAATTGCAAGGACCCGCTAGGACCCGGGTGGACCCGGCTCGCCCGGATTGTTTTCACTGGGGAAACAACAAGGACTCTATTAAGGGAAAAAGCCACATTTATGAAAAGAGTGGAGAGCAAGGAGATTTACTGTAAAATAAATTCGCAAATCCAGATAGTTTTCGAAAAAAATCAAAAATTTATGCACTGCGTGATTGAAAGACGTATATTTGAGAAAGTTCTCAGGCGCGGATTTTTTGTGTGTGCGCAGCATCCGGGTTAATGACGTGATAAGCGCTGATAACTTTAATCCGGCCATCTTTTTTTCATTTTTTGACGATTTAAAAAAAAGATTTCAAATATGAGATAGTCAACACTTTCAGCTCAGGATGTCTGATATGCTCATTCCGGCCTGAAAGTGGTCTTCGTATCATTTAAAAAAAACGAAGAGAAATTCAAAATTGTATATGCAGAACTTTCTATTTAAAAAATGGAAAGTTTAATTGACAAATTTTTGTAAAATATACGAACTCGTGGTAGTGGACGTCATGAGCGCCGTCGTGGTAGAGGACATGGGCTCGTGGTAGTGGATGTCATGGGGACTGTGGTAGAGGTGATCACGGGGACCGTGGTAGTGGATGTAATGGGGTCCGTGGTAGTGGATGTAATGGGGTCCGTGGTAGTGGATGTAATGGGGTCCGTGGCAGTGGATGTGATGGGGTCCGTGGTAGAGGTGATCATGGGGGCCGTAGTGTATCTAATCGGGTCCGTGGTAGTGCTGCCTATTTTCAGATGCAGCAGGCATTCCGAAATTAAGCCAAGTTACGATGCGAATTCTCACCGGTCGATCCAACAATCGATGTCGAGCTCTGCGCTTCAGGAGCCGTCGTAGGGAGAATTGAGACTGCAGAATATAAATTCAGACTGGATCGATAAAATATTGGAGTAATGTTTCCGCAAGATTGTCGCGAATAAAATGCAACTATGCGAACGTGATTACTCACCATTACTCGTTGTTGCTGCACTGGTTGTTGAGCTGACTCCTTCCGTTTGGTTTGCTACTGGCGTTGCTACTGTAGTGGGGCGAGACGAGGGCAGCAACGAGGTTTCCTTAGGGGTTGGAGAAGGAGAAGAGGGAGAGGGGAACGAGGATCGAGAGAGGAGAGTACTTAAGGAAAACGAGGGAGGACTTGAAGGGCGAGACGAATAGGATGAGGAAGGGCTATTAGAAGAAGGGAAAGAGGCGGAAGAAGTAAAAGAAGAAGGAGGAGATGGAGAAGTTGAGATAGAAGATGACGGTGAAAGAGATAAAGAAGGAGACGATGGCGACAAAGATGCGGGGTTAGTGGAAGGAGGGAGAGAAGATGAGCGAGAGGGAGGAGGAGAAGAGGGGGGAGAAGAAGAACTCGAAGAGGGAGATGTCGAAGAGAGAGGAGACGGGGAAGAGAGAGTTGTTGTGACGGGACCTGTCGGAGCCGTCTTCGATGGTGGAACTGAACAAAGGAAAGTACAATATTTGTGACTGGGTTATGGCAAGATGCCGTTTAGTGATTCCTGTATAGTACAGTCCATTATATTGAACCACAATTTTTAAAAATTTTTAAAAATATTTTATTTAAAAAAATTTTTTTTTAACTAATCATTATGCCGCATAACTCCTATCACCCGCGTATTAGTCTATGTCGCCTATGTAGGCACAATCGTACTACACAATCGTAGCACCAAAATGTTCAAGTCGTATTGAATACAGAAATGAAGCGAACCCGTTTTAGATGTAGATGTGATCGGCATGCCGAGCGAGGCTGTCGTCATGGGAGAATCTGAGTTATATTTCATTTTAGGTTCGAATCTAGACAGAGAACTCTCTGTTTCGGGAACTTTCTCCATAAGTAAATTTACGAGAGAATATGTGGAATGATGGAATGGGAAGCCGGCTTTACTAATTTCTAGTCTGCAATCAAGTTTCCCATAAACCCTGCTTCAATAGACTGCCTTATCGATGAGTCCCGTCGCATACGGAAACTCGCCCGCAAGACTATGTTTTGTTGTATTTTGGGTTTGGGAAGATGCGTTTCTCCCGAGTGAAGTGGATACCGAAACACCATTTCCTCTTACCCTTTACATCCGTTAGCGTCCTTTCGATCCTCTCGTTGGTAGTCGCCTTGACTACACCGTCTCCTCCAGCCTGCTCCGTCGATGGGACCATCGGTTGATCAGTCGTTGCGCTCGTCTCAACTCGAGTAGTCCACATCTGTGAACGATCGGAAGCAGAAGTGGTTGCTGGAACAAGTTAAGCTTATATTTTGCTTCAACCTGCTTTTCGGGTGAATTTGAAGTCGCACTCACGGGTTTTCCAGAAGTTGCCGCTCGGGCATTGAAGTTCAATTAGCGCGCCTGTAAATGTATTTTGATTAACAACAAAAATTGACTGAAATAGCGCTCCTAGAAATCATAAACATTGGATAGCGTACCTTCCTCGAAATACTTTTCAACGACGGCTCTCAGGGTGTCGTGGTCCATTTCTTGCTGACCTTCCTTGATCAAACCCTCTGAAACAGCAATCAACTTAACAATAGAGTGCGAAATGTGAGACCACGGTCTCTTCATTTCACACACTCTTTCGCCTATCGACCGGTCGAGAGAGTGTGTGAAATGAAGAGAGGGTGGTCTCACATTTCGCACTCTACTTAACAAGAATCAGCGAAAGATCGATTTTATTTGAATGAAAGTCCCACTAATAAAGTTACACTTCTAAACCTCACCGTATATCCGTCCCTTGCTTCTTCTCACTTTGAGCCATATCTGGTCGAGGCTGTTGTCCACGTTTCCCACGATAGGAGGCATTTCTCTCTGAAATATTCCACGTGAATTTATTTCTGCCAACACTAGTGACACTAGCCCGGAACTTTGACCACCAGAAAACTCTTTGATTTCGGGCAGGGTAGTTTAATAAAATTATGCATACAACATATACAACATTCTTTGAATTAAAGTTGAAAAGACTGAGTGATTCGAGTTAAGATCAACACACCTCGAACTTGCTGAACAAGACGCACATGCGATACGAGCTATCGAGGCTGTAATATTGGACGTACCAGACCAACTCACAGTTCACGATACATCCTATTAGAGATGCATTTACTGATAGTTGGCATCATTACCAAGCGAGTGCACAGTGGTGAAATACTAAGCCACCTCTCGCGCTTATAGGCGTTCAACGTTTTCGCCACCAAATCACTATTGCTAATTACTACTCACGTCACGCCCTCGCACGATTCCATTGCGTCGCATCGACGAATGCACTCTTGCCAGTGCTCAACCTTCATTACTTCAATGCGTCCGAACAGCTCTCCGTTCCTCATAGGCGCGAAGGTGTGTGCCTGCAAAATAGAAAACGACGTTCCGGAAATCGTCTCTTCATTACACACACTCTCTACCGTTCTTTAGAGAGAGAGAGTGCGCGAAATCCATTTACAGATTTCCACATTCTACCATCGTACTTGAAGACACTTTTTGAAGAAATTCTTTTCAAATACACTGTGATGACGTGTACTTATGTTTATTCTATTTTACGGCTTTGATCTATCAAAAATCTACCCATAAATGCTCGGAGGCATGCAAATGAATGCAAAATATGTGATTCCAAAAAAGGCAGAACCGGGAATTGTTGGCGTTTCCTTGCTGTGGACAGCACTGACCACAAATAGCTAGCTGGGTCGATTCTTGCATCTATTGTATCGTCTTCTTTTACTTTTTTATTTTTTTTTATTTTTAACCGGGCAGAATTTGCAAAATTGAGGCCGATAAAAAGAGAAGTACACGTCATCAAACTGTGTATTCGCGAAGAAACAAAAGTGAATATTTTCGAATTTTCCAGTGATACATAAATAGACTGGCATAGGATGTCCATTGAAATTCATTCATCTAGTATATGATGACTCACAATGCCTGTGACAGCTTTTACGGTAGGTTTGCACATGGTAGAGGACGCATGGAGCGGGATGGAGTTATAGACGAGCGAGATGGTGAAGACAGACTGCAATTTGATTTTTCGGGGCTCGAAAGTATCCAGAAAGTAGAGGGGGGGGATAGTCAATGGAAAATAAGCTACATCACTGGTCATGATTCCCAATTTCCTAATCTTGGAAAAAAATATTTCTTTCTTACGCCTTACCGTAATCCACATTGGAAGCCATGATTGAGGACCCTTCTTCCTCATTCTTCCGTTTTTCCGCGAGCGAACACTGGAATGAATACTATTTGAGAGAGGAAAAACCACAGAGAGGTGAATGAGCGAATGAGGGGAAGAGGCGGGATGAGGGGCAGTATCCAAGTAACGGGG
Source organism: Pristionchus fissidentatus (assembly GCA_036245785.1). Classification (NCBI taxonomy): domain Eukaryota; kingdom Metazoa; phylum Nematoda; class Chromadorea; order Rhabditida; family Neodiplogasteridae; genus Pristionchus; species Pristionchus fissidentatus. Next base: position 41,463,918 of record BTSY01000004.1, read on the forward strand.
GACACATTATGCGAGGCCGTCTCTTAGAGTCTCAAAAAACTCTCCCAAATGTCTTCCTATTCATTTGCATCCTGTCCAGGTGGCTTCAACTAGCGGGATTGTATTGAGGTTAAATGCACTACGCTCTATGTATAGTTCTGGGTGCGGGCTCGGTCCAGGGGGAGCTCGGTAGATGGCTCCAGGTTCGGTTCAGGGGGCGCTCGGTAGCCGGCTTGAGGTTCAGTTCAGGGGGAATTCGAGAGCTGGCTTGAGGTTCGGTTCAGAGGGAGCTCTGGCCCGGCTCCAGGTTCGGTCCAGGGGAGCTTAGGATGTTCGGGAATGTTAATCGCTAGAAAGAGTACTCGCTTATTCCATTGTAAAAGGCTCGTGAGGCTGAGAGCGATCGAAAAAAAGTTGCCACTTCGCCACTTCGTGGCTCCGTGGCAACGTTTTTCGATCGCTCTCAGCCTCACGAGCCTTTCTCAACGGAAACGCAGGATACTGTGTTGATTTCCCTGGCGTATTCGAACATGTTTGTGACATCGAAAAATGCCTTTTCCCGTGATTCCCCAGGCTTCGCGTATCAATTCGAAACTTTTCGAAATTTCCAATTTTTAACGATAAAACGTGTTAGAACACGTTCAGACACTTTCCGACATCGCAAAACACTTTTCCTGTGATCCCCCACGCTCTGCGCATCAATTGAAAACTTTTCGAAATTTTCGATTTTTCACGTTAAAACGTGTTAGAACACGTTCAGACACGTTTCCGGCATCGTAAAACACTTTTCCTGTGATCCCCCAGGCTCTACGCGTAAATTAAATTTTCGATTTTTCACGGCAAAACAGGTGAAAACGTGTTTCACGTTATTTAAAAACGTGTTAGGAAACATTTTGGAACTTGCGAAAAATGCGGCAAAAGGTTTGCCCGCCGCGGGGGTCGAACCTGCGTCGGTCGGATTTGAATGTCGCGTGCTTTAACCACTTGGCCATTGATTTGGTGATTTAAATTTTGTAAAATTTTCAAGCAATTCTGGTCAGTTATCAAATGCAAAAGGCTCTGAGAAGATTGCGTGATTTTGAAGCGATTTATAGCGAAAAAAACGAAAAAAATTGCAACGGAAGGAATAACAACAAAAAAAACAAACAGACAGACAGACGTTAGCATTTTCTAATATATAGTAACAAAATGACACGTTAAGGGAAGTGAAGAAGACTCATGGACTCATTTGGCTCCAATTATATTAAAATCTGCAATGGCGCAGCAGGGCATGTATGAAATAATAAATAGGAATTCCTGAGCGCAAAAGACACTACCCGTTTTTCATTGGCAATTCCAACCGAACTTGGGGAAAGTCTTTACATTTCCTTCGCTGCCTTCCCCGAGGAAAGAGCTGACTGTTGATGACCCGGATTTTCAGCGTACATACGTAACTAGCGGGGTTGTATTGAGGTTAAATGCACTATGCTCTATGCGCACACTACGCTCTATGCATAGTAGGGTGGCCTAATCCGGGCCAGCCCGGGACCGGGACCAAAAACGGTTTTCGGTCCCGGTCCCGGTACCGGTCCCGCACGGGTCCAAAAATCCATTTCGGTCCCGTTTGGTCCCGCTGGTCCCGCGGGACCATTTCGGTCCCGCGGGACCGGGGAAGGAAAAATACAACACTGTAAGAGGAATCGCACTTGAATCGTGTTAATTTACATGCAATATAACTAGCAAGTGCTGCACAACTATAATTTATACTTTTTAAAAAAAAAATTATTTTTTTCAAAAAAAAATTTTCCCCAAATTTTGTGGAAATGTGTTTAGAGGCATCCCTTGTTCCCGAAACGCTATTACACTTTCACAAAAACACTTATCCGGCCTCAAATACTCCATTTTTAAAATAATCTTACAGTGGTGGTCCCGCGGGTCCACTGCCGGTCCCGCGGGACCAAAACGGTCCCGCGGGTCCCGGGACCAAACGGGACCGCACTCTCACTTTTCGAGTCGGTCCCGGGACCAATCCGGTAATTCGGACCCGGATTAGGCCCCCGCGGAATTCGGACCCGGTTTAGGCCACCCTAATGCATAGTTCTGGGTGCGGGTTCGGTCCAGGGGGAGCTCGGTAGGTGGCTCCAGTTTCGGTTCAGGGGGACTCGGTGGCCGGCTCCAGGTTGGGTCCAGGGGGAGCTTGGTAGCCGGCTCCATGTTCGGTCCAGGGGACCGAACCTGGAGCCTTCTTATTTTATTGCAACGCATTTTTTTCCTTTGACCCCGAGACTCCCCGATGTGTTTGGCAAACATTCTTTACATGCAAACACATTACAACAAAAGTTCGATATTTCAAGTGAAAACAAGTTGGAACACGTTCAGACACGTTTCTGACATCGCAAAACCCTTTTCCTGTGATCCCTCACGCTCTGCGAACCAATTGGGAACTTTTCGAAATTTTCGATTTTTTACGTTAAATCGCGTTCTCAACGGAACCGCAGGATACCGTGTATTCAGTTCGTATGTACTCGTCGTGCGTGTTTGTACACGTTTGTGACATCGCAGAACACTTTTCCCACGATTCCCCACGATCGCCGGTTCATTTGGGAACTTTTTGAAATTTTCGATTTTCCAAGTTAAAACGTGTTAGAACACGTTCAGGCACGTTTCCGACATCGTAAAACACTTTTCCTGTAATACCCTACGCTCTCTGAATGATTCAGGGACTTTTCGAAATTTTCGCTTTTTCAGGTTAAAATGTGTTAGCACACGTTCAGACACGTTTCTGACATCGCAAAACACTTTTCCTGTGATCCCCTACGCTCTCTGAATCATTTTGGAAGTTTTCGAAATTTTCGATTTTTCACGTTAAAATTCGGCAAAACGGGTGAAAACGTGTTTCACGGTACTCAAAAAACGTGTTAGAACGGTTTCTGACACTCGCGAAAAATTCGGAAAAAGGTTTGCCCGCGGCGGGGGTCGAACCTGCGTCGCTCGGATTGCTAGTCGCGCATAACCCACTTGGCAATGGATTTGGTGATTTAAATTTTGTAAAATTTCAAAGCAATTCTTGTCACCTATCATATGCAAAAGGTTCTGAGAAGATAGCGCAATTTTGAAGCGAAATATAAGGAAAATGAGAAAAAAAGTGTGACCGGACAGAAGGAAAAATAAAAAAAACGAACAGACAGACAGACAGACAGACAGACAGACAGACATACAGACAGACAGACAGACGTTAGCATTTTCTAATATATAGTAACTACATTTAACATTCCATTTTATAACTCCATTTTCTAATAACTCCATTTTCTGAATGAGAGAGGGATATCCCGATGTGTAAATCAAAAATAGAAGGGTGCTGGTAGAGGCCCTAGGAGAGACTATCTGACTCGATCGACATATTTGTACACAGGCTTGGCACAGTACTAAAATGAGTTGTTGAGTTAAACATTTTAGAGGGGTTGGCCATTTGACTCCTTCACAACCGCTCAAAAAGTAGAGAATGAGAGTCGAGTGAATCTCACTCGTAAAATGAGGTAAAATATCAGGAGTCAAATGAATCTCACCTAGGATTCACTTGACTCCTGATGATTTTCGCAAGCAAGAAATTGATAAACCAAGATACTATTTTCATCGATTTTGTGTTCTCAGTTATTCCTCCACTACTAGGGAATCGAAATGTCTGTCTGTTGGTATGTTTTTTTCCTTCCGCGTGACGGACATTTTTTTCGATTTTTTCGCTAAAAATCGCTTTAAACTCAAGCAATCTTCTCAGATCCTTTTGCATGCGATAACCCATCATAAAAAATTTCAGAATTTATTTACAAAAAATCGATAATTCCATGGCCAAGTCGGTAGCGAGCTCGAATTCAAATCCGAGGGTCTCAGGTTCGATCCCCGCCGGTGCATAGTCTTTTGCCGCATTTTTTGCAAGTGTGAAAAATGGTCCAAACACGTTTTTAAGCAACGAGATTCACATTTGAGCATCTTTAGCCGTTTTTCGAAGTGAAATATCGATTGATATCGATTGATTTCACTTGATTTCACACGAGTTCACGAAATTGTCATAGATAGTATATTCGAGAGTCTTATGCCGTCTGATCAACGTGCGGTACAATGTTTAGGAACAGCACTAGCTTATCTTCAGAAATTTCGAAAAAAAAGTAAAAGTTTAGGAACTTTCGGGACACCCTTATAGATCCTCGCGACAGTTTCACGTATTTTTTCTCTAGACCTTGACACAAAGTTCGATCAAAAGAACTCTGTTCCTCCAGTATTTTCCGTGCAGAACCGTCTAGACACTAGACACTAATCGAATTAGTGACACTCGTCTTCCTCCCAGACTTCTGTCTTCTGCCAAGGAAGATTGCTTGTTTCAATGCATTAGCTCCTCCTTGTACAATTGAATGTGTGAATCGCTGATACACCATCTGAGATGATAGAGTGAATAATATCCTCTCCGTAATTTCTGCTCACCCTATAAAATAATGTGTATTCGAATAGACTCAACTGCATATTTATTACGCAATTGAGTCTCGCCGAAGAAAAGAGGAATTAAACGAAATGATAGACTAAATTCATCAGAAAATAATTGGAAGATCCATAGCAACCTCCTTTCGGTAAGCTCCTTTCCCTGCGCTCCCCACTTAGTTTCATATTCGCCGTTTATTTGTCTACGCCGTATCTTACCGTCACATGGATTTTTCCATCATTACAATTGTTATGCGCATTCAAAACTGTTTACTCAACTATTTCCATACTGCTAAATGAAAATTGTCGTTTGTTTTAAAATTATCGGTTTGAGAAATGAATGGGGGATTGTCCGACTTGGCCCTAGATCGGACGAACGTCCGAGTCGTCCGAGTTTACATTTTGCATATTGCTCCGCGTGCGCTCGTTTTCCTTGCTTCAATCCCATTCACTACATCCCACTAGGAGCTTGCCAATACGATCGGAGCCCTCCTCATCTCATTCTCTCTAACGACCATGGAGAAGAGAAGACACACGCGTAATAGAGTCTTGCAAGCAAACGCGATTAATAGTAGCCAGATGAGGTCGCCAGGAAACGCCTTCTTCTTGCTATGATCCACGTCATTCTTCCATTCCCACTTCCGTTCCGTTTTGTTTCTTTCTTCCTCTTTTCTTTTTTCTCTCCCTTTTTGCGATCTTCCTTTACGTGACAAAATTTGCGCCATTTCCGCACCTTCCTCATAATGTAGAACTTGAAGTGTCCGGACACCCCGCTGGGTGTCGTCATCTTAGAGAGCGCAACGAATTATCATCGAAATATCATTAATTAATTCATGCATTGACTGTCCGCCAGAAACTAAAAAGTTCTAATTACAATACTTCAGTGATCTTATCGAGTAACTCAAACAAGATGCGAGTGGCTGTCTCTCTGACGGCCCTCTGGCTCTTTCTCGCTCTGCGTGGCATGCCTCCAGTAAGTGCACCCAGAATTACAGAATTTGAAAGAACTCATTTCAAACTATTCAGTTAAAAGCACTTTCAAAGGAAAATATCTAAATTCTTCATGTCTCTTGTTCTTCGGCTTGTAAAAAGGGATGATTGCATAACACAATGTCATAATCATCAATTTCATGACGACGACCGCCCTCCCACTCCCGATCATGTCTGGTCTCTGATTGTTCCCGCCAACTCTCCTAATCCCCTCTCGACGTCTCCTTCTTCGACTCCCCCTACTCCACCCGGCAAGAATATTTATAATATTTTTATTGAAAAAATGCAAAGCACCAGAAAAGTACCATGTACTTTATAGCAATTTGTTTGCTGTCCTTTCTGGAGGTTAAGTCTCGGAAGGTGTGCAATTAAATACACTGCATTAAATGCTTTCAGAACTAGTCCAGTGAGGTAAAATTCGATTATCTCGAAATTTATACTTTTTTTCATTCTTTTGATAACTGTGGGGATATGTTTGAAATTCGCGTTTCGCAAAACCCTAGATTCATATCAAATTACAGCCCAAGACATTAATAACACTACTAAAATGAGAGGGATAGTGATTTCTCTTTCTCTATACTCAGAGAACGAAGTCTCCAGCTTTCCTTACTCTGGAGTGTGCACATCCCCAATTATTAGAAGACTTGATGTCTCCATCTCTCGATTTCTCACGCTCTCTCAATGTCAGCTGGAGACAACATCTCCAGAGTAAGGAAAGCTAGAGACTTCGCGCTCTGTGTAGGTCATTGCGCAATTTTCGAAAAAAAAAATAACTCAAACGAAGCCAACTCTAGAACTTTCTCACTGCTCGTCTCCTAAACGAATCGTCTGATTTCTTTACAACCAAAACTAAAAATTCGCTCAAAATCGAAACAAATCAATTCTACGCGAGATATCCTCATTATTTGCTTCCTTTTAGGGTGGCCTAAACCGGGTCGGATTTTGAAGTACCCGGGTACAGGCCGTTCACGGGAACAGCTGAAAAAGTGAGAGTGAGTACCCGTTTGTTCCCGATATCCGCGGGAACAAAAATGTACCCGCGGGTAATTTTTTTTATCCCTACGGTAATTTTTCTGACACTTCAAAACAATTCACCGATTATATCCAACTAGCCGGGATGTGTTGAGGTTAAATGCACTACGCTCTATGCGTACACTACGCTCTATGCATAGTTCTGGGTGCAGGTTTTGTCCAGGGGGATTTCGCAAGCTTACTCCAGGTTCGGTCCAGGGGAAGTTTGGTAGCCTACTTCAGGTTCGGTCCAGGGGCACCTCAGTAGCCTGCTCCAGGTTCGGTCCAGGGGGAGCTCGGTAGCCTGCTCCAGGTTCGGTCCAGAGGGAACTCCGTAGCCTCCTTCAGGTTCGGTCCAGGAGGAGTTCGGTAGCTTGATGAGGGTCGGTCCAGGGAGGAGAACTCAGAAGCCGGCTCCAAGTTCGGTCCAGGGGAATGTTCATCTCCAGAAAGAGTACTGGCTTATTCCGTTGCAAAAGGCTCGTGAGGCTGAGTGCGATCGAAAAAAAGTTTCCACTACGCCACTTCGTGGCTCCGTGGCAACTTTTTTCGATCGCTATCTCCTCACGAGCCTTTCTCAACGGAAACGCAGGATACCGTGGTTTGAGGTCCCTGGCGTGTTCAGACACGTTTCTGACATCGCAAAACACTTGTCCTGTGATCCCCCACGCTCTGCGAACCAATTGGGAACTTTTCGAAATTTTGGATTTTTTATGTTAAAACTCGGCAAAACAGGTGAAAACGTGTTTCATGTTACTCAAGAACGTGCTAGAAGGACATCTGAGACTTGCGAATAATGCGGCAAACGTTTTGCCCGCGGCGGGATTCGAACCTGGGGGTCTCGGTTTGAAAGTCAAGCGCGTAACCCACTTGGCTATGGATTTGGTCAATTAAATTTTGTAAAATGTGAAGGGGATTTTGGTCTGTTGTCGTATGCAAAAGGATCCGAGAAGAGCGATTTTGAAGCGATTTATTAGGAAGCTTCCGGATGCATGATTCCGGCCTCCAGAAAGGGGTCAGAGGCGAGAGAGTGCGCCAAAGTGAGAGAGTACCTCTCGATCCCCCTTGCTCTCTCGTTTCAAACCCCTTCCTGCGAGATTTGCCGGCATGTTGAATGATTCCGAGCGAAATGTACGAAAATTTCGTGAAATCGTGTGAAATCGAGTGAAATCAATCGATATTCACTTCGAAAAACGGCAAAAGATGCTCAAATGTGAATCTCGTTACTCAAAAACGTGTTTGGACCACTTTTCACGCTTGCAAAAAATGCGGCAAAAGACTATGCACCGGCGGGGATCGAACCTGAGACACTCGGATTTGAATTCGAGCTCGCTACCGACTTGGCCATGAAATTATCGATTTTTGGTAAATAAATTTTGAAATGTTTTCAGATGGGTTATCATATGCAAAAGGATCTGAGAAGATTGATTGAGTTTGAAAGGATTTATAGCGAAAAAACGACGAAAAAATGTCCGTCACGCGGAAGGAAAAAAACACACCAACCGACAGACATTTCAATTTCCTAGTAGTGGAGGAATTCCTTTATAATATTGATTGTAAACATGAGATCATTTACAATTTTGGCGATTAAGACATAAGAAGGTACTATTATCCAACATTTCACTCTATTCTCTTCCTAATTCTGCCTCAAGTACCCGCGGGTACGCACGGTCCAATTCTGACCCGGTCCCGGATACCGGGAACACAACGGGTACTGTTCCCGTTGTGTACCCGTTCCCGGGATGTTACCGGTTTAGGCCACCCTAGTTCCTTTGCAACGCTAGCAAATACGTAGAGGGAAATAAGTAAACGAAAAACGTTTAGGCTATAAATATACTTTTTTGAAAGCCCTTGTTCGTTAGCCTTGACGGATAGAAGGACTCATTTCCCTGTGAGTAAATAATGTTAGCAACTACTTACATGATTCGACCATTCGACCGCTACTCCGCTCACCGAATCCAAGGAAAACTCGACCTCCGATCGCCTTCCAACGACTACCGACAAGCCGGCATTCGCCACCGAAAGTGAGGATAGATTGGGATAATGAGTATCCCCCGATTGTAGTTCGTGAAGGAAAACATCTCTCTCAGTATTTATCACTTGCATAGCAGTCCCCGCATTCCACACGAGAAAAATGTATAAAACCAGCCCCATCGTACATGAAAATGTATAACAAATGCATAACATGTAGTACATTTTTCATATATTTTCATGTATGATGGGGCTGGATTTATACATTTTTCTGTATGTGCAGCCGCTGTCAATACATCGCGTGGTTCCGAAGACACTACTCAATCAAATGTCACTGGCACGATTGAGTTCTCTCCTCCGCCGACTGAAATGACGCAAAACGCAAGGACGACAGGTGAGAGTTCGCACCAGAATTATGCTAAAATTTGGTGAGAAGAAAAAACCAAACAAAAACAGTAACGTCATACTCGTTGGGACAACAGTCCAATCCCTTCGCTTTTTGCAGGCATATTTGACGATTCTCCTCAGCAAGCACAAGTTTAAAAACGTTTCAAAGTTATGAATTTAGCCTAAAAATTGTATTCGTACATATAATGGATCTACATTCAGCCGAGAAACGACCGAGCGATGAAAGCGAGGCCAATTCGCCGACCAATTTGACGGTACGACTGTCACACAATAATACATATACAATAAACTGAGAAACGGGGTGATTTTGCTGATGCCTGTAAGAGCAATAAGTCTCGTTGTGAGATCTTCAAGTTTAGCTGAATCTAACATAAAATATATTTTGTGCAGGGTACGAACAAATTGACCATGAGTTCGACTACCGAGAAAGGTGAAGATGAGAAGACACCGACCTACGCATCTCACAATTACGGAGGTATCGATTACATTTTCCTTTTTACAACAATCTTCATAAATAGTTGCAGGACCCGTCACGACTCCTTCCGTTCCTCCGACCCGCCCGAATGGAACTGACACGACGCGACCGGCTACCGACACTTCGCCTCTCTCTACGAATGGAACGTTCCTCCAAGTACCGACTCTGTCCGCGCAGCTACTCCAACGATCGCATCCACCATCGGAAGCTCAAGCAGTAGAGAGGACATGAAGAAGACCACTCGAGGAACATCAAGCGCGACTGGACAGCACACTCCCACGGACCGAATCGTCTCGGAACCAGCCAAGAACATCGCAGCGACGACTGAGTCTCCCAGTACCGCAATGAACAAGACTTCAGGCACAACTGAACCGCGCACTGACACTCCCACGGGCGGAATCTTCTCTGAGTCATCTATGATCAGCATCGCGACGACAGATTCACTGTATAGGACCAAGATCGTCACGAAAAGCGGCCGAACGACGACGCCTATTCCCTCCTCCGACGATGCGCCCGCTATTATCCTGAACACTGCCACGACGTCCGAACCCTCCTCCTCCGATGGCAAGAAGTCGACGCTGCAATGGGTGATCAAGACGAAGAAGCCGGAGAACGACGAGCCCGGTTAGTTGTTTTACGGTAATCATAGTTCTCTGAAATGGAATGGGCAGGCATTTGAATTCCCGCAATCAAAACACACAAAAAAAGGTTTTTAGAGATGTAAAAGCGAAGATAACTAACTCCTAAAAGGGAAATTTTAGCGACGGATAAATGTGATCACTTGCAGTGTACGATCCCATGCCGTGTCCGTCTAGCTAGAACGAGGGCAACGCTGTCTGCTTGCGTCTGGCTTCCGACAGTGAGTCGACAATGGTTCCTTCTCTTTAAATTTACTATTAACAGTTTGTAATTCCACTCTAACCAAAGTTAGGCCGGTAATGACGCATAAATATTTGCGAGCACGCAAGAATATCGATTACAGTTTTAGCGGGGTGTTTTGTTATTAAATGCCAAGAAGTAAATTGAGAATTGCTTAGACTCGCATAGAATAAAAATAATTCGCGATTCATTGTCAGGCCGCAGTTACAATAATGCACTGGACTCGTGTCAAGAACATGAATACGGTGATATGATTCGGGAATGGGAGTTGGCTACAGAATACAGCGCTATCAGGGACATCATGTAAGTGGAGGGAATTGTAAATTACATATGCACAGCGAGGTGCCGGGATGAGCTGGGTTCCTTGAACGACCTTTAGCAGTTAAAAACAGTTTATAAAGTTGTTTGAATACGTCGTTGTTACGTACTTGTAACGGCCAGACGAAATTGTTTATCCAGTCAATCTATAATTCTTTCAGGAAGAATTACTCGATCCCGTTCCATCACTTTTGGGTGAGTGAGATGTCCTCCAAACTTCTAAGAAAAAATCGAACCGCCCGCATATTCTTCCTGAGCGCCGCTTCCCCCGTGCTGGTCAGCAATTATTTAATTTATAAAATAATGCAATCGAACAAAATGTTGAAATCTTGAAAAAAACAAATTCGTGCTTGATTCATAATGTTTCATAAATGCCAATGTCATTTGCAGACTGGACAGGTGAACGTCACCAAGGCCAACATTCCAACCTCGACGATGGTCCTCGCCGTGTGCAAGATCCCGAGTGAGATTTTGAACTATTCCTGCGCGCTTTCTCTCGCTTTCGTGCCCTCACACTCACTCACTCTCTTCTCTTACATTAATATAAAATGTAATTTTTCCTGCGTTTTCCGTTAGATGCTTGTGAGAAAAGATTAATGGATGCAAACATTCCCTCTGTTTCTCTCAGTCTATCTCCACAACTTAATCTTTCTCCCGCAAAAGTCGAATTTTGTCACACGCGCAAACAGAGTCCACACTTTTGGATAAAAAAAATTTTTTGGATAAAAAACTGTCCCTTTCAGAGCACAACCAGAGAGCTAATTGCACGACCGACGAGATTCTGATGGACGCTCCTTCGATGCATTTCCTCAGCTCACCACCGTACGTTTTAATTTTCTTTTAATTACTATTTAAAAAAGGTAATTACCGCTTGGTAAGTAATTGATTGCTTTCAGGGAAAGTCTCTCGTTCGGCCAGTCTGTTCAGTTGCAGTGCACCAACGCCAGTCATGTAAGAAATTGGGGGGAGTGCAGAATTCTTTTTGCATTTTTGAACTTTTTTTTCTATTGTAATAGGCGCTGAGTTCTATGAAAATCACGCAAGGTTTGCAATTTGTAAAAGGGGAGCACACTTTGTGAAGTATTCGTGTGGGACTATCAAACACAATGTAATAGGCATTGTGAATGCTTGCCCAGTTTCCAAGTGTTATCGATGTGGTTTTTTTTTCGATTTCACTAAATCGTGGCAAGAAACCGTGACCCAATTTTGACTAACATTACAGCGTGGACAGGGGTTTTCTGGTCCGGGGGACGTTTTTTAGTTGCTCCACTCTGCAGGTCTCGCCTATCACGTCGATCTGTACGGAACGAGGAGCTATGCAGCCGCATCCCGCTCTTCTACAGGACGATTGCAATGTACCGGACGATAGCAGTAAGTATTCAAAGAGCGAGGTCGCTTTCCTTACTCTGGAGTATGCACATCTCCAATTATTGGAGAAGTGATGTCTCCATCTCTCGATCTCTCATGCTCTCTCAGCAGGAGGCAGCATCTCCAGAGTAAGGAAAGCTGGAGTCTTCGCGCTCTGGGTAAAGCTTGAAAGCTTGGTAAAAATGATGACAAACACGAGTTCATTTCCATTTCTTTCAATTATAAACGCTTGGCAGCCGGAGTATGTTTTTCGATTTCTCGAAATTTCTGACAGGTCCCTTTTATGACGCACGCACGCTCTTTTAACCTTGTGGAAGGTGGTTATCGAACCCTCGAGGTTCAGTGATGCAACCGGTCCAGGACACTTTCCTCGTTTAAGGATTTTAAAGCTACCTATTTAAGAGAACGCGGATGAGTACGAGGACCCGCCCGGTTTCGTGGTTACATGTGAGAAGTGTTACGAGATGGGAACGAAGAAATGCCACAGAGGAGTCAATGGAACAGTCGATAAATGCGTCTGTAAGAAAGGATGGAAAGTGAGTTGGCGTTACTGTTTATATGATTATATTTGGTATTCAGTATCCGTATATAGTGAATATAGTGGAATATTTAGTGTATAAAATGACTATACTATACTTTGTATTATACATTGAGTATATTTAAGAAAAAAGTACGTGTGATCTGAACAAAACGCAAGAACATTGTAACGTGAGCACAACCTCAAATAAGAAGAATTTCATTTCAACTCGTACCGTAATTGCAGGGCTCGACCTGCTGGGATTCGCCAAAATTCTGCCCGAACACCACCTGTAGATTCGGTGCTGTGTGTAAAGAAAAAGTACGCTCTGGTTTAACATATAAATATACTTCTAGCTACCACAGGCGAGAGAGTACGAGTAACGAAAACTAGTAATTAAGGCTCCATGGCTCCGTGAGGTTAGAACTGTGTGTACCGCTCGGAGTACATTCGTCACATGATTCCAAACCTACAGAAAAGGGTTAGAGTGAGAGAGTGTACACAAGTGAGAGAGTCCCTCTCGATTTCACACGCTCTCTCACTCTAAAGGCCTTTCTGAAAGGTTTGGTCTGTGAAATCATGTGTCGTGCATTACAGATCGATCACGCCATTTGCCTGTGCACGACGGAATCTTGCCATACCAAAGAAAGAACACAGAACAGAACTTTGGTTAGTCGGAATCTGTTAATCGCATGTATACAGTCCAACAGAGTCGTCGACGTTTGCATCCATCTCGCGGTCGTACATCTGAAATACTGTGCATACGCGTACAGCTAGCACCAATATAGTGACCGAACTTTCAGAAACAGAGGGCACGCATAGGTGTGTGTGTTAAATGAAGAGTTATAAAAAGACGCGCCCTAAAGGAGGCATCCCCACTCACCTTCCCGTAGCCTTCTCTCCCCTCATCACAAGTGGTCCTTCAGACCAGCAGGCCTGTGCACCTAAAATGTCGGAAAATTTTTCGGAAAAGATCAAATAAAACTTGTCAACGAGGATACATATTGAAAAAAAACATATCAGCCATTGAGATTGCTACTAGAGTATTTCTATCATCACAAACAATCTTCGTCTAATCTAATCTGTATTAAAATTTACAACTTATTTTTCGAAATGTTCCTTGCACTGTCTTGTTTCAGACGACCGAAGTGCTCACATTCGCTGCTAAAGCCGTCTCGATCATTTCGCCAGTCAGCATGACGATAATGAAGATGTGCTTTCAAGTGGCCACCGCGTCGGATTCGCATGTTAGATATATATATATATATATATATATATATATATATATATATATATATATATATATATCTGTTTTTTGTTCCCAGGAGTAGTATGAAAGAAATGTGCAGAGCCAGGGGAGTCAAGATCCGATGTTCGAAGATCAAGACCACCTCTGGTCGTGAACCTGTGTATTTCCGCAGGCCCATGTGCCGAAATCGTAACCTACATCATTCAGACGATTCAAGAGTCGCTGATAAACCATCGAGCAATCGTCCTAACCATCAATGGACTTATCTTGAACGCCTTCTCGGATCCGACCACATACGAGATTGGAATCGTGGAGAGGAGAATTTGGTGCTTCGGCTTTCACTTCACCGCCTTCACCGGTACGCTTGCATTATTAGCATTTACATACTGCGGTTTGGGCGGGAATAATTTGAACGGCCATTGTGAATTCCCCACAAGATCTAGTACACAGTCTCTCTCGCTGACCCCTTCTCTTATGCTGCGCAAAAATCAGGGGGTGCAAAGTGCAAGAAAAAATTGGGGGTGCAAAAATCAAGGGGTGCAAAAAAAAATTTGAATTCCCGCAATTATCGATTTTTGCTTATATCTCGGCTCCCGGTGAACCTAGCGGTACAAAATTTCGTTTGCAAGTTCGAAATGTGTAAAGTAATTTGCATCCGAAGTTTTGTACCCCTAGCTTCAACGGGAGCCGAGATATAAGCAAACATCGATAATTGCGGGAATTCAAATTTTTCGTTTGCACCCCCCCAGATATTTTCACCTTGGTGCAATTGCACCCATGATTTTTGCGCAGCATAAGAGAGACTCTGTTTTTATCTAACTCTTTCCTACATCGCCTGCAAAGTGCCGTGTTTCATATGATACGTTCACAAAATGGGCTTCTGAAGTGTTCGCTCATTTTCTCCACCTCATCGGTAGCCAAGACTTTCACTTACTTTTACTTCGTAAACTTATTTCCCTCTGAATGGAGGGCCGCGACAGAACATTGTGAATTCGCGTTTGGGCACTTTCCTATATCCGTGCCAGGCCCCGCCCCCTTCCCTTCCAGAGGAGAGGAGGGGAGGAGCTGACCTCCCGCCCAACCCGAGGGAGGGGCTAGAGGCGTTCAAAATAGCCGAGTAATTAAAGCGCGCGTTCCCTAGACATAGTGCTTGCTCGCTCAGAGGCAGTTCAATGCGTACTGCAACTCTTCGGCGCAGCCATGCCCGATTGAATGCCGATTGCTCGGCTATTTTGGACTGCCTCTCGCCCTACCTCATGGATGGGCGGGAGGTCGGCTCCACCCTCTCTCGAGGGGGTGGAGCACAGGGGGCGGGGCCTGGCACTGATCTAGGAAAGTTCCCGCGTTTGTATCGAACTGGAAGTTGAACAACTGCATTGCAGCGATCATGCTTATGCTTGCTGAAGCGATTAACATCGATTGTGTAATGATGAGCAGGAATAGAAACGTCTGGAACGTCAAGAAGGGACAGGGATTCTATGGAGACTTCGGAGTGAGTATCACCTTGTTACTCGCCTCGCACGGTGGTAAGAAGTCATAGGCACGGTACAGACAAGGAACCAGGTCCAAATGCAAAGGCCTGCGTACAATTGGCCCAATCCATAGTACCCAGGATATTGTTCGGCTCTATTAGGGTAGATCAGTCAGTCGCCACCGTCGTAAACCGTTGTAATGCTGTAATCATCATCGATGCTTAACATTGTTTCCTCACTTCACTCTCGACCGGTCGAATTTAGAGAGTGTCGACAAAGTGAGGAGACTTATGAGAGGTATCACGAGAGATCGTATGTAAAATGGACCTTTGCGGAACAATTTTCAAAAAAATATTTTTGATTTCGACCAAACTATTATATTACAATACCCAGCTGACGAGAATTCGATTTATCCTGGTCCCAGGCCCAGAGCCGGCTTTTAGGAAATTTCCGGCTCCAATACCGGAATCGTCATAACTCAGCTCAAGCTACAATGCTGTGGCTGGGCTCAAAATGTTAATAAAAATCTGATAAACAAATTTACTGTTGGAAACAAGTTTCGTACTCGTTAACTTAAACAGTTGGAACCGAAAAAGTGAATCCCGTGTTTTTCAAAAAAAATCTTAGATATCAAAAATGCGAGATGCCGCGCTTTTTTATTGCAGATTATGTTAGAGGTCTTAAAATTGTGTCCGGGAAAAATTTAAAACTGAACAAAAAGATTTAAACTCGAAAAATATGTTTGAAAGTGAAAAATCGTCAAAAGTCGAAAAATAAACTTTTCGAAAACCTATCAAGAAGTAGTTTTTCATGCACTTTGTAACACTTTATGCACAGTAAAAAATATGTTCACTCATTTAAAGCTCATTTAGATAACTTTTCGGATCAACATTTTGGAAAACTTGTAAAATTGTCAAAATGACTGATAATTATGCAAAAATGCGAGAATACGCGAGCTTGGCAAATATCATATGTGGTGTATTTATGTTGATACGCAACCATAATTCATATTTATACCGTACTTAAGAGCGGAGCAGGTTGTTATTTTATTTCTAAAATAGGTTTTCGACGATTTTAAGACAATTTTGATAATTTTTCGAATTTTAAAAGTCCAAATGAGCTTTACATGCGTGGATATAATTTTACTGTGCATAAAGTGTTACAAAGTGCATGAAAAACTACTTTTTGATAGGTTTTCGAAAAGTATATTTTTCGACTTTTGACGATTTTTCACTTTCAAACATATTTTTCGAATTTAAATCCCCCCTTTTTGTTCAGTTTTAATTTTTTCCCGGACACAATTTTAAGAGCTCTTTCATAATCTGCAATAAAAAAGCGCGGCATCTCGCATTTCCTCCACTACTAGGAAATCGAAATGTCTGTCTGTTTGTCTGTTGGTTTTTTTTCCTTCCGCGTGACGGACGTTTTTCCGTTTTTCCGCTATAACTCTTTTCAAAGTTTAGCAATCTTCTCACATTCTTTTGCATGTGATAGGCAACGACGAAACACATCGAAATTAATATTTGAAAAATCGATAATTTCATGGCCAAGTCGGTAGCGAGCTCGACTAGAAATCGGAGGGTCTCAGGTTCGATCCCCGCCGGTGCATAGTCTTTTGCCGCATTTTTTCCAAGTGTCAAATGTGGCCCAAACCCATTTTTGCGTAACGAGATTCACATTTGAGCATCTTTTGCCGATTTTTGAAGTGAAATATCGATTGATTTCACTTGATTTCACGCGATTTCATGAAATTTTCGCACATTTCGTTCCAAATCATTCCTCATGCCGGCAATCTCGCAGAAATGGAGTTAGAACGAGATTGTAAGGGAAATTGAGAGTGACTCTCTCACTTTGGCACACTCTCTCGCCTCTGACCCCTTTCTGGAGGCCGGAATCATGCATCCGGAAGCTTCCTAATAAATCGCTTCAAAAGCGCTCTATCTTCTCGGATCCTTTTGCATACGACAACAGACCAAAATCCCTTTAAAATTTTGCAATATTTAATTGACCAAATCCATAGCCAAGTGGATTACGCGCTTGACTTATAATCCGAGACCCCCAGGTTCGAACCCCGCCGCGGGCAAAACGTTTTCCGCATTTTTCGCAAGTGTCAGAAGCCCTTTTAGCACGTTCTTGAGTGACATGAAACACGTTTTCACATGTTTTGCCGTGTTTTGAAATGGAAAATAGAAAATTTAGTAAAGTTTCCAAATGATCCGGCGAGCGTAGGGAATCATTGGAAAAGTGTTTTGCGATGCCACAAACGTGTTCGAACACGCCATGGAAATCAACACACGGTATCCTGCGTTTCCGTTGAGAAAGGCTCGTGAGGCTGAGAGCGATCGAAAAAAGTTGCCACGGAGCCACGAAGTGGCGTAGTGGAAACTTTTTTTCGATCGCACTCAGCCTCACGAGCCTTTTGCAACGGAATAAGCCAGTATTCTTTCTAGAGATGAACATTCCCCCCAAACATAAGCTCCCCCTGGACCGTACCTGAAAAAGGCTACCAAGGTCCCTCTGGAACGTACCTGCAGCAGGTTACCGAGGTCCCCCTGGACCGAACCTGGAGCCAGTTACCGTCCTCCCCCTGGACCGAACCTGCACCCAGAACTATGCATAGAGCGTAGTGTACGCATAGAGCATGAAAAATCATGAAAAATCGAAAATTTCTAAAAGTTGCCAATTGATTCGCAGAACGTGAGGGAACACAGGAAAAGTGTTTTGCGATGTCGGAAACGTGTTCGAACACGCCTGGGAAATCAACACACGGTAATCTGCGTTTCCGTTGAGAAAGGCTCGTGAGTCTGAGAGCGATCGAAAAAAAGTTGCCACGGAGCCACGAAGTGGCGTAGTGGAAACTTTTTTTCGATCGCACTCAGCCTCACGAGCCTTTTGCAACGGAATAAGCCAGTATTCTTTCTAGAGATGAACATTCCCCCCAAACATAAGCTCCCCCTGGACCGTACCTGAAGAAGGCTACCAAGGTCTCCCTGGACCGTACCTGAAAAAGGCTACCAAGGTCCCTCTGGAACGTACCTGCAGCAGGTTACCGAGGTCCCCCTGGACCGAACCTGGAGCCAGTTACCGTCCTCCCCCTGGACCGAACCTGCACCCAGAACTATGCATAGAGCGTAGTGTACGCATAGAGCATGAAAAATCATGAAAAATCGAAAATTTCGAAAAGTTGCCAATTGATTCGCAGAACGTGAGGGAACACAGGAAAAGTGTTTTGCGATATCGGAAACGTGTTCGAACACGCCCGGGAAATCAACACACGGTAATCTGCGTTTCCGTTGAGAAAGGCTCGTGAGTCTGAGAGCGATCAAAAAAAGTTGCCACGGAGCCACGAAGTGGCGTAGTGGCAACTTTTTTCGATCGCTCTTAGCCTCACGAGCCTTTTGCAACGGAATAAGCCAGTACTCTTTCTAGAGATTTCCATTTCCCAACATACTCCCCCTGGACCGTACTTGGAGCCGGCTACCGAGTCCTCCTCTCTGGACCGAACCTCAAGCAAGCTACCGAGTTCTCCCTGGACCGAACCTTTAGCCAGCAACCGATCTCCCCCTGGACCGAAACTGGAGCCAGCTACCGATGTCCCCCTGGACCGAACCTGGAGCCGGCTACCGAGTCCTCCTCCCTGGACCGAACCTGTAGCGAGCAACCGATCTCCCCCTGGACCGAAACTGGAGCCAGTTACCGATCTCCCCCTGGACCGAACCTGGAGCCAGCTACCGATCTCCCCCTGGACCGAACCTTCACCCATAACTGTGCATAGAGCGTAGTGTACGCATAGAGCGTAGTGTACGCATAGAGCGTAGTGTATTTAACCTCAATACATCCCGGCTAGTTTTGATATCTAAGATTTTTTTGAAAAACACGGAATTCACTTTTTCGGTTCCAACTGTTTAAGTTAACGAGTACGAAACTTGTTTCCAACAGTAAATTTGTTTATCAGATTTTTATTAACATTTTGAGCCCAACCACAGCATTGTAGCTCACTTTTGAGCTGAGTTATGACGATTCCGGTATTGGAGCCCGAAATTTCCTAAAAGCCGGCTCAGGGCCTGGGACCAGGATAAATCGAATTCTCGTCTGCTGGGTATTGTAATATAATAGTTTGGTCGAAATCAAAAATATTTTTTTTGAAAATTGTTCCGAGCCACCTGCAATCTCTGGTGAGACCTCTCTTATGAGGTCAATGATAGGGCATCGACGATGAGTGGAGTATAAGCTCCCCTGCGCAGTTGAGCCATAGTAATAAGTCATGCATCGCCTAACTATCGATTATTCCCATTTTATGAAATCTCATCCATGAGAAATCCATGATAAATAACCGTTATCGATTGCAGTTCGTGATGCCGGTCTGCTACATTTTCTCGTTTGTATTCGTGGGCATGATCTGGTGCTGGCGCTGGAATACGCAAGAGGCCCCATGGACCTCGCTCGGTCAGTTTGTTTTTTGCCAGACCTCAAAGATTGTCAAGAGGTAAACGTTAGGACGATTTTACAGTAGAAAGCTACTAGGTAAGACCGAACAAGCCGGTAAGTTAGCTGCAACGTGGGATTACGTAACCCAACGTTTCCCAATCTAGGACATGCTGCGCTTCGCAATCATAGAGGGAACAACCGCTCTGCCCCCAATTCCACGAATTTCGCACACTATCTATATCGATTGAATACAGTATGAGCGAGTCCGCGCGCACGGAATTAATATTTCTGATTACAATATTTAAGTCATTTCATGATAGATTGATACCGTTGCTCCTATGACAACAAAGAATTGATCTTAGTTTTCTGGATTGATCATTAGCGAATATAGCCACAAGACGATTTTCCTACTAACACACAAAACAAGTCGATCTTGTTCAACTAGTTTAACAGTTATTTTCTCTCCACGATAAAGGTGGGCAGCGTAGTATAGTGCGTAGGCAGTAAATTCTGCATATGAAAGCTAAGATGCGTCCACGCCATCCAAAAAAGAGTCATCGCTTTTCTACCAGTGATACGTAGACTTGTGCAGCAACCGGCCTTACCGGTCGGCACCGGCAGAGTAGTCGCTTGTCGACGTAAAGTCCTCTTGATTCCGGTAGCAACTTTACCTTTACTTTTTTTCTACCGTGTGAAATGTGAGCCTCTTCGTTTCACGCACTTTAGCCACCGGCCGGTGTATGAGAGAGTAAGCGAAATGAAGATATTTCGGCATATGCTATTCAGTAGGGTTTGAAATTCGGGTAAATAATTTGATTATATCTCTATATTCCACATACTCTCAAATCAACCGGCCGACCTAGAGAGTGTGTGAAATGAAGAGATCTGCTCCTGTTATTTATCCGAAATTCAAGACTATATTATTCAGGCAGTTTCGATGAGGGCGGAATGGCAGGCTTCATTTCGCTCTATTACATTCTATTCGGACTAATGGTGGTATCTGTCGTCGAGTGGACCAGGATCCGCTACCGATCGTGAGCGATGTTGAATACACACAGAGAAATTCTACTAAGAACAGGCACTCAAGTTGACCCGCCTACTAATATGTAAGTATGCGCAGCTTATATATTAGTAGGCCCTACTTACATATTAGTAGGCGGACCAACTTGAGTGCCTGTTCTTAGTAGGATTTCTCTGTGTGTAATTGGCATTTCCAGCTCTATAATTAGCTTCTGTGTTCGAATAGGCCTATTCGCGAATAACCTCTGTTATTCGCAAGTAGAATTATTCGATCTAATCTAACGGAAACGGCTAATGATCGACTCAAGGTAAATTCGTTTCAGAGACAAAACGCGCCGGCTCAGAATCGACAACTACTATGAAACATCCGACCACGCGGAGGATCAGGAGGATGTCGAGAAGGTAATTGATAAGTGTAAAATTCGGGTAAATAATTAGATTAGATCTCTTCATTTCGCACACTCTCTCACCAATAGAAAGTGCACGTAATGAAGAATGTTAATCCAATTATCGAATTACAAACTTTTCTCTTTTTATTTCGTTTTTTTCTCTCTCGAGCGATATTATAAGCGGCGTTTTGGCGCCATACATTTTGAAAGTCTCTTTCCATTTCCGAGTTGGACCCTCCTGTGCCAGCTCGCAAATCTCACTCCTTACCGTCTCTCGATCTATCGATTTCAACTCCTTGGTACATTCATTCGTCCAACAAGAATATACCGTATTTCGAATGCACGCGTACATGAAAACGAGCTAGCCAAGTAAGCCACAGATAGAGAAAAATAGTGCTGCGAATGTCCATTAAACTTTGAAAAGTAATTATGCAACTAGCTCCTTTTCTCCACACACTCTTCATTTCGCGCTCTTTCACTCAAAATCTTGCCGATTTCCATATTATGCAACTATAATAGGTGAACCGTTACTTTCAGTCTTATGCCCAGTCAATGTCTCGTAAGCATAATGTAACATCTTGAAAGTATCGCCACTTTTCTAAATCCACCCGCTTCCACCCCGCGTAAATTTTACTTACTTACTTACTTAGTCACTTACCATCTTCAGCGCAAATGTATCATATATCACACACATTTGACAAACTCAATCACCTGAATGCCATATTTGTAGCTCTAACTCAACGTTGCAGGCGATTCGAAATATCTACTGCGTGCCCTTCGTCGCCGTCGCGCAGGTAAAAATATAAAAATAATTGTTTTTAGACTTTTACCTTTTGCTTAATATCATTTGCTCCACTAGTAGTACACTCAAAGAAAAAAGTCTTATAAGGCCCGTAAAACCTGGTGGGATCATACAAAATGTCTAAGATCATTCTGTAAGATCCTTCTCAGGTTTTACTGGCCGTATGTAAGACTTTTTCTCTGTGTCTAATGCTCCCTTTTGAAGGCAGTCACGTTCGTCATCAATATGATCGCCGCCGATAAGCACACTACATTCTGGGCTGCGTGAGTCGATCTTCAAGCAATGATCTGACCCTCTCAATTATGCATGCTCTCTCGCGCTGTCTGAACGATGAGAGAACATGCAAAATAAGGAGAGTCTCATCCTTATTCCGATCTTCATTTATCCGTGGGGAACCTAAACACACCGAGCAAAATAGATAGAATTTAGTTCGCCACCAGTAAAATATATGAAGGATACGAGTGGGAGAAATATACCAACGCTATGTGGGTGTGTTCTAATTGCGTGCAGTCTGATTGTGAGACATTGCGCCAGGATTGAATTTAATCTCTATACCGGTTGATACGTGGGAGAGCGCGCAAAATGAAGAGATAAAGTTATTTACCCGAATTTTAAAAAAATAAATAAATTTTCTGCAGTATTGCTATGGCTACGGGCGTGATCAATGGGGCGGTGTGTGGCATCCAGTCAATCTGCATCAACGGCGAGGTCAGCTACCATTTCGCTTTTTTTCTTCATTCCGCATAGGCTATGATCTTCCGATGAGGCGTGTCGTTGATTGTAGATATAGTAGTTAGCAGAGGCCCGTCGTCTCTAGACGAATCGATTCTTGATTGGGGCCTGGGAAGCGTTGTGATGTGCGTAAGCCACTAAACGGATCCAACTATTTACAACCTTTCACAAAACATTGCATTAGCGTCGCAAATTGCGCAGCGGGTAATTCGACAGTTATTGTCAAGAACGGTTCTCCAACCTCCTCATTCCACAGGCAATCTCGGTGCGTGAATGACCTAGCAAATTTGCGTTAATTATTACCATTATTACCGTATTCCACATGCCGGTCAGCCTTAAGGCCTTAGGAAGGAAAAAGGGCAAACGCGAGAGGCACTCTCTCCCTTTTGCACACTCTCTCGCTCTTACACTGAACTGTAGGTTCAGAATACATAAAGGAACACACACAAAATGGTTCTCTGAACTCATTTGACGACATTTTTTTCGTCTGACTGATTGAAATCTGCTCCGCGCTCTGCGTATCTAATCAACATTTCACTTGACTGTGATATTCAGGTGCTCGATGTCATCATCACAGGCTTCCAACGGTTCTTCCCCGATCGTATTCGTTTCATGAACCCGTTCTCGTTCCGCACAACGTAATTTAGCCTTGCTTACTTCTAGGAAAACTAGTCTAGAACTTCAGAAGTCATAGTCTAATCCTTGGTTGGAGCCAGGGCAGGACTTTTAGATTCGAGGCTCGGTAGCTTTTCTGAAATCGCAGCCAATTGCAAACCGTATCCTAAGCAGCACAGTAATCGAGCAGTCATACATTTTCGTCCAATCGGATATAACGTTATTGTGAACAATTAAGCTGGTCCGAAAAATCTACTGAATTGGACAGATCTACTTTTTGGTTAAGAAAATTGCGGTCGACGAATGTGTGATTGCAGTTCGGAGACGCTCGCGCACTACCACAAAAAATGGTTCGATGATGAGAAGAGACGTATTGAGGAGGAGGAAGAGGACGATTGGGACATGGCAAGATGGCAGGAAGAAAAGGAGAGGGAGGCCGTGAAACGATTGGTACGCTCATATTCTAATGCACTCAAGGTGTCAGTCTCCACACTTTGGACACATTGGAACATCCCTTATTAGAATTGACTCCGGAGTTCAAATTTAGTTCCAGTTCCATTTCATTTTTTAACTCTTATAAGAGGAAAAGGTTCCATTTCCTCGATTATCTCATCATTGTTACTCCTCTTCTGATCTATATTCAATTGATTTTCCTTACAGTATCCGAAGATTCCCGAGGCACTTATTCCCGTTCAACTCCAGCAAGGTCCGAAGTCATGCTGGCAGTACAATTTTGACATGACCCACCCCGTGAGTTGCGTCAAATATGGTCAAACTGTTATGGGGTGTTATACAATACACCTACGCTGTCCCTTTTTTGCTTCATTTTGCGCCGACTTCGGTATTTTCCTTTTATGATCATTCATACTCAGCGAAAATTTGTGAGCTCTACTTAAGATTGGAGGAATATCACTCCTTTGACAGGCAAGATTAGATCTTCCGCATATCTCCTTCCTAGATGATGCCTGTTTTCTTTGTCGCCAGCATATTTTCCATAATAACCTGACATTCCTCATAGATGAAGTAGATCTATTTTGGTCCAAATCTGAAGTGCATCTCATCTCACCACTGATCCATACGTTCAGGGGATCTTCCTCCTTCGATTTTAGCTGAAATGTGTAAATCGTAATTTGTGCTATTTTAATCTACTTTAATCTGAGGTAGCTCTACTCCATTAGATTCTGTGCATCGAGGAATTCTCCAACCATTTCAGAAGTACATGCCTGCTCGGATCCGCCATTTCACTCTCGTCCGTTGGACCAAGATGTATCTCAACGTGCGAGTCCTCAAGTCGATCAATGTAGAGAATGGAATCGAGGTCGGAACAATTTAACAGTTTGCACGACCATTTCACGGCGTTCTGGGCCAAATGTCAAAAGTGAACTCATGGTGGGGTGGGACCATCGCGCTCCTTTGCTCTGTGCATGTCAGTCTCCATTTCCATAGCTACGCCGGAATGCCGTGCAATTGCCAAGCAAGAGAAACGGGAAGAATTCACAGCAACATATAAAAGGGAAACAGGCGAAAAATTTGGATTGCGAGGAATTGCTGTTTAGTCGGATTTAACGAGAGGAAATAGCGCTAATCATATTTTTATGTTTTGGAATTCTGGTAAATAATTATATTTTTCGAAATGTTGTGTGAATTTTGAATCCCATTCAAACATGTAGAATGAGTTAACCGGCTAATCGAATTATGAATTTACTTCATCTAATTTGGTCGCATATTAATTTCAATCTCTCATTCTCTTGCCCCCCCCCCCTCACTTGACACGGTATACGCCATAAAAGCTTGTCTATTAATTGATTGAATAATACTATTTATTTATCGAAGACCGAGGCCCAGCAGGATTTGACAAGAAGAGGAAATATGGGGAAGGGTAGACTCGCAGAATTTCAATAATTTTCAGTACATACGCCAGTATCTTCAAAATGAGGACTTTTTCGAGGGCGAGCACTGTCCCAAGGTTAGCATAATGATCTACTTTTACTATTAATTTTCTTTTTACTGTTCTTTTTTGTTCCATTTGTTGTTCTTTTTTGTTTTCTTATAAGAAAGAAAACGGAATCCAAATATAACATGTGAGCACGAACCATGAACAATGCTTAACAATTTTTACAAGAAAATACTAATTTTTCTCTATTTTTGATTAAATTTTAATTTCTTTATTGACGCTGGATGCGCCGAAAAGAATAATTAATAATTATGTAATAGATAAAATAATTAGCATTGTAGGAGCAGGCTTGGATGTTATTCAAGCAGTGGGCCGAGCAGATAGAGTATCAAGATCGGATTGACTTCGCTCGGTGAGAAACAGTTCATTAACATCAAATATCCCAGGATAACGGTATTCCTTGGTTTCTGCTGCTTTTTCGGGATGCCGAAAATATATTCGGCATTGCCGAAAAATGAAAAAAAAAAGAATACCGCCCCTGATTCCGGAGTTCCAATAAGATGAACAAAGGTCCTCTCTGTTTCCATTTCTTCCATTATCCCCCGTTGTTCGGTGGGTGGAATTCCATCACGTGATGCAAATGAACTCTACTTCTCATCTCATTCTGAAACCGACCGCTCCACTCCTCTGTTCCGGATAATGGAATTCCAATAGGCGATGGAATTCCACCGCCAGGCCATTTCCAATAAGCAACCGCTCACAAAATGAGGGGTTATTGGAAATGAAGAGGAGGCAAATGAGATTCCAATAGCCTAATTTTTCCAACAAGGGAACCCTATTCTTCAACCCTTCCACACGGTATCTCGTTTCGGTGAGCAAAAGAGAGCGCGTCGAATGGTGAAATTGGAGAACTATTCTCTAAGAAAGGAGACTAAAGAGAAACCTAGAAAATTTGCGTTGCGTGATTTTTTCTGCATTTTAAAGATAACAACGGATAGTATGAATCTTCGCGAACTCTCATAGGGCAACGGATTTGTTTTCACCAATCACATAGAGGGACATTTATTGATGTTTGTTGACAGCATTCAATAGTACTAACCCTTGAGAATACGGTGGCTTCCGCTTCATCTCAGTACGAGTAGAAATACGCAGCTTCCTCGAATTAATCACCCTTACCTTACCGGCATCCCTTACCAACTCACTTCATGGTTCCACCTCCCTTGAGGGAATAATGAATGCGAAATTTGTAGGAAGCTGACAAGGAAAAGTGGGAGAAGACGAAGCCTCGCGACTTCGACGAAGCCGCTTTTGAGGTAATTTATTCCAACCTTTTCTCCTCTTTGCTATTTCAAGTTTTGCGTTCCAGTAACCAACAGACATCATTGTAGCCACGATTACTTTGAGATGAGAATGGAATATTGTGATTTCAGCTCGACATGGCAACCATGTGCCTCAAGAACCGCCTCATGATTGCTCCGAGAGATCCAAAGAAAAGCGTAAGTTTTACATTTTAAAAACACGGCCAATGTGCGCGAACAAATTTTAAAGGCGGTAGTTTTTACCCTCGAAATATGAAATACATAGAAATGCGCGGTAGGTAGAATCCTGCATTCTGTAATGATGGGAATGCGTGGCGGAAATGCTAAAAAGAAAGAATGGCGCATAGCAACGACTAACGCTAGGGGAATGACAATCGAGTTCGCTTCGGGTTGAGGGGGTGGCTTTGTGAAAAGGGGAAGAAGAAATTCGATCTCTGAAAAAATGCGCAATTATGAAGATAACTCTTTGTAGCAAAACCGAGAGCCCTCGCTTAGACTTTGGAACGAGTTATAAAAGCATAATGAACACTCCAGAATGTAACTGAAAAAGAATACATATTATTGTGTTATTAATTCCACGAATTGTGCTTTCTGTGCGCTAGCGGTATACGAATACCTCTTATCGTAGAATAAAGCACTATGTATTTGAAAGGCTCGTGTAAAAAAGAAGAAACTCGCTCTAAACTCGAAGAAATTCGCTAAAAAGTATAAACATCTAAATATCTATCTTAAAAATGAACGGTTCATGAGCACATTTCAGCGACTTCTCGAGCCGGCGTTCAAGATGTACGAATATTCTGCCCCGGAGGCGGTGCCCACGATCATCGGCCGCGTGAGAGACCAAGTAAGCCCATGATACTGCTAACAAGGAAAAAATATAGAAAGTTAGCGTTTGGCTATGTCAAAATCTTACATGTTTTCCCACGCTTTCTAGTATGTGTGTTTGAGTTTTGAAAACTTAGTCTACTTAGTGAAAATTGTAATAGTAATTGTATTTAACAAATTGTAACAGCGCTCCATACATGTGAATTCGTATTTAGCTACTCATTTTTCGCACACAAGCACAGCTGTGGCTTACGTGCTGCTTGCTTGGTAACTAGAGTAGCGAAGATGGATCCCCACTCGCGCTTGTTGACAACAAAAATGCCCTGAGTGGCGCAGAGGTCACTCCCACGCCTCATTTACGACCTCTCCCATCGCCGTAGCCCTGATTTCTAGCAGTGCAATAACCACGGAAACCAGTTATTATAAGTTCACGAGCACTCGTCCAAAATAATAAAACGTTCCGCGGCTAAACACAAATTCCGCTGGCGAGAGAGCATGGAAAAACAAGAGACACGCCGAGGTATAGAAAGAGAGTACACACACCAGTAGTCCATGTCATGAATGTATCATTTCAAAATTGTCATAGCATTGCTAACTGTTCGCCGTGGTCAGTGTACTGCTATTACAAATTTGTAATACTACGTTCCACTTCCAGTACTACCTGTGGTGTGGTTACTGTCTGCTTCTCTCGTTTTCACATGCTCTTTCGCCTTCGTTTCTGCTGTTTATAAGTGGAACGTTTTATTATTTTAGACGAATGTTTGTGAATTTGTAATAGCAATAGTTTTTCTTACCACCGTAACTATCGTTAACTAGAGATAACTAGACATATTGTTAACTAGAGAATCTTATTTTCACGCAATGCGCAATGTGCTACTCTATGCTTGATGAACTAAGATATTGGCGGCGACTCTAGCAAGCTAATCGACAACTATTCATTGTTACAGCGAGTTACCCTTTGGGAAGAAATCTATTCGAAATTGCACGATTTCAGTTCGGCCTGATCGTGCCCAAGACCATAGTGCAAGACGTTCCGATCATCACCAGGGCACAGGTAAGTATTGCACCATAAGATTTGCTTTCTAAGGTTTGGCGTTGCCGAAAATTACGCGCTGCTTAGGCTTGTGCATATCTTGTGAAGAAGCAAGAGTGCAAATTCCCGGAACATTTGCAAAATTGGAATTGGGAAAGCGGCAAACCGTCGTAAAGGCAAAACGAATGACAGTGTGCTTTTGCCGGCGGCTTCCCTGAACTATTGAATGAAGTGCAGGGAAATGACGTGTTAACTAAGAGTGTACCTGGATACGTGCATCCAAAATCAAAGTGCCACAAAATAAAATCAAAAAAGCGAGAGATTGCATGACAGTGGGGAGCAGGGGGGGACAAAATATACGGACGAAAGGCTTTGACCAGTACGTTTGGCGGATTGTATTTGTTCAAATTGCAGGAAGAGAGGCACTACCCCGGCTTTAAGAAGATGGAGAACGATGCGAACATGGTGTGGGACCGCACGTATGACGATGATTTCGTCATCGTCGATCTCAAGAAAAGAGGAAAGGGAAAGCTGGCCAAAGAGCTCTTCGTAAGTCAACAACAGAGGGGGCTTGGCGCCATTTGGCGCCATATATTTTGAAAGTATATTTCCATTTCCGTATAAGACCGTCCTAGGTGTGCCGGCACACAAACTCTTGCATACGTTTCCATGAATCAAGGAACGACGATGTCCCAACTGGTTTCACATCCTAGTTCATTCCTGGTTCCAGACCACAACTCATCCTGGTTTCAGACCATAAATTATTCTAGTTCCAAACAATAACGATTCTGGTTCCTGATCCTAACTCATCCCTGGTTCCTGATCCTAACTCCTCCCTGGTTCCTGATCCTAACTCATCCCTGGTTCCTGATCCTAACTCATCCCTGGTTCCTGATCCTTATTCATCCCTGGTTCCTGATCCTTACTCATCCCTGGTTCCTGATCCTAACTCATCCCTGGTTCCTGATCCTAACTCATCCCTGGTTCCTGATCCTAACTCATCCCTGGTTCCTGATCCTAACTCATCCCTGGTTCCTGATCCTAACTCATCCCTGGTTCCTGATCCTCATTTTTTTTAAAACTCTTTTTTTCCAAGGATATCTCCCCGTCCCAGCTCGAGGATCAGCCGACGAAATCGGTAAATCCCCACAAGGACGTCCACGCCATCAACGATGACTTCTGGCTCAACAGACATCGTCCCGGGTCAGTTTGCCCCTCGTATATTTGAAAAGTAGCTAAATTCTAATTTAGGAATCTCGATTAAAATTTAGTAGGACTATCGTTTTTTTGCCCCATTCACAGATAATTTTCTTGTAAGCTCTGACGGAATAAATAAATGAACCCTGGCGAAGTAATAAATCATTTGCTTGTTATGCGAATTCCTTTTAGATTCACGGGTCCTCGAAGGCCCGACGACTGCCTTCCGCTCGGCCCTCTCGAGAATCGATATCGTCTGTGGCAATTTTACGAGGGAATAAAGGAGACCAAGTGGAGACAAATCATTAATTACTACGCCGGTCAGGTCATGGTGAGTATTACTATTGCGTCATTACTACGCAATCGATTAGCATCGCGTCTTGAGCAGATGCTGGTTCAGAATCGACACTGATCGATGAAATGTGGACATTTCGAGTGGTTTTCAATGAGAAACACATTAGACCCATCCCTTTTCCGAAAACAGTCGGTCGGTTCGGAAAAAAGTTCTTTTGGGGGCCTTAAAAACAATAATTCAATGCGAACTGCAATCCTCTTATTGCAGAAAAACGACGAGCGTCAGCGTCGGAACAACTAAGCAGCATGAGGCGCGCGGCGCCATCGTTCACCTCATCGAGTGTCAAGAACATCTCTAGTTGTCTGCCTCTCTCGTTTCGCGCACGCTCTCGGCTATTCCCTCTTTCTCCTTAACTTGTTCTCGCAGCAACACTTTCGAATGATGTATAGTTCGCATCTACGTGTTCCTTCCTGCGGCGCCAATTTCCCCCTGCTTGGAAAATATCGCTTTAATTTCGGTAATTCGTGAATGTCAGCTTTCCTTTCGTGAATATGTTCCCTCGGTGAACGTGATACGCGGTTTACTTACACCACGAAAAAATGTGCCAAATTCCCAATCATTACTGGCAGCTGAGATACCCGAATTGAAGTAATTAAAATACATTATCAAACGAGGAAATTGACGATGCGAGAACGAGTGATACATAAATATTTGTCGTCCATATTTATTTGCGGGATCGTAGTTCGGTGTATTAGATTTATTTGTCGTAATCGATTGTAATGTAGAAAATGTGCAGCAATAAAGTTACATTGTTGCAATGATTGTGAATTTGCACGGTATTTTTTTCTATTTTATCTATTTCCACATTCCAGTCATGTTCCATTTTGAATTAACAATGAAAAGTCGCGTGGCTGGACGCTGGAAATACACTGTTCCACTAATTGGTTGAAAAAAATATTGTTTTTAACTCCGTTTATTTTATTAACAGTCACCAACACTCAGATAGGCATACACTTTTCGCAACAAAAAGAAGAAATCCTTTTTTTCGTAGTTTTCAAATCGAACGAATGTTTTTTCGCTAATGTTTCTTCACAGGCCCGTTGAGAAGTCGCTTTTCTCTAACTGTCTGGATTTTGGCCCTATTTGGGACACTGCGTTGCCGGGTGAACCCGCTGGCGACTATTTTCAACGGGAACTTCTGTTTGGTCTCTCAAATTTCTTTGTGGATCGCCCTTATCTTTCACTCTGGGCGGTCGCTGAATTGCACTCCTGTCATACTTATCTCTAATCGTTGGCGATATTACCCAGGGTATACTCGAATACACATTTCAGGTATACCCTGTGTGTAGTACTTGCAAACAAATAAAAATACTATTATTGCCTTTTTGTCTCTTGATATCAAATGGTATAAAGAAAGAGGAGGGACTCTCTCAGCACCAGGAGGTTCGATCCCTTGACATTATAAATCGACCGAGCCGCCCTATTGTTCAGCCGCATCTTTTCCCGCCATACAAAAAGAGACGCGAAGGTATCGAACGAATGAAAATAGTCATTATTTTGTTTGTCCCTCTCATCCCACCCTATTATCGGTCAATGTTTCTCCCTATAATAGCTTATTCATTGCTCTCCATTATATTGCAGCCTTGTGTTTACAATATTGAAAAAATAAATTAATCTTTGCAGAATAATGAATGCACCGGCCAAGAAGCAACGTGTTCAAATTTCAGCAGAGGCGAAAAGCGAACTTGAAAGGGTAAGCTTGATTGAAAAACTCCAGAAAGGGGTCGGGAGTGAGGGACTGTATGTCTCTTTCACTTTTAAGCACTCGCTCGGACCTGACCCCTCTTTGGAGGGCCGATTTTATGATGGGTGAATTGCTTGCAGGCATACCACATGAACTGCTATCTGAGCAAGGATGCCACGCAGCAACTTGCGACTTCCCTTAATCTCACCGAAGCTTACATAAAGTCGTGGTTCCAGAGAAGGCAAGTTTTCAGTAAACATTTCCAACCTCCAGAAAGGGACTAGGAGCTAGAAGAAATCTCTTACTTTCGTGCACTTCGTTTGTTTTGCGTGTGCGCAGAATCGAGTTGGCCCCATGCCAAGAACATCTCTCGTTGTCTGACCCTCTCGTTTGGAGCACTCTCTCGCCTTTTCTCTCTCTTTCTCTAACTCGTTCTCGCCGACGCTGTCTCGAATGCTGAGCGCAATACGATTCTGACCCAGGATCCCTGGTTATAATGCAATCTGTTATTTAATTTCAGACGAGCGAATAAGAAAAAAGCGCCGAGCTCGATTTACTTCAACAGAAGTGCAGTTCCGAATGGTGACTACTGCAAAAATATTCCCGACCAGTCAGTCTTCTCCGACGATATTGAGGCCGAGCTGGACAAGGTATACCGCGGTTTCTGTACTCTGAGAGTACGGTAGTTTAAGGATATCTAAGGTTACGGTAGTTTCTGGACTGGGACGTCATGAAACACGTGATCCCAACAAATATGGTTATTTTTTATACGCGATCTATCGCTCCCAGACCCATTCTGGAGGCTGTGTGGTCTTTGTGTGAAAATAACAGCACGTTACAGGAGTTTTCATTGGACAGCAATGCTAATCCCGATCGACTGTTGGATTTCGCGACCATTTTGAGCCTGACCGAATTGTAAATAGATACGTCTCGTCCTGGCTCATGACCTGACAATTTAAAAATAATATGTGGACCACAAACGCGAGCGGAATTTGCACCTTCAGTGAACGGGTGCCCTATTGTTCGTTCAAAGCCTTTCGGGAGAAAACATTGGGATTGCTCATTTAGTTTTAAACGGCGCAAAAGTATGCCCAGTCATCGTCCAAAACTCGAAGCCACTTCAAATGCTCATCTAAGCAAACAGCGAAGAAAAGGACGCACTGTGCTTTTACATTAATAAAACTACCGTTCTATCTAGCCACTGGTATTACTCAAACAGCTAAAACATATAACGCCATGGTTTGCCCACTGCTGTAAAACACAGCTAACTTTGAACAGGCGTAATTATAGGTAAAACGCAAAATCAAACCTTGTCACAACTTTCACGCATGTGCTTTAACGCAAATTAAAACACTAACTAGCCACAGTGGTGCAAAATATATCAGAAATCAGGGAAATTCTTCAATTCAATTTAAATTCGAACTTTCGTACCTTGGAAGGTCTTCTTCTCCTCCTTGTCGGCCTTCTTTGGCTTGTGCGGCCCTCTCCGATGCCGGCCGGCATGACGCTAAGTAAGGAAATGAAAGTAAAATTAACAGAGGAACGGAAGGAAATCGATAAAACGGAGAAGAAAAGAGCGGCAATTTCAAAAATGACGTAAATTGGGTATACTGTAGTTAGACAGGGAAGTCGTGGTGGGAGCTAGCGAATTTCATATTTCGGTACCGTAGTTACGAAACATTGATTTTTATTTATTATTAATTATTATTCAAGAACTTATTTTAAGCAATGATAACGATAAACACACACCTCATTACATGGCATAACACTGCAATAGCGCTAAAGTATTAAACATAGGCAGCATTCTGACAGTGTGAAATCACTCAGCGCGCTCAAAGCGGGAGGACCTCCGGATGTAAGTAGGCAGGCCTACTTATGTAGTATGCGCGTTTTTATTTCCCCATAAAATACGCGCGAAGCAGAAATAAGAGGTAAAAATATTTATGGTGTGCCTTACAGTAAAGTTGCCCGTTTCCAGAGGCAAAATATATAGAAAAATTAAAAACAAAAAAGTGAAACACATTTTAAACTTTTCCGGCCTTAGATCGATATTTATCGAAAAATGCATAGAGTCAAAAAAGTCTTATAATTTTATTAGGAATCGATTGGTACCACTTTTGAAGCCCAACGACAACGTTTTCAAAAACCGGAAGTTTCTATGACGTCATGCCCTGAGGCGTAGAAGCATTTTCAACACTTCTTTTTCGCACGAATCATATCCGCCTGGGTCACAGTACATCATGCCACCATTATCTCAACAACTCATTTTTTTCAGAATGCCAAGGTTAATTCGAGCGAGTCAGATAGTCTCTCTTAAGTAGGTCAAACATCGATAAACATTAGCGAGAATAGGCAATTCATGCACTTCCAGTAAAGGCACGTAGTTGCGCATCTCGCAGTTCGTGGGTAAGGTGTGAATGTTCCATTTAGAGAAAACAGAATCAAATTTAGTTTCCGCGCTGAATTGTGCTACTTTTTAAAAGAATATAGTCCGGTAATATTCATTGGCATGACGACTTACGGTGTTTAGCGGCTCAACTTGCAACATTTTGGGTGATGAGCAAAAGAACTGCTAAGGATGGGGACCGAACCAGCGATATCCGAGCGCCGTGCAATCACTTTACCACTGGGTCACTCTACCACAATGGTGGAGCGCTCTGACATTTGCTCCATGATCAGATAGGATCCCTTCATTCTCTCATTATGCACGCAAACTTCGCCCATCGCTAGAGAGTGCCCACATTCTAATCCTCAACTGTTTTGGTTTTCGAGCTGTAGCGCGGATCAAAGACAAGATATCGACAAACGGCAAAGAGTATGATGTTTGTGAGACCTCAGCGGTTCATATGAACACAAATTCTACCACTTGGCATGAAATTGACAGATCACGTTGCGGCTTGACAGATCACTTGTATTCACAATATCGAGTGTGAAATTGACAGATCACTTATATTCACAATATCGAGTGGACGTCGGGATCAGGGCTGTTGAGTGAACGAGATCACTCTTGAATTCAGTACAGAACAAGTCTGAAAGTTAACGTTTTAGAATAAGTATTTTTTTAGAATAAGCGGTTTCTCGAATTTCTTTTTGAAGTGTTTGTATAGTATTATTTACATGTAATTATAATTATAACATTACCTCTCGAATTCTAAACAAATCTCAAAGAAAGCTGAGAATGTTCTCAAATACGATATCAGGGATGTGAAGGAGTGTGAGCACCGATTCCATTATGGTCTCACTGAAAAATATTTTAATTTTCATGAATGAAAAATCACATATTGAAAGCGGAATCAAATAAGTTTAAAAAATTGAAAGTACTAGTAAAATGGTTACTTGAAACTTCTTTAAAAGTTTAGTACGATGCTAATCTCGAAACAAAAGCCAAACAGTAAATGGACGCGACTAAGAAAATCGATCGTAGACGCGCCCTCCCCTCCTCTCACATTATTCCTCACCTAACAAGGTAGTGAGAGGTTGTAAGGTAGTGAGAGAGAGAGTGGGCATAGGTGGATAGTCCCTCTCGATTTTACAAGCTGTCTCACCCCAAACAGTTTTCTGTAAGGTTGGGCGGCTTTCCAGGCCGCCCTGGAAAGATGTGCTCTCTCACATGGAATTTAACAATCATCAACAAAAACTGTTCTTGATTGGCCGTTCGGCCGCTTCCAATCTCGAAACATCTCTGCGCCAGAAGGTGCATTACATTGCTCAGCGCCGTAATAGTCGGCACATCGAAATGTGTCGTTTCCAAGCTCCAGATTGAAAATATACGACTTTGAACTTCCACTCTAGAAAGCTCAGGCTTTTGAATTCGAATACTAATTTTCCTTTTTGAAATGAAAAAATCTAAAGCATCTGTTTCCGTCACATCGGTACAGTATTGTTGAGCAAAACAATTACTCGACAAGACGTAGAGTATTGTGCGCACTAAAACTCTGGGGAATCGAGATTGGGGGCGATTAACGATCAGACGTTGATAAACATACAGTGCACAAAACAACGCCCTCATTTGTTTCTGCCTCCTTCTTTAATCGCTTCGTTGAGCATAAGCCTACACTGTGTTATTGTTTTTCCTTGCTTTATTAGATGTTACGATAATTGGCGTAAATAGTGCACAATGAAGTTTCCTTTTCCAAATCATTCCTTTTTTTTTAATATTTTGATTTCCTCGTATTTCCAAAGCAACTCTCGTACACTTGGATTTTGAATTCAGAGTTACACTGAATTGGCGGAAATATTTTTCGATCGTTCAATTTTTTCGAAGCTCTGCATAAATCACACATAGCTTAGAATGTTTGTCCAGCAAATCTTGCAGTAATGGAAGAAACAAATTCACGTTTTTTTTATATAAATTATAGATGTTCCGTGAAATCTCCATCGAGTTCCGCATAATCATCGCCCTCCACTGTCTTTTCTTCGCGCTTTCCGCTGTTCTCAACCTATTTCTGCTCTTTTGCAT
The DNA here is from genome assembly GCA_036245785.1 of Pristionchus fissidentatus. NCBI lineage: Eukaryota > Metazoa > Nematoda > Chromadorea > Rhabditida > Neodiplogasteridae > Pristionchus > Pristionchus fissidentatus. The sequence goes on from BTSY01000004.1 coordinate 41,499,756, forward strand.
CTGCCGGTGAGTCTTTTCGTCCCACATGATTTTCACGCTCCAGACAGGGGTCAGAGCGAGAGAGCGTGTGCAAATGAAAGAGTAAATGATGATTATTTCTATATCCATTTGACGATTTTTCGGATTATAATTAAATGTATAGTTTCCAAGGATACTCTTCCGGAAGAGTTGACGATCTTTCAGAGGAGTAGCTCTTTTCAAGAAGAGAAATTTTGGACTAATTTGTGTCATGCAATATATAATAGATTATCACCCTCCAAATCCATTGAATGCTATTTACAATTCCCAGGACATGCATTTGCATTGAAACCTTTTGACACTCTTACTCTTCCGGAAGAGTAAGATCCATTTGCATGCGAGTGTCTCACTCTTCCCTCTTCCTTTGTCATCCCTATTGGTAGGACGAGCGATCTCACAAAGAAAAAGCACTTACTTCGCATATGCCAAAATCTGGGGATGCGTGCGTGCGTGCGCGCCACTACCGAATATCTCGAAAACGGCGCAACCTGTCGACACACTTTCTTGACCGCTTCCGTGACCGCTTCCGAAAAAAATAAATTTCAAAAAATAAAAATACCATCTTATTCATTGCAAAGTGGTTAAGGGGTGCGATATTCAAAACCGACCGAAGCAGGTACGAACCCAACAGCGGGCTAACCTTTGCCACATTTTTCGCTGCACGAAAATGGACAGCAACATGCTTTCAAGAAACTTGAAACGTGTTCAAACGTGTCAGAACACTTTTTAACGTGTTTTTACGAAATTTTCGAAATTCTAAAAAACGAATAGAGGAATTTAGAGAATCACGGGGGAAATGTTTTGCGATGTCACAAACATGTTCAAACACGTCAGGGAAATCAACACACGGTATCCTGCGTTTCCGTTGTGAGAGGCTCGTGAGGCTGAGAGCGATGGAAAAAAGTTGCCACGGAGACACAAAGTGGCGTAGTGGCAACTTTTTTTCGATCGTACCCTTTGTAGCGACTTACTTTTTCACACGAGTGCCTCGACTAAATGTGCTCCCGGCAATCTTATTTCCCCTGGACCAAACATTACCAGGCGACTGAAGTCCCCCTGGACCATACTTTAAAAACGTAGTGTGCTCAACTTACACGCACCCCGCTAGTTTAAAGTTATGACAAAATCCAGGGTTTCAAACACTAATATTGAGAGAGCGTGCTGAAACGAGAGGGCGACTCTTTTGTTTTTGCACGCTCTCTAGCATTAGTGTTTGAATCCCCAGATTTTGGCATATGCGAAGTAAGTGCTTTTTCTTTGTGAGATCGCTCGTCCTACCAATAGGGATGACAAAGGAAGAGGGAAGAGTGAGACACTCGCATGCAAATGGATCTTACTCTTCCGGAAGAGTAAGAGTGTCAAAAGGTTTCAATGCAAATGCATGTCCTGGGAATTGTAAATAGCATTCAATGGATTTGGAGGGTGATAATCTATATTGCATGACACAAATTAGTCCAAAATTTCTCTTCTTGAAAAGAGCTACTCCTCTGAAAGATCGTCAACTCTTCCGGAAGAGTTCGCCCGTCCTCCATACTCTTCCTTCCCATCCCCAATTACCATAATCACAACGGCGAGGGAGAGGAAGGCCTTCCTTTCACTCTTCCTTTGTCATCCCTACCTACCAACCTTATGCGTCCCTTTTCATTGCTTTCCCAAAATACTTTTTCTTTTGGTAGAAGTGGCGGCTGACGCAAAACACTGATAGAGATTGTTTGATATGAAGAGGATAAGAATGTATGTCACAACGAGGCAATATGACGTTGTTTGCGTAAGGATCAACGCTCAACAGGGGTCAGGAAAAAGGTCAAAAATAAAAATCTCTGAAAACTTGAAAACGCAAACAACATAAAAAAACGCAGGATACCGTGTGTTGATTTCCCTGACGTGTTTGAACATGTTTGTGACATCGCAAAACATTTCCCCCGTGATTCTCTAAATTCCTCTATTCGTTTTTTAGAATTTCGAAAATTTCGTTAAAACACGTTAAAAAGTGTTCTGACACGTTTGAACACGTTTCAAGTTTCTTGAAAGCATGTTGCTGTCCATTTTCGTGCAGCGAAAAATGTGGCAAAGCCCGCTGTTGGGTTCGTACCTGCTTCGGTCGGTTTTGAATATCGCACCCCTTAACCACTTTGCAATGAATAAGATGGTATTTTTATTTTTTGAAATTTATTTTTTTCGGAAGCGGTCACGGAAGCGGTCAAGAAAGTGTGTCGACAGGTTGCGCCGTTTTCGAGATATTCGGTAGTGGCGCGCACGCACGCACGGACAGACAGACAGACACACAGACAGACAAACGGGGTTGTCGTTTTAGGTTAAGTAGTAATGGCTTTCGCTTTGTGAGATGAACTCACATTCTCCAGATTGAACGCCGCATGCATAGCGCGGTTCAGTGCCTTTTCCATATACCCTTTGCCATCTTTACCATATTTTTCATATACCACAAGGGTGCGACAACATGTACAAATATGAACGAGTTAAAAAATGATGTTTAAGAATGGACAATTAGCAGGAGTGGGGAGCTTTCACCAACTTCTCCGTAGAGTTGTTTGTTTAGGAAGAATTGCGCTTCGGCATGAGCAGTGCTTTCCCAATGTCACACATTCCCTCCGCGATATATTCCCGCTAGAACTCCCGATCAGCAAATGTCAAAACACACGATGGTATCGTTATCGCGTTATATTGAATTTTTTCTCCCGATAATATGTCGGAGACCGATTTGAACAAAAAAATCTTGCACACTATCGCAATCAGCATCCACGAGGGTATTACAAGTTCACCAACACTCGTCCAAAATAATAAAACGTTCCGCGACAAAAGACACATTCCGCTGGCGAGAGAGCATGGCAAAACAAGAGACACGCTGAGGTATAGAAAGAGAGAACACACACCAGTAGTTCATGTCATGAACGTATCAATTTTAAAATTGTAATATCTAAATTCGATCTTCTCCCGCGACTTCGATATTTTTGTTGTCCGAGCGAACTATTTTATTCATCCTCGAGCGTTGAGTTGCTGGAATTCGAGCGTGTATCACGCAGCTAGAAGTGAAATATTGCGTGAACTTGCTAACCGACGATTGGACGGGGTCGCCGGTCACTATGGTGTGGACTCTTTACACAGGAAAGAGCGACTAGGAAAGCTTTATCCGTGCATTTGTCAACGAGTGAAAGGAAGTATCCCTTTTATTGGGAGTATCAAGCGGGACAAAGGATATAGCCCATGACAATCTACACTCAGTAAAAAATGATATTAGTTTTTAACTATCATGAGAGTTATGGTGAGCACGTTGCTAGTTATATTTTTTTATCATATGCCCACCATGACTATCATGATAGTTAAAAATTACTATCATTTATTATCATTCACCCCAAGAAAAATGCGGAGAGTGCCCCCCATATCTTGCCTTTATTTCTTGTAAAATTTCAAATCCTGTTGCGCCTCGGGCGTAGATAAATTAAATTAAATTAATCATTGAGTGTAGAGATCACGCGGCGCTGTTCGTTTGTTCCTTTGCTTTCTCCTTCGCTGGAGCGACGACTTTACTCGTTCTCGCGGGCATTCGACAGGAGAACAGTAACCGAATAACTCTGCAATATTTGCACGAAAATGGTATTTTGATAATACATAATAATATTATTTGCTTTTGGTTTTCACTAACTATGAGTGATACTCGACTGATATGGAATCTGACTTGGCTATTGTGCACAATGAGAAGAGACGCGAGCTCTCACTCACTCTCTCTCTACCTCACTTTCTCTTTCTTTATTCCAGGCATATGCGCCGCAAAACCGAACTAACCGCGAGTACGTGGGAAGATAGGCGAAAACGATCACCGGGTTGAGAATCGCCGGCATCTCGGCGAACTGCAAGAAATACTTACTTAAAAATAAAAATAAATTTATAATTCCTTTGTTAGCATTTTTTTGTTGCTTTGCTAGAAATGGAAGCAATCACAACCGCTTCTTCCATTTTTTGTCTTTAGTTATTTCATATGTTGCTCATTGCTGTTCCGTATAGATGTGATTACATATTGAATAGCTTGAGAACTGCGCATCCCTTCCTAATTATTGGAAAGCATACAATTTGCACGGAGGCCTCCAGCATGGGGTGATGCATCTGCAGTGCTTGAGTAACTACGTAAGCGAACGCGGAGTTGGCGGGAAGAAGAGGAGTGAGGGCTGGGAGAGTGAGTAGCTGCAATTTGTATTTATTAATTTGTATTTTGTTTTGTAAATTTTTTAAACTATAATACTAATATTTGTGATGCACAGAGAAAGATGTGTCTTGCATATTCTATCGCAGTCAGAGCCAACCTCAATTTTGCCTCTAATTTTACAAAGCCGTCAATAGCGCATTTTTTGTTCCATTTCTTGACAACAGTGATGACGATTAGTATATGAATCAATATTAGGAGATCTACTTCTACGCTCAATGTCTATCGTCCAAGATCGACACTACAATTGATCAAGGAGGCCAAGCAAAATCCATTCCCTTGACTCATTTGCTTCGAGCTCGAAGATCCTGACCACCTCTGCCCCGAATGATACCTCCTGCAAGCCCTTTGCCTTGATGTCAGGATAAATATGCTATGTCTCTTACGGCAAACAAAGAAAAAATTAAAAAGTATTTTAGCCAAAATATAGAAAATATTCTCATAAACCTCATTTGTTTTATTTTCGAGTTTCGAAACATTGTTCTTCCCTCCATTTTGCACACCTTTACGAATTGCTTCTGTTTGACTATCGTTGCTGCACTCATACTGGGCGAGCTAACGTTGAGAGTGCGGACGGTGATCGACCTGAATTTGTTTAATTAAATGTATTTTAATTGTTCGGCCTTCCATTTTTTTGGGTTGCACAACCGATTCTTAAGAAATTTTTTTTATCTTGTATACCTCAATTTCCCAGTTCTGCTACTAATGATGTCATTTTTGTTTGACATTTTCGAAAATATTTCCTAATCCTTTTTTTACTTCACCTCAATTTCCACGTCGCCATGTATGCTGGAATCACGCAAACAATGCAGAGAAAATGCGTGTAGCCGATGCCAATTGAAGTGATTGGAAGAGTGGCTGAGAATCAATTACTTTATTAATAAGCTAATTAATTAATCAATAATTAGTTGTAACTGTATCAGATTATTTAATTATCGGAAGAGGAATAATACATTATTTCTCAGTATGCTCATAACGTGCAGACTTATTTATTTTATCTCAAAACAAAATTTTAAAGTAATAGAATTTGATTTTCACCAGTGATGACTAGATTAGTTGTGTCGTAATTGGTATGCTTCCGGACGAGATCCAGCGCCTCCGCGTCCGGAATTTGAGAGCCGGCGAATAGGAACTGAATATGGATCTACATTCTGCCGGCTTCATTGTCCATGTAATATAAATTGAGGAATCGATTGACTATCAACGGAATGAGATTGGATGCCTTAAAAAAACAAACAGGGCCGATGGTAAAGCAATTATAATAGAAACTTCTTTTTCTATTACGAGTTCACAATCTACATTTATTCTATCCCATATGATGCTTGATTACGCCAGAGGATTGCGAGCTTCGTATGAGACGTGTTGTTGATTGATTTAGCAGTAGACAGATGTCCGTAGTCTACAGATGTTGATGGGGGCAGTACATAGGATTGCACTTTTCCCCTTCCAAAACATCACTTAAACCATCAAAAACACTAATATTCAGACTGAAATTAGGCGGAATCTAAATGTTATGGCCAGCTAATTTCGAAAATCAAACGATTAAAAGATTTTTTCGAATTATAATTTCTACACTTCGTGTGATCTGTTTGCCGGCGGACGAGGTTGAGAGACATAGGATAGATGTAAAAGTGGCAAAAACTCCAATATTGTATTCTAAACTACTACTGATCCGCCTGAGCACGACCGGAATACGCACTATGTCAGCTCTCTCCTCCCCCGAGAAATCAAAGAAAACACCGAAGAAAAGAATATTCCATGGGGAATACCCACCCGAACACTTAATTTACTTATTGCGATATAGTGCGCCTGACAGATCAGACACAGAAGTTGTTTGGGGGAATTTTCAAACAGCCATGATTATTGTGGTACCCACTACAAATTTGTTCAGAATAATTGTTATCTGTATAAAAAGTTCAGATAAGCCGAAGATGGTTTTATGATTATTAATTATAAAATAAATTTTTGAAACAAACGTACGTACAGTGCCCAGACATGCGGGCCGATGAATGTACAGAGCAGCCTGCAAACAGTATTTAACAATTAGGGATGAACACCGCTCACAATCCATCGATCAGGAAAGTTTGCGTTACACCGAGAACAAGCTTCTAATCTTCAAGGCATCATAAAGTGATAAAGTGAGAGGGCGCGTCTCGGATTTCCACACTCTCTCGCCCCTAACCCCGTTCTGGAGAATGTTGTAACTCGCCTCATCATATGCCACTTGCCGATTCAACCGTCTTTCACGATAAAGTGGCGAATGCGGAACGAGCACATTTTGGAATAGAATTGGAAAAGTTTTGCGATTTTTATTAATTTGAAATTAAACAAACGAATGTTACAAATAAAACCGATACTCTTGGATCAAATACGCGTTGAACAGCGTACAGCGTTGAAACATCAATATTGTGAAAGGTATAACATTATAACATTATGTACGCAGTAAGTGGCAAGGCGCTGAGTATATTTAAAAAAAATGGAATTCACCACAGCGCACGCTAGGGTGAGGTAGGCTCCGCATGACAGATAGCAGAGCCGCGTCGAGTAGAGAGAACACGGACCGAGTGAGATGAGAATGATACGCGTTTCGAGGTTGAATATACTGAAATGAGACATCCGGAGCAAGAAGGGAATACCCCTCACAATCAGACTCCCTAGTCATTTCTCACTCTAGCTTGCTCTATAGAATTAGAAAAGATTCAGTTCGCAATATAGATTCAGTTCGCAAAGCTGTGAATCGCGAGGTACAATTTATTTACTAATTACTGGAACTAGCATTAATTATTAGAAGTTGAAATATACCGTGACATGGAGACGAAGCAGGTCGTCGACCCGAGCAGATCGAGTATTGCGTGCACAGCCATCACAAAGGAGAATGTCCGAGTCGACTTGGGAGTGTAACTGATATATGTAGTTTTTTTTTGTAAATCGATCACTTCCAGCAAATTCTAATTCTACATTGCCCATGCATAATGCCCATGCAATATCCTTGGAAACTATACATTTAATTATAATCCGAAAAATCGTCAAATGGATATAGAAATAATCATCATTTACTCTTTCATTTGCACACGCTCTCTCGCTCCTGACCCCTGTCTGGAGCGTGAAAATCATGTGGGACGAAAAGATTCACCGGCAGATGCAAAAGAGCAGAAATAGGTTGAGAACAGCGGAAAGCGCGAAGAAAAGACAGTGGAGGGCGATGATTATGCGGAACTCGATGGAGATTTCATGGAACATCTATAATTTATATAAAAAACGTGAATTTGTTTCTTCCATTACTGCAAGATTTGCTGGACAAACATTCTAAGCTATGTGTGATTTATGCAAAGAGCTTCGAAAAAATTGAACGATCGAAAAATATTTCCGCCAATTCAGTGTAACTCTGAATTCAAAATCCAAGTGTACGAGAGTTGCTTTGGAAATACGAGGAAATCAAAATATTAAAAAAAAGGAATGATATGGAAAAGGAAACTTCATTGTGCACTATTTACGCCAATTATCGTAACATCTAATAAAGCAAGGAAAAACAATAACACAGTGTAGGCTTATGCTCAACGAAGCGATTAAAGAAGGAGGCAGAAACAAATGAGGGCGTTGTTTTGTGCACTGTATGTTTATCAACGTCTGATCGTTAATCGCCCCCAATCTCGATTCCCCAGAGTTTTAGTGCGCACAATACTCTACGTCTTGTCGAGTAATTGTTTTGCTCAACAATACTGTACCGATGTGACGGAAACAGATGCTTTAGATTTTTTCATTTCAAAAAGGAAAATTAGTATTCGAATTCAAAAGCCTGAGCTTTCTAGAGTGGAAGTTCAAAGTCGTATCTTTTCAATCTGGAGCTTGGAAACGACACATTTCGATGTGCCGACTATTACGGCGCTGAGCAATGTAATGCACCTTCTGGCGCAGAGATGTTTCGAGATTGGAAGCGGCCGAACGGCCAATCAAGAACAGTTTTTGTTGATGATTGTTAAATTCCATGTGAGAGAGCACATCTTTCCAGGGCGGCCTGGAAAGCCGCCCAATCTTACAGAAAACTGTTTGGGGTGAGACAGCTTGTAAAATCGAGAGGGACTATCCACCTATGCCCACTCTCTCTCTCACTACCTTACAACCTCTCACTACCTTGTTAGGTGAGGAATAATGTGAGAGGAGGGGAGGGCGCGTCTACGATCGATTTTCTTAGTCGCGTCCATTTACTGTTTGGCTTTTGTTTCGAGATTAGCATCGTACTAAACTTTTAAAGAAGTTTCAAGTAACCATTTTACTCGTACTTTCAATTTTTTAAACCTTTGTGTGTTCTCTGCCTGGCGAATGAGGTGTTATTAGAACGGAGGCTGGTTCATTACAGGACTATGCTGTGAAATAAATTACATGAAGCCCGTGTTTAGGCAACAGTGTCTTCTTTCCTGGAAATGAGAAGTTTCTCAGTGAATTGGTAATCAGTCTCACTCCGTCCTACCAAATCGATAGGGAAGTGGGAAAATGAGGCGAGTATGTTTGCACTAGGAAGGACTACCCTTGCCTGCTATCCCGTATCTGCCTTGTCACCATCCTTCATCTCGCAAAGCAGCATAAACTCGTATCTCATAACTCTTTTTATCCAATAAATGAATTGCGGTCAGGTTCTATATTAGGGTTGACCGTTTGGTTTCCATTTCGCTGAAAGGAAGTCGCTTCCCCCCGTTATTTCTCTTCTTTTTGATTTTTCGGGCTAATTGGATTTTCGTGTACTGAACGTATCTCATTAGGGAACACTATTGACAAGCTAACCCTCACTTGATCCCATCCTCAAGAAAGGGACCACGTGTACGAAAGAGAGCGAGACGGACAGTATAGATGCGAAAGCGGCTCTCCAGCCGTTCACGCACTTTCTATCCGTGGCCCCGTTCTTTTGGGATTGAGAAAATCTGAAAATATTGCACTTCGTTTCAAACAAGCAGAGGTTGTTGCCATAATTTCGAAATTAATCCCGGGGAGGAGAAGAATCAAAGATAAATATCGAATCGATCGAATACAAATAACTCCCGAATGTCCCGTATCACGGGGTCTTCGAAAGCCTCAAAATCTGTTAAAATGAAAATCGATCAACGATAATTTCGTGCCATCGTAGTGGCATCTGCTCCAAACACCTTATTACTTGGAGTTGGGCGAAGTGCGCGATGATGTTTTCTCAGATCTTCTTACACTCTCCTCCTTCGAGTTTCGCAGACTGGGAAATACTCGGCAAACAGTAGAGAGAGCTGCGTTTATTTTCACTACATAAACAGCACTCATGCACCCGTGCAAAACGGGAGGGGCAGGGTCGTCGCTATCCTGCCGGCGGTTTTAAGCTTTATTTTTTGTTCTGCAATAATGAGCGCGAAAAGAGAAGACGTCTGTCTGTAGTCTCATACGTTCTCTCACCGTCATTCCCAGTGTTTATCATTGAAACGCCTAATTTATTTCTGCCGAATGTTCGTGAATTTGCAAATTCAAATTCAACAGCTTTATTCGTGCTGACACGAAAAGCGAACTAAAGCTAAGCAAGAAAATCTGAAAAAAAACACGACAAGCGGAAAAAAGCAAGACAATCTGCGAAAGAGAGCAATCAATAATCTACCGTAGTCTACCTTGTGGTGTGTTGAATTCTATACTTGTGTAATCTGGCTACCGTATCTCTCATCGAACATGTTTTGGCTACCGTATCTCTAATCGAACATGTTTTGGCTACCGTATCTCTAATCGAAAATGTTTTGGCTACCGTATCTCTAATCGAACATGTTTTGGCTACCGTATCTCTAATCGAAAATGTTTTGGCTACCGTATCTCTAATCGAACATGTTTTGGCTACCGTATCTCTAATCGAACATGTTTTGGCTACCGTATCTCTAATCGAACATGCTTTGGCTACAGTATCTCTCATCGAACGTCTGACTCTATGTATGTGTGGGTGTGCCGACCGTGCGTCTCTACGCCAGTTCACGAGGGGCCGAGGCGAGGGGCGTCGCGGGACGGACATCGGCAGCCGCCAGCGGTCTCCGAATCGCTGATGACGAGCTGCGAGGCCGCGCTCGAGGGCGAACGCCGTCACTCCCACCACGAGAATGCATCCACACGCTCCCAGCAGCCACGGCAGAGAGAGGAATGAGGTGGGAGTATACGTGAAAATCTCCTTCACTTCTGAAATGAGGCGAGACTAATTCAATAAATCTCAGGCAAGCAAATGCCCTCGCCGGCTTCGGATTCTCTAAGAAAACGAAAGAGAAAGATTCACATCTATTAGCATGCTTTGTCACCCCAAACTCACTCATCTCTCTTTTCCAGTACTTAGTTGCGCTCTTCTTGCTGCGCATGTAATGCGTCAGCCGCCTCTTATGCTTAAACAACACATTATGGCAAGATATCATAAGGAATGCATAAGGTGGTAAGTAGGAAGAGAGATGAACGTACGTTCTCCTGTGAGTAGGTCGTGTACAAGGCTCGGTTGAACTCCTCGACAACCTTCCTTGTTCCGTTTCGGACGAAGAGGTTAGCGTAGGGAGCGGACACCAGGAGCTTATGTGGTATGTTGGCGAAAGCCGCGCCGAGGTCTTTCGGGACGCTGAAATGGAAGAACGTGCGCCAAATGACCGCAGCTGATGAGTGTGTTGCAGGTCAAGTGTTCGCCAGCCTCCAGAAAAAAACAGGGGTACTACATAGCGAAACAGAGAGGGCGGAGGAGGAATAGTAGGGAAAGATGAAGTGGGGGAATGTAAAACAAAACGTCCTAAATTCACACAGTAGTGAAAACGCGATCTAGGAAGTGTGTTTGGCACTATTTGCCACACGTTGCGCAATGAAGGTCATTGAAGCTTAATCTTCAGACATTGAGAGTATATTAGCAATTACTCACATGCGGAATCCACAGTTCTCCGGGCGAGGAATGTCCAAGAAAAAGTATGGATCCCGACCGGTGACGGTTGTGAGAGAGCCCTTGATGGCGCACGCCCTGTCCACTCTTTCCTGGAGCGAATTGACAGCCACGAACGGAGACGTTGATCCAAATATGGACTGAACCTGAACGGGCGAGTTTTCTCTTTCTCCATTATCTCTCTCTTCTTTCAACATCAGGGAGAGAGAGCGCGTGAGTGAGTGAGTGAGTGAGTGAGTGAGTGAGTGAGAGAGAGAAGTGGCAAAGTTCCTTATATTATAATTCCGAATTGAGTTTCCGAATTGATTACATACATGCACCGACCGTCAACTCATAACATAACGCGCTCTCTAAGAGGAACAAGCAGTAGGTGCAACCAACTTCCTTATCTAAGAAGGGCATCCGTCCTTGTGGGAAGATGAAGGATCTCCAACCGTCTCTCGCTTCCGCGATTAGGGTGCCCATGTCACTGCAAACAAATGGTTGTGAGCATGACGGCACCTTCTGCAGGCAACAGAGAACGGATAGCCCTGCTGCAAATCGATCTTCCACCTTAGAGAGAGAGAGAGTTCCCTATTAGAATTATGAATTCGGTTGACTCACGTTCCCATCCGAGGGCGCTCCGCAAGGGAGTTACCAGAAAAGATCCCTCCCCATGCGATGGTCAGCGACCAGCAGAAATAGAGAATCAGCGCCCGGTGCAGCCATTCAAATACGGAGAAGATTTTCTGCAAAGAATAGATATGTATCGAGAGAGAGAGAGAGAGAGACCTGAGGTCTGGGGTGGGCTCCCTCGGTACGATGCAGTCGAACCCATTTCTTTGCCAGGTCGATCGCCGCCAGCGCAGCGAACGCGGCGATAATGAGCACGGCAGTGGACGGACGAAAACAGACGAAGGATGATAACGTCGTCGTGAAGTAAGTACTGGACTCGGCCTCCGTTGACTCTAAGAGGTACATCTGCAAGCGACAAGTTGGCCTTCTATCGGGGAGAGCGAGGGAGGAGCAGTTCTACGTCCGTCACAGAATTATCCAAAAAAATGAGAAAAGGGGGGCTTAGGATTATTGTTGGCTTAGGTCGTCGATCGCATCTTTCATTGCTGCAATAGTCACGTACTTCGTTGGGATCGGTGAGAGTGGTTCTGTATTTGCGGAAATCGGCGGCCTCGAGGCTGACGGACCCAGTGGTGGACGCAATCTCCCCATGCCGTCCGTCCAGGAAGACACCATCTTTCTCTGCAAGCAAGAGTAATGCGACACCGCAACAATTGGTATTGTAAATTGCCTGACTCTGTCACGGCTTCATTATATCGACGTCGAAAGACAGAGAAAGAGTGAGTGACTTAAAGACAGACAAAGGCCCGACTGGAATCAACGGCGAAAAGGTTCCGAAAACAAGCAAAATGCGCAGTCACGGATGATAAGAAACAAACAACCCACCCAACAGACGGTACTGAATGATGACGAGGGTATCGCATCCAAACAGCTTTTGGATGTGAGACCACATGTCAAAACTTGAGCCCACGAATCTTCCGGAAATTCCCCGGTAGAAATATGGCTCCATGAGATCTCCATAAGCGATTGTCAACTTTCCATCGGGGCATATAGCCTGTCTCGCTGGAAAAAATGAATTAATATGTGCTGACAGCATTATGATGGAACCACGCTACAACAATACGCGTATGATAAACTAAGCTGAAACGTTGATCGACTCTGCCGTTCCTTTTTTGCTTATAGGGGTTGCTCCTAATACGTAATACGGAAATAATAATAATAAAAATAAATAAATAGGGTCGGGCACTGGGGAATTAGGGCAAGAAACTGACCTTGCTCCATTCTCGAATTGGAGAGGACGGCAGACGGACTGAGTGCAATAGGATGATGTATCAGTAATGGACGGACGCTGAATGAGAACACATAGTCGAGTAGAATGACACGATCGGTGAAGTGAGGGCGCGAACTGATGAACATTAAATAAAGACGACTCTAAATTCACGAATGGTCTTGCGGAAATGCAAATGTGTTTCGATTTCGAAATTTCGGTTGAAATATGGTATTGCGTTGATTAACCAAGGGAAACAGGAGTCGGGGAAGGGTATCATACAGTACATGACGAATCTTGTTATGTCAGGAGAATAAGTGGGAACTAGATAACGAGAGAGAGATTGGCAATGAGACGGGGAGAAAGAGCAGGGGAGAGCGATGCGGCTTCCAAACAGAGCTGGAAAGCTCACAGGGGGAATGACATTTACGAGGACACGCCTCCTTTCGTGAGAAAAAATGGTGTAATGTAATTCTACTCTGGAGCAAACAAGTTCAGTCATGTTTTCGACAAAACCGAGAAATTGGCACACTGTAGTAAAGCGCATAATCACGGCGCAACGCCGGATGAATATCAACATCAAATATTTATCTCAGAGTATTCGGTTGATCCATGAAAAATATTCAATAAATGATTGATGCGGAGTGAGATTTCGCCCAATTCGATAGAGAACTGCAACTGCATACGGAAATTCCTGTTTTTGGGATGAAGATCTGAGAAGTTTGTGCTGCTTTGCGAGATGAAGGATGGTGACAAGACAGTCACGGGATAGCAGGGAAGGATAGTCTTTCCTAGTGCAAACATACTAGCCTCATTTTCCCACTCCCCCATCGATTTCGTAGGACGGAGTGAGGCTGATTACTAATTCACTGAGAAACTCTTCTGGAAAGAAGACACTTTTGCCTAACAGGGCGTATCGTCGAAAAGATCGACTGCTTGATCAAAACGCCGACATTTATGTGTACATGGCTTTTTTTCATTGAAGTAAGTCACTTCTCACAACATCAGATAAGCTCACCAGATTTGGTGGGAGTTTAGAGAAAAGGAATAGACTCGGTATTGTTTACAATTGTGCGAGGGGCTGTCTCACTCTCACTGAATCACTCTCTCTTTTCTCACACTTATTAGCATGATGATACTCGATGATTCTAGTCATTGTGTTGAATTATTGATTGGTACGGCCGAGTGGAGAGACGAGAATATTGAATATTTACCTTATTAGAGAAGCTAAGTGGTCTTCAGCCGGTTTCACATCAAACAAGAAAATTAATCCGGATTAATTTTGCTCTCGTCTCTCCACTCCGCCATACATATAGATCAATCAAAGAACATCTTTTAGCTCCACACCTTTGGCATAATTTTTTTGAAGAATGGGGGGATTCACAGACACATTATTCGAAAGAGAGCCGGCAAGAACGAGTTAGAGAAAGAGTAGGCGAGAGAGAGAGAGAGCGCTCCAAACGACAGGGTCAGACAACGAGAGATATGCTATGCATGGACCAACTAGACCTGTGACAGGAGGTAGGGGAACGGGAAGGGAGTAATCTGGGAAAGAGAAAGAGCGGGAAGGAACCTGGGAAGAGGTGGAGGAGCACTATTACATTTGTAAATGTATACAATCAAAATGAGACTTCATGAGTTTATTTTTTTGGTGAGAGAGCACACAAAGGTGAGGCGGTCACCTTCAGGAAGACCGTATTTGACTTTTAGTATAATCGTAACATTTTTAAAATGTCTACCACCAAATCTGCGAATACAAGGAACCGAGCTGAAGCCCTCTCATCCCAATTCACATCGGTCTTCTCAGTAGATGACGGTATCCTTCCTTCTGTTCCCAAACGTACTCAATCAATTATCAACACCATCGATGTATCCCCTTAGATTTTGGAGAAATTCCTTTCCAAGATGCCTCGTAAATGTTCACTAGGACCCGATCGAATTCATTCTATTTTCCTAAAAGAATGTGATACTTCTCTTGCCTTACCTCTCTCCCTAAAGCAAGCTACCGAACTCCCCTTGCACTGAACCTGGAAAAAGCTACCGAGCTTCCCCTGGATCGAACCTGCACCCAGAACTATGCATAGAGCGTAGTGTATTTAACCTCAACATATTCCTGCTAGTGGTCACACAAAACACGCACTCAGAGAAAACCTACTTCGTCGCATGCATGAAGTAATTAATAACAGTAGAAACGTGTTATAACGTCAATCGAAGTAATTGATTACTTCAAAGTGATTTTGCGTGTATTTCTACAGAACTAATTAATTAAGTCATGCATGCGACGAAGTAATTTTCCTTTGAGTTCAGTATTTCAGTTGCTCACCCTCCAAGCCCTCACTCCGCTTCTTCCTGCCAACTCCGCCTTTTCTTACGTAGTTACTCAAGCGCTGCAAATGCACCACCCCATGCTGGAGACTTCCATGCAAATAGTATGTTTTCCAATAATTGGGAAGGGATGCACAGTACTAGCAGGATATTAAAAATACAATTATATTCATGCGGAAAAGTAATGAGCAACAACAAAAAATAACAAAGGACAAAACATAGTAGAAGCGTTTGTGATTGATTCCATTCCTAGTGAAGTAAGAGCAGAAGTAATTAATTTTTTTTAATTTAAAATTATTTCCTGCAGTTCGCAGAGATGCGGGCGATTCTCAATCCGATCATCGTCTTTGCATCTCTTCCCACGTACTCGAGGTTACGTATTCGCATATTCATGCAATATAGAATTCTCTTATTAGAAAAAAAATGTCAATGCATTGGAAAACCCAAAGCCCGCTTATGTTCCGTTATGCTTTCCTTCTCTCTCTCCTACTTTTCACTATCTCTCTCTCTCTCTCTCTCTCTCTCTCTCTCTCTCTCTTCCTCCCCCCTCTCTCTCTCTCTCTCGTTCTCTCTCCCTTTCTCTCTCTCCCTTCCCCCCCCTCTCGCTTTCTCTCAATCTCTCTCTCTCTCTCGCTTTCTCTCTCTCGCTTTCTCTCTCTCTCTCGCTTTCCCTCTCTCTCTACTACCTTTCGCTATCTCTCTCTCTCTCCCTTTCTATCTCTCTCCCTTTCTCTCTCTCTCTCTCTCGCTTTCTCTCAATCTCTCTCTCTCTCGCTTTCTCTCAATCTCTCTCTCTCCCTCTCTCTCTCTCTCTCTCTCTCGCTTTCTCTCTCTCTCCCTCTCGCTTTCCCTCTCTCTCTCCTACCTTTCACTATCTCTCTTTCTCTCTCTCTCTATATCTCTCTCTCGCTTTCTCTCAATCTCTCTCTCTCGCTTTCTCTCTCTCTCTCTCTCTCTCTCTCTCTCTCTCGCTTTCTCTCTCTCTCTCGCTTTCTCTCTCTCGCTTTCTCTCTCTCTCTCGCTTTCCCTCTCTCTCTACTACCTT